>CM045730.1:36560528-36750528 GCA_024760905.1 Plotosus lineatus | reverse complement strand
ACAACGATTCTTTTTTTTAGGCCATGAAAGATGGTTTGTGCTGGGACACTGTACACCACACAAAAGCTGAGTGATACGTCTTTTCCACCAATAATGCCTGTCACATCAGATGTCAGTGTGGTGTCACAGTTAAACAGCAATGAATGAGTAAGCTTAAAATACAATGAGTTGTGGCTTTTTTTTTTTAACCTGCATTGGATTTAGTCATTTGGTGGGTGTTTATTCTACTTGTGCACAATGGAAGTGGTTTAAAAAAAAAAAAATACCTCGGGTGCTCTACCAGGCACGGGGCTTGTACCCAGGACCTGGTGAAGGTGCTATTACACCACCACAGCACCCATTCATATTACTTTATATTGTATTGCATTAAATTGCATTGATTATTATAGAGAAACTCAGTAAGCAAGAAATACAGTATAATCAATGAGCTAGTTTTATGTAACCACTATGTGTGGCATAGTAGGTCGCATGTTCACCTCACAACAAGAAGTTCCTGGTTTTGAGTCCTGCCTGATAAGGGCATTTCTGTGTGGAGATTGCATGCTCTCTTGTGCTTATGTGGGTTTCCTCTGATAGCTCTGGTTTCCTATTACATTCAAAAAGCATGCACCTTAAGCTAATTTAGCTCTGTAAAATCATCCCTGCGTGTGACTGTGAATGGTTGTGAGCTTATTTTGGCCTTGTGATGGACGGGTGAGCTGCTCAGGGTGTTCCCTTTTTTTTGCCAAATGGCTGAATTTTATTCAAATGTCCCTACAGCCTTATACAGGATAAGTGATACGGGTAATGAATTAATTATGTTCCACACCTGAGATATGATTGTAATAACACTATAATAACATGCCACATTACTATTTATTACATGATAATTATGTTTGTGCTCCTTATTTATAATATTCCATGTCCTGCATCTATAGACACGAAAGTCATGACAAAATTTGACTGAGTGAAGAAAACCCTGATAATTTGGTGCACAAGTCTTCATTTATTTTGATTTTCTGAACTCAGTCCTATGTTAATTTTTTTATTTAAGATGTTTGTTGTGCAATCAATCAGAAGAAAAAAACAATTCACTGAACGCCCAATACTGCCATGACATTCATGTTCAAGAAGTACTTTATGTAAACTTCTTACTGTAAATACTTAAACTGATACACCTATATATTAATACCTTGCTGTTGCCTGATTAAAAACACAAACAAAGCCTTATTACTGTGAAAGTGAAAATGTAATATAAAACTGGCATCAGAACCAAGAAGTGTACCTATATGTAGGACGCTTCCAGCCCACTGCATCTCACACCTGGGGCACCAAAATAAAACCCAAAGTAATGAACACAGAAAGAATTATATGCACCATGCAGCAAATTTATCAGTGTGATGAACATGCCTTTTCTGAAACAGATTTGTTTCATTATTGCTGAGGTGGTACCCACTACGCAAGGGTGCATTGTTTTTTGAGCCTAGTATTTATCTTTCAACTAGAAACCATGTAGCTTTACTCTAAAAAGCAATTCTGGTCTAATTTTATGACATATATTATGTGGGGCTGGTGGCATAGTGGTTAGGATACCAGGCTCATGATCAGGACGTTGTGTGTTCGAATCTCAGTTATATCCCCCACTGTGCTAAGACTCCTGGGCAAGGTCTTAACCACAAGTGTGCCTCTGTTCACCCAGCAGTATAAATGGCTACCAGTAAAAATATACTGGGAAGGTAACCTGCGATGGACTAGCGTCCCATCCAGGAGGAGTTGAACTCCTGGTCACTTCACGCTATGGAAACTGGGGATAAGCACTGGCCTGATGAGCCACTAGGCTCAGGTGTAAAAAGCCCAACAGACTACAGTAGGCCCCCGTTATTCACGGTGGTTGTGTTCTGCCCCTTCCCGCGAATCCTGAAAATCCGCAAATTATCGACATAGTTTTTATACCCCATGTATGATATTACATACACACACATTCTATAGACAGTCTTACTCATAATACAGTAATAATGTAGTAAAATGTAGTAATAATTAAGTAAAAACTTTTTAATTTTGTACTGTGATAATATTTATCAATGAATAAAGCACTTAGGCTCCTTACCAGAAGCTACAGAAGATGCCGGGCATTTGAGTGGCATCACAGAGCTTAAATAATCATTAAAAACATTTAAAAAGCGTGAATTCACAATTCAAGCAGTCACGTTGATGACATGTGTGTGAAGGAGAAAAAACGAGGTGTACACATCATCTGCAACCAATCATCGGGTGGAAGAAACAAAAGCTCTCAGCCATTGGCTAAATTTAATCACGTGCCAATAACTTCTGGGTTTTCCGTTAATCCGCGAGTACGCGGGGCAGTGACCGCTGAACTGCGAATGGGCAAGGGCTTACTGTACCTACCTTTATGACATATATAGTATGACATACATATTGAAGAGTATGATATATCAACCAGGAAATTGGCAGTTTGTTTTCATCCTGAGATTATCCTCATAGAACAGCAGTTCAATAAAAAGGACCCTGTGCAGACATCACAGACATCAAATTCAGAACTATTTAGAGCCTCATGATGCCATTAATTCTAGCACATCATTGCCATTTGCTTGAAAATCACTTTTTAGACAGGGACATAAATTATTCCTCTGTTAGACTAAACAGACCTATCAAGATGCCTTCTTGCTTCAAGAAGTTTATTGCCTTCCAGTTTTCCAAAATAAGGAAGCCAAATCTTTCAGCAAGTAGAATATCATTCTGTTGTTCTCTGTTTCTTCTTGTCCGAAAGTATAAGAATTTAGCTTGGGCGCTGAAGTGCTGAAGCAGGAGTATCTGACCTACCGAATAGTACATGGAAGTAATGGTGGTGTAGTGGTTAGCAAGTCCACCTCACAGTAAGAAGGTTGTGGGTCCCTGTCTCAGGCTTGGCGAGTGTAATTTTTAAATTTATATGTATTTTGTATGGCTTGTGCAGGGATTTCTTTCAGATACTCCAGTTTACAGGGGCCGGTGGCTTAGTGGTTAGGGTGCTGCACTCATGATCGGGAGGTTGTGTGTTCAAACCCCAGTTAGACCCCCACTGTGCTAAGACCCCTGGACAAGGTGTTAACCACAAGTGTGTGTCTGTTCACCCAGCAGTATAAGTGGGTAGCAGTAAAAATATACTGGGAAGATCACCTGCGATGGACTAGCGTCCCATCCAGGAGGAGTTGTACTACTAGTCGCTTCTTGCTGTGGAAACTGGGGATAAGCCCCGGCCCGATGAGCCAATATCGCTCAGGTTTGCCTTTTTTTTTTACCCCAGTTTACCCCAACAGCCCAAAAACATGCACATACCTGTCAAGTTGTACGGTTTTGGCGTAATTTGTACAAGTGAGCACTGATTTTTAAATGTGTACGCCGTACGTCCGAAATCTGTACGTTTTTCGATCATTTCGTCTTTTTTTTTTAACTCCGTTTTTTGTCACCGTTTGGTAAAGAGGCGATCGCCGAATTGGTCTGTAGCCGTTTTCTCGCGAGAATCGCGCGTTCGTTATCGTCTGCTATCGTCTGCTCTTTCCGACCACGTGACCGCACTTTCACTTCCGCCATCATTCAAGTCAAACTTAATTGCGAGCTCAAGTGCCATGACGTGAAGCCATCAAAAGAAATGATTGAAAGTGCCAAAAGTGCTACATATAGTTATAATAAAGATCACTGTTAAATTTTCTTAATCATGCAGCTGAAGATATTACTCTTTTATTTGATTGCACCAGGTTATATGTTACAACATTACCAATAAATTCATATTATATTAAAAATAGAGTTTAATTTTTGTTTCATATTGCACGCGATAATAAGACGCGTAAGATTAGTTGCTATTTTGTAAGGGCATAAGTAGCCATTTGTAAGATCGCCAACGGCCTAGGGTTGACAGGTATGCATGCACAATATGCTAACTGTCGGTTGTAAAGTGTATGCGTGTGAACGGGTATCTTTGTTTCCCTGTGAAGGACTTGTATGTTGTTCATGTGGTACCACACTTTTGCCCAGAGCTGGAAGGCTCCATCTTCCATGTGACCCCAAATACGTAGTAAAGTTTCCAGAGTAGAATTAACTCTTATAAAGTATTTTCATTCTAGTGAGTGTAGAATTTTACTATATAATAGGATTAATTCCTTTGGGTCGGTAGGCTGTACAGGGCATCATGGTGGCAAATTGAGTAATCTTGCCATCTTATCGCTCCATGGTGTCTACTTAAAACCTGTATTTGCACTGTTAATAATAAGTTTCATAATATAGCCTAGTCATCACAACAACTCTCTTATGGGCTTAGTGAATGGGGATTTAGCTTGCAAATGCTATTTGTGTGATTTCAAATAATATTTTTGAAAACTAAACTATTTTGCTTAGAAGCATCTATAACATGAGCATTTGAAATAAAACAATACATCAAGGATGGATCTAGCAGGAGAATACATTCCGTAAACTTCATTAACACGGAAACAATCTCTGAAGCAGTCTGTTGACATTCCTTCCACTAAAGGTCTGTGTTACATCAGGGTTACATTCAGCAGCATCTCACTGCGATAGATGAAGACTTTATGTTTTGACTTTATGTTATATATTTGCACTTGATTCTGAAGGAACCTAAGTGTGTCTGCCTCAGTGCTGCTGGGATATTTAGTATCTGGATGTTTCAAAGGAAACTCCACAACTGATAATTATATTTGTTTTAACTAGCTCTCAACAAACCAGTTGTCATTACTGTAATAGAAATGGAAAATCTATTAGGCCTTTAGCTGTCCTCTTCTGTGCCCGAGAGCTTTCAAGTTATTAATCAATTTTTCATCTTAAAGTGTATTGTTCTGGAACTACTCCACTGTAAAATGTACTGTAGGTTATAACAACCTGGGATTCCAATAGATTACTTTAAAATTTACAGTAAACCACATGGTGTATGAAATAACACTTAGGCTTCTGCATTACTTTTATTCATGTGGTAAATAAAGGACAGAGTTTACCTAAAGCAGGGATCACCAGGTAGCCCGCAAGGACAATATAAGTTGCCCGCGGACCTGTTCACTGCTATGTTTAGGACAGGCCCACTGCTCCATAGCGCCACTCTCCATTGAGCTGCATCTAATTTCTTTGAATATATTTTAAAATCAAATCAATATCTTCACACAGATTAATATCATTAATTATTAATAATAAAATATATCATCATCATCATCATCATCTTCCGTGAAGTCCAGGGTTGGTCGCGGGGGCAGTAACCTAAGCAAAGAGGTCCAGACGTCCCTCTCCCCAGCCACTTCCTCCAACTCTCCCCGGGGGACACCGAGGCGGTTCCAGACAAGCCGAGAGACATAGTCCCTCCGGCGTGTTCTAGGTCGACCCCGGGGTCTCTTCCCGATTGGACATGCCCGAAACACCCCACCAGGGAGGCGTCCGGGAGGCATTCTGACCAGATGCCCGAGCCACTGTGACGAGCACAGAACTCCAACAATGAAACACCATTAGGATTCAGACTGGAGAGGCCGTACCTACTGATCACACCCTTCCAGGTCACACTACCGTTGTCCACATGGGCGTTGAAGTCTCCCAAGACAACGAGTGAGTCTCCCGAGGGAGCGTTCTCCAACACTCCCCAAGGACTCCAAAAAGGGTGGGTACTCTGATAATATAGCATATAATTAAAGGTAATAACATATAATGAAAGGCAAATTGAGGAAATTTGTAATTTCAGAGGTGTGTATCGACCTGGTATCCCTTCGCATTAATTGGTACCCAAGAAGTAGCTCTCAGTTTCAAAAAGGTTGGTGACCCCTGACCTAAAGGGTATTACTCAGGGACCCAATCAAAGCTGTTTGGTGAAGATCTTATCACCACTAACTTCAACTTTCACATGCTTAGCCACCACAACTAGCTCAACTCGATTGTAAAGGTTCAGTGCAAATTCTTTGTGGACGTGACTGAGTAGTGGAAGTACTGTAGTTATATTAATGCAAGTGGGTTGAGTGGTTGTGGCTTTGTGTAACAAATCTGATGGCTGTGCGTTCAAATTTGGTCAAGTTACACCAAGACTGTTCAGATATATCCTACATGAATAATTCCAAGTTGTCAGGACATTACTGTAAAATTGAAGCATCATTTAAAGTAGAAATTGCAGTAATACTAATAAGTAAAGTACCGGTGTGTGAAATGTTAAAGAATTTGCTGGTAGTATTTCTTCATTTTGCCCCTATGGCTCAGCTTCAGTCTCTTCATGGATGACTCCACCTCAATTCGCTGGACACCATGGCTCACTGTATGATTGGTGATTACAGTTATCCCTCGTTACTTCGTGCTTCAATTCATGCGGTTTCAGTGCATCGCGTTTTTTTTTTTTTTTTAAACATTCATCAAATTAAACAAATAAGGAAATTAACGAAGAATAGGAGAAAAGTTAAGGAAAATGCCACAAAACAAGGCCAATTATGCAACCCCCCCTCAAAAAAAACAAAAAACAAAAAACCTCCCATCAAAACTACTTACGTTTTTGGTGCGCGTCTGTATGTGTGTATTTATATTTTATTTACATCTGATATTTTTTTTAATGTTTAATTGTGATTATAATAATTTATAGCATTGAATTGATATTATATACACATATACATGTATGTATACATCAGTGGGGGGGGGGGGGGGGTTGACCCTAGTTCGAGGAATTTGGTGGTCGCGGGGGGGATCTCGGTCCCAATTAACCGCGGAAAGTGACGGATCCCTGTATACAAATAAGTGCTTTGGGAGTCATCAGGTCTTAGTTGAACACCTGTAGGAGAATTTGGAGTGATATATTAGACAATGCTCTTCATTACTACCATCAACAACACCAGTTATATGTCCATAAGTATGATGAACTTTAGCTAATAGTTGTACTTGTTAATGGTTGGAATAATTAATCAAATAATTTACATCCGCATACTGATTCAATATTCATGCCAGTGATGGGATTTGGTTTTCCTGAAAACATGATTTTTACTGGGTTAACCTGCTTATGTGGAAGACTGTGCACCCTGATATATAGGAGGGTTAGTGTTAGCATTAGCAACCCTACTTTCCTAAAACAGTATGTCCTCAAGGGACATTTTAATCTTATACCATAACAGTTTGCCAATAGTTGCATTTTTTTGTACAGTTTTAATCAAAGAGCAGCATATCTGACTTTGTAAACCATTACTTATTAAATGTTATGTTGTGGAAATTTCAAGGATGAGGCTTATAGCAGATTTTGTCCTTTTTTAGAACTATAAGCAAAAATTTTAAATATTTGTCCAGTAGACTCTTTTATTGACAAAACGTAAACACTGGAGACAGCTTTCATAAATGTTTAATACAATTTTGGCAGCCTTCTCTTCTGTTCATTAAGTTTCACAAAAACATTTTAATTCATAGATTATTACTTTGCCTAATGTACATATTGGATTTCTTGAGACATCTGCCATGTGTACGGTCAAATAACCTTAGCTTTAAGTGCTGCTTAAAATCAGATCTCTGCAAGTTGTGATACTTTTATGATCAAAATTACTTACTATGTTGAGGTTTTAAAGGTTGAAGCCATGCTCCATGGAAAAATCAGTGGAAGCAGAAGAAAAGTCTTTTGTTTGGCCAAAATACTCTCTACCGAATATATTCAGTTCAGTTCAGTTCATTTTCTGTAACCACTTAATCCTAATTAGGGTCGCGGGGAGGCTGGCGCCCATCCCAGCCAACTTCAGGCGAGGGCAGAGTACACCCTGGACAGCTCGCCAGGCCATCGCAGGGCGGAAACACGCCGACGGCTTTGCAGCCTACTCT
Organism: Plotosus lineatus; assembly: GCA_024760905.1. NCBI lineage: Eukaryota > Metazoa > Chordata > Actinopteri > Siluriformes > Plotosidae > Plotosus > Plotosus lineatus. The sequence goes on along the minus strand of CM045730.1, from coordinate 36,742,728 downwards.
TATCGAAAGTCAGCAATGGTTCTTTTACATGCCTCACACCATAGACAGTGAGAGACATGGCCGGCCTTTGATAACCCAGTTAGCTGCACTGGGGAGGACAGTGACAACCTTGTGGAGAATGGGAATCGAACCCCCAACCTTTGGATCAGCAATCCAGCGCCCTGTACCACTCGACCACCACTGCCCCCTTATATTGAATATATTCAATCTGGTGAATATTGGTCCAGATGTAATTTATTCCCAAAAACAGAATTTAAATGCCACATTGCCACTATTTTTGTTTTTTTTACGAGATATCATGCTGTTTACTTCCTCAGTTACATGTTTGTTTCCTCATCCATTAAGTGCAACTGTAGCAGCTTTAGCAAAACCACTATTATAACAGTACAATCACATGACTAGTTATTTTATTATTAGCATTAGCAAGCTAGTTAATGGAGGTACGCATCTTATTTGAATTCGGACAACATTGAAGCAAAAAAAAAAAAAATCACGTTTGGAGCAGTCGTCGACTTATGACCTATGCGAGTTACGTCTGATCGACTTTACGACCGCAAAAGTCGTGAAGCATGATTCATGGCAGTGCGGTGCAAGTGTTGCGTACGACAGTTGTTTGCGCTACCGGCAGCGCCAGCATCTTAAAAGGCCAAGCAGGAGATGATGCAGCTTCACTTTCTAACTGCTCAGAGCAAATCTATTCATCTACTTTCAATGCCACGTCACTGTGGCGCGAAGCGGAGAGCCAATCCTTTCTGTGTGGGCGGGTCCGATACCTTGAAACTCTAATTTTATTGGGCTCACACGCTGCAGTGTTTATGTGACAAGAAGCGCGTCCCAAGTTTTGGCAATCAGCTGGTCTGCGGGTTGAAATTTTTCCATGTCTGTCCATTTGTGTTTGCTTGCCAGCTGTGCTTGGCTTCGTGGAAATGAGCTGATCAAAACGAGGGAAATTTACCGCTTTACTCAAACAACACGTGCAGTCTGTGGCTGTTGTTATAATCCAATAAAATTGGAGTTTGAAGCTATTGGACCCACCCACACAGTGGAGTACAGAAAGGATTGGCTCTCCGCTGCATGTCAAAGTGACGTGGAATTGAAAATAGATTTATAAATTTAAATACGCAAGATTTATTCATCTGTTTTTGTTTGGCGTGAGTGTATTTGGATGGAAAGTCGACATACGACCAGATCGATTTACGACCGGTCTGCCGGAACCAAAAGTGGTCGGAAGTCGACGACTCACTGTATATCTTTGGTTTGTAGAAGCCAATCCTGAGGTTGTATGTATATAAATTAACACATGGCCCTAAAGGCTAAGAAAAATCAGCTTGATTATATGTTTCAAAGTATGGAACATCTCCTTTATTGTATTTCAAATGTATTTACATAAACACAGAACTTTCCAGGGATTCACAGCACCTGTTATGGTCTCAGTCAGTGCAGTCCACACATGGAATGGAAGGAATGCAAGTAATTGGGTTGTTAAGGCTGTGATGGTGCCTAAAAGAAGCAAAGTTGTTCTGACTAAATGTACTGTTTAGTCTCACTTATTGTGTGTTATTACAATTTAACTTACTTTTACTATTCTTTTATATGTACAGTATTATTTTCATGATTCAAAACCTTTACATTTACAACATTTGGCAGATGCCCTTTTCCAGAACATTTATTTATTTATTTTTATACAAGTGAACAATTGAAGGTTCAAGGTCTTGCTCAGGGGCCCAGCGGTGGCAGCTTGATGCCACTGGGGCTTGATTCACCAACCACTGGAACAGTAACCTAGGACCCTAACCAATGAGCTACCACGGCCCTTTATAAACTTTACAGTGATCATCAGATAACAGTGATGGGACAGTGAAGAATTCTAACGAACCAGTGTCATGCAGTCTGTAAACAAGTGAGACGAGTAATCACAGTGGGTTTTAAAATTGTAACAGAGTTGATATATCTACCTCGGATGTATTCGTCATTATATAAGATTAACAAAAACGTACTGTGTGAGAAAGAAAGAAGGTAAAAAACAACATTAAAAACAGTGAAATGTTCCATGCTTCAGTCTTGTCTAGTTTTGCTATGCAACCCTTTTAAGAGCTAAAACATCCCTTTTGAACACGATGCAGGGGCAAAGTTAAGGCTGCTGAGCGTAAATTGTAAAAAAAGAAGACAGGCTGTTCAAATGTTGTTTGGATCTGGAGTTCCTCAGTTGTAAAAGTCGTGTGTGTGTGTATGTGTGTGTGTGTGTGTGTGTGTGTGTGTGTGTGTGTGTGTGTGTGTGTGTGTGTGTGTGTGTGTGTGTGTGTATGCGCGTGCTTGTGTTTGTGTGTGTATATGCGTGTGCTTGTGTTTGTGTGTGTGTGTGTGTGTGTGTGTGTGTGTGTGTGTGTGTGTGTGTGTGTGTGTGTGTGTGTTTGAGAGAGAGAGAGAGCTATTTATACCACAGTATTTCTGAATTCTCTAATCTGATTGCTTGGAAGGTCTTGATTAATTTTCTACACTAGCGGTTAGACAGCTCTAATTTGAATAATGTTTTATACTAATATGCTTGTTTCTATAGTAACAACTCATTCAGAACCTCCATTTATTCTAAAATGAATATTAAATTTTATTGTTATTTAACACAGGAAAATGTATTACCATGGTAACATCTTTTGTAAGGAGACATTTATTTAAATGTCTTCATGTCTTATTAAGTTTGAGAGAGAGAGAATAGTGAGCAGTAGCGTGATGTTGAGATGGTACCGAAACGATACTTCAACTCATCTGTACCGTGCACGAATAGTGTGTTTGTATACAGCTCTTGGAACGATGCACCAATTCTCAGGTCTTTAGCCCCGATTGAAATTAATGGTGACTTCTTTTTCCTTTGCTCTCTTTTCCTCCTTATTATATTTGTAGCCCCGGTGAATTGATCACAGTCTCAAAAAGTCTTCCTACGCTGCTTCACTTCATCTGAGAACCAACAACTTTTCATTGCTCGGGCCGACTCACCGTACACGCATCCATCTGTCATGAGCCTTTATTTTTTTCGAAAGCTGCAGTTTGGTGTCAATTGGGCTTTTAGCTTTGTCTTTTTATTATATTTGTAACTGTTTTATGGTTCAATCATTTTAAAGTAAAGCTTCAACATTACTTTTTCAGAGAAAAGAGGACTGTACTTATCTTTGACCTTAACAGGTAATAATTATAACTATGACAGGCTTTCCATAGGTTCCATAATTATAATTAGTATATACTGCATGGGGTTGGCCCTGCGATTGGCTGGCAAGCTGTCCAGGGTGTACCCCACACTTGCCCCGAGTTGGCTGAGATGTGTACCAGCCTCCCCTCAATCCTAATCAGGATTATGTGGTTCATAAAATGAATGAATGAATGCATGAGATTGACATAGTTTGATTTACTTTCTATGTTGGGATAATGAACATTATCCACCTCGCAAATTGGGGCGAATGCTTAAATCGAAATGGCAGACAAAAACTTCCAGTTTACCGCAGTCATTAATTCAGTGATTTTAAGGAAACTTGGTGGGGGCAGTGGTGGTCTAGTGGTATAGGGCGCTGGATCGCTGATCCAAAGGTTGGGGGTTCGAGTCCCACTCTCCACAAGGTTGTCACTGTCCCCCCCCACCCAGTGCAGCTAACTGGGTTATCAAAGGCGGGCCATGTCTCTCACTGTCTATGGTGAGAGGCATGTAAAAGAACCATTGCTGACTTTCGTAAAGAGTAGGCTGCAAAGTCGTCAGCGTGTTTCTGTCCCTTGCTAAAAGGGTTGTGACAGGAAGGGTATCCGACGTAAAAACCTCTGCCAAATCAAACATGTGAATCAAATGATTCGCTGTGGCGACTCCCGAGTAAAAGGGAAAAATCCGAAAGGAAGACAGATAAGGAAACTTGGTGGTGGAATGAGGAAGTGCAGGAGTGTGTACAAAAGAAGAGGTTAGCTAAGAAGCGGGACACAGAGAGGACCGAAGAGAGTAAACAGGAGTACAGGGAGACACAGCGTAAGGCGAAGGTAGCAGTGTCAAAGGCCAAACAGAGGGCGTATGATGACTTGTATGATACATTGGACAGTAAGGAGGGAGAAAATTATTTATACAGGTTACCACAGCAGAGAAATAGAGATGGGAAGATGTGCAGCAAGTTAGAGTGATAAAGGACAGAGAGGGAAATGTATTGACTGATGACAGAAGTGTGCTGGGAAGATGGAAAGAGTACTTTGAAGAGCTGATGAATGAGGAAAATGAGAGAGAAAAAAAGAGTAGAAGGGGTGACCGCAGAGGACCAAGAAGTAGCAAAGATTAGTAAGGGAGAAGTGAGGAGGGCATTGAAGAGGATGAAGAGTGGAAAGGCAGTTGGATTCAACAAGGTCTTAGAAAGTGAGCAGATGCCAGAGGAATGGAGGAGAAGTGTGCTTGTGCCCATTTTTAAGAACAAGGGAGATGTACAGAGTTGTGGCAACTACAGAGGGATAAAGTTGATGAGCCATACAATGAAGTTATGGGAAAGAATAGTGGAAGCTAGAAGAAGGGCAGAGGTCAGCATTTGTGAACAACAGTTTGGTTTCATGCCAAGAAAGAGCACCACAGATGCAGTGTTTGCTTTGAGGATGTTAATAGAGAAGTACAGAGAAGGTCAGAAGGAGCTGCATTGTGCCTTTGTGGATCTGGAGAAAGCATATGACAGGGTGCCGAGAGAAGAACTGTGGTATTTTATGAGGAAGTCTGGAGTGGCAGAGAAGTATGTTAGAGTGGTGCAGGACATGAATGAGAGATGTAAGACAGTGCTGAGTTGTGCTGTCGGTGTGACACAAGAGTTCAAGGTGGAGGTGGGACTGCATCAAGGGTCAGCTCTGAGCCCTTTCTTGTTTGCTATGGTGATGGACAGGCTGACAGACGAGGTTAGACAAGAATCTTCATGGACTATGATGTTTGCAGATGACATCGTGATCTGTAGTGAGAGCAGAAAACAAGTGGAGGTAAATCTAGAGAGGTGGCGGTATGCCCTGGAAAGGAGGGGAATGAAGGTTAGGCTCAGTAAGACAGAATACATGTGTGTGAACGACAAGGACCCAAGAGGAACGGTGAGGTTACAGGGGGCAGAGATAAAGAAGGTGGAGGATTTTAAGTACTTAGGCTCAACAATCCAGAGCAATGGAGAGTGTGGAAAAGAGGTGAAGAAGCGTGTGCAGGCAGGTTGGAATGGATGGAGAAAAGTGTCCGGTGTGATGTGTGATAGGAGAGTATCGGCAAGAATGAAGGGAAAAGTGTACAAGACGGTGATGAGGCCAGCGATGTTGTATGGTTTAGAGACAGTGGCACTGGGGAAAAGACAGGAGTCAGAGTTGGAGGTAGCAGAGATGAAAATGTTGAGGTTCTTTTTGGGAGTAACGAGGATGGATAGGATCAGGAATGAGTACATCAGAGGGACAGCACATCTTAGATGTTTTGGAGACAAAGTCAGAGAGGCTAGATTGAGATAGTTTGGACATGTACAGAGGAGGGATAGTGAGTATATTGGTAGTAGGATGCTGAGGTTGGAACTACCAGGCAGAAGGCCCAGAGGAAGACCAAAGAGAAGATTTATGGATGTGGTGAAGGCGGACATGAAGGTCGTTGGAGTAAGAGTAGAAGATGCAGAGGATAGAGTGAGATGGAGGCAGATCATTTGCTGTGGCGACCCCTGAAGGGAACAGCCGAAAGGAAAAGAAGAAGATTAATTCAGTGATTTTTGAAACTTCAGTGAAATGTCATCCCAATCATATAATAAAAGTGCCTTCGCATTTTTCAAGATAAAAAAACAACTTTGTTTGAGAGATTCGATTTGAAAGTACGAACCATATAAAGCTTATTGATTGGGCTTTTTGCTGATGTTTCCATGTAGTATAGGTAAAGTAAAAGGTAAAGTCTGTTGGGCTTATATAGCCGAGCCATAGTGGCTCATCAGGCTGGTGCTTATCCCCGGTTTCCGTAGCGTGAAGCGAACAGGAGTTCAACTCCTCCTGGATGGGACGCTAGTCCATCGCAGGTTACCTAACCAGTATATTTTTACTGGTTCCCATTTATACTGCTGGGTGAACAGAGGCACACTTGTGGTTGAGACCTTGCCCAGGGGTCTTAGCACAGTGAGGATCTCAGTGCCCATGTAGTATATACTTATATAATTATGAACAAAAATTCACCAGTCCATCTATGAATGAGAGATATGAGATTTTCTTTCGGCTTTTTCCCTTTATCAGGGGGTCGCCACAGCGAATGATTCGCATGTTTGATTTGGTACATAGGTTTTTACGTCGGACACAACCCTTTAGCAAGGAGCTGAAAAATGCTGATGGCTTTGCAGTTACTCTTTACGAAAGTCAGTAATGGTGCTTTTACATGAACCTCTTACCATAGACAGTGAGAAACATGGCCCGCCTTTGATAACCCAGTTTGCTGCACTGGAGGGACAGTGACAACCCTGTGGAGACTATGGGTATTCATAAACTATGGGTATTCATAAACACCTAGCATATGTTATTTATTGATATATTTTTATTGCCATTTGTAAGAAGACTACAGCACACATCATGGATTACATTCTTGTATAAATCCCAGTCTGTCATGTTTTAATTCTTACTCAGTATCGAAACATGCTATAAGGTCTAACTGTTGAATGTGATCATTAACACAATTTTACCATGTAGCTCTGGTGGAGAACCACAAATCCTAATCCTTTTGCTCACAGGTCTGAAGTCTCATGATTTAAACCCTGTAATGTCTCACTGCCACCCAACCTAAACTTCTAAAATAACTTGAGTCATGATTGTTAATTCAGTGTAGTGGTTTGTTAATGGTTACTGTTGCAGAATCACATGACTCATTACGATTTAGTGGCGTGGTGTCAGGCTGGTGCTGCTTTATCAGAATTGTAGTGTTGTTGGCTTTGTAGACATGACCTCGAATGTTTTTAGAAATATTATATATTTAAGTGAAAGCATTAAGTCAATGACTTGAAAATTTTTGATTGCTAATAGTTTTAGTGAAAAGTCTTTTGGCGTGGACTGAGAACTCTTCTATACTGTAGGGCCTTAAAAAAGAAGTCATGAATAAACCAGGAAGAAAAGGCCATGGAGGTGGAGAAGATAAGACTGTTATGCAAATGCCGTTCTCTCACATTCCACATGGTCACGAAGGAGAACATGTGCTTAAAGAAGCATGAACTGGATAAACCACAGTTAAAAGAAGGTACCATAAAAAAAGAACCATGCATTAATTTACTCATTAACCAGAATCCAGTGTCTGACAGCTGTTCAGCTCTCAGTGTTAGTGACTTATTAGAGCAATGACGAGGAAGTTAGCATAAAAGAGCTGCTTGATAACTTGGGATAAAATTATTTTACTTACTCAGTTTGGTAGTTATCACGAATGGTTTTGTGTTCAGAGCATTGAAAACTAGTGGAATACTGAAAAGAATCAAAGGAAACAAACTACAGACTGTCAGTCTGCCTCATAGTCTGAGTGAAGGTCATCAGTCTGCCACAACATGGCTCACTGGTTACTTTGTCTACATTACTGAGCAAAAGGTTGCTTTGAATGAAAGCATCTGCCAAATAAACAGAGCTGTTGCTGTAGATATTAATACATCACTAAATAATCATGAATTGTCCGTGGTGACTAGATATATGTTTTATAGCAGCAGTAAAAGTACAGAAATTGATAACTTTTGAAATTTATAGTCTTCAGACTGGTGAAAGTACAAATGTATGAATTTTTCAATTTACAAAAAATAAAATAAAAGCAGGGGGAAAAAAAAAATCTAAGTTCCAAAAATCACAACCTTGTTTCAGTGCTGATGGTAAAATTTGCTTCAGCTAATGTTATCCTTGTAATGTCAACAAACAATAGATTTGTTTAGTATTTCTTACCTGGTAGCTAGCATGTAAATATCTGTCCGTCCCATGTAAGCTAGTTAAATGCTAATCCTTGTCATATGGTAAAGTGCACTAGTAAACTGAAATGCATGGTTATAAGTAGATATTATATGGTGCTAGTATGAATGATGGTTTAATGGTTAGTGATGGTGTAGATATACATCAGTCACTGTGTATGGTTCCAGTATAAAGTAAATACATTTTCTTTTCATAGAAATCATGATATCATGAAACTCCAGTGTTTTCTTCTGTCAAAAACAATAGCAAAACCAAGTGACAGAGTGGTGATTACAAAAATGCAGTTTACATGGTATGACACTGATTTAAAAGAGGAGTAACAAATATACACAACAAGATATATTATTTTTTTAATGTTTAATTGTTATTCTAAGCATTTATAGCATTGAATATGTATTTATTGATATTATGTATACATGTACGTACACGTCAGTCAGGGGGGTGGGGGTGATCCTTCTTCACGGAATTCGGTGGTCACGGGGGGGAGGGGGGATCTCAGTCCCGATTAACCGCAGAAAGTGAAGAATCCCTGTTATCAAAGGTGGGCCATGTCTCCCACTGTCTATGGTGAGAGGCATGTAAAAGAACCATTGCTGACTTTTGTAAAGAGGAGGCTGCAAAGCCGTCAGCGTGTTTCTGTCCCTTGCTAAAAGAGTTGTGACAGGAAGGGTATCCGACGTAAAAACCTATGCCAAATCAAATGTGCGAATCAGATGATTCGCTGTGGCGACTCCCGAGAAAAGGGAAAAAGCCGAAAGGAAGAAAGAAATATATATATATACATAAATATATATATATCTTCTTCTTCTTCTTTTACTTTCGGCTGCTCCCTTTAGGGGTCGCCACAGCAAATCATCCGCCTCCACCTCACCCTGTCCTCCGCATCTTCTTTTCTGACTCCAACGACCTTCATGTCTTCCTTCACCACATCCATAAATCTCTTCTTCGGTCTTCCTCGAGGCCTTCTGCCTGGTAGTTCCAACCTCAGCATCCTACTGCCAATATACTCACTATCCCTCCTCTGTACATGTCCAAACCATCTCAATCTAGCCTCTCTGACTTTGTCTCCAAAACATCTTACGTGGGCTGTCCCTCTGATATACTCATTTCTGATCCTATCCATTCTCGTTACTCCCAGGGAGAACCTCAACATTTTCATCTCCGCTACCTCCAGCTCTGCCTCCTGCCTTTTCCTCAGCGCCACTGTTTCTAAGCCATACAACATCGCTGGCCTCACCACCATCTTGTACACTTTTCCCTTCATTCTTGCTGACACTCTCCTATCGCACATCACACCGGATAAATATATATATATATATATATATATATATACACACACACACACACACACACACACACACACACACACACACACACACAGTAGGCCCTTCTTGACTATTTGCGGTTTTACACTCATGGTTTGCATATTCGCGGACTGCTGTCCTTCTTCCTGCTGATTGGTTGAGCCTTTTTTTAGTGTGTTTTAATTTAACAGTTAATCTCTATGATGCCACTCAAACACCGGTTAAGCGTTAGAAAAAGGTAATGACGTTGGATGTCTCTTCTGAAAAAATAAGACTTTCCCCTGAAGAAACGACAGTTTTCTCTGAAGTGCCTGAAGAGGAATAATCATCTGAACTGTTGGAAAACACTCGAGTATTAAAGTCTTTTTCAATTATTATTCCAGTACAGTACCTACGTTAATGTTTAGAATGTTTGTTTGTCTGATTTTATGTACAGTGGTGTAGCATGCTTATCATTTTGTTTTGTTTATCCAATTTATTACATTTCATGTTCTTTTATGTTCTTTTTGTTATGGTCTCTGTTTTTGGGGGACTTTGATTTTGGCGGCTGTGCCTCTAACTAACTGTTTTCTCTTCCCTTCGCCTGAGGGGCGTGGCTGAGCTGCTCAGTGGCACAACCTGAATTCACTATTCTCATCTACTCTCAATAAACACAAGCACGCTCATCTCTGTGCCAGAGGATTAACTTCACATCACGTCACTCCTACTTTTGTACTCTAACTCTCTCACTCTAAAACTCGGTTTTCTACCTGCTCCGGCTGGGGGGCGTGGCTGAGCTGCTTGGACTGAATGCAGTCCTCATCTACTGTTTGTATAATGTTGCTGTATAATGTTTATAATATATAATCAATAAATATCACAGTACAAAATTAAGTTTTTCTTAATCATTACTACATTAATACTGTATTATGTCAGCGTGTTTCTGTCCCTTGCTAAAAAGGGTTGTGACAGGAAGGGCATCCGACGTAAAAACCTCTGCCAAATCAAACGTGCGAATCAAATGATTCGCTGTGGCGACTCCTGAGTAAAAGGGAAAAAGCCGAAAGGAAGACAGACCGACACTGTATTAATGAATAAGAATGTCTATAGAATGTGTTTAAGAAGCATATTTTAGTGCATGTAATAGATACACAGTATTTTACTTCAGGTTGATCATTCGTGCATGTAATATGATACATGGGGTTTTACTTCTGGGTACATATCTCACGGATTATTTTCATTCGCGGAAGGGGCCGGAACCAAACCCCCGTGAATAACGAGGGCCTACTGTATATCTATCTAGCTATCTCTCTCTCTCTCTCTCTCTCTCTCTCTCTCTCTCTCTCTCTCTCTCTCTCTCTCACTCTCTCTCTCTCTCAATATATATATTACCTTTTATACTAATGTTTCTCCCCCGGTCAGGCTGAGGTTTTTACAAAGATCTAATACACACTACGCATGAGCTGTGTGAGAGACAGTTCTTAGATAAGACCTTTGCTGTTTCTACAGACCAAGATATCAGTGCAGAAACACAACATGGCACTGTTTGCTGAGTAGACGATGTGTACAATGTTTAATTTCACAGGTTACAAAGTGATTTCTGAATTAACAGTTTGATTGTAGGCTAAACCAGGATCACATATCATACAAGGATATCCCACTGTAGGTTCTTGAAAACATATATAACACTGTCTGCATTCATTACTAAGATACTTGAGAATTTGTATTGTACCTGAGATTTTGTAAGACAGTAGGATTGTAGCAAATGTTATCATTTACCTGGCTGATGTCCTAGATAAGTTCACACAATTATATAAATTCAGAATAAACAAATCTATGACTCAAAATCCAAGACAAGTATATTTGTCTTTTCATTGCCTCTTCCTTGGCATTTTGTGTTTTCATTTGGAATTTAGATCGGAGCGATTGCATACCATTTTGATTAGAGCGACACACCTGTTGCATGTTTTCTTTGGATCCTAAAGTACTTTCTCTTGAGAATTCTACTTATCTTTTCATCTCATCTTGTTCGGACCTGTACCAGAAAGAAAGAGCAGTGTGGTTGCTCAGCACTGATAACTGGAAAGTAAACAACCCTCAGCACTCATTAAAATTACAGTATATTGTATCAGACTACCCACCTTCCATTTATATGTTTGCTTCGTAATGTACATATACATGATATTGTTATCGAGACGGAAGATTAAGAGGACTATTCACATTTTTTGAACTCAGTCAAAGACAATGTGGCCATATTGCACATATTCCTTTGTATTGATTTGTGATTTATATTTAGTTATATGTTTAGGGTTCCAAATCTATGACTGTAGCTAGTTTGATTCAAGCTTTATTTTTTATTTGCAAGTTGGATAAGGGTTATTATTATTGTATTTTTTAATTTTATTATATATTATTCCATATATATATATATATATATATATATATATATATATATATATATATATACTGTGTATGTATATATATATATATATATATATATATATATATAGGATTTTCTGAGTAGATCCTTCCGTAGGAGAGTGCTCAATACTTTTTGGTAGAGCAAATAAACAAAAATAAAAGGACAGGACAAAGACTTTCTATTGAAACTCCATTTATCACATCGTTATTTTTGTATATATATAAATATATATATATATATGAAAGGACATGAACTGAGTATAATACAGTATCTTCAATTAAACATACAGCACTGTAGTTTTCAAAAATGTCCACTAGGGAGAGGTATTGCATTACATCAGGGGTCGGAAACTCGTGGCTCCGGAGCCGCATGAGGCTCTTTCACCTCTCTGGCTTCCAGGGGTTAGAGAGTTAAAACAGCTTTGACCTGAATGATGGGAGAGTCTGCCTAAGGCAGAGTTCTGCAACGGTCGGGTACCTTTCCAAAAATGTTCTTTTAGGGTTGAAAATTACATAGATAAAAATTAACAGTCATGGGTACAGGCGGCTATTTATTTGGTGTGGGCTGGGTGATTTTGTGTGCGTGTTCTTTTGGCTATCTATCGTTATATTAATCAGCTACATTGAGAGTCTCAGTGATTTTGATCTGCTGTGTTTGTGGATTTCCAAATTCTTGTGCTCATGGTAAGGAGTGCTGTCACCATCAGCATCGCGGCAAGCTATTTTTTCCGCCGCATGGGTTTGTAATCCAGGAACGGAAATCACAGATGAAGTATTGTTGAGATTTCTTTGTACACAGAAATCACCGAATCAAATAACTCTCCTCCCAGTGACAAAATAAAAGACTGGGTGTGGTTTAGTCTCCACTCTGAGAATGGATCGGTCAGTGCAGCATGCAGTATTAATATTATTGAAAAGAATGTTGAGCAGGCTCCTTCTTAAAATAAATCTTTATATACTTTTCTGTGTTGCTGTCATTTTTGGAAATTAAAACTATGACAAAACAAGATTAATATAACGAATAAAGACAAAGAAAATCCTATGAAGGGCGTGATGATGAGGTAGACTACCCAACCCGTTAACACATCTGGCTGCAGCCCATCCCTCGCTTCGTGGGATAGATATTCTTTTTCTTTATAAAAATACAAGAAGGACTCGAACACATTCATTCATTTTCTGAACCACGGAATCCTAATTAGGGTCGCGGGGAGGCTGGAGATTTTTTTTTTATCTAAATGTTTTTGTTGCAAGCAGAATTCTAATTTAATTGTCTCTGCAGTTATTTAAATCAATGCAACACATTGTTGTTTTATTTTAACATGAAGGGAAAAAGGGGAAAAACATTATATGATTGTTATTTGATTTTAAATGTCAAAAAAAGATTTGAGGCTCCCAGTGTTTTCTTTAATGTGGAAAACAGGTCCAAATGACTCTTTGAATGGCAAAGGTTGCCGACCCCGAACTAGAAGTATCCAGAATACTAAGGCAGGTTCCATTCTGATGATGACCTTGTTTCATACAACATTCACCTCCTTAGCACTTCTGCAGCAAAAGGTTTCCTTCCTGAATCATATCAAGCAGTTCTACTTCTTCATGCAGTTCATACCTTTTTCTGGCACTTCGGCGCCTTACCAGAATCCTGAGGAGGTGCGCAGCGTTTGGGTGGCATGATGGAGCTTAACAGTAATTAAAAACAGACACACTTAAAAAGCACAGGCACAAAGTGTGTGCGAATGAGGAAAAGGGGACATTACATCATCTCAACCAATCAGCAGGAAGGAGGACAGCCATTGGCTGAATTTAAATAATGTGACAGTTGCTTAGCAATCCGCGACTATGCAAAGCCGTGAGTGTTCAGTTCAGTTAATTTTCTGTAACCACTTCAACCTAATTAGGGTCGCAGGAAGGCTGGTGTCCATCCCAGCCAACTCCGGGTGAGGGCAGAGTACACCCTGGACAGCTCGCCAGGCCATTGCAGGAAACACGCCGACGACTTTGCAGCCTACTCTTGTCGAAAGTCAGCAATGGTTCTTTTACATGACTCATACCATAGACAGTGAGAGTCATGGCCGCCTTTGATAACCCAGTTAGCTGCACTGGGGGGGGCAGTGACAACCTTGTGGAGAGTGGGACTCGAACCCCCAACCTTTGGATCAACGATCCAGCGCCCTATACCACTAGACCACCACTGGCCCAAGCCGTGAGTGCAAAACCGCTAATAGTCATGGGCCTACTGTATATATATATATATATATATATATATATATATATATATATATATATATATATATATATATATATATATATATATATATATATATATATATATATATATATATATATATATATATATATATATATATATATATAATTTCCTGAACGGCTTAATCCTAATTAGGGTTACGGGGAGGCTGACGTCCATCTCAGCCGACAGCAGGGTACACCAACTCGCTAGGCCATTACATGGCTAACATACATACAACTACAGTATTCACTCTCATCTAGCGGCAATTTGGAACCGCCAATCAGTCTATTGTGCATGTTTTTTGGACTGTAAAAGGAAACGATGGACTGACGAACTGTTCGTGATGTACCCTGCCCTTACCTCGAGTTGGCTGAGATAGGTTCCTGCTCCCCACATCTCTAGTAGTGAATGAATGTACTTTCTTAATAAAATTATCACTTTACTTTGCTCTTATTTCCATTGAAATGACTCTACAGGACTTAAAACCTCACGGTTCCTCCTTTGCCCTGTCCAGCGGCTTGGAGCCATGGATTGTAAATGACCTCATTAATGGTAATCATCATTCCTGTCAGTGGATCTGATTTTCCCCCAGTGCCTTGAGGAGAGATGTGATAAGAGGCGAGATGGCAGTGGATGTCTCTTTTGAGGTGATTTGTTTGGATTGGACTGCAGTGCAGTCTGTAAGACATGAAGTGGTGCATTTAGTAGAGCTACAGTTTTCCCATGAGTCTGTTAGTGAAGGTGAGATATCACAGAGCCGGGGGACGGTACACACATTTAGCCAGAAAACGAAATGGTGAGCTGACAATGAGCAAAAAAACCCAACAGCTGCACAATGTAGTTATCAGACTTTACAGGCACAGTACACCCTGAATGGGACATAAACCGAACTACATCTTAGTAAAATGAAGATGGCTAGGACTGGGAGTCTAATATAATATTGCCTAGGAATTATACTGTACTTCAGAATATCTCAGACTTGTCAGAATTCATAGTAAGACCTTCAACACAGCAATAAAACATAAAACATGTTACTGCTCTGTATCCGTCTTTGCAATTAAGATATTTAATATAAATTATTGTTGTGATATATAACGAACGATATATTTTGTAGTGTTAGATGACATAACACAGACTCTTCAGGGTTAGATTCTGGAGATTTTTACTGCTCCCCTTGGATGGTGAACCACATACACCACATGAAGCACATTTCCAGAATCCTTTTTTTATGTCTGCTGATTGCACAGAGCTACAAATTGCCAGCAATTTATCATACTCCTCGGAAATGGTGCATGCTGCTGAATGGCTGTATCCATGGAGATGGGGAGGAGAATCTTGTCATCGGTGTGTGTGAATTGCCTGTAGGCCATGGGTACCAGTGCTCTGCCATCAGGGAGTTCAGATACAATGAGCCTCAGTTCAGATATAAGTGCGACACTTCATTTCATCAACAGCTCAACATTTGATTTGTACCAGTCCATCAGATAAACAGCTTTTATTATAATATGCATTGGTATGGTGTAGAAATGGGTATAGCTCACTATAGCTTGGCAAAATGTCTACACATACCACCTCTGTGTCAACCATATCTTTTATCAAAGTCCCTGCAGTTTATATCTACAGAATTTGGCAGGCGACCTTATCCAGAGTAATTTACAGAATAGCTTTGAAGTTTCCATCAAAAAGATTTCCTCATGCTCATACATAATAGGTCAGAGTCCTGTCTACACATATACAGATAGATTTGAAAACAGGGGTTTTTTTTGGTGCATTTCCACAAGAAAATGGTCCATTTCATAACAAGAAGGTCCTGGGTTCAAGTCCCAGGCTCAGATGGTTCTGTGTGGAGTATGCATGTTCTTCCAGTGCTTGTGTCGGTACCTTGGTTACATCCATACACATTAGGCTAACTGGCTCTTCCAAATTGCAACTACGTGTGAATGTGAGTGGTTCTGTGTGTCGACCCTGTGATAGTCTGGAAAATTGTTCAGGTTGTATCACTTCTTTGCTTCGTGTCAGAAAAGATAGGCTCCAGTCTCCCCGTGATCCTAGTAGGGTTAAGTGGTGTGACAAAGTAATAAATTAATTAATTTATGAAAAACGTCATCTTCTGTTCTGGAAATGATACAACATTAAACAGAAGTCCCTTTTTTAGGTACTCAAGAAAAAAATACAAAGTGCATTTTCAAAAAACACATCTCAATGACATCACAATACCAACGTCAACATTTTCATGCCCATTGCTGATTTGCATGTAGTATGTAAATTCAGGGACTCTGTTTACCATGGCTGCGGACCAGATTGTTAGTCAGATGTGGATTGGAATTTGATGAAGTGTTTTCCATTTAAGAAAGCCTTTTCAGAAAGCCTGGAATATGATGCACATTGGAGGCTTCCTCTCTGGAACTATTAACCATAGTGAATAAATAAACTTGCATTAATGACTATTTTTATTTCATGGTTGTTGGGTTTTTTTGCTTTAGAGAATTTGTCCATGTTGTGTGTTTTTTTATTTATTTATTTATTTATTTATTTTTTACCTATTTACCTCCCATTATAACTTTTCTTGTGGTGGTGGTGGCATAGTAGTTAACACAACTACAACAGCAAGATGATCCATGGTTCAAAGCCTGATCTTAATGTGGGCATTTCTGTGTAGTGTTTACATGTTCTCTCTGTGGATTTCCTCTGGGTGGTTCAGATTTGTCGCACAGAAGGAACATGCACATAATTATCAGTTGGAAAAATAAATAAATAAATGTTAGGGTGTGAGCATAATGCCTATGAGTGTAGGGTGTTAGCTCCAGCCTACCTGCTATCCTCATGAAGGACAGAGTGAATCCAAAAATCAAATGAAGAATGTTCATGTGGTTGGAGAAATTTAAAAAAATTTTTTGGATTTGGTCAATGAAGACTAACAACATTTCTACATTAAAATATCAGTATTTGTAATTACAAAGGTAGGGAAAGTGTTTGCCCGTTCCTGATTTATGACGTTTTTGTATGTTTGTCACACTATGTTTCAGATCATGAAAGAAATTTAAATTGAATGCAAAGACAAGTAAACACAGAATGCTAATTTTAAATAAAGTTTTTTTTATTATTATTATCAACAGGCGAAAAAAAAAAATCCAAACTTACATGGCCTGTGTGAAAAAGTGTCCACCCCTCCACCAACTGAATTCAATTTCGCTAGCCACACCCAGGACTGATTACTGGTACACCCGTTGTTAATCAAGAAATCAGTTAAATAGGACCTGTCTGACAACATCATGCCAAGATCCAAAGAAATTCATGAACAAATGAGAAAGAAAATAATTGAGATCCCTTAATCTGGAAAAGGTTCGAAAGCCATTTCTAAAGCACTTTTTCACACCACTGTATTAACAATACTGTCCAGCTCAAGCCCTTTTGGAGAGGTAATAGTATGAGATTGTAAAGCAATAAAGATAGTATAAGTCAAATATATCTTAAATTCGGGATAGATGAAGGGAAATGGTACACTGTATGGACGACAGTCTGGCCATTATACTTTAGTGTGTCCCAAGTAGTTACATACAATTGTCTACATTGTCTCTGTACGTATACTGTTGCTGTACAGTTTCCTTTTCCTGTTGCTAAGAGGCCTGACCTGCATGGCAATACCTCTGTGCACAAAGCAAGCTCCATGGAGATATGATCTGCCAAGGTTGGAATAGAAAAACACGAATGTTCTGTGCACAACCATAACCTCAACCATACTGAACACCTTAGAGATCAAATAGAGCTGTTGCATGAACACTAAACCTCCTCACCCAACATCAGACCTTTTAAACTCCAAGCTATCCTTATGTCTCTGTGTAGTTTTTTTTTTTTTTTTTTTTTTTTTTTTTTTTTTTTGTGGAAATAACTGAGTTGCAAATGGCAAACCCTTAGAATGTTTACAACAATATAAAACTATTTGGTATGCAAGCAACCTGAAGCATCCTGTTAGTTTTCTTTCTATTAGAAAGGCTGTCTCACTAATTAGCCTTGCACTCAACAAGTTACCATTCAACACACTCATACACTTCATACTAAAGGCAAGCGATCAACAAAACATGACAGCAAAATGCTCTAATATTTCAGTCAGGAGCTATTTACAGACTATGACATTGTTGTCCTTGGTTTGAGACAATTAGATGAATAATTCCCCAGTAGGTGGGGCTCTAAATGCAGCGCCTGATGCTGTAGGCATGATCAGGCAGAGCTAATGTTCCTGGTGTAACCCAGTGGGGCAGAATATTTGGGATGTAGCCAGCGTGTACAGGCAGGGCCAATGTGTTCATCACAGAATGTGAAAATGAGGACTGAGAGACGAACTTAATGAGTTCCAGCATGTTTTTTAATGGAGCCTTTACATGTCAGTGTTCTATGAAATCAAAAACACAATAGATTTTGTGCTATTAGCTCATGACAATAATAATAGTAATCATAGTGTTCGGAACCTCAGTGAAACTTTCACTGCCAATTAAATAACAAATATTAAATACTTAAATATTGTGGTTTTTTAATTATTACAACTCATTGTCTAAGGGATTTTAAACACACAATGCATTGTCTCTTTTTATATGAGTTCCAGCATCATAAGCAAAATGCCATGTCTTCTTTGGTTAAAGAACATTGCTCGAAAACAGAAAGAAGCTTACAATGACGTGAGTTGTCCTAGTGAATTTCTTGTGATTCTCACAGTCAAGCAGACACATTTTAGCTTTTCAACAGCTGATATTAGTGTCACCTCTCACACTGCACTCATTACATTTTCTGGATGACTTTATTAGGGTTGCGGATAGGCTGGAGACCATCGCACCCAAACCGACGCAAAAGTGAGGTACATTCTTATCATCACAATGCCAAAACACACACACACACACATTGATAAATGAGAATATTCAGTTATGTGCATGTCTCTTGTGGAAGAAAACAGAAGTACCTCAGAAAACCCATGTAATCACAGAAAGAACATGCAAACACCACCCAGAAACACCCGCACCGGACACAGTGCATGGACCCAGAATCTTTTTAATCTCAGGAGCCCGACGTGCTAACCACTTTGCTACCATGCTGCCCATACTGCTCTTATTTATGAAAACGTCAAAGTGTCTTTAACCATTTTTATTCTGTTGGAACACTGATCCTAAAGTTGGGGGTTGGAGTCCCACTCTCCACAAGGTTGTCACTGTCCCCCCCCACCCAGTGCAGCTAACTGGGTTATCAAAGGCGGGCCATGTCTCTCACTGTCTATGGTGAGAGGCATGTAAAAGAACCATTGCTGACTTTCGTAAAGAGTAGCTGCAAAGTCGTCAGCGTGTTTCTGTCCCCTGCTAAAAATGGTTGTGACAGGAAGGGCATCCGACGTAAAAACCTCTGCCAAATCAAACGTGCGAATCAGATGATTCGTTGTGGCGACTCCCGAGTAAAAGGGAAAAAGCCGAAAGGAAGACAGACAGACATTCTGTTTTTAACCACCTAAATCCTTCTTCTTTCTGTAGTTGTACTTGCCAGCAACACCAAAGACGATCTATAGCTATTACACTACTCTGATATTCGGAACATATTTCTCTACTAAATAGATTACAGAGGTGGCCAGTTTTTAAAGGGATTACCAGCACGATCACGGCACATCATGGTCCTTTATTACAGATGTAAACAAGGCCACTAACAATTCAAGACCTGAGCCCCAGGTTAAGACCATGGCCAGGACTGAAAGCCTTCAGCTCTTGTTAATTCACATGGTTGGCTTAGTTCATC
Organism: Plotosus lineatus; assembly: GCA_024760905.1. Lineage (NCBI taxonomy): Eukaryota > Metazoa > Chordata > Actinopteri > Siluriformes > Plotosidae > Plotosus > Plotosus lineatus. Next base: position 36,723,084 of record CM045730.1, on the reverse strand, counting down.
CAGTTTTGCTACGTTTAGCCAACATTTTCTGGAAAAAAAGGAATTACTTATCACCAAACTATTTAAATCTAATAACTGATTACATTTGTTATTAAATGCTGCCTCAGTAAAAAGTACCTCCTGGTGTGTTTTTATTTAAACTCCTCCTAACACACTTCACTGTGGGGGCCGGTGGCGTAGTGGTTAGAGTGCTGGGCTCATGATCGGGAGGTTGTGAGTTCAAATCCCACTGTGCTAAGACCCCTGGGCAAGGTCTTAACCACAAGTGTGCCTCTGTTCACCCAGCAGTATAACTGGGTACCAGTAAAAATATACTGGGAAGGTAACCTGCGATGGACTAGCGTCCCATCCAGGAGGAGTTGAACTCCTAGTTGTTTCACGCTACGGAAACTGGGGATAAGCACCGGCCTGATGAGCCGCTATGGCTCGGGTGTAAAAAGCCCAACAGATTTTACTTACCTTACCTAACACACTTCACTACTAAAGGACACTTAGTAATGTCAACACACATCATAACTTTACAATGTAAGATTCAAGCGTTTCTCAACTGTACTATATCAGTGTTAATTTTGGTTTAATCCCATGGTGTAAATGATATGCAGGACTTTGTTGTTGTTTTAAGTGATACACTGTTGTAGGAAAAATCCCTGTTTGGAGTTCAAGGGGATTCTTGCAAAGGACTTGTTTAAGCAGGTTTTGTTTGTTTTAGGTCAGGTTTGTTTCATTACTATAATTAATACCCCCATTTCACTGGAGCACGGCAGACTTATGAAAGCAAAAATGTTGTCATCCGCAAACGTTCCGCAATTATTTCCTCATCTTCCGTATCATTCCGTGTGATTCCGTAGTTATTCGCGGCAGGCAAAAATATTCCGTGAACATTCTTTTGAACATGTTCAAAAGCACGTTCATGGAAAAAAAATCCGTGAGTGTTCTGTGGGGTCACTTTGGTGTACTTTGCCATGCTTGTTCCGCACATGCTGTGACGGTTCCGAGAGTGTAAGAATTTCCACTTTTCCTTCGGATTTTCACTCATTTTCCATGTTTAAATTCCGAAGTTCTTCTGTAGTCTGCGTTCCGCTCCTTTCCACTACACAATCCTTGTATGCTGTAGTCCAGTGAAATGGGGGTGTAAGAATTTCCACTTTTCCATAGGATTATCATCCTTTTTCCGTGTAAAAATGCTGAAGCTCTTCCGTAGACTGCGTTCCACGCCTTTCCGCTACGATCCTTGCATGCCGTAGTCCAGTGAAATGGGGGTATTACACACAACTGTGACAAATCAAATATAATTATTATCGGCAATAATCTAAAGTAGATATCTCTATGTTAATTAGTAATACATTTTCAAAGCATTTCAAAGCAATTTCACTGCTGACCTAATTATTTTTATTTTTCATAATTTTCTCTTCATCATTAGGCAGCACACTCTAGGACTTGGAGATCTGAAGAAACAAAAAATATATATATTTTATTTGTTTGTGTTTTTTATGGTAGCATAGGAAGTATGTGGGACAAAACGTGTGGCACTCCTGTGTAGATCAGAATTGGTTCTGTAGCTTGCTAAAAGGCATGTTATGGTCAGTGAACCAGAAAAGTTCTTTCAAATTTTGATCCAGTGAATACTACATCAAGCAAGTCCAATGGCACCCACACATGGACTCTACCCAACATCCCCTGGTTATGCTTTTCTGGTGACTCAGCTTAAGGTGCTATGAGATTGCGTGGTCTGTTTATTCCAGATTGTTATATTCATTTGAAGGAGAAGTGTTTCTTATGATAAGCCACCTAACTGTTATCATGCCAGAGAAATAAGTCAGGCCAATTTTTCTGTGTGGAGAGTGCAGAATGCTCCTCACAACTTGACCTGAATGCAAAGATAAGCTAAGGAACGACAAAGAGATAAAGAGATCTTTATTGTCAACTGTTGCATGAACAATAAAAATCAGTTTAGCAGCTCTTTGCTTAGCAGCACTTATAAGAAAGAAGAAAGTGCACAAGAGACAACTAAGGAACTACACTAACCTATATACATGTGCATATACACATACTACATACATATATGTACATGTACCTATATGTTCACATATAGACACATATACAGTACATACATATTGTATAGACTATGTACACCTGTATCTTTTCATATATTCAGACATTTACAGAAGAGTGCATGATGGTCAAAGGTACATGATATACCCCGGGTAAGAGGTACAGCTTTTAATCATAAGGTGCATGGGGCTAAAATGTTATGATGTTCGAGACCTGATCTAAGCATGAGTACAATATTGCACGGTGACCTGAATGATGGTTATTCAGTCGATGTGCGTGGTGGTGGTGGTTGGGTTACATGTTTAACAGCTTGTTTGGAAAACCCCGTTCTTGAGTCTATTCGTTTTTGTTTTTAGTCTCCTGTACCTTTTTCCAGGAGGGAGAGGGTCTGTGGGGTCTCTGATAATTCCACTGACTCTCCTCTGAAGTCTGCCAGTGTAAATGTCACTGAGGGAGGGTGGTGTAGTTCCAATCACACTCTCTTCTGTCCTCACCACCCGCTGCAAGGCCTTCCTGTCCTCTGCAGTACAGCTACTTAACCACACTGTACAGCAGTACGTTAAGAGGCTATCTATGGCAGAGCAGTAAAAGTTCGTCAGTAATGGTCAGGGTAGACGAACTGGTCAGAACTGTCTGAGAAAGTACTTCCTTTGATGTGCTTTCCACACCTTTTGAGGGATGTTTGTGGTCCAGGTGAAGTCAACAAAAATGTGCTCGCCAAGAAACTTGAAGCACGCCACCCTCTCTACTGCCTCTCCATCAATATAGAAGGCAGTCGTCTCAGTTTGTTTAGGTCTCCTGAAGATCTCTGTCATTTCTTTGGCTTTGGATGCGTTTACTTCCAAGTTATTTCTGTCACACCATTGCCGCAGATGCCAGACCCTCTTTCTGTAGGCTGACTCATTGTTATCCATAATCAAACCTATGGCAGTGGTGTTGTCGGCGAATTTCGCGATGGTGTTGCTGGTATGAGTGGGGGAACAGGTGTGTGTGACCAGTAGCTCCCTTGCATTGTCTCTAATCTGGTGCTGTTGCAGCTGGATGAGGTCATCGCCCCTTTTTGGAAGAGCAGGTCAGGTGCATGCCTCTCTGTTGAGTTGGTCGAAGTGAGCAAAGAACTTGACTCAGGGAGTCCGGTCAGGGGCTGTCTGAGGACTCTGCTCATATATGTGTGTCCTTGTAGCCAGTGAGTGTCTTAATCTCCTTCCACATGTTCCTGGTGTTGTTTTCATGAAAGTGCTCCTTGATGAGTTGTTTATACTTGTGCTCTGGGGTTTAAATCATAGCTGAGAGTGTGTCTAGGTAGAGTTTGCATGTTTACTGCATGCTTGACTGGGTTTCATCAGGGTACTCCAGTTTTCTCTCATAGTCCAAAGATATGCATTTTATGTCAACCTGCTACTGTAATTTGACCATAGATGTTAATGGTTGTATATGTCTGTGTTAGCTTCACCGAGTAGATTGGCGACCCGTTCAGGTTTAACCTTGCCTCTCAATCAAAGTTGGCTAGGATTAGCTCCAGCCTATCACACAACCCTGGTGGATAAGAGTTATAGATAATTCATTTACTAAGTCCTTCTAATGGGCTCATCTATGGTTAGGTCACAAATTATACAAAATATATTTAATTAGTTTAATTGCCATTAATTGATTATTGAACATAATGACTTAACTGCACACATATATTACTTTGCCGAGTAATTGAAAGACTGCAATATTCATCAGCTTTTCACATTTTCAGAAATGGAAAATAGGACAGAAAACAGACAATTTTATACAAAAATAAGTTTTTGCACGAATAAAGTGTGGACAGGAGCTTCCCACTAATGAAAATGTTTATCATGCTATCCGATCAAGAGGTACAGCGTTCACATTCTTGATCTGATTTCAAAGAATGTTGTACATGCTCAGGCACAGAGCAGCGAGAGGTGCTTATTCATTTTGATCCTTCATTCTGGCATGACGGCCAATGTCTCTCACTGTTAATGGTGATAGGCTGCAAAAGAACCATTGCTGACTTTCGTCAAGAGTAGCTGCATAGCCGTCAGCGTGTTTCTGTCCGATGAACTGTGCAGGGTGTACGCTGCTCTCGCCCAGAGTCAAGATGGGTGCCAGCCTACCAGTGACCTGAATTAGGATTAAGCGGTTCCAAAAATGGATGGATAGATTTTGGCACTAATGATTTCTGATATTTCCAATCAAATTTACTGTAACATTTCCGAGTCCTTCCTTTTCGTTGGAAAATTTATAAGGGAAGTTCACTTCTGACTAATCTACAGCTGTTTGTGATGGTATGTATGGAACACCACTATAACAGCTTGCCGCATTTCTCAAGTACAAAGTCATGAGCCGGTATAGCGGGTCCCCGCAACATGACAGTTAAGCTATTTGTAGTCAGATTAAAACAACTGTCATGCATCATATATTCAATAATTAATTTGCAGACAGATGATAAATTGAAACCATGATGCTGGTATCCATTTTGCTGGCATAGCTAGGAGCTTGAAGAATCACTTCAGATTCATAATGACTGTTCATATTTAGGCTATGATCATGCATTTGTATTTTGATTGGTGTGGTCTCTTCCAGGATGACTCCACCCCATCAACAAGGCATAAGGGCTCAGTGAGGTTGATATAAATCATATGCCTTGACTGTTATACTCTAACTTGAAACCTATCAGAACACCTCAGGTAGATTTAGAACATTAGAACATTCTTTGATAGATTATTGTTCATTGTTGAACATCATTCATCACTGTTCTAAAAATTGTTGGTGGCCATCATGTTGTTATGCCAAACTGTTCATTTCTTATTCAATTGATTACCAAACGATATTTATATTTGTGGATTATTAACTAACAGAAGTAGTCTTGATTATATTGAGCAAAATGATCAAATATCTGCAATGGCCTGGCGAGCTGGCAAGCATATGACAGGGTGCCGAGAGAGGAACTGTGGTATTGCATGAGGAAGTCTGGGGCGGCAGAGAAGGACATGCATGAGAGCTGGAAGACAGTGGTGAGGTGTCCTGTCGGTATGACAGAAGAGTTGGAGGTTGGTCAAGGTGGAGGTGGGACTATGCTATGGTGATGGGCAGGCTGACAGACGAGACGGTTAGACAAGAATCTCCATGGACTATGATGTTTGCAGATGACATTGTGATGTGTAGTGAGAGCAGAGAACAAGTGGAGGAAAATCTAGAGAGGTGGAGGTATGCCCTGGAAAGGAGGGGAATGAAGGTTAGTCTCAGTAAGACAGAATACATGTGTATGAATGACAAGGGCCCAAGAGGAACGGTGAGGTTACAGGGAGCAAAGATAATGAAGGTGGAGGGTTTTAATTACTTAGGTTCAACAGTTCAGAGCAATGGAGAGTGTGGAAAAGAGGTGAAGAAGTGTGCACAGGCAGGTTGGAAAGGTTGGAGAAAAGTGTCCTGTGTGATGTGTGATAGGAAGGTATCGGCAAGGATGAAAGGAAAAGTGTACAAGACGGTGTTGAGGCCAGCGATGTTGTATGGTTTAGAAACAGTGGTGCTGAGGAAAAGACAGGAGGCAGAGTTGGCGGTAACGGAGATGAAAATGTTCAGGTTCTCTTTGGGAGTAACGAGGATGGATAGAATCAGGAATGAGTACATCAGAGGGACAGCACATGTATGAGGTTTTGGAGACAAAGTCAGAGAGGCTAGATTGAGATGGTTTGGACATGTACAGAGGAGGAATAGTGAGTATATTGGTAGTAGGATGCTGAGGTTGGAAGTACCAGGCAGAAGGCCTAGAGGAAGACCAAAGAGAAGATTTATGGATGTGGTGAAGGAGGACATGATGGTAGTTTGAGTAAGAGTAGAAGATGCAGAGGATAGGGTGAGATGGAGGCAGATGATTCGCTGTGGCGACCCCTGAAGGGAACAGCCGAAAGGAAAAGAAGAAGAAGATTTGCAATGGCCTGGCGAGCTGTCCGCTCCTGTTTAGGGATGCTCCTTGCTGCCCTAATTACGAATAAACAGTTCAGAAAATGAATGAATGAATGATTGATCCGATGTTGAATATCCGTAAGCAAAGGGCATGTGAATCTTTGCTTTTTGGCCCCATTGTGCAGCAACGTCTGCACCTAAATGATTCTGGTAATTGTATGTTGGCTTGGAGGAGTTTTGTCCAAACTTTGGGATGTGGAAGGTTTGGATTACATGAATTGTTCACAAAATATTTGTAGTGGATTGAGTTGTAGTGGATTGAGTTTAGGATTTTGACTTAAGTATTCCAGAACATTTCATTTTCACCACTGCACAAAAGCTTTCAATGTTCATACAGTTAATCCAACATTCATTCAGTTCTACTAATGTTTTGTTCACATTCATGCAGAAACAGAGAAAATTCTAAAGTTTTTACCGACTTTCATGCACTACTACATAAAATGACTCAAAAGCCTATAGATTAAACAAGTACAGTATATGTAACTTGTAAGAGACAACATATGCAGCCTGTAATGTTACTCAGAACTCAGGACGTGTATACTTGCAACCACAATTACAATATTGTTTCAGGCAGAAAATATTTGAAAGCTGACCTTTGCAACACCATCTTAATTATTCATCATCTTGCATTATGAGTAATTCAATTCAAGTTTGAAACTTGCAAAGTGTTGCTGAACCTGAAGATGTGGGGAAAATTGTCCAGCCAACATGCCACACTGGGTTCCATTTTTTTGTGCAACGTTTTGCAGAAAATAGTCATTGCCAATTGGCTGTGTGACACTGGCTTCAGGATAACTTTAACATGATGGTGGAAAACATGCAACTGAATGCTACGAAGGAGACGTTCCCCTTATAAAGCATGTTTTACCAATCCATTTGATATTAGGCATGTAGAACATCCACAGTACATGTCCCTGTGAAGTGACTGCTACTTAAGCGACTAGAACAAGAGTGAGCACAATAACATCAATTTGTGATTTACGATTCAACCAGACTTTTGTCAGAGCTGGTGTTATAAAGAATTAATCAAAATTCCATCTTGGTTTGAAATAAAAGTAGTAATTCTAGAAATTTACTTCACTCTTAAAAAATCTGTGCCGATGGTCTGAGAACACGTTCATCTAAGCACTTCTAAGCAAATTAAAACCATACTATGTTTAAAAAGGTTGATTGGGGTGTTTTTCAAGACGTTAAAATTACAGCCTTTCAGTTAGTTTAGTCTAATGAATCAGTCGACTGGGTCAAGACTTTGTAGGATATATAACATGTACAGGCATAAAAAAAAGATATAGAAATCAGACTCAATCAAACCCCTCAACACCAACTGCATGCCACTGAGTCAGAAAAGGACAGGTCCGGACCAGACTCCTTCACCTTCAACTGAGTGTGAAAAAAGCTGGAGTCTGTACTGCCAGAACTAATCAAGGCCAACAAGATCACAGAGCCAATGAGGTGACAGCAGCAGCACGGTGTTATTTTCAGACTGAGAGAAAGAGAAAGTGATGCAGGCCTAAGACACATCTAATTCTGTTAGATCACATTTATACTATGATTATTACTATAAAGACTACAGTAATGTTTGTAATATCACCTGCCCACTTTGTCAAACTTGATGCAGTCTTGCAGTCTATCACATAAAGAATATATATATATATATATATATATATATATATATATATATATATATATATGGGGCAGTGGTGGTCTAGTAATATAGGGCGCTGGATCCTAGAGTTGGGGGTCATGTCTCTCACTGTTTATAGTGAGAGACATGTAAAAGAAACATTGCTGACTTTTGTAAAGAGTAGCTGCAAAGCCGTCAGCGTGTTTCTGTCCCTTGCTAAAGGGCTGTGTCAGGAAGGGCATCCGACGTAAAAAAATACCTCTGCCAAATCAAACATGTGAATCATTTGCTCTGGCGATCCCTGATAAAGGGAAAAAGCTGAAAGGAAATCATATATTTATATTTAATATATATTTGTGTGTGTTTGTGTGTGTGTGTGTGTGTGTGTGTGTGTGTGTGTGTGTGTGTGTGTGTGTGTGTGTAGCAAATACTGAATACTTAGCATCAGGGTGAATGTGTTAAAAAGGGAAGAAGAATGATAGGAAAATGGATAGTTTATGATTCATATATTGCTATAATTACAAAGACCTATATGAAGAATTATAGTCAACACTTTGCAACAATACAATGATATTTTACACTACGGTAGAATTTCGCTTTTATATGTAATATTATGCATATCATAAACAGACTGCATATCCTTTTGGCATGTTTCCCATAGATCAAATATAGTACATTATATATTTTAGACAGGTGCATGGATATATTAGATAGGGAGCATGCATATCGTCAACCAAGAATTATCAAGGTCTGTCTGACATTTAAATTAAATGGCAGATCGATCTTTTTAATTCTCGTTTGATGATATGGTAGATGGGAGCATGGATGTGTAAGGGAGGAGTGGCGGTATGTTTGATAGGAGCATGGTGAAGAACAGTGTGAGCTTGTTTATGTTATTACACTCAATGTCCAATGGATGGCAGAATGGAGTGACTTCTGTAGCCGGATCTGTCTTGTAAAACTTAATTGCCATTTAAACTAAAAATTCATTTTTTGCTTTAGGATAACTTTTTTTTTTTTTTTTTTTTTTTTTTTTTAGAGCTGAGTAAACATGTACATCCAATACTTTTGAGTCAGATTTAGTCCCACACTGAATACATCTCTAAAAAGCAATTGTGGAATTCACCATTAGATTAGAATAAATGAAGTTTTATCTATTATAGTGCTTTACCAATGTGATTGATTTAATTAATAGTAATTAAAATCACCATAAAAGCACAAACAATGACGACATATATGCAAAAAAGAACAAATGACTTCAAAATGTCTTCATATTGTTTAAAAAAGTGGGAGGCTGGTATTCCACACTATTTTTTCCCTGTTTTGTAGTCCATGACCTCTCCCCTGGTGTTTGAGGGTTTTTTTTGTTTTGTCTTTTCTTGCTTTTCCTTGACCTTTACATTGTGGTCTTTCTCATTTCAATCACCTCTGCTTACACTTTTACTACAGTACTATTAATTAGTTGTTACATTTTTGCCTTCATTCATTCATTTACTGATCCACTTAATCCTAATAAGGGTTTCAGGGAGGCTGGCACTCATCTGGGTGAGGGCAGAGTCACCAGGCCATCACAGGACAGAAACATGCTGATGGCTATGCATCTACTCCTGACAAAAGTCAGCAATGGTTCTTTTATATGCCTCACATCATACACAGTGAGAGACATGGTCAGCCTTTCATAACCCAGCGAGCTGCACTAGGGGGGACAGTGGTACCCTGTTGAGAGTCGGGCTTGAACCCCCAACCTTGGGATCAGTGATCCTGCACCTTATCACCATGCCACCACTGCTCCCTTTTGCCTTTATATGACATCCTATGGAGAAATTTTCCATCATTTGTCTGGGAGATTTAAGGACAGGAACAAAGGAGTGAAATTATATGTATGGTGAACGCTACTCTTTGTGGATATTTTTACCTTCTTACTACTCGCTTGTTGTTTGATTACTGTTTTGATTATTTTTGTTTTATCCATTTCGTCAGATGGCCAAAACATCACAGGTTTGTCTAGTTAGCTCACTGTGTGAATAATAATAATAATAATAATGATAGCAAACACATTCTGAAACTTTGACAAATACCTATTTAGATGGTCACTGACTTCTTACCTACAAGGAATACCTACTACTCCATTCTGTCTGTTGCTCAGGCCTGTTCCTGGATCAACACTTCACCAAATTATTGCAAGTGGGTGAGACTAAGAGTAGGCAGTCAGGTGAGGGCTTTATGAAGGCTTTTTCATTTGTAATAAGCAAATGTAGGTGAGAAAGCCTACTGCAACTGCATGTTATCAGGTTATGTTTTATATATATATATATATATATATATATATATATAGGTAAGTCTGTTGGGTTTTTACACCCAAGCCTTGTGGCTCATCAGGCCGGTGCTTATTGCCAGTTTCCGTAGTGTGAAGCGACGAGGAGTTCAACTCCTCCTGGATGGGACGCTAGTCCAGCGCAGGTTACCTTCCCAGTATATTTTACTGGTACCCATTTATACTGCTGGGTGAACAGAGGCACACTTGTGGTTGAGACCTTGCCCAGGGGCCTTAGCACAGTGAGGGTCTCAGTGGGATTCGAACTCACAACCTCCTGATTATGAGCGCAGCACCCTAACCACTATGCCACCGGCGCCACTATATATATATATATATATATATATATATATATATATATATATATATATATATATATATATATATATATATATATATATATATATATATATATATATATATATATATATATATATATATATATATATATAGTCGGCCCCCTACTAGTCGGCCCCCTACTTACGAAGATCCCTGTGTATGAAATCCCAATCCCCGGGTTACGAAGATAATTTTCCTTAGTTTCTGTCCCTGGGATACGAAACCACCCCCTCTTACGAAAAAAAATTCAAAATTCAAACGCGCCAATCAAAACTTCACATGATGTGCGAGTTGCTCTCTCACTGGCTGTCTGTCAACATCCCGCCCCGCTGGCCTCCCAGATAGAGATAGAAGGAAGCTTAGTTTTTTAAGTTGTTTAATTCAGTAAATGTTTAATTAATGGTGGTGCATTTGAGCTTACGAGATATTACGAGATTATGACATATGAGCTTAACGAGAGAGAGAGAGAGAGAGATTGAGAGAGAGAGAGAAGGAATAACGCTTTAGTTTTTAGTTTAGTTTTTTAAGTTGTTTAATTCAGTAAATGTTTAATAAATGTGGGTGCATTTGAGCTCATCTGGAATTCCGATCCCTCAAGGAATCAAATTAAAGTTGAATTTGTCAAGTAAGGAATGCGCTTTGAATTCCATGTCTTGTGGGTGTGGCCCGCAGCACGTGCGCGCGAGAGAGAGAGAGAGAGAGAGAGAGAGAGAGAGAGAGAGACAGGTGTGTGTGTGGTGTGTGTGTGTGTGTGTGTGTGTGTGTGTGTGTGTGTGTGTTAATAAAAAATGTTTAATAATGGTTTAATTAATAAATATGTTAATAAAATGGTTTAATATCTTAATAAAATGTTTAAACTGTTTCATAAATAATTTTCTTTTACTTTTAACACATATTTCATACAAAATTGGTGTACTTGTTTCATTTTTAAAGGGTTTATTGGGTTTATCCAGTCCAAAGACTGGAGCCTTAGAACGAATTAGGCGTTTAACATGTAAGACGTGACCCCTACTTACAAAATCACCGCGTTACGAAACTGGCTCTGGAACAGATTAATTTCGTAGGTCGGGGGCCGACACTATATATATATATATATATATATATATATATATATATATATATATATATATATATATATATAAATGTATGTATATCATTTCTTGTTATAAATTGTTATGACGAGATAAATTACTTTTGTTAAAAAGCCTTTATTGTTTTTAAAACATTATAACAAGATCTTTCATTCTCTTAATGTGACATTCATGTATGATGAAGGGAATGGCATGTAAGTGAAAGTACTTTACAGTACTTTATGCTTGATTTGAGACATGGCAAGATTCTGCTGTCACTGTGCATGAAGTATTGAAAAGTAGCCAAGTAAAGTTCTTGTTATTATAACAAGTAAAGTTTCTTATAATAATGTGAGTAATGTTAAATGTCATACTGAAATGTGAAAAATATCCTATTATCAACAGGGTGTACTCTGCCCTCGCCCAAACTGGGCTGATATGGGTGCCAGCCTTCTTGCCACCCTGATTAGAATTGAGAGGTTCAAAAAATGAATGAATGAATGGAGACTGTTATGAATGGATTACTGCTGCACTGGATCTTTTGTCAAAAAAGAGATTTTGAGCATGAACCAAGATCCATAGTCACAAAGCATTTATATGGAATGTGTGCTTTGTTATGAATTATGTTTCAGGAATAAGGATTATCTGCCCTGTGTAAATACTACATAAAGAATAGAACTTTGACATTGTGAATCCAGCTGTTTTACTTAATTGTTTCTATGCCACCCTGTTTTTTTTGGGTCAGTAATCAAATGAAATTTTAATTTTGAGAAGTAGACAGCTGTGTATTGCTCTACTTTTAGATATAGCAGATGACTGGTGATGGTAGAGAGCTTTTCACTCTGCTCGCATATTTCATCATAATACATTCTCAAATGTGGCTCATTTGGAAATCTCCAAAAATATTCAGCAATTTCTTCACATACCCATGGTCAGGGTCTATAAGGCAAAGCTCTTCATTTGTTATTGTATTGTGAAGCGAATGCCATACAGTGTTCAGCTAGTCTTATGATTTCAGTTATCCATATTTGTAATTGTTGAGAACTTAGGCGTGGCTTCATTGGAACAAGAACAACATCTTAGCAGTAACCTGATCTCAGCTGGGAACGCACAGAAAGCTCGTTCCTTATCGAAAAGGACCTGATGCATCTTGGTAATGTCTTTGCAACCATAGTCTGCGAGCAATGTATCCCTTGCAATAAGCTCTAATTAACCATTAATTAACCACCAATTTCTCCCAGTGTGTTCACCCTACTATTTATCTAAGGGTATTTTTTCTCATTCTTGCTCTCTCTTTATCTCCAGCCTCTCGCTCTTCTTCACCACCCTCCCCTTCCCTCATTCCCTCCCTCTCCCTCCCTCTCCATGTTTGGCTGCTAGGGAGAGTGTGTCTCCATCAGCACCCTTTACACTGAGTGGAGCAACCAGTGAAGCTGTAGAGCTAGTGGTTTCTGGTCAGAAAGTGGTGGGAAGACACCACAGAGCCACTTTGGATTTATCAATTCCCAAAAATCCATTTAGCGCTACTCAATTTTCTTGTTAGACTTGGTGTTTTTCCCTGACCTGTAGAGGGTGGAGAAGCTTGGGCAAGCAGTTGAAGTGTTACAGGAGAGCGAGCGCATGAGTGTGTGGAGAAGAAAAACCAGAGCAGGGTAGTCTTCTCTCTCATGGGCTTCTTGGTTTGATTACATGTAGGACTAAGTGTTTGAGAGAATATCCTGCTCAAGATGAGTGAAGAAGCCAAGGAGAAGGGCAACAGCAAGTCAGCTCATCGGAAGAAGAAGGGCAAAAAGGTAACACCTGCTAAATATTCTGAATAGGAATGCCTGTGATATAATCTAAATTGGCATTTTCTTGCTTTGGTTTTCATTTTTAGTGTTTTAATGGTGTTTAGCTTCCAAGTTTTTATCTGTCAAATCCAGAGCTCGGGAAGTCAAAGATTCTTCTCTTTTGTTCTGGGAACCGAGTAAGGGGTGTGTTCTTCGTGACATGGTTTTGTTTTGAGGAGGCTGCCCTCATTCAGGGGGTACAACCGAGGTCTTAAATCGCCCTTGTCACAATGAAGAGCACACATCTTTCTTTGTTTGAGCTTTAAGTTTTATTTGAGGTCAGCTTTTATTGCTCGACTCAATAAAGAATGCTTTGGAAACCCCGAGGTCACGGAGTTTTCATCTTCTGCCTTTTTAATCTGCACCTGCCCTACTTAAGGATTTTAATACGTTATAAAAATGACAGCTTGAGTTTTACCTCCCATCAGAGGATGGCGATGAAGAAAAGAAGTAGACAATAGTACCATTTCTGTTCATGCCAACGTGCTCCTTTGAAAATGTATTCACTGTGGAGCCTGCCTCCCACTCGATTTCACTCTCGCTCCCTCGCTCTCTCTCTCTCTCCCTCTCTCTCTCTCTATCTGTCTCTCTCTCGCTCCCTTTTCTGGGCTCAGGCAGTATAATCAGCTTAATTGCAGCCATTCAAGAGTATTAGCAATACTGCTTCATGTGACTCAGCTCTGGGAGTCGACACTGCCTGGTACTCGGAACTGCTCGTTTCAGAACGCTTCAAGGAAATCCCTTTGTGTCAACCGGGCACCATTTTCCATGTGTTTGTCTTTTATATGCATGAAGGGATTATAATTAATAATATCATTGTCTGATCTGATATGCTGTTTATACATGACATCTGATAGGTTTGTATGTGTTCTATAAAGGTGTGGATGTTTGTGAGCTTTGCTCGTCTCTTTCTGTACGAGCTGTCTCAGTTACTCCCTGAAACTCCAACCTGTTGCCAAACACTCTGAAAAGCTATACCGCTTCATAAATGTACTTGCAGATTAAAACGGTACATTATGTGATTACATTTTATATTAGTTTTATATATTTGCACAATTCAATCCTAAATAAATTAGAAAGATCATACTTTGATACCTCGTGATATGGATGGGCTGGGTTTCTGCTTCCAAAAAGCTTTGCCATCAGTCACATTCAGCATGTGATGAAACCACAAATCCATAAATGAGGCATTTCGATAAATAAAATCACACGGGCATTAATTAAGACCTATTAATGTTTCCAGAAATGACATGACACCCATTCATTGATGATTCTTTTGTCTCATAATATGTCTATTCAATAAATATTTATTTAGTCACAATGGCTATGTTAGTGGTACCGATTTTATTATTTTTATAACTCACTCCCAGACCTGTCTTGTCATTGTCCAGAGGCGTCCTTTCCACTGATGGAATGGAGTCTATTGAGCATCTGAATGCCAGCGATAGTTGTAAAATAGGCTTTTAATTTGTTATTGAATTCCATTAAATTAATAAAGTAATTCTTCATAATTATATCTGTAATTTGTCATTTTCTTTCCTCATGCAATTTACATTTGAAGGACTGATTTTGATTGCAGACAGTCAACATGGCTGGCTGCCCCTCCCACATGTTGATGGAAGAAAATGGCTGCGTGATGATGATCCAAGCCATCATTTCAGACACACACACACACACACACACACACAGAGAGAGAGAGAGAGAGAGAGAGAGAGAGAGAGAGAGAGAATGAGAGAATGAGAGAGAGAGAGAATGAGAGAGAGAGAGAATGAGAGAGAGCCATGTGAAGAATGAGCAGCTATTCACAGGTTTATTTTAACACCCTGAAGCAAGATGACAGTGTGTCGGGTACAAGCGACTAGTGTTATAGACGATCTGTGAGGGATTCTCATGGCAAATAATACACATGTTGTGTGAAGCAAAGCAAAATGATCTCTGGTTAGTGCGTACAAAAGGGCTGAGACTCCTGTCTCTGTGCAGATCAGCATCCAGCTTTATCTGGATCGGCGATGTTGAACGAGCGCGCATCTTCTGTCAGAAAACAGGAACCTGAATCACTAGCAGGTGTGTAATGGCTGTAACCATGGCAACCAAGGGCCTCCTGGGGGAGAGGGAGAGGGAAAGAGAGGGCGAGAAAGAAAGGGAGGGCGAATGAAAAAAAGAGACTACCATCGTTCCTGGGAAGCCCAGTTGACAACACCTATTTTTATTGACTGAATATTTAGCTCTGGAGATGAGTGTTTTTGAAAATATCATTTCCACTATAAAGCATTTCCCTACATTTATATTAGACATACCACAAATGGTAAACTGATAATATCAGAGGATGTCCTCAAAGAGGACTGGTTGACAAATATTTACATCGGAAGAACCGATTCGAAGTTTATTTGTGTTTATGGGATAAGTAGTGCAGCAGATGATAATGTGGCTGATATGCCGCTCTTTTACAATATAATGCAACAAACATCTGTTTGGGTGATGAATATCCAGCTGTAGCTTCTTTACTTTTTAGTCTCCTTTAAATGCCCAGCTTTGTGTTTTGTATCTACGCTTTCCTCTGCCTGCGTACATTCCAGGGTTGTGAATTAATGAATTCTGATAGCAGATCCTGGATCAATAGTTTATACTGTGTGTATTCTAAAGGGAGCACTCTTAATTCATAGGCTCATTACATGTCATCCGATCCAAAGCTGTGCGCCTGCGTGGAACGAGCTTTAGTGTCAGTGTTGCCATAACAACTAGAAGCAAGTGAATCTGGTCAGCATGTTTAGATTTTAATTGTGCTGCTTGTGTGTTCACATTAACATTTATGCCATTTGTCAGACACCCTAATACAGAGTGACCTACAGAGGTGAAAGGACATTATCTTGTTTACATATTTTTAATGTTGCTTGATACTTAATGTTTCCCGAACATTCTGAAACAAGATTTTATTTGTTTAAGATAATGTCAATTTTTTTAAACATTAGGTACTTTAAAACTAATGAGTAATTACCTCTTTCCTTCTGATTATACACAGTTAAATTTGTTGTTTGGTGGAGAACAATAAAAAAAAAAAAATTTTATTATCCCCATTATTGAATTTCTGGCAAACGTTAAAATCTGAATTTTGTTGAAGTCAATCCCATCCGTTGCCTGACTGAAAATTCTTTAATTTCAACTAATGATTTAAACTAAAACATGAGCTGTGCATTTTTTCGCTGCCATTTTATGATACTGGGTGGACCACTCAGGGAAACCTTTGCTGATTTCTTTCAAAATCTACTCTGGGGGTCAGGCATCGCATTATGGTACTAATTTTTATAGGTGGCGTGAGGGCATTTGGGATTGGGAGTTGTTTAAGCAGCTCAATCAGCTGATCTGCATACTGCCGATCAGACAGCAAGTAAAAACGAGATTAGTAATGATAAGTCAGTCATCTTATTAACTTTGAGAACGTACTATTAGAAAGAGTGTGAGATAAAGCACGGAGATTTAATACATCATATGTCCTTGGCGCTTGGGCCCGCTTTATTTACACTGGTACTACTACAGTCAACTTTTAAGTCAAGAGATTATATTTTCAAAAAACGTTGGATTGGAAGTGTATGGATAACTGATACGTTGAGAGAAGTTGTTACTTGTGGTGTATATCCTATCTTCACCCTCATGATAAAAGTGCCAAAGTCTTTTTTTTGTTGTTTTTTGGGGTTTTTCTGGAAAAATGTACAAAACACATTCATCATTGAGCATTTATTAACTACTTCTTGTACATATACTTATTAAAATAAATATAGCATGTAAGTTTACAATGCTTGGGACAGTTTACATTGTTCATTCATTCATTCATTTTCTGGATCACTTAATCCTAACTAGGGTCATGGGGAAGCTGGTGCCCATCTCAGCCGACTCCGGGCAAGGGAAAGGTACACCCAGGACAGCCAACCAGGCTATCGCAGGGCCAACACTCACACAACCATTCACAGTCTCACTTACGGACGATTTGGAACAGCCAATTAACCCACTGTGCATGTTTTCAGACTGTGGACGGAAAGTAGAGAACCCAGGGGAAACCCACACAAACACAGGAGAAACATGCAAACGCCACACAGAAATGCCCGAGCTGGGAATTAAACCCAGGACCTTCTTGTTGTGATGCGGACGTGCCAATCACTACACCGCTGTGCCACCAGTTGTACATTGCTAGAAAATAAAAAAGTACGGTAGATGAGTTTGGCACCTCACTCATCAGCTTTGTGTTCAGCCGAGTCCTTTGGGCTATCTTGTGGGGCGTGCTTCGTGAGGACGGTGTACCAGACGCTTTGCTGCAGGCAATTCGGTTTCCGTATCACTGGAGCCAGAGCTTGGTCCGCATTGGTAACAACAGGTCGAATTTGTTTCCGATGAGGGTTGGAGTCTGCCAAGGCTGTCCTTTGTCACTGATTCTGATCATAATTTTTATGTACAGAATTTCTAGGCGCAGCCGAGGCGTTGAGAGGTTCTGGGTTGATGGCCTGTGGATCTTGTCTCTGCTTTTTGCATACGATGTTGTCCTTGTACTGGTCCGTTGTGCTGAAGACGTAGCTGAATCGCAAAGCAAAGTCTCAATTTACTGATCTACGTTCCAACCCTCACCTATGGTCGCAAGCATTGCGTATTGATAGAAAGAACAAAATTGCGGATTCAAGCGACTGAAAGAAGCTTCCTTCGCCAGGTGGCGGGACTCTCCTTTAGAGATAAGGTGAGAAGCTCAGCCATTCGAGAGGAGCTCAGATCAGAACTGCTGCTCCTCCACATTAAGAGGAGCCAGTTGAGGTGGCCCTCAGCATCTAGTTAGAATGCCTTCCGAACGCCTCCCTGGTGCGGTGTTTCGGGCATGTCCAACTGGGAAGGGACCCCGGGGTCAACCTTGAACATGCTGGAGAGATTATATCTTTTGGCTAGTCTGGGAATGCCTCGGTGTCTCCCCAGTAGAGCTGGAGGAAGTGGCTGGCGAGAGGGACGTCTGAACCTCATTGCTGCTGCCACCGCAGCCCGACTCCAGATTAAGTGAAGTATGATGATAATGATGATGCGTTCTCTCAATCTCAAAACGGGGAAAAGAAATGATGTAGGCACTTTTGTTATGAGGGTGTTCTGTGATTTTGCATCTTTGCAACTTTTGCATCTTTGCCAGAAACAAACACTGTACATCAGGATTTGATATGAAGTGGGTTCACTAATATTCAGTCATTTATTAATTTTTTAACTGCTTAATCCAAATTAGGGTCACGGGGAGACTGTCGCCCATCTCAGTCAATTGTGGATGAAGGCAGAGTACACAATGGACACATGGCCTGGCCATCGCAGGGCAGAAGCATGCTGATGGTAGCCCAATGGCCTACTTGTTCTACCCAACACCAGTGGCACTTTTACCTCTCACTACAGACAGTAAAACTCATGGCTGGCCTTCGATAACCCAGTTAGCTTCACGGGGTGTGTGTGTGTGTGTGTGTGTGTGTGTGTGTCTGTGTGTGTGTTTTAATATTCCATTGTGTTGTGCTGTGCTGTGTTATTTTAATTAATTTTATTTTGTATTATGGTATAGTATAGTATAGTATAATATAATATAGTATAGTAAACTATATCATCAGTATATATCACCACCAACATATCACAATTATAAAGTTCATAGATCTTAACTGGAACATTAAAATACCTTTCGCAGAGGTTCAACTGATCCCAACATCCTTTGGACCTCAACTTGACCCTATACTCAGAATGACATTTATAATCTAACTGAAAGCTAATCTGCACTGGGTCATTCTAATTGGAGAGCAATGCAGGAAGTAAACTTTGGCACCTTTCAGCAAGCTGAGGTCCGAGCTATGCTGACCCTCATGCCAAGCGTATTGCATTTATAGATACTCTTCTTCCTGTGTAGCTTGGAAATACCCATGACAGAACACTCCTAAATCACTTCACAAAATTTTCCACCGAGGAGTTCTTTGAAAAGGTGTAGTGATGTGTAAAGTTAAACAAGGAGGAGTTTGGAATTTCAAGTCATTCGTAAATCAAAACATGGCACTGTTAGGTTGTCTGCTTGATTTACTGCTTCACAATAATTTTATGCTCAAAGACTCTTGCCTAAGGTGCGGTACTGGAACCAGCATGTTTTCGGCATAAACAGATTGCATGTCTGTGCTTGTTATAGTTCCCATAGCTTTAAGTGCACTTTGATTATCTTAATAGCCGTGACTCATTTTCTGAAATGAAACTTTTTTTGAATGATACCAGATCTCCAGTGCTTCTTCATGCTATAATAAAGCAGTAGCATTTGTAATGGTGGAAGACATATGATTTTTAGTGCCTCATTATTTAATTCAGAGGCTCTAAGTGCAGAATGAGAGTTGAGCTGAAGTGACACATCCGAGGCACTAGAAAACAAGAGTGTTCTCAGCTGTCAAAAATCCTCCAAATGTTTTTGTCTCTTCAAAGATGTCATTAAGTTATTTAGGGACAGGAAGTAATTAACGACTTGTGGGAGCACAAATCCTGCACAATGTAATCATATTTGGCACATCTTGTAATCGATATACAGTATTTGTATGACTGGCCAACATGATCTTTTATGACACTTCTGTTTTGGGTAACATCAACACTCCTTTGGGCACCATTTATCATTGACATGAAAACAAGAATGACATTGATACTGATCAGTGTCTGATGGCAAATGACCCCTAGAGGCCAGTGACCTAATGATGAGAAGATGTGTAACTGTAATGAGGATAGGACACGAGGAGCATAATGGGCTGTTCTGGAAGAAGGCTTTGAAAGCAGTGAAATTACATTATCCTGCCATTTCTGCAAAGACTCAGCAGGGCAGGACCATGCCCTTTGCATGAGAACAGTAATAGTTTTGGAGTGCAAGATTGCTATGGATTTTCATTTACTTCTGAATTGGCAGCATTCCTGATTGATATTCAGTATTTTGTATTGTTGAACATTTATTTAATATACAAGTGATCGTTTGTATTTCTCATTAATGCATGAAGTTATAAGAGATTTCTTAGCAATTATGAACAACATTAATAAGAACAGGTATCACCATATTGGTGAGCCCATCTGCCTAACAGCAAGAAGGTTCTGGGTTTGAGACCCGAGCATGAGCTAAGTAATAATTTTAATTTCCAGGGCGCAGATCAATCAGGTCACACTGTTCCTGTGTTGCGTATACAGGGATCCATCACTTTCCGCGGTTAATTGAGACCGAGATCCCCCGCGACCACCGAATTCCACAAAGTAGGATCAACCCCCCTAACTGATGTATACGTACATGTATATGTGTATATAATATCAATAAATACATATTCAATGCTATAAATGCTCATAATAACAATTAAACATTAAAAAAATAATGTAAATAAACTATAAATATACACACACATACAGACACACGCGCACGCACGCATATGCGCACCTCACAAAAATGTAAGTTGTTTTGATGAGAGATTTTGGGATGCTTTTTGTTTTGTGTTTGTTTCGGGGTTTTTTGTGGGGGGGTTTTGTGTTTTTTTTGCATAATTGGCCTTGTTTCTGTGGCATTTTCCTTAACTTTTCCCCCTATTCTTCCTTAATTTCCTTATTTTTTAATTTGATGAATATTTAAAAACAAAAACAAAAAAAACGCCATGCACTGAAGCTGCATGAATTGAAGCGCAAAGTAGCGAGGGATCCCTGTACCCACAATAAATGTTGATACAAAGCGGCTTTACAGAAATATTATAATTCATGATGTAAGATTTTACATGACTTTCAGCAAGAGTAGGCTGCATAGCAGTCAGCATGTTTCTGCCCTGTGATAACCTGGCGAGCTGTACTGGGTGTATTCTGTCTTTGCCCCGAGTCGGCTGAGATGGGTGCCACACCACCAGAATTCAGTAATTCAGCACTTCAGGAAATGAATGAATTAATGAATAAATTAAGATTTTATATTACATTAATTTGTAAGTATATCCCTAGTGAACAAGCCAGAGTGGGATGGAAGTTGTCTCTGACACAATTTTCAGAAGCAACGTTGAGGATCCAGTCTCAAGAGGGAACTTATCCGGCATCTGGGTGACACTGGATAGTGCCAATATAAATAACTCGCTTATGTGTGCTATACAGTCAAAAACTTAAATTGTGTAACCAGTGAATTCATTATAGTTTTGACGTAAAGCATATTTTAATGAAGTTATCACTGATGGAGACTTCAGTGCAACACTATTAAAGGCAAATGTATTCCGAAAGTAATTGTGGTAGTTGTAGTTCTGAGCCATCACGGCAACATTGCATCAGCTGCAGTCCAATGCCATTAATTCAGACTCTACGTGTTCTCCATAGGCTTTAATGATGACTTATTTGGTATTTCATGTGTATGATTGGCTTATTGAGAATACTCGGTATACAGTCCTGTGAATTGAAGAGGTCTACCAACCAATTTTGATGTAATTTTTGAAGAATTATATTGAAATGTTTAATTAGGCAGAAAGTTTAGGTGCTTTGAGACATCTGAACAAATCCTGTCTGTTCATACTCCTAGTTACTCTCTTCACCATACACTCTGACAGACCGTGTTTTATCAGAATTGCAGCAGATTTATAAGCCTATTTGGAATGTCCAGCAGCAGGCAAACAGGAACTGATCTGCCTTTCCCACTTCGCCTTTCCCAGGTTCTCTGGTGTCTTTGGAACCTGATAGGACTTATGGTCTGGAGAAACACTCATGTTTAAACTGGCAACAAAGTTCCCAGACTTAGTGCTTTTCCTCTCTGACAGTAGAGGTAATAAGAGTTCAGATGGAGACCACCTGGTAGGAAAAGGATGTTCAGCCCACCATTTATCATCTTCAAACCCAAGAAGATTTACTCCCTAACTTGGAAGTTCAGCAAAGAAAACTGGCCTATTTATTTAGCTCTATATTTCCTGTTCTTTCCATTGTCGTGTTCATCTTTAGTATGTGCTTTATTATGGTGAGGGTCACATGGGATCCAGGGACTATCCAGGAAACACTAGGTGGTAGGATATACACCCTGCATGGCACTGTTCTCTCTCTCTCTCTCTCTCTCTCTCTCTCTCTCTCTCTCTCTCTCTCTCTCTGACTTTCTCTATCTCTCTCTCTTGCTCTCTCTTGCTGTCTCTCTGTCACACATGTGCATGCGTGCTCGTGCACACATACACACACACACACACACACACACACACACACACACACACACACACACACACACACACACACACACACACACTTAATGAGCACGCCAGCCATGATGGTGGAAAGGATAAACTCCATCATTTCACGTGAGGAAGTAACCTTGAGAGGAACCAGGCCCAAAAACCATCTTCATTTGGGTGAAACCATAAAGACACAAATCATATATGAGAAGCTTCATTAAAGTACAAAATGTAGTCCGGTTGGTTATACAACTGTAAGTCCTAAATAATTGTGGGAAAAGGGTTTCTATAAGCAGCAGTGAAAAGTCATCTTCACAGTCTGAGTGTACATCTAAATCCGTATTGATCTTCATCAGCAGGAGGGAGGGGCTTCCAAGATGAGAACTTCAGCCAGCATCAGCACACCAGGACAGACAACAGGACTCAGAAAGCATAGGGATCAGGATCACCAGCATCCCAGAAGGAGAATGTGTACCTCAGCAAAAACACAGCAGGAAGCGGGGGAGGGGTGTGTGTTGTTCGGTATACTCATAATAGTGTAGTAGTAATAGAAGAATTTATTATTGCTGAATGCAAGAGGGACTCCCGCATGACTAAAAGATAGAACCAGAATTAACGCAGGCATGAGGGCACCCTGTGACATTGGGCAATTAGCCACCCCACTGTCAAAAGGACCTAGGTGAGTAGGTAGAGTAAGGGAGCGACGGCATCCCAACATCACGGTTTACCAGAATTCTCTATGACTGAAACCCTCATATCTGACTTGTTACCTAATACAAGCCTATTAATAAAATCTTAGACTAAACATGTTTTCAACCTCGTCTTAAAAACAGAGACTCTGTTTGAGTCCCAAACATTAATTGTAAGGTTGCTCTGCTCCCCTGTAGTAGTCTTCATTATTCGAGGTATTACTAAGCAGTCTGCACTTTTTGATCTGGGGGGTGTGATGGATCATAAACGATAAGAAGTTTGCTAAGATGATGGGGAATGAGACCATTCAGTGCTAGGTTAAAAGTAGTATTTTATATTTGATTCGAAATTTAACTGGGAGCTAGTGCAGTAATATGCTCATGTCTTCTAATTCCAGTAAGGACTCTTGCTGCTGCATTCTGGACTAACTGCAGCTTGTTTATGCACGTATTAGAACATCCAGACAGTAACACATTGCAATATACTAATCTTGAAGTATCAAAAGAATGAACAAGTTTTTCCGCACCACACAGTGACTTAATATTTCTAACTTTAGCAATATTCCTGAGATGATAGAAGGCTACCCGAGCAATATTGTCTACATGAGCTACAAATGAAAGACCAGTGTGAATAATCAGTCTAAGGTCCTTTACTACTACACATGATGAAACTGAAACACCACCTAAACTTACTACATCATAAGAAATCTTATTTCTAGCTGCCTGTGATCCGAGTACAAGCACTTCTCTCTTCTCAGGGTTAATAGGAGGAATCTAGTAAGCATCCAATGTCGAATGTCCTTTACACATTTTTCAAATGCATTAAGTTGATGTCTTTCATCTGACTTTGCCAAAATATATAACTGTGTGTCAACAGCATCACAATGAAAGCTAATACCATGATCACAAGTTGTATTACCTAAAGGGAGCATGTATAAAGAGAAAATGACAAAACTTTGTGGAACACCAAACTTAACATTAGAACATACAGAGAAATCAAAATTTACATCTAAAGACTGATGACGGTCAGTTAAATAGGATTTAACTCCAACAACATTTTCTAAGCTGTCAAGGAGAATCGTATACAGTATCAGTATCAAAGACCTCATTAAGATCAAGTAACACAAGCAGGGAGACACAGCCATGGTCGGAGGCCACTAGTAGTTCATTTACCACCTTAACGAGTGTCGTCTCTGTGCTATGATGAGGCCTAAATCCTGACTGATACACTTTGTGAATGGGATTCCTACAAAGATTTGAACATAACTGCTGCGCTACAGCTTTTTCTAAGATCTTGGAGATTAAAGGGAGATTTCATATTGGTCTATTGTTGGACAATTGATATGGGTCGTGATCAAGTTTTTTAATCAGCAGTTTAGGCTTTTCTTAAATGGTCTGCTAAGTTATCAAAATGAATATTAACATCACCAATAATTAAAGATTTATCGAAATAAAACAACAAGATTTTAAATGAAGTCTGCAAATTCACGTAGGAATTCAGAGTTCGACCCTGAGGGTCTGTAAATAATAATTAAAGGAATCAGCTGCGTGGGCATATTTTTTCCAGGAACATATGTAATGTCAGTATATAGAATTTTAAACATTAAATTCATATCTAGATTTTTGTATAATAAAGGTAGGTAAAGTCTGTTGGGCTTTTTACACCCGAGCCTAGTGGCTCATCAGGCTTATCTCCGGTTTCTAGATTTTTGTACACGGACGAGATTATCAGTATAAATAACTGCGATGCCTCTTCCTCTGCCAGTTAGACGAGGTTGGTGTAAATAACTATATCCAGGAGGACTCATTTAATCATTTATTACATCATTTAATGCTACATACTCATTGGGTTAAATCCATGTTTCTGGATACACACACACACACACACACACACACACACACACACACACACACACACACACACACACACACACACACACACACACACACACAAACAAACCAAAGAAATATACATTGCCATACAATGTTTCAGTAATTTCAATCATTAGTTCAGGGTATAAAGGTGCATTTAAAATCAGGCATTATTTCTAATAAATCACAAATTCCAATAAATTAGGCACCTGAATGCAATTCGGTTTTTGATTTCTGTAGTCCAACACTAATGTTCCCACATAGAGTGTAAGCTTCCTCCATCATTGCCTAAAACTGCAGGCGTCAATAATATAATTTGGCACCATCTGTTGAACATTCATGTGCACATTATTTGTGGTTATAGAACTTACCGTTAATGGAATTTTTCACAGTGACGCCATGCAATGATCACCTCGGACATTTCATGGTTTGTACTTGTAACCCACTTCTCTCTAAAAATCCAGTAAAATCTGTGCATATCTCTTTGAGTTATACTACACACAAACAGACAAACAATAACTAATAACTAACAATTACATGTGAAAACCTGGCAAGGGGTAATAATCACGCATGTTTTTAAAGTAAAGGATATGACTGTACTGTGGTGACACACATCTGTTCTGTTGATAATATTGTCACAAGTTTTTAGGAAATAATAATCTGCATTTTAAATACCTCAAAATGCCATCTATCAGTTAAAACATCTTATCATAATATGATCCCAATAAACCTTTCAAACTGATTGCAAATGTATAATCAATCATTTGTTTCGTCACTACATCATGAAATTTATATTTAAAAAGAATGTTAATACTGTCCTCCACCAGACCCACCAATGAGGGTAAAACTGTAAAAATATAATGATCAAGTTTGACGGAGTAGCTCCTTCCTTACACACCCTTTCACCCTTTGCTTTCCTCATCCCCTCCCTGCCCAATTATGCAGTGGGTGGAGTTAGGCTCGGGGCTGGGAATTCATGTTTAATAATTAAAAAAAGAAAGAAAAGAACTAGGCTTTGAAAATCTATCAAACTTTCAGAACTAGTTTTTTTTTTGAGAATCCTTGTAGCAGACCATTATTTGGGGAATATAGTCCTTACCTTTAATTAAACAATTAAGCCAAATGTAATTGTTCTTAAACAAAATCTGAGATGTAGAGCAGTGTTAGGAAAGTGTACTGATACCACACTCACAAAACATAAACCCCCCAAACACATTTTTTATTGCAAGTTATCACTTGCAGAAAATCAGGAAAGGTTGCTGAGCCCAGGACTCGACCTGAGTACCTTACAGTTAATCATCTAGCCATTATACCAAATGATGCACAATCAACCATCAGTGTGCATACTAGTATAATGAGAATAAATTAAGGTTGGAAGTTGGAAATGTTGAAATCCTGAAAATGTATCCTGATGTATGTAGATGTAAGTCTTATGATGTTTGTGTATCAATACAGAATCTTAATGAGAGAGAATCACAGTTTATTTAAAAATCGATTCTATTTCTCATCGTAACCAATTTTGCTGAATCAGAATATTACCTGCCAGAGAAATAAAGAGATTTCTTTTGTAATATTTTTGCAAGATTGCTAATTAAAGTGGGCATTGAGGAAGTGTCTGCTTCTGTACTTATTACACTGCTTACTGCCAACATGCACATTTTGTTCGAACATAGTGGATTCTGCTGAGGCAAACGTTGCGCATAATGCAGAATTTGGCGCCAGTTCACGGGAGCTGTATGTGGCCGCAGTATATCTCTGGCCTGGTTAATGTAAAACACTGGGTCCAAATTCCACACTGCATTGATGCTTGAGCCGCAATACTTAAGTTTTTATAGAACCGCTTTGATTGTAGGCAAAATGTGACACTGATTTAAGCTGACAAAAGCCAGACACCCTTTGATCTTTCAGTCAGTAATGAAACGATATCAAATAATCGAGCAGTTAGCTCATAGCGTACAGCTACTAAAATTACGCATATCTTGCTAAATTGTCCCATAAGGTTTTATATTCATACATGTATCCACATTTTCCAAAAATCATTGCCAAAAGGGAAATACTGTATGACCAATTGTCAACAAAACAGGGTTGGCATATTTGGCCATATACAGCAGTAGTAAATGTCTATAACTATTTCCTTCTACTTATTACTCTTCTTTTTCCATTTGCACCTCTTAATAGTGAGGCAAACAAAAAAAAAGAAGTGCCATTTTGGAGATGCTGCATGGAGTCGAAATATCCCTGTGTGGTCCATTCTGTAATGTTCAGGCTGTATCCTAATCCCTGCCAAAGCTCTCCACAAACTGAACCCAGAACAAGCTATTCTTTCTAGGGTGTAAAATGTTAAGTGACGTTTGCCAAATCCAATGTTCTTCTTCATAAAACATTTTAATAACAAGTAGTAGAAAGGAGTTAAGTGACAAAAATAAGTCCAAATGTTAAATGTTACAGTAATTGTGTTTCGTGATGGTGGCATTGCGGCATAGTGGATAACACTCACAGGAAGAAGGGTGTAGGCTCAAGTTAAAAAAAATTGATGTCTGGATGGATGAAGTTACCGATTACGATGTATTGACCCTAAAGCTGTATAAGTCTTATTTTATTAAGTGCTCACATTTAAAAATACTGGTTTACAAAGTCATGCAGTGCATTTCGTTTAATTCTTTTTTCATAGCACATATTTATGTTTATGAGTTCTCAGAAGTAGAGCAGGAGTGAAAAAGCCAATGTTTGTTCACCTGTTTGGTGTTGTCGTCAGTGTGATCGCTGAATATTCCACTTTTATCTTAGCTACCTGCACAATATTACATTTAAAAACAATACATGCTGTGGAAATGCACTTTTCCCGAGATAATGTTCTAAAAATCTGGTATGAAAATTTCTAAAGTTTTTATGTTTGCATCATATGATAGTGTGAACCATATTTACAACTTAAACCAGTGTTTCCCAACCCCTGTTCCGCGGCACATTAGTGTGCCGTGAGAAATCATCAGGTGTGCCGCGGAAGATTAACCAATTTCACTTAGTGTGTAGTAACAGTGCTGTTCTGCTAGAGGGCAGTATCATTTTTGTTCCTTGGTGAGCCTCGTGATTTTTCTAATGTAAAAGGTGTGCCTTGGCTCAAAAAGGTTGGGAAACACTGACTTAAAATAGCAAGTATATAAATTTTTTCATCAGAGAAGACCATATTTTTCTAATCTCTTTAGTTTAAAAGGGATACCTGAGAGAGTTATAAACTTTCTAAATGCTGTATAAGGCTTATTAATAAAGGTCATGTCCATGTTTTATTTTGGTGGTGCTATGGTTTGCAATGTAGTCCCACGGCAAGAAGAGTCTGAATTCGAACTTGCCAGTCAACTGGTACCTTCAAACGTTGTTGGGAGTTTGCATACTCTGCCTGTACCTGTTTTCTATTGAATACTTCAGCTTTTTCCCAAAGTCTGAGAGCATACAAATAACGTCAACTGGCTATTCTAAGCTGCTCATAAGTGTGAATATGAGTGTGAATGGATGTTTGTCTCTGTGTTAGCCCTATGATACCTGTCCAGGGTATACCCAACCTCTCACCTGGAATCAGCTGGGATAGGCCTCAACTAATCACCCTCATACATGCCAACATTGATTTGTTTAAAATGCCAGTATTAAAGTATATTTAAGAATTAAATATCAGTTAGTGCTTTCATTTAGTGACACTTTTTTGGAAAGGCCTTTAAAAAACTAATTGATTTTCATCACTTTATTTTGGAATGATCTTTCTATTAACTTCCATTCTACCATCTAAATTTCTTCACATGGTTGTGGGTGTTGGGCTTTTTACAGCCGAGCCGAGTGGCTCATCAGGCCAGTGCTTTTTCTCGGTTTATGAAGCTACCAGGAGTTCAACCCCTCCTGGATGGGATGCTAGTCCATCGCAGGTTACCTTCCCAGTATTTTTACTGGTACCCATTTATACTGCTGGATGGACAGAGTGCACACATGTGGTTAAGACCTTGCCCAGGGGTCTTAGCACAGGGGGGTGTCTAACTGGGATTCGAACCCACAACCTCCTGATAATGAGCCCAGCACCCTATAACTTTTTATATATACAGTGGAGCCTCAGTATTCGGACACTTTAGAGTTCAAACAAATCGGAATTAGAACAAAAAAATCCAGATTTTTTTTGTCCTGGAAATCGAGCAAAATCTGGAAGTTGAACTAAAAAAAAAAAAAAAAAAAAGCGCCAAAAAAAAAAAAAACGAGACCAAGAGGGAGGGAAAGTGCGCAACTTCCAGAAGTCCGGAAGTTGTTGATACTATGTATCACTCTGATAAAGCTAGCGCTGTTCTGAGGAAGTCTGGAAGTTGTTGATACTATGTATCACCCTGATAAAGCTAAAGTTAGCACTGAAGCACTAAAGCTAAGTTAAAGCTCTAAAGCGCGAGCAGCACTGTGAACACCTTTAACGATGAGGTTATGAGCCACTTCCGTAAGGTTTTGAAAAGAAGGCAGAAACAAGCCACGTTAGAAATGTTCTTCAAGAAAAGAAAGTAACATCCTGAAGAAGAGTCATTCATGCAAAGCGGTAGCAAGAGAAAAAAAAACACCTTTGGCTGATTTACCTGAAGCTGTTATGGGAGGGAATCCTTCTCTTCTCTCCCTCTCCAACAGTATGTCAACTGCTCAACACCACAAAGGGAAAAATTCTTATCCTTATTGTTCTTAAGCTTTAACTGCACTCTGTTTTTATTTCAGTGTGTTATGGTCTCTTTTGTGAGACTATGATTTTGGTGGCTCTAACTCTCTTTCTCTCTGTGCGTTCGAGGGGGCATGGCGAGCACACGCAGGTGGAGTGCTAAACACACACACCTTACTCCGCTTAGTAATCATAGGGCTTCTCTAACAGTGACTACGATGTCCCCGTGCTCTAGTGCCTTCCCTGTGAATAATAAATCTCATTCGTTTTCATCATACTCTATGTCCTGCATTTTTGGGTCCAGCTGAATGTTCCTGGCACCATAGAAGGGCTGATTCTGTGATGCCAGGAACATTCAGCCGGACCCGAAAATGCAGGAGACATTGTGATGAAAACGGATGATCTTTATTGTTCACAGGGAAGGCACTAGAGCATGGGGAAATCGTAGTCACTGGTAGAAAAGCCCAGTGATTGCTAAGTGGAATCAGGTGTGTGTGTTTAGCACCCCACCCGTGTGTGACAGCCACGCCCCTTCCAACACGCAGAGAGAGAGAGCCACCAAAACCAGAGTCTTTCACAACACAGACCATAACACTAAAATAAAAACCACAGAAAAGTTAAAGAGTCTCTCACAACACAGACCATAATGTAGTGTACTGTATTCAGTAATTTTTTCACTTAATTTGTGGACCTATGGTATGAGTTATGGTACAGTTAACTTCTGTTCAAAAGACAACGGAACAGATTAAGACCATTTACATTATTTATAATGGGAAAAGCGGATTCGGAATTCGAACAAATCGGAATTCGAAGAGCCACCTGGAACGGATTAAGTTCCAGAACCAAGGTACCACTGTATATGTATATGTATATATATATATATATATATATATATATATATATATATATATATATATAAGTAAAAAGTAAAAAAAAATTGACTCCAAGTAGCATTAGCTCATCAGTGGGTGCTGTTAAATCTACTCTGAGCTGATAATTAAACAGCTGGACGAAAAAGAAAGACCTTCAAATTCAGCAGCCTATGGTCGGTCTCGATGAAATGCACTGGATTTCACATCATTGATTTATACAGAAGGAGCTGCGAAAAACAACTATCTTATGCCCTTGTGCTTCAAGTAGAAAGCGATAGCATGTTCATTCCCCAGGCAAACGTGCATGGTCACAATATAAGAAAAATTGCTTTTTTGTGCAATGGTTAATTAAGTTTCTTTGCTATTATATATTTCTGCTGTTAAGTAAGATGTAAGTTAATGCTTTGAGCTTAGCTCGTGCTTGCTGTATTCTCTGGTGGTAGAATAAAGCTGAAGTGCTGACTTCATCAGGAACAGTCTTGCTATAGATGTTGACACTTTTTCCCTGTATACATGTACACTCACAGATAATTAACCCACAACCAACAGTTGAAATTCAGGTGCATTAAGAGGATGTACTCTGCCCTTGAGTTGGTTAAGAGTTGGCTAAGATGGGTGCCAGCCTCTCTGTAACCCTAATTAGGATTAAGCATTTTAGGAAATGAACGAGGTGAAGTGGTGGCCTGGCGGTAAGGTGCTGGATCACTGATTCTAAGGTTGGGGATTCAAGCCCCACTCTCATCGGATTGTCACTCTCCCTTCCAATGCAGCTAACTGGGTTATCAAAGGCTGGCAATGCCTGTCACTGTCTATGGTGAGAGGCATGTAAGAGAACCATTGCTGACAAACGTGTTCCTGCCCTCCGACGGCCTGGCAAGCTGTCCAGAGTTTACTCTGCCTTTGCCTAGAATTGGCTGAGATGGGCGCCAGCCTCCCTGTGACCCTCATTAGGATTAAACGGTTCAGAAAATGAATGAATGAATGAAAATGAATGAATGAATGACTTTTGGGTACAAAGAGTAGGATACTGTGAGATGGTTGTGTTATTTTTTTCCAGCTTTCCCAGCACATCTTTGTAAATTGTAGCTTTTTGCTTGTAGCAACTAGCTTGTTCTGACTTGGTGAATCATTGTTCAGGTTATGAAGATTGAAAATGTTTTAGGGACATAAAAATCACACACACACACACACACACACACACACACACACACACACACACACACACACACACACACACACACACACACACACACACACACACACACAATATCTCGTTTACTACTGCCAATACCAGTCTGTGTGTATATCTGTAGGCTCTATAACGGTAATTTGTATGGGTTGGGCACTGTCTCTGTTCTTAAATCAACTTAATACTAACTGACTATGCATTAGCTGTGAGTGCACTCAGTGTACAACACCACTGAGAAACCCTGCCTTATAAACTACTGTGTTTTTCCAGAGTATGAGTAGACAGTATAAGTGGACACTAAGAGATACTGTATGTATACAAACTTTCATCTTTGTGGTCTAGCAGTCATTATTCATATAAATGTTCTCATACTTATCTTATTTCTGCATTTTTAGGTTGTGTGTGTTGGCCCTCCAATAGTCTGGTGAGCTGTTCAAGGTGTATTCTACCTTCACTCGGTGTCAGTTCTATGACCCAAACAAGATGGAGTGCTTTGGCAAATAAAATGATTGTGTGGCTGGGTGAAATTACATAACAATTATATATTATGTCATTATATTATTAGATATTTCTGTCTTTTTTGTGGAGTCCTGCACATGTTTTCCCTGTGCCTGTGTGGGTTTCCTCCAGGTGTTCCAGATTCCTCCCACTGCCCAATGACACACAGATTAGGCCAAATAGCTTCTCTAAATTGACTGCAGGTATAAATATGAGTATTGCACAGCCTGCACACTCAATTAAACAGGAATGAACATCAAATTTAAAATCCTTATTCATGTTGTTATGGGCGCTCTTGCTTTGCCTCATGAGCCATCTGGGATGCGTACGCAAACTGTAGTTCTTTTGCTGTGTAAAACCCGGAAGCGCATTGAATGCACCCTAAATTACAAACTGAATCCTTGGAAGATTATATTTTATGCCCATCATTTCATGTCTCAATAATTTGGGCATATTGATACGTTTTTTCACACCTAAAATTATTTTCCTTTATAGATTCCTCAAGCATTTTGAGAATGCCCATCTACTACTTGTATTAGGTACCCGCACTGACACATGATACATTCAGGAATTGTAACACAGCTAAACCTGACGGCTGAAAATAGTGAAACTTCAACATGCAAATGCAGCCTTTGCAACCAAATAATGCTGAATAAATTTAATTTAGTAAAAGTTTGTTTCATTCCTGTTCCAGCTGTACCAAATTCAGCCATGTTCACAGAAAAAGAACGTTTCAATTTTAGACTGAGTTTGTGTTGATTTTTCACCAACCTTGATTAGAGTGCCTTTGTTTTGATGAGACCTGAAATGTACTGTGCTTGGGTTGCAAGGCATCGTCCATTAAATCGGCTCGCGCGTTGCACTGATCTGATGCACGTGGTCTAAACCATTACTCTATTCAGCAGTAAATCTCCAGCTTTCGAGCAATACCCTGTTTATCAGTGATATAGTTCACCATTTTTTTAAAAACTTCATATTTATAAATATCCCCAAGAAGATTTCCGGTTCTTTAAAACTTTGTAAAATATGATCCCACAAACTAGGTACCAAGACTTAGAGATTTTTATCTAGTTTGAAATTAATTTGAATCGAAGCTCAAGAACAAACTAGCACAATGCGGCAGGCAATTTAATTGCGAGTACTCCTAAAAAAAAGTGGTATTGACCATCACATCCCAAGATGGCCACCACCATGATGGATGCTTGTGAGCAGGCAAACCGTCATTTCTCATCTTTTAACAGGGATCCCTCACTTTCTGTGGTTAATTAGGACCAAGATCGCACCTCAAACAACGAAGTCTGCGAAGTAGGATCATCCCCCCACCCCCTCTGACTGACGTATATGTAAATGTATATGTATATATAATATCAATAAATACATATTCAATGCTATAAATGCTCATAATAACAATTAAACACTCAAAAATAATGCATAAGATGTAAATAGAAAACAGGGATCCCTCACTACTTAGCGTTTCAATTAGTGCGGCTTCAGTGCATCGTTTTAAAAATAAATAAATAAGTAAATAGCCATTGAATTAAAAAATAAGGAAATTAAGGAAGACTAGGGGAAAAAGTTAAGGAAAATGCCACAAAAACAAGGCCAATTATGCAAAAAGCCTTAAACAAATGCAAAACAAAAAACAACCCAAAATCTCCCCTCAAATCCATCCAAAGATACGAACAGGGCGAGGTCAAAAGTGAAAGTGAAATGAAATTGAAGAACAAATAAAAATAGAAATGGAATTAAATCTACAGAAAGATATATCATAAATATAAGTATTAAATATGATTAAACATTATTCTGAGGTACACTTAATACTAGACTCTGGCGGAGGGGGGCGTGGAAAGCCGATACATTTCTGAACTTCTGCCAAAACTTTCAAAGAAGAAACAAATTGACTCCAGTATTATAATGAACTGGATAAAAGTGAAACTCTCTGTAAATCTGATCAGATCCGCTGTGCAGTGCTTGAGAGGAACCAGGAGTTTAAATACGGGACATAATAATATTGATAATGTGATGATTAGAGAGAGAGCGAGAGAGAGAGAGAGAGCGAGAGAGATTGTATACAGTACAAACTCGTATAGGTTACTTATACAAGGTTTAAACATAAGTTCCCCTCTAAAGATTGCTCTGTAACGACTTACAAACAAATTCATCTAACCAGCCGTCGGGAACCTAACTCGTTTGTAAGCTGGGGCGCATCTGTACTTACATTGTTGCATCTGTGTGTGCATGCACATCTGCGCGCATGCATGCGCGTGTATGTATACACTTCTTCTCATGCAGTTCCATTTGTATGCGTGTGTATTTATATTTTGTTTACATCTTATGTTATTTTTTGAATGTTTAATTTTTATCATAAGCATTCCTAGCATTGAATATATATTTATTGATATTATATACACATATACATGTACGTATACGTCGTGGTGGGGATGGGGGGTGATCCTACTTCGCGGATTTCGATGGTCGCGGAAAGTGAGGGATCCCTATATAAATACACATACATACAGATGCGCGCGCATGTACTCAGATGTGCACCTCACAAAAATGTAAGTAGTTTTGATGGGAGGTTTGGGTTGTTTTTTGTTTTGTGTTTGTTTAGGGTTTTTTTGGCATAATTGGCCTTGTTTTTCTGGCATTATTCTTAACTTTTTTGTCCCTATTCTTCCTTAATTTCCTTATTTTTCAATTTGATGAGTATTAAAAAAAAAAAAAAACACGATGCACTGAAGCCGCATGAATTCAAGCACAACATAGTGAGGGATCCCTGTATTCCATACCTGGGTGAGTAATATATATTTATATGATCGGAATATATAGCTTTATTCTGTATAGAATTTTCTAGTGCGACTTTATTGTGTTTAGAATTTTGTAGTGTTTTGTTGAAATTTTGTGATAAATATAGACTTTGACTCTGAATTGATCGGGTCACTCGGCTCACTGGTTAAACATGAATGGAATTGGCACTTCTGACTTCAGCAGATTTTTATTTAAATTTTGGGTTCTAATTTCAAAATCAACAGACAGGACATATTCCTCAGATGTAAATTAAGGCTCCTACTGAGTCTGAGGCTATTTAAGAGTTTTGATGGAGAAATCTTAACCTACATTATAGGATAATGCATACATTCCTGTCTAAAATCAGCTGCTGCATGTGTATCTAGGTCACCGTCCCAGTCACTCAAGGTTGAATGATCATTATCAATAAAAGGATTGTTTATTCATGTGATCCATTTCTTTTTTTCAGTGAATGAAGAGTACAATACTCTGAAAAAGATTATAATTATTACTTATTACAATACTCTGAATTTTCTAAAATGATTATGTATTAGACTTTTCCAACATTTGGCCATTTAACATGTTTTGACTTCCTTGACAGCTAAAACCATGGGGGACAGCCTACAACAGATGCTTCCAATGGAATAAGCAGCTCATTATACCTTAGAAACAAAACTTTCAGGCTGTCGGCTTGGTTGGTTGAAGTTCAATAGATTTTCAAAATTTGATTTTCAGCATTTTTGTCAAATTTCACTTGCCACTCCCCCTTTAAACCCCAAACCATGGTAGATATCCCAAAACAGATGTGGCCAATGGATTAAGCAGTTCATTTTACTTTAGAAACAAACGTTTCAGATGAATAGCTTGGTTGGTTGAACTTCCATGGATTTTCAAAATTTGACTATTTTTGGCATTCTTGTCAAATGTCACTGGTGTGACCCCCTTTAAACCCCAAACCATGGTAGATAGCCTAAAATTGATGATTCCAATTGGTTAAGCAGGTACTTTCCCCCTTAGAAACAAAACTATCAAGTTATTGACTTGGTTGGTTAAATTTGAATGAATTTACCAAGATTGGTCATTTTCGGTCATTTTTTCCATGGCATAAATTGCAGTTTGAGGCATATTTGAGAGACAATAACTTCAAACGTGAGAAGAACTGGACTTCATTAAAATTAGTCTGGTTTAGTCTATCCCAGTGTCTTGGAATATCGCATAATTGGGCTTTGTAGCTGTCTAATTTTGAAAATAGGGGCATCTAAAAATGCCAAAATGCCATCTTTGCCAAATTGGATCTACCATAATTTGAAAAAAAAAATGCATTTTGAAATGGCTTTTACTACAAAACCTATAATTTTAGAGACCTGAAACCCCCCCCCAATGCAGAACCAGGTTTTTGAAATGACTGAGAAACGGCATTACTTGTTTGTAGAAAGTAATAATTCTTGTTTCATAGTCTCCCCAAAAGGGCACCAAATGATGTCCAAGCCAGGGGCTTGAAGCAGGGGAACCAGAACCGGCTCTATCTCGGAAACCGTTCAA
This sequence comes from Plotosus lineatus, assembly GCA_024760905.1. Lineage (NCBI taxonomy): Eukaryota > Metazoa > Chordata > Actinopteri > Siluriformes > Plotosidae > Plotosus > Plotosus lineatus. Next base: position 36,686,593 of record CM045730.1, on the reverse strand, counting down.
AATAATTGCATGAAATTTGAACCCGTGATTTGTAATGGCAAACCCAACAAACAGAACCTACAACCATCTATTTATGATGACCTTTGGTGCCAGTACCTACTTAGAATTACAGAATACCATTGATACTTAGTATTCTGTGATTAAGCATTGCATATGGTGTGTGTGTGTGTGTGTGTGTGTGTGTGTGTGTGTGTGTGTGTGTGTGTGTGTGTGTGTGTATGGGGGTGGTAGTGTGTGGCCATTGTTTACTGGTCGACAAACCCTGAACTAAACATCACACTCATGCAAAACTGAGTGATAGCTGAAATGAGTGTGTCCATTGCGAATGTTCATATCTCAATCTCAATGCTGGTACAGTGCCACAACGAGAGGCCCAGTATATCCTCCAAATGGCACACCAGCTGGGTATCTCTATCACATGAACACAGGGGGTACCTTTAGAACCAACATGCTCACAGTCACTTCTCCACAATCTGCACAAGCATTTCTTTCTACCAGATGCTTAGCTAGCATGTATAGGACTGGATGTTGGAAATAATGATATGGATAGTGCTAATGCTGTGACCAAAGAGCTTCAAATCCAAACCCAGTTGATATATTTTTTTTTCTTTTTTTTTTTCTTTCTTTCGGCTTTTCCCCTTTTTCTCGGGAGTCGCCACAGCGAATCATCTGATTCGCACATTTGATTTGGCATAGATTTTTACGTCAGATGCCCTTCCTGTCACAACCCTTTTAGCAAGGGACAGAAACACGCTGACGGCTTTGCAGCTACTCTTTACGAAAGTCAGCAATGGTTCTTTTACATGCCTCTCACCATAGACAGTGACAGACATGGCCCGCCTTTGATATATATATATATATATATATATATATATATATATATATATATATATATATACCAACAACCTTCATATCTTCCTTCAGCACATCTATAAATCTCCTCTTTGGTCCTCCTGTAGTCCTTGTGCCTGGTAGTTCCAACCTCAGCATCCTACTACCAATATATTCACTATCCCTCCACTGTACATGTCCAAACCATCTCAATCTAGTCTCTCTGACTTTGTCTTCAAAACCTCTTACATGTGCTGTCCCTCTGATGTCCCTAATCAGGAAAATTTCCATGAACTCACAGTAAGAAATAATAATATTTATATGAAATTTGTAAAATTTATTGAAGGAAATAAATATTTATAAATCAAGTGGAACAAATAGCAAAATAGTTATTATTATTTGTTTCATTCAATTTTGCTCATGTTCTTCTGTTTTTTTTTTTTTTTTAATTTTCTTATCGGGTCCGGAAGCAACAATCTCTCAAGGGTAGTCCAGACCCTCCTCTCCCCAGCCACTTTCACTAACTAAATTTCTGTGGTTTTCCTAAGTCAGCCAAGAGATGTAATCCATCTAGCCTATCCTGATTCTGCCGCAGGGTCTCCTCCCAGATGGACATGCTCGGAACACCCTACTGAGGTGTCCAGGAGGCATCCTTACCAGATGCTCGAACCACCTCAACTGCCACCTCTCAATGAGGAGAAGCAACGTCTCGGAACAATTCTTATTGTAATAACATGATTCCACTGGTATTCTCAATTAATTTTTAAAATGAGCTAAACTAGCTCTTGTGTGGTGTTACAACATGGTGCATGCTACTATCATCCAAGAGTACGCATATTCGAACTTTGCTTGGTGCATGCTATCAGCGGCGGCCCTGAGCCCATGAAAACGCATTGGCTGAGCTCTAGCCAATCATGGCATCTATGAGCTCATGCATGCAATATTTGAAAAGCAATGACACATCCAAGGGGACAGAGAATGCTTTGCTCCTGAATATACATATGCAACAGTTTGAAAAAAAATGTGGGCAGTTGACACACTAATTCCTTTGGCCAAAAATAATAAATAATAAGCTTTATATAATAAGCTTTGCAACATCATATAATAATATAAGCATTTTTTCAGCTGCTTATTGTTCTCAATTGCAGAAAATTCATTTTCAAACAATTGAAATTGAATGGTTTTCCTGATGAATAATCAACACAATACTATACAGGATATTCCAGAAAATTATTTGAATTTTTAATGAGGCAACTGATTTATTGGTTATAATTTAATATTGTTGCCATTGTTTTTTGGCCCTGTGAGGGCCTGGTAAGCTGTACAAGGTGTACCCTGCCCTCGCCCAGAGTTACCTGAGATGGGCGCTAGCCTCCCTGCGACCCTAATTAGGAATATATGGATTAGAAAATTAAAGTATAAATTAATAAATATTATGATTTATATATTTAATAATGCACTTACTTACTAACTTACCCTGGGTTTACAATAATGCCGCCATGTCTTTGAGCTCCATGCTGCTGCGAATTCTTTGCCAATTTGGATATTCAATGGCCAATTTAAGTTAAGTGTACACTGCAAGGCTTGGCAAACAGGATTAAAAACTCATTCATTCATTTATTTTCTGTAAACGCTTAATCTTCATCAGGGTTTCAGGGAGGCTGGCGGCCATCCCAGCCAACTCCGGGCGAAGGTGGAGTATACCCGGGACAGCTCGCCAGGCCATAGGAGGGCGGACACACGCTGATGGCTATGTAGCCTACTCGTCATGAAAGTCAGCAATGGTTCTTTTACATGCCTCACACCAAAGACAGTGAGAGACATGGGCGGCCTAGATGTGGGCGGCCTTTGATAACCCAGTGAACTGCGCTGGGGGGACAGTGACAGCCCGCTGAGACTGGGGCTTGAACCCCCAGGCCACCACTGCTCGGATTTACAACAGTAGGTGTTTTTTTTTTAAAGATAGTTTTAGCAGCGAACGGGAGAGTTTCGTCCTCAGGTCTGCAGGATCCAGAGGCAGTCTCACACCAGAACAACATTCATATTTGGGGAAAAACTGGGATGAACATTCAAGGCAAGCTGGCTTTTTTTTATGGTAAACTTTGACTGTTTTCGGTCGGCAAACTCCGACAAGAATAATACTCAAGGCTATTATCAACCAAGGCATCATCATATCATATCATCTTCATCAATCATATCATATTGTAAGTGATGAGGTTCCTAAACTAACGACCATAGACAGCACTACAGGGATGCTCAGAATTGATAAATACAGCACACAACAAAAAAGCTTTGATGAAAGTATCAGCATAACTGACACTTTGATAGGTTTACTACTTAAGTTATTCCACAAAATACTAAGTAAAGTCAAACATTTTCTGGGAATAATTTTCACCTGAGCACATATAAAGGGGTGAAAGCCAGAGTGGTCAAAAGCCCCACCCCTGATAAAACTAAAAAATGAGATAAGGTTATATTCTGACAGATGTGGATAAGGTCTACGTGGGCTAGTATGATCCCTTCATCTTCCTTATGACCTTGAATCATATTGTCAGAATGAGTTTTATTTTTATCTTTATAATTATCTATAATTATTTTCATATTGCAAAAATTATCAGACCACTCTGGTTCTCAGTCCTTCATGTCTTCCATGTCCATGTTCACCAAGAACTAACTAATCAGATCATTTGGCACCTCAGCAGCCTTCTTGTCAGCCCAGTTCTGATAATTAATGCATTGTATATAGTAGATGTTATTTAATAATGAATACAATCGATGTACTTATATTTTTATGTAACAGATGCTGTTTTATAATTCTTTGCGACATCATTACAATAAATACTGAAAAAAACATTACCTTTTATACCTTTTATGTAATTATCTATTGCTTTTTTTAACTGATCTGGTTGAGGTTATTTGTGTGTGGGATTCATGATTTCTTTTTGCCTGTGCATTTGATGCCAACTGCCTTCATGTTACTCTCTATGGATGAGCTGGTGTACGATGTGAACCTGCCGAGTCACTTTAGATGGTGTAGTGTGTGGGTGGGACCTGGTCGAACTGTGACGAAGGATGTTTCAAGTCCATTCCTTTTGGTTTAGAATGTTAAAGGCTTTTGACACAATTGAAAGTGGTACATTTTAAAATAACACAGGGCGGAATTATATGAATTGGTGTAAATTGTGATGAATTTGGAATGCAAAGAAATACTGAATGGCATCATGGCCGTTTGTAAAATATGAATCGTTGTAGTGTGGTAAATCTGGTAAATATTATTGTAATAAGGAATTTGATCTGGATCATCTACATTTATGGTATTTGTCAGACACCTTTATCCAAAGTGACTTACATTTATCTGACTCATATAGCTGAGAAACTGATGGTTAAAGGAGTCAAACACACACACACACACACACACACACACACACCACACCACACCACACCACACACACACACACACACACACACACACACACACACACACATATATATATATATATATATATATATATATATATATATATATATGATTTTCTGAGTAGATCCTTCCGTAGGAGAGTGCTCAATAATTTTTGGTAGAGCAAATAACAATAAAAATAATAAAAGGACAGGACAAAGACTTTCTATTGAAACTCCATTTATCACTACAGATCTGTTTCGAGGGGTGGTGAAACCATCCTCTCTCTTCAGGTGATTATAGAAGTTCTTCTAATAGTTCTTCTATAATCACCTGAAGAGAGAGGATGGTTTCACCACCCCTCGAAACAGATCTGTAGTGATAAATGGAGTTTCAATAGAAAGTCTTTGTCCTGTCCTTTTATTATTTTTATTATATATATATATATATATGGTATGGTAGGCCTCCGTCAGTCCCGAAGGACTATGGCTGCGCTCTGGCTGGTATCCCGGCTGGTGATACTCCCCAGTGCGCAGAGCCCGGGTAGGGAGTAATGAGGGACAGGCTGTTACCCAAGCAGCAAGTCCCCCGTCTCAGCGCCACCGGAAGGATCCAATGGAAAGTCAAGTGCCGATACGACTGGGTTCCGGTGCCGTTGCAGGAGAGAATCTACGGTCAATTTAGAACAGCCAATTAACCTACAGTGCACGTCTTTGGATTGCGGGAGGAAACCGGAGCACCCGGAGGAAACCCGCACAAGCACAGGGAGAACATGCAAACTCCACACAGAAACGCCCAGGCCGGGAATCGAACCCAGGCCTTCTTGCTGTGAGGTGGACGTGCTAACCACTACGCCACCGTGCCGCCTATATATATAAAATAACAGATTACTCAAGTAAACACCCAAAATATGACCCAAAATAAACCAGTTATATATATCTTGGTGTTATAGTTATATATATCTTGGTGTTCGGCGGTCGAGCTAAACCACTCAGCCACCCTGCTGGCATTCGAGATGTGAGTTTGGGTGTTTCTGTTTGGAGTATGCATGTTCTCTCCGTGTTGGCATGGATATCTTCCAGGTATCCTGTCTTGCTCCAACAGCTTAAAGACATGCAAATTAGGTTAATTCACTGTCCCAAGCCGCTCCTGAGTGTAAATGGTTGTTTGTGTGCACCTCACCTTTGCCCGGTGTCAGCCAAGAATATTTTTTTTCTGAATGTATAGTGTATTACACTTATTTTTTCCTGTTGGCTTTTCCCTTTTTCAGGGGTCGCCACAGCGAATCATCTGATTTGCATGTTTAATTGGTCATGGGTTTTTACGTCGGATGCCCTTCCTGACACAACCCTTTATCAAGGAACAGAAACATGCTGACGGCTTTGCAGCTACTCTTCACGAAAGTCAGCAATGGTTCTTTTACATGAACCTCTCACCATGGACAGTGAGAGACATGGCCCGCCTTTGATAACCCAGTTGGTTGCACTGGGGGGGACAGTGACAACCTTGTGGAGAGTGGGACTCCAAGCCCCAACCTTAGGATCAGTGTTCCAGTGCCCTTTACCACCAGGCCACCACCGCCCTCGTATCGTGTATTACACTGTTGTTACAAAACATGTATAAGATGCCAGTTGCAATTTGCATGGGAAATATTATTGCTATAAAATTATTCCTGTAAAAATTTTATATGAATTTCAGTAAGAATAAAAAAACAACCTGAATCATAAATTTAAATATAAAATACAATAATTCATAAATATGACGCAGATTATGATATTGACTCATTTAAACAAGAGATCCAAGGGGGCAGTGGTGGTCTCGTGGTATAGGACACTGGATCGCTGATCCTAAAGTTGGGGGTTCGAGTCCCACGCGCCACAATATTGTCACTGTCCCCCCAGTGTAGCTAACTGGGTTATCAAAGACGGGCCATGTCTCTCACTGTCTTTGGTGAGAGGTTCATGTAAAAAGAACCATTACTGACTTTCGTAAAGAGTAGCTGCAAAGCTGTCAGTGTGTTTCTGTCCCTTGCTAAAGGGTTGTGTCAGAAAGGGCATCCGACGTAAAAACCTACGCCAAATCAAACATGCGAATCATTCGTTGTGGCGACCCCTGATAAAGGGAAAAAGGCGAAAGGAAATCTCTCTTATCCAAGAGTGAACCCACATCCCCTCTCAGACATAGTAAGCCAAGTTAATGATTGACGCAGGGACCCTGTAACAACCTCCTTGCCTGCTGCACCAGATCTGGATTAAATTTATTCTGTTCATATGACCAACCAAACAAGACATGAGCTACAGGAACAATATATCAATGCACTATGATAGTTGTACACTGTGATATTAAGCACATCAACAAAGTAAAACATCCCTAACCCTTCAGTAGGAGTCATGGGGCTTCCTGGACCTGGCTTTGAGATGGAATTGATTCAGGGTGTTGACCTAAGGAAAGAAAAGGAGAAAGAAAGGAATACTGAAAATTTCGGTGTATTGTTGATATCAGTGAACCTAAATCCAAGACAGGCATTCTGAAGCAAGCAGTCACAAATTTATCTTCTATTTAGGAAGTTATACATGTATGAGACCTGTCTGTTGTATGTGTATGACAGTTTCAGATTTTGTTTTGACACCTTACCATCGTTAGCACCATGCGCCATGGTTTTAATATTTATAATGTAGACAGATTTTCTTGTTGGTAGATTTGAAAAGCTACATATAACTCTGTCTTAGTGGTGTGATAATTAAAGAAAGTGATAGGTGTGTGTGTGTGTGTGTGCGCGCGTGTGTGTGTGTGTGTGTGTGTGTGTGTGTGTGTGTGTGTGTGTGTGTGTGTGTGTGTTGGTGGAGGGTTCAGACACATTTTGTAATATGTGTGATTCGCTAGCTATTTCCTCTACTGGCAGAGTGAGACGCTGCTGTACTCTCTCTCGCTCTCTCTCTCTCTCTCTCTCTCTCTCTCTCTCAGCACTAGGTAATCTCTTTCTCACCCTTTCCCAGTGATGCCATGTGTCACCCTGTCTAGGACTCATACTTTACCAGAATAAATTATTAATAATGCATAAATTATTCAGCATCTGTCTTCTGGTGAGATGTCACTGGATGGTGGTGGAACTTTAGTCATTTCTTTTCAAAGTGTAACTGGAGCATTGTGCTCTCACAGTTCTGAAGATAATGATAATTTGAAATCACCCAGTGCTTAGAAATTAATGATCATGTTTTTTGTTACGGAGCTAAACATGCCATATGGTTCAGACCTGATGGTTTGATTTATAACCCGATTCCTAATCATTGTTATTTTATAGTGGTGGAAGAACGGCTTTGTTTTCATGATATTTTATGATGAATTAAAGGAACTGAGGATAGAAATCACACAAGTATACTCTGAGTGTCTGCGTGTGTACATATGTGCGTTTGTGCATGTGTGTGTGTGTGTGTGTGTGTGTGTGTGTGTGTGGGTGTGTGTGCTCGCGCGTATGTGTGTGTGTGTGTTGTTCTATTTGTAGCTACTGTAAGCTCTTGTCAGTTGCCTAGGAGATCCTTGGCTGAGTCCCAGCAGGGGAACTGGAGCTGACCTCACCCATGAAGCAAAGAAACACAGCCAGCACTGAGACAGATCTGTCTACCCTGTATCTGTGTGTGTGTGTGTGTGTGTGTGTGTGTGTGTGTGTGTGTGTGTGTGTGTGTGTGTGAATGCAAGTATCTTCCGGAACATCCTTCCCCTTCCTGGGAGTTCCCTTCCTGTGACACATAGCCCTGCACCTGCTCTCCACTGGGAGACAGCCCTGTGTGTGTGTGTGTGTGTGTGTGTGTGTGTGTGTGTGTGTGTGTGTGTGTGTGTGTGTGTGTGGTGTGCATGCATAGGTGTGTGTGTGTGTGTGTGTGTGTGTGTGTGTGTGTGTGTGTGTGTGTGTGCATATGTGTGTGTGTGCATAGGTGTGTGTGTGTGTGTGTGTGTGTGTGTGTGTGTGTGTGTATCACGATGGCCACCATTTTCTTTCAATACCATCAAAACACAGACCTTTGGTTTGTACTTAGAAGTTAACATCATGCCAGACTTGTTTTTTTTCCCTGAATAACTTGCAATATATTTCTTAATCAATGTTGTTTTTTTTATTTGTTTGTTTTTTGCTATCTCTTTAGATAAGTTATAATGTGTCTGTTGAAAGCATGCACACATATACACAAGACACACTGTGGGCAAACTCACTGAGAAGACTGATATGCTGTACCTGCACAACTCGCATACTTCACAGCCAGCTCAGTCATCGAAGTGGTAGTCATGACTCATAAGCATTGCTGAGTGGCTGTGCTTGGGCGAACCATTAGGCTTTATCTGTTGCTGGGAAACCGAACCATCAAATTTGGAAATAGTAGAGGGTAAAGTGCAATTGCATTTAAGACCTAAAGGTTGTGCACCTTGGCAGGTATTTGCTACAGTGAATGAGCCATAACAATCAACCATTTGCTCTTTGTTTATTGCTCATTTGAATATCATTGGTGCATCGTAGAAGATGGAAAGTGTGTGGCTTGGGCAGTCTTCCTAATCAACTGGTTTGTGATTGTAACTGTTGATCAGCGATGGTTTTGTTTGTTCATTTTATGCAACAAGTTATGGAGAATTAAAAACAGTACATTTTGATAAATATTTTGTAGGACTGAAGTATGGGGGTATTTTGAACAAAGATTCATTTTCTGAACCGAATTAATGTAATTAGGGTCATGGGGACGGTGGTGCCCATCTCATCCGACTCTGGGCGAGGGTAGAATACACCTTAAACAGCTCACCAGGCCATCGCAGAGAAGAAACACACTATGCAGCCTACTCTTGACCAAAGTCAGCAAAGATTCTTTGACATGCCTATCAACATAGACAGTGAGAGACATGGCCGACCTTTGATAACCCAATTAACTGCACTGGGGGACAACAGTGACAAACTGTTGATAGTGGGGTTTGAACCCTCAACCTTGGGATAAGTAATCAGCACCGCCACAATTTTACCAATAAAATAAATTAACAAATAAATAGAAAGTAAGGAGGGAAATGAGTTGCCTTGGCAGAGGTTTGCACTCTTGGAGTGCTTATATTTTAAATGGGCAAACACCGAATTCCACAAAGTAGGATCACCACCCCCTCCTCCCGACTGACCTATACGTACATGTATATGTGTATATCATATCAATAAATACATATTCAATGCTGTAAATGCTTATAATAACAATTAGACATTCAAAAATAATGTATAAGATATAAATAAAATAGAAATACACACACATACAGATGCGCACCTCACATAAAAATGTAAGTAGTTTTGATGGGAGGTTTTGGGTAGTTTTTTGTTTTGTGTTGGTTTGGGTTTTATTTTATTTTTTTTTTGCATAATTGGCCTTGTTTTTGTGGCATTTTCCATAACCTTTTCCCGTATTCTTCCTTAATTTCCTTATTTTTTTAATTCAATCTTCTTCTTCTCGTTCGGCTTTTTCCCTGTCTCGGGAGTGGCCACAGCGAATCATCTGATTCGCACATTTGATTTGGCATACGTTTTTACATCGGATGCTCTTCCTGTCACAGCCTTTTAGCAAGGGACAGAAACACGCTGACGACTTTGCAGCTACTCTTTACGGAAGTCAGCAATGGTTCTTTTACATGCCTCTCACCATAGACAGTGAGGGACATGGCCCGCCTTTGATAACCCAGTTAACTGCACTGGGGGGACAGTGGCAACCTTGTGGGGACTCGAACTCCCAACCTTAGGATCAGCGATCCTGCGCCCTAACCACTAGACCACCACTGATGAATATTAAAAACCGCGATGCACTGAAGCTAGCGAGGGATCCCTGTATATATGCAGCTACATTGTATAAATATAGTGGCATCATGATTGTATGCTATTTTGTGCTACTCGTCAATGATATCTTTGCTTTGGAATCTTTTTGCATAGACACAAGAAGAAAAATGCTTATCTAATCATCATGTGGAGTTTAGAGTGAGGATACTCGTTCAGTCTCACCAAGATGATATTCAATTGAATTTATCTTTAGACTTGATGCTCAGAAAGGAACTAGAGCAGTTTTAATGTTCCAGTAAGTGTGAGTTGAGTGGGAACCAGGCAGATCTAATATTACATCTCTACTAAGAAATCAGGAGCATTTCTGTATCTGCATTTAACTGTTTATTAAAGCTTTCATGTTTGCTTTCTATTGTGCTGACTTGGGGTAAGAACCTGGATTCTGCAGGCTGAACGGGTTTGTAATCCCTCCTCCCACCAGAGTCATAACAGCAAAACTTCAGAAAAGAACAGAAAGTGCTGTATAATGGTGGCTTCTGGAAATGCTTATGGGGTTAGTTAGGTGGAAACTAAGGTCACCAAACTGAACCAGTCTTGGAGTAAGCGGGGGATTAGAAATAAGCAGCTGATGTGTTGTTATACTGTGTAGAGCTTGTCTACGATCAAATGGAGAATGAGTCATGGTATGTGTAGTAGCTGGGAGAATAACAATAATGCACCGGAGAAACAGACTATAGGATGTCTGTCTTTATGTTAAAAATTACAGTATGATGGGTCAGAGTACCGCAGACATAAACAAACCACTCTATCTACACATGTGGAATTACAAGGAAACAAGAAAAACTGTCAATATAAGCTTGTTGTCCTCATCTAAGGCAGTGGTGGCTCAGTCTGGGTTACTGATCAGAAGGCTGGAAGCTCAAGTCCCATTATCTCCAAACTGCTACTGTTGGGCCCTTGTGCAAGGCTCTTAACTGCTCAGTTGTATAAAAGAGATTAAAATGTAGTCACTCTTGGTAAGTGCATCTGCCAAACGCCATAAATTAAAAGTGTTACCGGTTTAAGCGACAAAAGCGACTCTTTTTTCCACTCCGGCAACAAGGAAGGATAGATTTATGCCCTTTTATTACAAATACAGGGATCCCTCTCTTTCTGCGGTTAACTGTGACCCCGCAAACACCGAATTCCGCAAAGTAGGATCACCACCCCCTCTCCCGACTGACCTATACGTACATGTATATGTGTATATCATATCAATAAATACATATTCAATGCTATAAATGCTTATAATAACAATTAAACATTCAAAAATAATGCACAACATGTAAATAAAATATAAATTCACATCCATACAAACGCGCGTGCACACACTCAGATGCGCACCTCACAAAAGTGTAAGTAGTTTTGATGGGAGGTTTGGGTTGTTTTTTGTTTAGTGTTTGCTTAGGGTTTTTTTTTTTTGGTTTTTTTGCATAATTGGCCTTGCTTTGTGGCATTTTTCTTAACCTTTTCCCTTGATAGAGATTTCCTTTCGGCTTTTTCCCTTCCTCAGAGGTTGCCACAGTGAATGATTTGCAAGTTTGATTTGGCGTAGGTTTTTTTTTTTTACGTCGGATGCCCTTCCTGTCACAATCCTTTAGCAAGGGACAGAAACACACTGACGGCTTTGCAGCTACTCTTTACAAAAGTCAGCAATGGTTCTTTTACATGAACCTCTTACCATAGACAGTGAGAGACATGGCCCGCCCGCCTTTGATAACCCAGTTAGCTGCACTGGAGGGGACAGTGACAACCTTGTTGGGACACGAACCCCCAACTTTAGGATTAGCGATCCAGCGCCCTAACCACTAGGCCACCACTGCCACCTCTTAACCTTTTCCCTTATTCTTCCTTAATTTCCTTATTTTTTTAATTTGATGAACATTTAAAAAAAAAAAAGCGATGCATTGAAGCCGCATGAATTTATGCACAAAGTAGCGAGGGATCCCTGTATTCAAAAATCATGAATTGGATTTATAATTGATATCAAGAGTTGGTTCATGGCAATGCCAGAGCACCAGTAAAGGAAAACAGGAAGTATATTTGATGGCATGTTTACCGCTCTGTCCCAAAGTCATCTCTAATCTGTGTTCTTACTCGACCGTCAGACATTTCAATAAACATTCCTAGAATTTGTTGGGTAATAAGAAATGTAAATAGTCATGGTTCTTAATTATTTATATTGTGTATGCACAGTGCTCCAGAGACAATGCTACCCACAGGGCACTCACTGTGAGCATATGCTTTGACAAATGTATCAAATGCGGCATGTTCTACAAGAATGCACGAAGGTACTGTTTTTAAATTATGCAGTTACTTCGATAGCGGCTAATTAACCAGTGAGCTAATAGTCTTCTTGGATTAATTCATTGGTGTGCTCTAATTGAACCCATCTATTTGTACTGTCGAAAGGGGACGGTAAACCCACCAATCAAGTTGTTATAGCTGCAAAGATACGCTACAGCACAAACAAACTAGCTTGTGATTAAGTCTTACTGCTTACTAATTAATACATTCTTTTTATGACATTGTATTGATTTTATGGGGAGAACCAATGGGAATATTATTAGTTACTCCCGGTCTAATGGTAAATTTCTATCAAAAAGACTTAAAGTATCTCAATTTATTTTCATAAATTTACATCGGGGAAATGATAAACAACATTTTCTGATAAATTTCTAAACTATGAGCTATAAACAATCGAATTTGAGAACTTTAATTTACTAACTGTAACAGGTCTTGCATCAGCTGTAAGAATAAAGCACAGATTGCTTTACTGTGGTTTACTACATGTGGCAGTAGCGGCGTTGATGTAAAGGTCAGCTGGACATGATGACCACCTACAGAGATGTGTGATAAGGGCGGAGTATTAGATAAGAGGTGACGGGGTTGAAGGGCGAGACTTCTTTTCAGCTTTCTTGCATCTCGAACACACGTGCGCACACACACACACACACACACACACACACACACACAAACACACACACACACACACACACACACACACACACAAACGCACAAAGATGCTATTCATGCAACTTAAGGCTAAATTGGTCTGTATATGGACAGTGATGGTCTAGTGGTATAGGGTGATTGGGGGTTCGAGTCCCACTCTCCACAAGGTTGTCACTGTCCCCCCCAGTGCAGCTAACTGGGTAATCAAAGGTCGGCCATGTCTCTCACTGTCTGTGGTGTGAGGTTCATGTAAAAGAACCATTGCTGACCTTCGTAAAAAGAGTAGGCTGCAAAGCCGTCAGCGTGTTTCCGTCCTGCGATGGCCTGGCGAGATCTCCAGGGTGTACTCTGCCCTCACCCGGAGTCGGCTGGGATGGGCATCACCATAATAATAAGGATTAAGCGGTTGCAGAAAATGAATGGTCTATGTGTAATTTTCGGACAAAAATAATTGACCCGTTTGTGGGATTTTATGATATGTGATGCTATAAGAGCAGACTAATTTACCTCAAGTGAGCTACATGAAATTCTTCCCTTTACAAGCATCTTTTGAAGTGGATCAGTCACTGATTGACATATCTTATTGCTTCAAATAAATATATAATCAAATAAATAAAAGCAGGGTTGTAGAAGAAGGCTGAAACATTTAAACGTAGAGTTCAACGCCTGCATTTTCTCAAAAGGATTTTAAGCAGTTAAGCATCAGCACGCCTGGGTAGTTGTGTGCTTTGTTAGCATGAAACCTTAGCACAGCTCTATCAGCACATTAGCTGATCACTTAGCTTTGATTCGTTTTGCATTTGCTCCTGATTTGTGCCTCGGCTCTCAGTGCACCGTTGACATTTAATTCCAATTCTGTCAGCACCAGTTTGAAAAACAGCACTGGGAGTTGTAGACTAGTTTGCAACCTTGTTGTCTTTGGAAATTGTTGAATCAGTAGAATGGAAGGGCTAGTGGACACTACAGCAGGTTCAGTGGCAGTTTTACAGTAAAAAGTGTGGAAGAGGTAAACACATTTAGCATGAGATTTGTTGTAGTTAGCAGTTCTTCCTCGTGTCCATGCATGGCAATATTCTCCCATGAGGCAGAGCATAAAATGGTGGAAGGTGTGCTAGTCGGTTATTGTTCATTATAGTTTATCCGCCTTGTTCCATTAAGCATTTTGTATGAATACTATTTAGCCGGGATGATAGAGTGTGGTGTGTGTACTGGGTTGTTGGTCTACTTAAGCGGGACAGTTCTAGTTTTCTTTAACCAGCCACTGTCTGAAGGTATCTCTGTCTACCTGCATTTCAAAATCAGTTCTGGTAGGACACAGATGACGTGACAAGGTTTTATTCTCACAAGCAACTGTTTTTCTTTGTGCAATTTGACTTAAAGGAAATCAGTAACCTTGCCCGAGTGCTGAAAACAACAAATCATGCTGACCACCACAAGCATTTACTACAGCAAAGTACATATGCAGACTTCCTTAGGTTTTGCAGAAATCATTCATTGCACATGCGCAGTGCCCCATGTAACAACACCCACCCGCCCGAGGTTAGGCACTCTCCATATAGGGTATTGCTTATCTTTCAATTTGATTTTATTGGGAAACGCTCATTCATTCATTCAGTCAGTTTCTGAACCATTTAATTCTAATTAGGGTCACGGGGAGGCTGGCGCCCATCTCAGCCGATTCTGGGCGAGGACATGGTACACCCTGGAAGCGCAACCTTCATTTATTTAATTCAAAATATTGTCGATGTCGAGGCACTCAAGTCTTGGTAAAACGTTAAAGGTATCCTGTCCATTCAATTTATCAACTGAATCAAGATATTTTTTTAAAAGTTGAAACTAATTTCCTTTATTACAGCGTACAACTTATTTTCAACATGAAATTCCTGTTCAAGTTAGAAAGAACACTGTAAGTCCTATCTGAATACAGATGCTCCCCGACTTACATACAGTCATTTTACCTATTTTTAGATTTTGCATTTAAAAAAAAAAATACAGGTGCTCCCCGACTTACGTTCATCCGTTTTACGTTTTTTTTTTTCGATTTTATGGGGTTTTTTTTCCAAAAAAAAGTCAAATTTTGAGTTTAGATGTACCTACGTAGTATGCTGACGTAATGACGCAATGATGTAATGACGCTGCGTCCATTGTTTACAACAGACTGAACGTGCCCCTCCTTCTTCCCAGTTCATATATTAAAAAAAAATATTATAAAAATATTATAAATAATGTTTTTGCAGATATATATATATATATATATATATATATATATATATATATATATATATATATATATACTTAATCCTCTTCATAGTGATTGTACATAAGGCCATATATATATATATATATATATATATATATATATATATATATATATATAAATATATATATATATATATATAGTATTTTCTGAGTAGATCCTTCCGTAGGAGAGTGCTCAATACTTTTTGGTAGAGCAAATAACAAAAGGACAGGACAAAGGCTTTCTATTGAAACTCCATTTATCACTACAGATCTGTTTCGAGGGGTGGTGAAACCATCCCCTCTCTTCAGGTGATTACAGAAGAATCATGGCCCGCCTTTGATAACCCAGTTAGCCACACTGGGGGATATATAGGGGATGTATAGTACAGTATGAGCGTCATATGTCACATGTCATACGTCATACGTCACAGTAACAACTTACGTTCACTTTCAACTTACGTTCCTCCTTCCGGAACCAATTAAAAATGTAAGTCGGGAAGCATCTGTATATATATAAATAAGTTGTGTTTAGTGTGCTCTCTGTACGTAGTACGAGACGTACCTACGTAATACACTGACGTAATATGCTACTTACGCATGACGCTGCGTCCATTGTTTACAAACGACAGACTGAACGTGCCCCGCTTCTTCCCAGTTCTCCGCGTGTTTCCCTTGTGTTAAGATGTTGTCTCTGTGATCTTTGTGTTTATACCGTTTTGTGGACTTTTGCAACCCTCAGCAAATATGGTTGGTCAAAAGCGTAAGCCTGCTAGTGATAGTGGAAATCCGAAAAAGCAGCAAGCCATCACATTAGAAAAAAAGATGGCTATTATCAAGAAAATTGATGCTGGTGAAAAACATGTGAATGATGTACGTTTCTTCCAAATGGCTCCGTCGACCATCGGAACCATTTACAAACAGATCGCATCAAAGGGAAAGGTAAAGGTTATATTTGATACTGTATTTGATATTTGATGAGTGAATTTGATTAAAATTTATCTATTTGAACTTATTTTGCTTGAATTTAAATTATTTGAAATTAATATTGATATTATTTGATATATTTGATATTATTGTACAATGTTATGTTTATAATAATTGATTTAGGGGTGTTTTATGAGATACGGTAATGGTATTTATGGATGTATGGTACAGTATGAGCGTCATACGTCACTGCAACATACAGTAACAACTTATGATTTTTTTCCAACTTACGTTCGGCCATCTGGAACCGAACTAAAACGTAAGTCTGGGAGCTTCTGTATAAATAGAACCTTATCTTACTTCGCAGTATGTAAGATCAAATGCTGTTTGTTTTTTCCCTCTACATCTTTTTAAATAAGCAATCACATTAAATAAATATGGTTATAAACTCAGCACAGAAAGACATCAAAGCGTGACTTCACCCCCAGCTCTGAGCCTAACTCCACCCACTGCATAATTTAAAATGTGGGCAAGGAGATGAGACGGGGTGTGGAGAGGGGCTGAGGAGGGTAGACAGGGTGAGGAGGAGTAATAAACAAAACTCCTGTTTTTTAATAAAAAATTCATAACATCGAGAAATACCAATCAGTCATCTCAACATCAACACGGGCTTTGCAAGGTTCAGGACAATTTTAACTCATGCAAGTTGTTTTGAGCTACTTCTTACTTTTTAATTGATCATTTATATTTGAAATCCAACCGTTTCATAATTAACACCAGTACTGACATGCTTCATCACAGTACAGTTGCTGTATATTATTCAGATCACAGCGTAAACAATGCAGCATACAGTATCTTCAAGATAACTTCACAATCGTGTGTGGGCGGTTCACTAAAGTGTGTTTTCCTCACGCTGCTCTCGAAAATATAAATTTATATCAACTTTAAATAAAACAGAACAATTCATTGTTAAATATACATCAACACTCAAATGCATCAACACATGAGCAAGTTACACAGGAGTTTTCAGTTTCTTACACACACTGCATAATATTTTTCTCAGTATATTAATGCTAATTTTATCTGATGTTGTCTCTATATAAGGTTTCTTGTGTTAAAGTCCATCTAATTTATCCAAATAATTAGATAGTTCAAAATCATCAAACTGAGTAAAATTTTTATCTACCTGCTTCTGACATAGAGGTGTTACTATTCTCAAGGATATGCATATGGAGAACATCTACAGATACAGGTTACTTTCACTATGTGGCTTGGTATACGTACTGAGGTTCCTTTCTGTAAGAGGATATTAACCAGTCCTATATTTTACATCAATCCAGTGTTAATCCTGGATCATTGGCAGATTTTTCATTCATTCATTCATTTTCTGAACCATTTAATCCGAATTAGGGTCATGGGGAGGCTGGTGCCCATCTCCATTGACTCTGGTTTAGGGTGTGGTACACCCTGGACAGCTCGCTAGGACATTGTGGGGCTCTTTGGCAGATTTTATTTTTTGCATAAAAAAATATCAAATGGTGGGGTACTGAAGTTATTAGCACACCTGGCTCAAAGCAAGAAGGTCCTGAGTTTGAGTCCTGGGCTCAGTGAGGTTATGTCGGTGTGGAGTTTGCATGTTCTCCCTGTGTTTGTGTAAATTGCCGCCACGTCCTCCGGTGTCCTCCCACAGTCCAAAGACATGCTTATTAGGCTAACTGGCTTTGCCAAATTGCCCCTAGGTGTAAGTGTAAGTGTTGAGGGTGCACTAAGCCTGATTTGACTAAGATAGACCCCAGACTCAATGTGACCCCAGGAGGATACAGTGGTTTGGTGGCAAGGAAAAGGAAACAACAGGAAAATAAATAAATGTAATTTATTTGGTTAATAAATTTACAAATAAAATGCCCAGAAGAAAATTGAAATCTAAACTTCACAAATTGTCAGTGTATGTTTCTCCGTCCTCTATGTTTCTACGAGTGTATTTGCACCAGGGAGAGGCTAGCCCTAGTATTAGTCACTCATCTTTTTCTCTCTTGTTCTGACTCCCAGTCTCTGATCTGAGGCGAGCCCACGCTAGGAAGCCGCTGTTAAAAAAGCTGAAGTGCTTGTAGACCATCACGGTCAACTGTGCTAAAACACACCAGCGATGCCCAGCAGCTCTTAGCAAGAACCAAGGACTGGCTTAGAGAACCACACTCGCTTATTTTGTGTATATTTCTTGGCCTCAGCTTGTCCGTGTCATTTCATCTTATCTTTACTGCTAAGAACTTAATTCTGAATAACAGGGTCGCTCCTGTCAAACCTTGCTGACGGTGGATGCTTTGCCATGGCAGTTCCTTGATGCTTTATGTTTGACACTTGTTTGTTTTTATCTGCACCTGTGCTCTATGAAAAACAGTCGATATGACATGACTTTGAACAAATATAACTTCCTTTTTTGGAGGAAACGAGCAGCAAGCAAGCCAAAGCTGTGAGCCGGTTGTGTGTGTGTGTGTGTGTGTGTGTGTGTGTGTGTGTGTGTGTGTGTGTGTGTGTGTGTGTGTGTGTGTGTGTGTGTGTGTGTGTGAAACAAAACGTTTTTACAAGGAATGAATGCACAAGAATTAACCAATGGATCAATTTGATGCCATACGTTGTGGCCCACACAGGATCCCTTTCAGGATTCTGTCTTTAATTCCCTGGAATGTCTAGAGCTGGGAAGCCATATCTCTCTCAAGACGGCCAGCACTCATGAGGTGGCAATACAGCCATTTTATGAACCGCAGCTATCCACAAAGATCATATAACTGCCATTTTCACTGTGGTCTCTTCAGCACTGTCTCACTGAACAGGTGATGACCATTGGAGTAAATACGCATCACAGATTTCCTCGGGTAAACACCTGTTCACATGTTCTAGGATGATGCGAATCTACTTTTTTTCCTTTCAGCTGTTCCCTTCAGGGGTCGCCACAGCGAATCATCTGCCTCCATCTCACCCTATCCTGTGCATCTTTTTCTCTTACTCCAACGACCTTCATGTCTTCCTTCACCACATCCATAAATCTTCTCTTTGGTCTTCCTCTCGGCCTTCTGCCTGGGAGTTCCAACCTCAGCATCCTACTACCAATATACTCACTATCCCTCCTCTGTACATGTCCAAACCATCTCAATCTAGCCTCTCTGACTTTGTCTCCAAAAGCTCTTACATGAGCTGTCCCTCTAATGTGCTCATTCCTGATCCTATCCATCCTCGTTACTCCCAAAGAGAACCTCAACATTTTCATCTCTGCTACCTCCAGCTCTGCCTCCTGTCTTTTCCCCAGCACCACTGTTTCTAAACCATACAACATCACTGGCCTCATCACCGTCTTGTACACTTTTCCTTTCATTCTTGCCGATACCCTCCTATCACACATCACACCGAACACTTTTCTCCAACCATTGCAACCTGCCTGCACACGCTGCTTCACCACTTTTCCACACTCTCCATTGCTCTGGACTGTTGAGCCTAAGTACTTAATTCTAGGATGACGTGAATGATTAGTAGAAATTAATCATAGAAATGAATGAATGAAATGAATTTGTTGGTGAATATTATCATCCATTCCTTCATTTTTTGAACCACTTAATCCTATTTAAGTCCTCTATATAATATAATATATTATAATATATAGTCCCCTATATAATAATCCTCATCTCAGCCGAGTAAGACCAAAAGCGGGGTGCAGCCAGAACTACTTGCCAGGCCATTGCAGGCTCAACACATAGTAACCATTCACACTCATCCCTAAGGGCAATTTGGAACAGCCAGTTATCTTAGTGTGCATGTTTTTGGAAGAATGAGAGACATGGCCCACCTTTGATAACCCGGTTATCTGTACGGAGCGGGGGCGGGGCGGCGTGGTGTGGGCGGTCACAAAGTATTGATAGTGGGGCTTGAACCCCAGACCTTGGGATCAGTAATCCAGCATCCTACCACCGGGCCACCACTGCCCCATATTATATGAATAATATTATATCATGTCCATGTAATGTCAATATCTGTGAATATTTGTGTTAATTTTACTTAAATAGTCCATGAATATTCATAGTTATTCTCCAGTAATGATTTTTTTCTTGTTAATAACATTTTACATACAAAATGGCAGCCTGTTCAGCCTGGTCGAGTCGTGAATAGAATATGTGTGTAGGTGTGTTTTAAATGTCATTCAAATTGGATACAGCATTCTTAATCAGCTCATGGGTCTGGGGATGCACTCTTCTCTCAATTAGTAATATTGAAAGCCTCAAATTATAGTGTTAAGGCAAAACATTTTTTGTTAATGCAGCTGGATAAACAGCATCAGCCAGACTAGCCATCTTGTCTTGGTTAGATGACTTATGCCAGTGTAGTGATCTTCTCAAGCCAAATGAGTTCAGGCCCTGCCAGCATTGGTGTCCTCACACCCTGCCACATTCACAGAGCCTTTTTTTTTGATCAGCAGCCGGATGGTTTGTGTCCGTCTCTCTGTGGGTTGGTCCATAAAGAAAGCTCTTTTCAATAACCCTTTCCTGCTGCTTCATTTCCGATGCTTTGTGTCTTCAATTAAAATCAAATGGATCGTGTGTGCTTGTCTGTGTGTGTGTGTGTGTGTGTGTGTGTATGTGTGTGTGTGTGTGTGTGTGTGTGTGTGTGTGTGTGTGTGCTTTCCCCCTCAATGATTAATATATCCATATTATTCACTAGAAGTCTTCAATCAGCCTGACAAGTGCAGTAGGCTGTTCTGCCAAATCTGATATTTGGAGAATATAATTTTTGCTTTTTTAAAAGTTATATTCAGTAAAACTCATTACCCTTGTACTAGCATCTGTAATAAAAACGAGCACTAAATCGGGGTAAAGGCATAACGAGATAAGATGAGACTGATTTATGATTGCTTTAGTTTGCACATGAAAGATCGTTGGACTTTAGACACTTGATTATAGTGAACCTTCAGGCTGTTATGCTTGTAAAACTGTTTAATACGCAAATGTATTTCCACAGAATTTCAGCTAGTGGCTTCTAAAATATTTCAGAACCAGGAGCATGTGTAATGTAAGATCATGGAGGCTAATATTTCATGTCATGTCAGTGGTACAATTAAAGTAATGTGACATATATATATATATATATATATATATATATATATATATATATATATATATATATATATATATACGGATGTACAAGAGACACTTTCAAAAGAGAATTTGTAGTTTTAGGTGTCACCTATAGATGGCACAGTCGCACACTGGTTAGCAAGACCATCTCACAGCAAGAAAGTCCTAAGGTTGAGCCCAGGGCTTGGGCGTTTCTGTGCTTGTGTTGGTTTCTTCCAAGTACAGTACTGTCTACAGTCTAAAGGCATGTGACTATTCGGCCTTTCTAAATTTCCTCTAGGTGTGAATGTGATGGTGATGGTTCCGTGTGTTGGCCCTGCCATATTCCGGTTAGCCGTTCAACTTGTAACCCACCTTCACCTAGTGTGAGCTGAGATGAGCTGCAGCCTCCCCACAATCCTAATCAGGAGTAAGCGGCCTAAGAAATGAATGAATAATTATTGCCAATATTTTAAAAACTTTGAGTCATATACTCTGGAAAAAATCAGTAGAAACATGGGGAAAGTCCTTTTATTTGCCAAAAATACGCTACACATTTTTAGCTCTGCGAGGGCAGTTGAGCATGTGGTTCTTTTCTGTCGAAAAAATTTCTCGGTCATTGATTCTGGAATTAAATAAGGATTCACCCAAAATATACTATAAGTAATGAATTATCAGCACAAGTGGAAGCACTACTGGATTGAAGTAAAGGTTTCACATTTGAAGCAGTTTACATATATACAGACAGATTTATGGATGAAAAGAAGTATGAGCCATGAAAATTAGGTTAATATATTTGCATATTCCCTGAAGTATTATAGCGCTGCCACTACAAACATTACAATATTAGTTTTCAACCAAAACATTAGAAATCCCACACAACTACACTACACTTAGGCATGATTCAATAATTAAACAGAGCCACATTTTAAGATTATTGAACGTTTATAATTCTGTTTATTTTCCAGGTCATAATGAGTTGGAAATTGCTTTACACTATAATCCAGGGATATTATGTAATGTCGGGCAAGTGATTGTATGTAGCTTGGCTTTGGAAATGAACAGTTACCAGTAATGATCTTGCAAAACGGAGCTATCAGTAAAACCCAGTGAGCCCTTCTCTCCAAAGAGCTTTATCAGCATTAAAACTGCTTTGGGTTGGATAATGGCCCAGTCTACTCTGGATAATTACCCTGATGAGGTGAAATGAATATAGAGTTATATAGGTCTGACAAATGTAATAGAAAGTAGTCCAAGCTTTTAAATCTATTGTTTGATTTCTGAAAGGTAGTTTCAGTGTTTTGAGCTCATTTTAATATTACAATCAGCTTCTGTAGGTTCAGTGTCATGGAACAAGCTTCCCGATTGGTTACTATTTTCCAACATTAAATTACACACTGTGATTTGTGACAGTTTATGTTCGATAGATTCATTCACTTATTCGCCCAGAGCCGACAATATTTTCTGAGGAAGTCACTGACTCTCACTGACTCACTTGCTGAACCACTTAATCATACTAGGGTCATGGGGATGCTGGTGATTATGTGACCTGACACTGGACAAAGGTAGGGGTAAACCCTGAACAGATCACCTCACAGGGCCAAGACACACAACCCTCTACACTTACACCGAGACAATTTGGAGCAGCCAATTAGCCTAATAAGCATACAAGCACAAACTCCACATGCTAACACCCATGCAATCAATCCCGGACTATCTTGCAACATTCAAACCACTATGCCGTCATGTCGCCCCTGTCAGGAAATTACTTTGTTTTATATATATATATATATATATATATATATATATATATATATATATATGTGTGTGTGTGTGTGTGTGTGTGTGTGTGTGTGAGTGTGTGTATATATATATATATATATATATATATATGTGTGTGTGTGTGTGTGTGTGTGTGTGTGTGTGTGTGTGTGTGTGTGTATATATATATATATATATATATATATATATATATATATATATATATATATATATATATATATATATATATATATATATATAATACCAGATTACTCAAGTAAACACCCAAAATACGACCCAAAATAAACCAGTTATTCTGCACCTCCATCACATAACAGTCATTCTAGCCATAGCGGATAAAGGCTGACATATGCTTCCTCTAAGACACCTTACAAAGTACGACTCATATGGTATTTCAGGGAGGGATAACAACAAAGGATTATCCTTCCTCATTTGCATACACAAGTTTACAGACGCTCACCATGGCTCATGCTCTGATTGAAAGGGGTTAAAGAGAATACCACAAATCTTAATCCCTCACACAAAGAGATCACAGCCAATTTGGCTCCATTGGCTGCTGGCCATGGATGACTGTGACATTGTCAGGGATTAGGTGAGTAATATCACAACCAATAAAATATTTGCGTTGCCCCCATACACAGACCCTCCACCATCCGATGGACTGTTAAAAAAATTTCCACTGCTGCTGCCAGATTCGAAGCTTGTTTGCGGTCGTTCTATTACTTTTGACATACCTACTAAAACGCCATAATCGTTTATCTCCATGCAGGTGATTATTCTGGGTGAACTGGGCCATTATTCATACCCTTGGCATGTTCAATGCTGATAAAGCTCTTTGGAGAGAAGAGCTCACTGGGTTTCTCTGATTGATAGCTCTGTTTTGTCGAGTTGATAGACAAGGCTGGCTTAATCTGTTGAGATCCAGAAGGCAAGGCACCTCTTGGCTGTGTCAATCCTGCATTGGGTTATTAATCAGTCCATCACTCTTCAAGCTCTGGATGGCAGCAGAACTACTTTTTGTGCTGTATGCAGGAATAGTCCATATTCAAATTATGGTATTTTCCTGAAGAAAGGTGGGGCAGCATTCCAGTAATGGAAGCAAAATGATCAAAATATCACTTCCTCGGTATTATTTCCATATTTTTAAATCAGATTGCCTCGCTTTTAAACAAACAACCTACCCAATCTCAAAAATTGTAAAGAAAATGTATGCATTTACGTGTCGAGTGATGATTTAAAAAAAAAAAAAAGCACAGTTTTGACATATTAATTATACCTATTTAGAATTCTATATTCAAGATTAATTAACATCTTTTTTTCTTTCACATAAGTGATCAATGCAATCATGTATGAAAATATGATGTAAACAGATGCAATGCTATAAAATTGTGACAGTAACATAAACATGCTTGTGATCTTTTTTCTACTGTGTATGAAATTCACAAGGAACCAAAAAAAAAAAAAAAAACCATCTACGTACTTTAGCTCACTGCTGCCACTTGGTGGTCAAGAATACAGACTACACTTCAAACTGTGGCCATTCTTGCTTTGTTTAATTTTTCGACAGATTTATACCAAAACAGAACTATGTCAGGTTTGGATATCACACAATTTTGAGGCATGGCTGAATCCTAGATTAATGCAGTGTGTGCTTTTGAGTTAATCACAGCAGTGTCTGAGACAGAAATACATTTATTTGTTAGATGGTAAATGGTGAAACAAGACTAAAATGTTTGAGGTATCTGGAAAGTGTTGAGGAAACAAAAATAGCTGATGTGGAATAAAGAGCACTATTGTTCACAAGGAGCGTGGATAAGCTATCAAGATAAGGGTGAGTTATTTGGTTTCGTGTGTGTGTGTGTGTGTGTGTGTGTGTGTATGTTCTCTGGCTTAGGCCTCCAACACAAAAGTACCATTGTGCCAGAGACCACTTTCTTAAATGCTATAATGAGTAGGATTTCTCCTCATTTAAAAGTATTATAAATATTATTTGTCAGTAAAGATCAGGAAAATAAATAAAGAGAAACCATTAACACATGTATTTGTCTGGATCTTCTTTTAATGTTTGCTCTTGTGATTTTTCTCCCCAGCTATTTTAATACAGGAAATCTGGAATAATAAAAATCACGTGTTTTCTTCTGTAAAACATAAA
This sequence comes from Plotosus lineatus, assembly GCA_024760905.1. Classification (NCBI taxonomy): domain Eukaryota; kingdom Metazoa; phylum Chordata; class Actinopteri; order Siluriformes; family Plotosidae; genus Plotosus; species Plotosus lineatus. The sequence goes on along the minus strand of CM045730.1, from coordinate 36,661,388 downwards.
AATTAACTCCATTTAACGAGCAAATAAAATAAATAAATACATTTATACAGCAGAGACAGTGGTGGCCTGGTGGTAAAGGTGCTGGATCACTGATCCCAATTTTGGGGGTTCAAGCCCACTGTCCCCTCAGTGCAGCGAACTGGGTTTTCAAAGGCCAGCCATGTCTCTCACTGTTTATGGTGAGAGGCTGTAAAAGAACCATTGCTACCCTTTGTAGCTGCAGAGTTCTCAGCGTGTTTCTGCCCTGCGAGGGCCTTGTGAGCCATCCAGAATGTACTCTGCCCATGCCCATGCCCAAAGTTGGCTGAGATGGGTGTCATCCTCCCCCGACCCTAATTAGGTTTAAGTTGTTCAGAAAATAAATGAATGAATTTATACAGCCCTTCTCAAATCTTATTGGTCAGAGGCTTTTAGTTCATGGTAGATCATCATCTTAGACCGTTGTTTAGGCTATAATCCTTTCTTTTTTTAATCCGATCTTTTATGGTATCTGTCGTTACACCTCCCTCACATGGACTTGTATGGAGAATGTTTGACCGAATGTGCTGGACACTTCCTGCCACTTCATAGGACGTATGACATGCAGTCATCAATAGCTAGAGTCTGCCGTCGTGTGGTAGGTCCCAGGTTGGCCTCCACATCACCGCAGGTGACAAGTAGAGCAGTTATCAGGCACAACAAACGCAATCCCAACGAAAAATAACACTTCGAAAGTTTTCTTCCATGTATATTTCGGCTCTGCTTCTGTCAGGTTGACAAAACGTACCTATTTTAAACGTACCTAATTTATTCATTTTGTCTGTATTTTGGGCTAATGGCCTTTTATTGAATAAAATGTCTGCCTGTCTGTCTGTCTGTCTGTCGTGACTTGCAGTCATCATGAATAAGACATATATCACTGAGGTATATTACAAAGATACATAGTGGTGTAGTCAGCACTTCTGCCTCACAGCATTAAATGTCCTGGGATCAATTCCTATGCCCGTTGAGGGTATTTTTTTGCGAAGTTTGTATGTTCTCTCCGTGCTTGCACGAGTTTTTTTTGGTTTTCTCCATCAGATTAAGTGTATGTTCCAAATTGCTCCTTGGTTTGTATATGAGTGTGAATGTTTGTGTGCGTGTTTATACTGTAACAGCCAACCAAGCTGTTCAGGGTTTTCCCCGCCTTCGCCCAGATTTGACTGAACCTCACCTCAACCTAGTAGGTTAAAGCGGTTCAGTTATATAGATAAGCAAATCCTCACAAGCTACTGAGGATTTTATAAAGGCTTGTATTGTAGATTTATTGTATATCAGTGTTGCAGAGCTTCTCAATTTGTCCAGTAGAGGGATGCAGAGAACACAAAAGAAAGAGTCTTTGTCTTCACACTGAGCATCACCTATCTAATGAGTAACTGTATAAACCCTCAAATGCCTCAGGATTTCACCTTATTTTTCTATACTTTTATATATTTATTATATTGTTGGCATCTAGACATGTCATGTCTGAGACAAAGCGTTATTTGAGTGATCTAACTTCAAAGGTGTGGGCCATTATTGCTGTCTTATGATGACATCATCTGTCGATGCAGTGTATTGTGGAAAGGCATGGCTCGGTTCACTCCCAGTCAGAAAATCTTTGCAAGAAAAAAGATATATTGATACACTCTTTACACATTGAGTGTGTTTATTTTTGTTGTTTTTTTTAGTTTTCCTGGCTGTGACACAGAAGCAGTGAGTCTCTGATGTTTGGTGTTTACGTACTTGGTACCGGTACTGAAAAATGAAAGTCATCACAAATGGATGGTTCTAGGTTGTATTTGTTGGGTTAATCATTACAAATCACCAGTCCGAATTTCATGCAGTTATCTTAAATAGCTTCTGAGATAGAGCCGGTTCTGTTACCGCCACTTCAGGCCCCTGGCTTGGACATCATGTGGAGCACATTTGAGGAGTCTATGAAACAAAAATGATTACTTTCTACAAACACTTAATGGCATTTCTCAGTCTTTTCTAGAACCTAGTTCTGCACTGTGGAGTCTCAGGCCTCTCAGATACTAGGTTTTGTAGTAAAAACCATTTCAAAATGCATTTTTTCCCCCAAATTATGGTAGCACCAAATTGGCAAGGATGGCATTTTTGGACGCCTCTATTTTCAAAATTAGACATCTGGAAAGCCCCTTTATGCTATTTTCCACGATAATGGGGTAGTCTAAACCAGACTAATTTTTTATGGAGGCCGGTTCTTTTCACTTTTGAAGTTATTGTCCCTCAAAAATGCCTCAACCTGCAATTTACGCCGCTGAAATAAAATGACCCAAAATGACCAATCTTTGAAAATTCATTCAAATTTAACCAACCAAGTCAATACCTTGATACTTTTGATTCCAATGAAAAATACCTGATTAATTATTTGGAAACATCAGTTTTAGGCTATCCATACCTGTCAACCCTAGGCCGTTGGCGATCTTACAAATGGCTACTTATGCCCTTACAAAATAGCAACTAATCTTACGCGTCTTATTATCGCGTGCAATATGAAACAAAAATTAAACTCTATTTTTAATATAATATGAATTTATTGGTAATGTTGTAACATATAACCTGGTGCAATCAAATAAAAGAGTAATATCTTCAGCTGCATGATTAAGAAAATTTAACAGTGATCTTTATTATAACTATATGTAGCACTTTTGGCACTTTCAATCATTTCTTTTGATGGCTTCACTTCATGGCACTTGAGCTCGCAATTAAGTTTGACTTGAATGATGGCGGAAGTGAAAGTGCGGTCACGTGGTCGGAAAGAGCAGACGATAGCAGACGATAAACGCAACGCGCGATTCTCGCGAGAAAACGGCTACTGACCAATTCGGCGTATCGTCTCTTTACCGAAACGGTGACACAAAAAACGGAGTTAAAAAAAAAAAGACGAAATGATCGAAAAACGTACAGATTTCGGACGTACGGCGTACACATTTAAAAATCAGTGCTCACTTGTACAAATTACGCCAAAACCGTACAACTTGACAGGTATGGCTATCTAATATGGTTTGGGGATTCAAAAGGGCTCAGACAACTGAAATTTGACAAAAATGCTGAAAATAGTCAATTTTTGAAAATCCAAAAAATCTATTAAAATTCAACCAACCAAAGCAATAGTTTGAAACTTTTGTTTCTAAAGTATAATCACCTGTTTAATCCATTGAAAGCATCGGTTTTGGGCGATCTCCCATGGTTTTAGCTGTGAAGGAAGTCAAACATGCTAAATAGCAAAATGTTGGAAAAGTCATACATCCCGGTAATAATTTTGGAAATTCAGAGTATTGTAATGAGTAATAATTGTAATCTTCACATAATTGTAATTCAGAGTATTGTACTTTTTATTCACTGAAAAAAAGAAATGGATCACATGAATAAATAATTATTTTATTGCTAATGATCATTCTACCTTGAATGACTGGGACGGTGACCTACATACACATGCAGCAGCTGATTTTAGACAGGAATGTATGCATTATCCTATAATGTAGGTTAAGATTTCTCCATCAATACTCTTAAATAGCCTCAGACTCAGTAGGAGCCTTAATTTACATCTGAGGAATATGTCCTGGCTGTTGATTTTGAAATTAGAACCCATAATTTAAATAAAAATCTGCTGGTCGGACGTGCCAATTCCGTTCATGTTTAACCAGCGAGCCGAGTGACCCGATCAATTCAGAGTCAAAGTCTATATGTATCGCAAGATTGCAACAAAACACTACAAAATTCTAAACACAATAAAGCTATATATTCCGATCATAGAAATATATATTACTCACCCAGGTATGGAATAAATAGATCAGAAATGACCGTTTCCTGCTCACACGTGCCCATCTTGGTTGCGGCCTTCTTGGCATGTGATAGTCAATACCACTTTTATTTTAAGGGGGCTTGCAATTAAATCGCCTGACAGTTCGCTCTCGTTTATTCTTGAGCTTCGATTTAAATTTCATTTTAAACTAGATGAAAATCTCTACATTTTGGTACCTAGTTTGTGGGGGTTGTATTCTACCGAGTTTTAAAGAACCGGAAATCTTCTTGGGGATATTTATAAACATGAAGTTTTTTTTTTTTAAATGGCGAAATATATCCCTGATAAACTGAGTATGGATGAAAAGCTGGAGATTCACTGCTGAATACGTTAATGGTTTAGACCACGTGCATCATATTGTTGGGACGTGCGAGCCGATTTTGTGGACTTTTTTGTGGACGATTTTGTGGACGATTTTGCGCAGTGCACTTGAGATCTCATCAAAACAAAGGTGTTCTAATCAAGGTTGTTGAAAAATCAACACAAACTCAGTCTAAAATTGAAATGTTCTTTTTCTCTGAACATGGCTGAATTTGGTACTGCTGGAACAGAAATGAAATGAACTTTTAACACAATTAAATTTATTCAACATTATTTGGTTGCAAGGGCTGCATTTGCAGGTTGAATTTTGACTATTTTCAGCCGCCAGAATGTAACCGCAAAGTAGGATCGACCCCCCTGACTGACGTATACGTACATGTATATGTGTTTATTCAATGCTATAAATGCTTATAATAACAATTAAACATTCAAAAATAATGCATAAGATTTAAATAAAATATAACTACTCACACAGATGCACACGCGCACGCGCGCACACACACACACACACACACACACACACACACACACACACACACACAGATGAACACCTCACATAAAAATGTAAGTAGTTTTGTTGGGTTGTTTTTGTTTGTTTGGGGTTTTTTGCATAACTGGCAACCGTAATTTTCCTGAATTTCCTTCTTTTTGTTATTTTTTGATGAATATTTTTGAAAAATCTGCGATGCACTGAAGTTGCAGAAACTGAAGCACAAAGTAGTGAGGGATCACTGTATTTACATCTCACATCTACTGTGCATGCACTACTCAAGTGGCCCGTTTAAAAACAGAACACATTTCACAATTTTTTTTTTCATATCCATAATTTTTTTGTGGATGGAACGGTGGCGTAGTGGTTAGCACATTGCCTCAACATGAACAATCTGGGTTTGATTCTCAGGCTCAGGCCTTTCAGTCTAGAGTTTGTAAGCGCTTGGGTGGGTTTCCTCCAGGTACTTGGGTCTCCTCCCACAAGTCAGAAGACATGCACATCAGGCTCCCTGGCTGTTCCAAATTGTCCCTCGGTGTGAGTGTGAGTGTAAATGCTTGTGTGGCGAGCCGTTCAGGGTGTATTTAGACTTCACCCAGTATCTGCTGAGAAGGGCACCAACTTCCCTGTGACCCTAATAGGATTGAGAAATTCAAGTGGATGAGCCATAAGTGAGTGACTGATTAAATGTTTTGTTCTGCAGATGAGAAACAGCAAATTTTGCTTTCTGAAAGGGGACGTCTATAAAATATACAGTACATATGCAGGGAAGTCTTCTGCAAAAATACCCGAGATTACATCGTTCTATCTCAAAACATTCAGCACATGGCTTTAATAAATCTTAACAGTATTTTTAATTCCAAAGGAGAGTTTGCTGTAAACTGGCCTCTGATCCTTTATTTGACGTTTATATCAGATTAAAGAAAAATAAATAAATATACAACATTCTTTTTATGTTTATTTATATCTGTTTGGAACACCTTACTTGGTGAACCCGCATGATGTGTTTTCTTACATACAATAATTCCATTTGCATGCTATCTTAAAAAAGAAAGTTTATTTATATGGTATTATTGATAGAACTAATACATAAATGGATACAAACAGAGTCAAGGTCATAGCAAGGTCAAATGTTGTCAGTGTCAATACCACTGATGGGACCTCAACCGTTTTTCCAGTATCTATCATTATCTCTTTGTCTCAGTTGTCCGAAAATATAAACAGCATGATGCACAATACTCATGCATGTAAATTAAGTTATTTAAGTTCATGGAAACTCACCCAGAGGAAAGTTTAAATTTGATAGTTTTGCACTCACTTAACACTGTAATAGGTCTCTACAAACAATAAATAATTATATTTTGTTTGAGGGACAGGTTAGAGGCCACTCATCCCCCGAGGCCATGGTTGCTGAGATGTGTCCACAAGGAGCCCAATTTGGAAATTTAGGGGGAACCCCTCCCCCTCCAAAATGCTTAATGGCAGGGTTGGGTTGATAATGAATATGTGTATTGAGAAAGAAAGAGAGAGAGAGGGAGATAATGGGTGTGTGTCACCCCACTCATACATTTGGTGTTTTGGATGTGTCCCAGCTTTGTCCACACATGGTGAATAGAAATGATGAACAGAATGGAGACAGATGTATGAGAACTGCACACTGTGGGGATGGGGATGGGGTGAGAACTTGGGCCCATATGGATCTCTGTGAGAAAGCTATACAGCTTCTTATCCATAGCTGGTTCATTCCAACAAAATGTGCTGGTGTTGTATGTGCTGCTTGCTCTTAATTTGAGATTAATGATATTGATAATACATTGCTATAAAATAAATCTATATTAAAATATATTAAATATAATATAATAATTGGTTTAGATTGTATTACTGAGGGGGCAGTGGTGGTCTAGTGGTATAGGGCGCTGGATCGCTGATCCTAAGGTTGATGGTTCGAGTCCCACTCTCCACAAGGTTGTCACTGTCCCCCAGTGCAGCTAACTGGGTTATCAAAGGCCGGCCAGGTCTCTCTCTGTTTATGGTGTGAGGTTCATGTAAAAGAACTATTGCTGACTTTCAACAATAGGAGCTGCAAAGCCGTCGACGTGTTTCTACCCTGCGATGGCCTGGCGAGCTGTCCAGGGTGTACTCTGCCCTCGCCTGGCGTTGGCTGGGATGAGCGCCAGCCTCCCCGCGACCCTAATTAGGATGAAGCGGTTACAGAAAATGATATATATCATTATCATATAGCCTAAAACTGATGTTTCCAAATAATTAATCAGGTATTTTTCCTTGGAATCAAAAGTATCAAGGTATTGACTTGGTTGGTTAAATTTGAATGAATTTTCAAAGATTGGTCATTTTGGGTCATTTTATTTCAGCGGCGTAAATTGCAGGTTGAGGCATTTTTGAGGGACAATAGCTTCAAAAGTGAAAAGAACCGGCCTCCATAAAAAATATGATATTATATATATATATATATATATAATGCTGAAATGTGGATGGACGGCTGTTTCCTAGCAGTTAGTTTACACAGAACTTATAGATAAAGCTAGTGGATTGATTAACCACATTTTATTTCATCATTACTCATTTTCTGAACTGCTTAATCTTAATTAGGGTCATGGGGAGGCTAGCACTCATTTCAGCCAGGGTACACCCTGGACAGCTCGCCAGGCCATTGCTGGGAGGAAATACGCTGATGGCTTTGCAGCCTACTCTTATTGAAAGTCAGCAATGGTTCTTTAACATGCCTTTCACTATAAACAGCCTTTGATAACCCAGTTAGCTGCACTAGGGGGAGGAAGGGCAACAACGACAACCAAATGACAGTGGGACTTGAACCCCTGACCTTTGGGTCAGTAATCCAGCACCCTTCCAATGGGATGCCCCTAATTGTTTATATAGCTTTTTTGTTGTTGATTATTAAATATTAATGCTTATATAACCTTGAAATGCCATGGTATGTAAGTTGACACTTTTATGTTATGCAAACTAGCTGTATATATCTGGATATATTTTCCAAATTCAAATACTCCCACAATCCAAAAACATGTACCGTATACTGATTGGCTGTTCCAAATCATCCCAAGGTGTGAGAGTGAGCGAGCCGTCCAAGATGTACCCCGCCCTCCTCCAGAGTCGGCTGAGATGGGTGCCAGCCTCTTCTCTACCCTAATTAGGATTAAGCGGCTTTAAAATGAATGAATGAATGAATAACCGGTATTATACAGTATGGCCACATGCATATCTAAGAATTCTACTGTAACCTGTTGATGTGGATTGTAATATGGAGTCTTTGAATTTTAGAATAGTTCCTGTTTAGTTTTATATAGAATAGTTTTTAATCCTACACTGCCTGGCCAAAAACCTGTTTGCACTAATATTCTGTTGGACTCCTTTAAGCCTTGATTATAGCACGTAATTGATAGAACAAACATAATTTTTCAAACTTTTGCAACATAACAATTTATTTCCAGAGTTGGGTTCATTTTTCAGTGACATCTGGAATTGATGATGGGAAGATTGAACTGCTCCTTAAAGTCCTCTCTTGCACATCCCAAAGACTTTCAATAGGGTTAAGGTCAGGACTCTGTGGTGCCAGTTCATGTGTTAAGATGATTTCCCCATTCTCCCTGAACTACTCCTTCACTATCTGACCCCCAATTTTATATCCGTGCCATCTGGAAAAAAAAAACAAAACAAAAATACATTGATAACCTGGTTATTCGATATATTCAGGTCATCAGCTGACTTAATATATTGGGATCTTAACACTGCACCTGCATGCTTATGGGGTAGACACTAGGCATAATCGATGCATCGCTTTATCTGTTTCTCTTATGCTGATGCCCCTTCACTCTAAAAAAAAGGCGAATCTGGACTCATCAGACCACATGACATTTCCCATTGCTCCAGAGTCCAATTCCTACTCGCCCTAGCAAATTGAATCCTTTTCTTCTGATTAACCCCAATCTCTCAAATTGTATGAAAATGCTTTCACTATTAAATATGGCTGTGAGTTCTATTGCTGGTTCTTTACGTTCAGATTTTGCCAAACTTTAAAAATATTTTTCATTATGCGGCTTTAATAACATTCTGGACAATGCTTGACCCAAATTAGTAGCTTCAGAAGTCTCCTTAGTTGCTCTATTTGCTTTATATAGGCCAATAATTTGAAGGAAAAAACATATATTTTTTCACGACCACAGCATATGGCTGTTTAAGACATGAAAAGCACAGTACTGCACCAGTTAGGGTTAATCAACCCTGTTTCCAGTGTAAACATATTAGTTACTGCAGTAACTATCCAGTAGAAGGAAGGCTCTTACCTATTTGCGAAGGTAAATTCTGGTGATGACTTTTTTGACCAGTCAGAATTTCTACAATAACTTTCCTTCATCACAAATTACAATCTACTGTATCTTGCCACGTGAGCAAACTAATACATTATTTTAAAATAAATTAATAGATTCGAATCATGACTCAAATTAACTTCAAAATTTTATGTTTTTTTTTCCCTTGGCCATTCTGCTTCTTTACATCAAATTTCATGGAAATTAGAGGTTTTGTACAATCCCACTTACAAACAAGCAGCACGGAACAGCATGACCTCCTTAAAGGGGAACTAAATCCAAACTTAATAAAAGCTTGCATACACCATAGACATCTTTTCACATAAAACCACCCTATTGTTTTACAAAACAAGTAATAAATCAGCCAAAAAAGGGTGACCTTTGAACTGAAAAATTCATACATGATTCACATGTATTTCACTGTAAATTTGCATAAGAATGATGATGAGTTATGCTAGTTGTTCATGTAATCTGGGTGCCGTGCTAGAATTCTCGCGTAGGCGGCAGCCGTAACAGCTTGTCATGGCTTTATACGAAGGGCAAAAAATCCGCAGTAGAGGCCCAAAGTTCTTTCTGCAGGGTGTTTTTTTTTTGAGACACCATTGCTAGCTAGCTGGCCATTGACTCTAAAGAGTTCATCCACCCTTTTATAGGTCTTGTTTTTATTCCTACTGGGTTGCTATCCACCCTCCTCACCAAATTTGGAACCTGGTGGGGGAGCCGGTTTAGTCGCTGACCACTCAACCATGCAACAGGTTGTACTGGCTTACATGTTACCAATGGCAGGGCAAAACCTGACCTGACAGAATATTCATGTAAAAGAGTCATTATTTTGTGTTTAATCAAAAACTTGTATTGTGGGTAGATGTACCTATTTTTTTCCCCAGAAGTTCACTAGTTGTTAGTTTAATATCGGTTCACTGTTGTTTTTGTCATTATCTTCCCTTATATGGACTGACGGAGTCATGTCTTATTCCCATGATTTTGTGTATTTTTTTTTTTTTGTAGTAGGTTGCGACTTTGAAAGTGTAAGTACCACCTAAAAGACACCTGACAATTAAACTTACATATGTTCATGTGCAAGAAGAGAATCTGGTGTTCTTGTAATTCATTTCACTTTGGAGGTGACAAATTACACGATCTCAACTTTAAACTCTACTTGGTAATGATATTTCTTGTAGTCAGTCACACATTTTCTTGATCAGGTCATAGTGGAAGATACCATTCCCATTAGTACTGAAATTTATATGAGAGGATAAATGTAACTAGTCAGAAGAATGTAATATTTGGTTGCAGAGACACTTCTGTCCAAGACGTCAAATGGACGAAACCATCCCAGAAACAATGAGTCATATTTATTGATCCAACACTATAATGCCAGATATAACCAAAACAAATCTTCTCTTTTAGCTCCACTGTTAGTTGTAAGAGTAAAATCACCTTTTAAGGCCATTTAAGATCATTGAACTCTCACAGTCTTCATCACTGCTTTCTTTTAATGCTTTCATACCATCTTTGAGCAGACAGATGACTAAGGCATGTGTCTTCTCTCGGGCAATATTATATAGAAATTGATTGATTTAGCACTTTAATGTTTTTAATACATTTTTATTGTTTTAGTGATGGATTCTCTGTGAGAGGAAAACGTAGAATAGGCTTCACTTTTCCAAGAATTGATTATGTCTTTTTTAGGAGGCCTCTATTTATTACATACAGTGTAAACAGAGAAGGAGGCCACAGTTTACTGTAAGACATACTGTTAGTAGGGACAGAAATGGCTCTGTGGTTAAGATATCAAGACCATTCTAAGTAGTCGAGGTATCAGTGACGTTTTGCGACTCGTGGGTAAATGAATGCAGTTGTCGATAGCCTAGAAGTGCTGTCTTTAAACTTTTCCTTTCATGTGCCACTCTTATTAACTATGACATTTACATTGTATTGTTAACAATAGATAAAATTAGTGTAGTCTTTGGTTTGTCAAATTTTAGCCACACCAAAAGTCCTGGTAGTAGTACAGGGATCCTACTTCACGCTTCAATTCATGCAGCTTCAGTGCATTGCATTTTTTTCTTTTTAATATTCATCGAATTATAAAATAAGGAAATTAAGGAAGAGTAGGGGAAAAAGTTAAGGAAAATGCCACAAAAACAAGGCCAATTATGCAAAAAAAAAAAAAACAAACAAAAAAAAAACCCCTAAACGAACAAAAAACAACCCAGAACCTCTCATCAAAACTAGTTACATTTTTGTGAGGTGCAAATCTGAGTGCATGCATGCTTGCTTGCATGTCTGTCTGTCTTCCTTTCGGCTTTTTCCCTTTTACTCGGGAGTCGCCACAGCGAATCATCTGATTTGATCTGATGCACGTTTGATTTTTGGCAGAGGTTTTTACGTCGGATGCCCTTCCTGTCACAACCCTTTTAGCAAGGGACAGAAACACGCTGACGACTTTGCAGCCTACTCTTTACGAATGTCAGCAATGGTTCTTTTACATGCCTCACACCGTAGACAGTGAGAGACATGGCCCGCCTTTGATAACCCAGTTAGCCGCACTGGGGGGCACAGTGATAACCTTGTGGCGAGTGGGACTCGAACCCCCAACTTTTGGATCAGCGATCCAGCGCCCTATACCACTAGACCACCACTGCCCCCACTGCTTGCTTGCATGTGTGCATTTATATTTTATTTACATCTTATGCATTATGTTTTAATGTTGAATTATTATTACCGTATTCGACATGATAAGTGGCTAGGGTGCTTAAAAATTGGAGTGGGTGGGTGCTTATTAAAATGATTACCAGTGGAGTGGAACAGTAAGTGCTTATTAGCATAGAGGTGGAAAACATGAATAATAACAGAACAATAAAAGAGTTTTTCTGGTATTTGTGTTATTCATTTTGTGATATCAACCAAGCTGCTTACTTGGAAGCTGAAAATAACCAGAAAACAGCATAAATAGAAAAAAGACCCCTTACTTTTCCCTCTTGGTGCTCTTCCTTTAAACATTTTCCTGGAAATAAAATCGAGCCAATCAACATGAATGTCAACTTTATCACGTGGCATGTTGAACCAGTCAACACGAATGTCAACTTTAGCACATGGCACGTTGAACCAATCAACATGAACATAAACAAAAGCACATGGCCAGGAACATCTTTAAATTTATGAAGTTAATGAGCAGAGAATGCAAACTTACTTTTACAGGCAGTGAACACCTCATTTTACGGTTACAGAGACTGATCGAATAAAAATTTATTGATATTATTTGCACATATATATGTACATATACATCAGTTGGGGGATTGGGGGGGTTAGGGGGGTGATCCTACTTTGCGGAATTCGGTAGTGGTGGGGGTATCTCGGTCCCAATTAACCACGGAAAGTGAGGGATCCCTGTAGCATGATGAATAATCCATCAGTCAAAGCAGAATGATTAATAATGTATTTAGTTATCTCAAGAATGATTGGCACCCCCAGGAATGATATGCATATAAGTTTGATAAAATGTCTTTATGACACTTTCGCTTAATCAGAATCTTTGAAGGAAATTTAACCTTTTAAGTGAAGTCAGTTTTATAATCTTATAAATGTACAATATTTGGACTGTGGGCGGAAACTGGAGGACCCAGAAGAGACCAATGCAAACATGGAAAAAGGTCTTTTCCAAGATTTGAACCACAAAACCTTCGCAATGCGAGCTGACAGTGACACCCCGCATCATAATTTTAATATTCTGTAATTATACACATTTCTATAAATAGGGTGGCACAGCGATGTAGTGGTTAGGTTGTGTGCCTAATAGCAAGAAGGTCCTGGGTTTGAGTTCCAGGATCAGCGAGACCATCTTTGTGTATACCTTGCATGTTTTTCCCGTGCTTGTGTAGGTTTCATCCAGGTACTCCAGTTCCCCTGTCCAGTCCACCAACATACATATTAGTCTAATTGGCTGTTCGAAATTGCTTCTGTGTGTGTGTGTGTGTGTGTGTGTGTGTGTGTGTGTGCTGTGTGTTGGCCCTGTGATAGACTGGCGAGCTATTCATGGTGTACCCGGCTGAGAGACTCTAGGGGGATTAAGCAGTTTGCCTCATGCTCCAAAATTTAGTGGAAATCCTTTCCAAAAGTGTGGAGTTTACTGTAACAAAAGATTGGGACTAAATTTTGTGGGGTGGGGGGGTAAGGGCGTGTTTCATGTTTATAATGGATCAGCTGTTCAGTCTTGTTTTCCACACTATATATTTTCCAAATATCAATTTGGAGTTTTTATATAACACATATACATTAAACACCCGTGACATCTTTAACAACATTTTTGCATGCATATTGTATTCTGGAACGATGGTGGTGTAATTATGCCAGATTTCCTTCCCACCCCTCCCATGTGCGGTGTTTTTTTTGGTATGTTCATGTGTCTTTTTGCATTCTGCATGAGGGACAAAACAGTCAGATGCGTGCGTCATGACTCCCAAAACTCCCATCTGTTCCTATCCTGCTCTCACTGCTGAAGCTTCCCTTCCAAAAAGAGGATGAAAGGAAGATGGCATCCACCTAGCAACAGTTCAGCCTCGGACACGGCAGGCAGTCTGGGACAGAGTGTGAAAAAGTGGATTGGCTGTGCGCCACTCTCTTTCGTTTCCGCTCTCCTTTTATCCCACTGAGTGTTGTGGTTTGCGTGGTGCACTCTAGAGCAATGGCGACCAATGGCACTGTCGCGCTCCTTCCTTCAGCCCGCCCTGTGCCGCGTCATTAACATTCAAAGACTGCAGTTCTCCATCATGGGCTCAGGTGCCGTGTGGAATGAAGCGCAGACATGTGAATGCAGTTGATGTAATACACACACAGGCAAATAATGGCTGCCAATTATATAGGATATCATCAATTTTTTCCTTGATGGGTGAGGCTTGCATCAACGTGAGATATTGAGCAGCGCACACACAAGGACAGCACGATCATTTTCACATCAAGCAATTTGTGAGAACTGGTGTCTGTTCATCCCCCACCTGTGTTTCTGTGTGTGCTACTCTGCATAGAAGACCCCCGTCCATCCCGACCCCTCCCCACACTTATGCACTTCCAGCTGGTGGTGAAGGATACAAGCACAAGACTGCCTATCACTGTCCCAGCTGCTTCCCTCCCTCTCTCCATCTCTTGCTCTCTCTCTCTCTCTCTCTCTCTCTCTCTCTCTCTCTCTCTCTCACACAAAGCCTTATTTTATCCTTCACTTTCTCTCTCTGCTACCCACCGTGAGGATGGGGATCAGGTAGGGCCAGGAAGAAATCTACTAAGTGGAGGACAGCATGTCATTAAAAATGCTGTCATATAAATCCACATGTAGCCTTAAATCACTTCACCTACAGATAGCACGAAGGAAGACAGAATTTTACCTCTGACAGAAAGAGACACAACTCTCCATCACGCAGGGGTTGCCTTCCTTCTGCATGATCTTGATTCCATTTTTGGACGTTATTTTATTATTTCATCGTGAGGATACCCCTCTGAGGCATGGCGCACGCTGCGTCCCAGCTAAAGAAGAAAGCGGATTTGGAGCTCACTGCTGCTGAAGAAGAGAAGGAGAAGAAGAGGAGATCCAGGAAGAGGTCTCGGGAAGGCAAGAAAAAGGTACGGATTTGGCAGAACGGCACACGGCCAGGAGGGGGATGGACATTCCATTGTGTTGTTATGGTAGTTTCAGGGTGCAGCTCATGCATGGATAGTGGTAGACTGTCCATGGGTAGTAAAATCCTTTTGTATGAGGGTTTTTTTGGTGGTTGTTGAGAAGATCACCTGTGAGACTGCGGTCAAGGATGCTGCGCCTTCGACTTATTTATAGGAGCAGCATGTGATTTACAAAGAAGGAATACAATAGAGGATTCTTCTGCATCCTCTTTCCCTCTTCTTTTATTACCAAGTGCAGACAGAATACCTGCCTAAATTAGTTACAAAATATTGATTATTGGCTACTTAGGAAGATTAGTCCTCATCTCCCAGCAGGGTCTCCTTTAGGGACGTTTTAAGAATTGTTTTTAACAGCTTTACTATATTGTAATTATTTTTCCTCTTATGTGCTTCCTCTAGTATTCTGGTATTAAAACATTAAGTGTACCTGTTTGATATTGCAGAAATCCTGATGCCCTCCATGCATGCTTTATGACTGGTATGATAGGCTGTGAGTGCCTTGGACTCCAGAGAGACACAGGCACTCCCTAGAGCTTTATGAAAGTCTCTTCCCCCCATAGCATCCTCTGTCCCCATCCTCCTCCCCTTCCCTTTTATGTCCCCTCTCATCCATCTAACCTGTCTGTCTAATCCGCCTTTCTTGACAGACTGCACATTGCTGTCCTGTTTAAAACCCGGCACTGCCAATGTCACCGACTGGTGTTTCACTCCAACACCCCCACCCTTCTCCTACCAGCAATGGCACCATATGTATGCTCCTTTTGTCAAAGGCGATCTGCTCTGCTCAGTTGTTCTCTTAGAAGCATCTTGAAGAACCTAAATACAAGGCTTGGTTTTGTGGCGTGTGTTACAGGAGGAGGGCTTCATTTATTCATGCAGACTGAGAGCACACTCCTCGTAGAGAAACCTAACCAACATCTCTGCTGAACCTCACAGCCTCCACATCATTTATATTTAGCGTGCATTTCAGAGCCATACCCACTGATGCACCAAACATCCACACATATCATTCTATGAACAACTAGAGTGTATGACCAGCCCATGCATGCTAACATTGCGTCTATCAGCTGGATGAATTACATGTATATTGTACCTGAATTTTCAACCTGAAATGCTGGATGGGTTTATAATCTTGTGATATTTAAAAATCTTTTTGAATTCATTTATTATTTTTCTAAATTATTTTAGTAGGCTGAAGTCGTGAGTTAAAATTGTTAATTCCAAGTATTATCCATTTCCAGAGCTTGCGTATCACGATATTAATGCATTTTTATTTTAAAATCTTAATTTGCTCACTGTGGTGATGTTTATTTGAAAGATTCAGAGGTTAAATCCTTATAGGGACATCATGCTCATTCCTTAGCGGTCGCCGCCACAATGCCTGCCATCCACACTAAACCAGAATATCCTCTGTTGTATATTTCTGTATGTGAATGTTCATGCATATTTATTTTTGATCTAAGCGCAAGCATGTCTAACATGCTTTCACCTATTTTAGAAAATTGTGGCATCTGTTTCTAATATACAGGTGTTATAACACTTGCAGCTCCCACATCAAGGTCAAACAGCTTCCACCATCACACTTCCACCCTCTACACAGCATGCTGGGAATCAAATAAAACCACAACCACAGATTTTTTTTTTTTCTTTCTTAATAAGTTCATAACAGAGATATTGATCAAGTTTTAGATTCATCTTCCCGATTATCTTTATTACATGATTATATTGGGATGTAATATGGATAATCACTTGGACTGGAGCTGTCAAGAGTCTTGGGTTCAAATCATTATCGAGGATGCAGGATTCCAATTCAAAACTTCATAAAAAGCGAAGATGCGAAACTTGTCTTGAGCTTAAAGGCACGCTCTCCATTTCTCACATTTGTGTCATGCTGTACTGGGTGTAAAGTCCAGGGGGAAAAACTCTGCTAGATGGCAGTGGTCTGGGCATGTGATTAATCAGTGCGTGTAACCAGTGCTAGCTCTCTCGCTTGAGGTGAGATGAAGGTGAGTTGAGGGTGTGTTATTGTGATTGGACTGAAACGGACACATGTTTCATGGCTTTGAATGCGTGGACAGTTTTGCATTCACAATGTCTTGAGATACAGCTGTTGCGGATGCTGCTGCGCATGCATGTGTGTGTGTGTGTGTGTGTGTGTGTGAGTAATGACTGTGACTGTCCCACATGAAGGAAAGAAATCTATACTCCAGTCTGCTATTCTTAGCTCTTGGCAAACCTTTATTCACTTTTTTCTGGTGCAAATAAAAACAAACAGGTTGGGTGTGTGTCTTCTAAGAAATATAATAAATGAATTCTCATTAAGGTACATTTTCAGTTCGAAAGGGGAAGGTTGTGAGTTCAATTCCAGGGCTGACAGAAGGCCACATGAGCAATATCCCGATTTCACAGCTGCTTTATACAACGTTATGCTGGTTTATCATAGTAGAGAGTAAAAGGCTCTGCCAGATACTTGTAAATGTAAAATGGAAGAGATCGATAGAGAGAGAGACAGAGAGTAGAAGAGGCTTCACAGAGAAATGGAGAGAAGGTAAAAAGCGATGGAGAGAAAGATGCTGACTGTAAGCAAAATGAAGTGTGAAGGCAAATAAAGAACCTCCAGAGGTAGGAAGAGAAAGAAAAGCCCATAAAGTAAAGTGTGTGTGTAAGCAGGGGAGTGAGAAACAGGATGAACGAGTGTGAAGAAGGAAAGGTAGAAAGAGAAGGGGTGAGAAAACAAGAAAAGAAAGAGAAACAGAAAAATAATTATAAGAATGGAGAGAAAGATGACTAGACAGAAACAGATTGCGAGAAAAGAGAACAAGAAGGAAGAGAAAAGAACGGTACATGAAAAAGAAGAGAAAATGTAAAGGAAGATCGGGAGAAAAAAGGATGACGGGAGAAAAAAAAATGAAAACAGCCGGGGAATACTGATAGAGGGGAGTGATGGAAGGGGGCTTTGGAAGAGATAAAGAGAAAGCTAGGGGGAGAGGAAGAAATAGAAAAAAGGAGGTCTCTGCAGAACGCGAGAGATAGAATAGAAATATGGGAATAGAGGCACATGGTAGACACCAAATTGGAGGCAGAGAGAGCGAGAGAGAGAGAGAGAGAGAGATATGTGGGGATGACTGGAAAATCTAACTCCTACTGTTAATTAATTTTGGCTGTTTTAGCCACCATCCCCTTCTCTCCACCACTCCATCCCTCCTCCTATTTCTCTTCCCACCCTCCTTCGCTCTTGCTATCATCTCTTCATCCTCCTCTTCACACGTGGGCAGATTCGAGTGCACCACTGTTTCCTGCCACACTTCTCCCCCCTCGCTGGCCCTAAATCCTCACGCTAGCCGCTTCACCCCCCAATCGTCTGCCAGGCAAACGGACCCGTCAACCACATTAATCTTCCATCCCAGCTTCAATATCTCCAGCGCTAAACCACCACCATTTCCATTGTCCCTCGGGCCATTTTTCCTCCTTCACCTCCTCTGTGGCTCCTCCCTCTCTTCTTTTCTCCTTTCCCCCTCCACTCAGGGATGTACTATTCTGTTTCAGTCCCAAATGAAATCCATTAATCTTATATTCAGCAGCTTGGAATGTTCTTTTTCGACATTAGGAGGGGCGTCTGATTACCATAATGTTGCTGTTATGGCATCACTCATTATCAGTGTAGTAAATATTTAATAGAATTTATGCATTTTTCATATAACTTTCCATATAATTTATAGACCACGCTTATTTTTTTATGAATTATTGTACCCTCAACATTTCTCCCACTTTTAAACTCTACCCTTTTAAAAATGTTATTATTCCCTGAAATTCGAGTCCCTGTCGAACGAGGAACCTTTAAATCAGGGTGTGTTTTATTGAGAGCAGTACGAGAATCATTATCAAAGCGTGAGACAGAGAACGAGCCCAGATATGCAATTTTGAAAGAGTGTAATCGATTATCAGAAAATGAAAACAGAAGGATTTATTTATTTAATGTTTAAATGTTGTCCTTCGGATATAACTAGCAGCCATGCTAGACATAAGATGCCTATTTAGGAATATTACAAACAAAGATCGTGCAGTGGTGTAAGGGTTAACACTTCTGCCTCACGACATGAAGATCTTGGTGGGATCTAGTCCTATGCATAGTGAGGGTGTTTCTGTGTGGATCTTGTTTGTATGTTCTCCCCGTGCTTACACGGGTTTTTTCTGGGCGCTGCTGTTTTATCCTACGGTCCAAAGCCACGATGCTCATTAGGCAGTTAGGATATTCTTGATTGGCCTTAGGTGTGAATGTGAGTGTGAGTGGTGGTATATGGCGCTGCAGTGGTCTATGAAGCTGTACAGGTTATATCCTGTCTTCATCCAGAGTCAGCTGGGATGGGCTCCATCCTCCATGTGACTGTAATAAAAGATCATTTGATTTAGAAAATGGCATGACGTGACAAATCGAGAAAAAGAAATAGGATCTATATTCATTTACTCATTTTCATTTATTTGCCGATCTGCTTTATCCGCCTCAGGTCATGGGAAGCCTATCTCACTTGAGATAAAGGCGGGGTACATACACCCTGAACAGCTTGGCAGTCTATCGCAGGGTCAGCACTCACACTCAGACCTAGAAGTAATCTGGACAACAAATTACCTTAATATGCACGTGCTTGGACTGTGGGAAGAACACAGGCCACCCAGCGGAAACCCATACAAGCACGGAGAGAATATTTTTTGAGGTGGATGTGCTAAATCACTGTGCTGTTATTAGGATATACAAAGATGACCTAATTAAAAGCTTTAATCAACCATAATATTGTAAATAATTGGCCCAACCTTTGAACATTTTTGGCATATTTCGGACTTGGGCGTCTTCATGAACTCTCGTTTGAAATAAAATACTTTATCAATCCAGATTATGAGCTAATGCTACTATTACTCTATATCTCAATATACTGCAACAATTATTTTTGCAACCCAGTGCTTAGTGAGCAATCAAATTGCAGCAGGTCATGAAATCAATTTCCTGACCAAAGTTGTATCACTGTTTACAAAAAGCACTTGATGCAGCCAAAGAGTTGATGGTCATCGTCTGCCTTCTGAAACCACACCTCACTTCCCCAACCTGTTTCCATCCACTCTATCTCATTCACTTAGATGAATCATGCACTGATTCTCAATGGTATGGCTCTTTCTTACTTGAGAAGAATATTCCTCAGCATTCACAATGAAGCGCACTGCAGGAGTTAAGCATGCGATGTTTATTTACAAAATCCAAGAAAATCAAGAGCCATAACAGTCATGCTGGTGTCAATGACTTCAGTTAGCTCTTGCGTTATCTCCGACATTTGTTACCAGATAGCTGGGTTAGCTCGAAAACTTCCTCGTTATAGTCCCAAGAAACTTGGGCGGTGTATTTGTTGAATGTATAAAGTGGAGTTAGCTCATCTGTTAATTTACTGCACAGTACAGTACAGGTCTACATATGACAACCATGGAGCCACACTACAGATGACACAATTTTTTAGTGTAACACAGAGTGAGCGAGCTACCAGGATGGTGTATATTATATACTATATCAGGGTGTGAAATTAGCGCCGGTCCACCGGCATTTGCTGTGTGAGGTCTGGACCGGCATTTGCCGGCATTTTTTGTGAGGTCTGGAAAAATCCAGCCCAATACCGACCCCCGCGTCAGGCAGGCCTTTTCAGGAAAATGAACAATTCTCCATCACCTAAGATATGACACTTCAATGAAAGCTCCTTACCAGAAGCTAGAGAAGATGCAGGGTGTTTGAGTGGCATCATAGGGCTAAAATAATAATTAAAAACACACTAAAAAATGTGAATTCACAATCCAAGCAATCACATTGATGACGTGTGCGAAGGAGAAAAAAAGAGGCGTATACATCATCTGCAACCAATCAGCAGGAGGGAGAAACAATTATTATTATTGGATTATTATTGTGCAATTATCATGCACCAGTGTCCTTCTTATAGGTATAATATAAAATAGATAGGTTACAGATGCAGACCATCATGGTCGGCTAGCCAGTACAATTTACAGCCCTGAGGTGACAAAACAACCATCAAGATGGAGTCACCCAACAGTACCATCAATAGGGTAGAGTTTATCCATCTTATTTGATATCTTTGTGCCTGCTCTCTCTTCTCCCAGAGGTTGATGGTAAAATGGCTTCCCACTCTCAAGATTTTATAAAAGCATGTTCCCCGCAACAAACCAATAAAGTTGCATTTGGTGAAAAAGTCTAATTCTAAAAAAATCAAAATAAATCTTTACAATCAAATATTATAATTCAATTTTTTGTTTCATATTTTGGTGGAATTTCGAGGATTGGGAAACTGCATTACCTAAATAGCATGCTCTCTTCCGGGTCACTCAGACTGGCCACAACGTCTTGTCCTGTGGACTTGAATATTAACCCAGTTTAGAATTTGGCTTCTGATACATATAATACTTTACCTTATTCAGTAACTGCTTATTATTCATTTAAACTCAGGAAAATTCAAACACTGAACAACAGTGCTTGAATCAAAATGGTGGAAAAAACCTCACTGATGCTGAAATTCTAGACATTCAACAAAATGCCACAAAAACAAATGAAGAAATCTATAAAATACGACCTTCACATTTTCAAGTAATAAAAAGGACTTTTCTTTATTGTAGGGGTGGAGTTAATAAAGGTTTATACAATGGTGGGTGTCGTGGAAATATCTAGAAAAGTCCAAGTCAGGCAGGGTCAGTCAGTGTAAGAATTTATTGAAACGGAGAGCGAGTTGAAAGAAGCGGCTCATAGTGTGTAATGTCTTGGTCGTCCAGGGTTTGTATCGGTCTGTTGCGTAAAGGCTGAAGAAACATAGCGCACTCTTTTCTTTTATATCCTAGTTTGCATCACAGTTAGTATATACATCATAGCATATGGCCATCACAGCCAGCGCAAATGTCATAATGACCTAACCTCACAATCCCTGTGGTGTATGTCTGCCGTGTCACACGTCCCTCTGTAAGAGAACAGTTGGAAGTGATGACTTTTAGGAAAATAACATACCGTATTTTCCAGACTATATGTCGCTCCGGAGTACAAGTCGCATTGGCCAAAAATGCATAATAAAAACAAAAAAACATATATAAGTCACAAACTCATGGAAACCGTCTACCTTAATATTGGAAATCTACTGGCAGTTTATGTGACGTGATCCTTGCTCTGAAAGAGGGGGGGGGGGGGTTGCGTTGCATGAAGCGGTAACACCAAGAAGGTCCTCACACAAAGTCATTTCTATTCATCTCCTTGACAACTACCTGGGCACGTAGACGCAACTGCACTGTTCACGAAGCCTCTCGCTGCAGCTCGTTGCTCAAACCCCTATGTGCAAGCTTGTTCCTCTAGCTGTGGCCATCTAGCTTTTAGCCTAGAGTGCCCTCTTGTGGTTGTGAGAGTAAAAATAACAAGCACTTGAAATTATGTCTGTTATTATGAAGAACAGAATTACATGTAATAATTTCACATATAAGTCGCTCTGGAGTCTACGTCGCACCTTCAGCCAAAGTATGAAAAAAGTGTGACTTATAGTCTGGAACATATGGTAATATAAAATAAAAGATAATTATAAAGCAAGCCTAAAGATGAAATGGCAATTGTCACAAACGCGATGTTTCTGTGAACAAAGATTTAAAGAGTGCTCTCTGCTTGTAGGCATAGACAAGGGCTGCATACGGTTGATGTTGACCCTACTGAATGGTTCTTCAAATGCTAGTACTGTATAGGCCTGAGAGGTGCTTCTTGCTTGTTTTCCCGAAAATCTGGCACGTTTGACAAGTCCATTCCATATAAAATAGCCAACTGGGACTTTAGCCGAAGGGCAGCATAAAAGAGAGGCTTTAAGTCAGGATCATCTTTGTGTTCTTGTATTAGTTCCTCTCTCAACAAAGACATATTTGACTCGGAGGTTGGTGACACCTTATAGTCCTTTTCTGAAGCCTGGTTCTCACTGGGATCTGCAAATATTTACAATAAATCTATAAGATAATTTTCAGGAATCCACTCTGCTACTTGGCCATTCTCTTGGTCAGGGCTTGCATCAATGGGGAGAAGGAAGCACTTCTGGCTTCCCTTCTCCGACATTGTCATTCTTTGATGATGACATTTGTTTATCGGCCTTGGGCCCAGCGTTAGCCCTCTGGCAATATTTGACTCCTGCCAAATGATTTTCCAATAGTAGTGAGATGCCCCGTACTCCCACATGTGGCATAACAGCGACTACAGCAGGTTGTGATACCAAATCCAACTTAAAGTCAATGTTATGTAGGGGCTGTAGTAAAATTGCCCTCAAATCCTTTCAATATTGAGAATTCATCAGTGGCCGAACTTGAGTTTAGAGGTAGCACGCCATCTAGTAGTACGGACTGAACCGCCCAGTATCTTGCAGGATCGATATAGGTTCGGTCACACTAACAAGTGAGACTGTACCCTTAGACACATAAGGAATGTATTCCTTTCTAATGTTGGATCGAACTCTTGTATTAATTCCAAAGACTTTTTAGTGGAAACAAGAGCAATGGAATTTTTTTTCTCTTTAGAGCACAGCAATCAGACATCACTTGACATTGTTTTCTAAAATATTGGCATACAGGACCTGACCTGATCTGGTTCTTTTTGGGTTTCCTTTCTTGGGTGCTAGACTTTCTGTAATTGCTGGAAAACTTGAGTTTTGGACTCGGGTTGGGCTTTGGCATTTCATAATTATTAGTCTTTTTGACAAAGACCCTTTTTTGTCTGAGGACATTAACATCAGTGAGGGCAGCAGCTTCTCTGAGCGTATCGACAGTGTGTTGACTCAGGTAGACTTTGAGGTTGGCTGGGATATGCCTTGAAGTCTTCGAACAGGAACATTTGTATTATTTTGTTGACAGTGTCGACTCCACTGGAGCTGCACCCATGCCATGAGGAGTGCCTTTTTCTCATAGATTAATTGTGTGTGCATAAAAGTTACTGTCCAATTTGGGAACGTTCCTAAACTTTTGTCGGTGAGCCTGTAGCACCAGCTTGTAGATCTTAAGGATGGCGGTTTTAAGCCATCCATAGTCCATCCTATTTTCAGGCAGAAGTGAGATGAGCACATCTCTACTTTTCCCTTTCAGTACGCTTCATGCTAATGACGGCCATTCGTCATGGGGCCAGTTATACTTGGCAGTTGTATTTTCAAATTCTATGAAGAATCGATCAATCGCATCTGCATTGAATACAAGTATCAAGGCTCTATCTTCGCCAAGATTGAATTCTGGCTGTGGCTCGTTCTTAACAGGTTGAGTTCTGTACGGTTCCATACGGGCCTTGGTCCACTATTCTCATCTGCATGCTAATCAGCGTTTTTCCTTTTCAGCCTCCATTCAGCAACTCTTGACCTCTAGCTGGTGTTTATTGGCCTCCATTTGGGAGGTTTGGGGCTCCATTTCTCTGAGCTGAAGTTCTCAATCACTATACTTTGTTGTTTTCAAAGTGCCTTAGTGACCGCTATTTCACTGGAAGCTTTTGCTTCTGCTACGATCTAATACAAAGTTAAAAGAGAAATCTTATTTTTGTATACTCTTTTTCTTATGTTACTGTGTACAGTTCTATAACAATTATTCACTTAAGACGTGGTGGATGTTGCAGAATTAACAGCGACATCTCAACAACATTCTTCTCGCCCATAGAAAATAATTGCTAATCTGAGTATCTTTTGAAACCAAAAATAAATACAGCTTGTCTTGTTACTGAGAAATCTCATTAATTTGTCCACCCTGAAGACCCCCCCCCCCCCCCCCCCGCCTAAATATCTTCTCACAGAGAATTTCAATATAATGATTATTATATGGTTTTCTTTGCTGAATAACTTCATACTTTTATACTAATATGTTTATTATTAGGCTTAGGTTTATGCATCCACCATATACGTTCCCTGTCCATGAGATGTTACTATAGAAACAGTGATGTATCAGAACAAATGCATTTATAGGAAACTGCTTTTTGTTTTGTTTTGTTTTGTTTTGGGAGTTTTTTTTTTTGCTTTTTGTTTTGCTATTCTGACATGATCCGTTTTTAATAGATTCCCAAATGCTGTACAACTCACACATATTAATTTTTGTATGACATCTCTATGAGGAATAGTGTTGCATGAAGTGTGAAGCTTCATGACCGAACAGAGCTCTAATAGTCAAATGCATAGATGCAGTATGTTGTGTGGTTCCAGTGCTGCATCTCTGATGTGATTCAGTGTCTGCAGTGAATGGGAGGGGTAGCAGTCACTGTTTTGGTGGGCTTTGGTCTTAATTAGTCCTGAGCGTGATATTTGTGGAGTGAGAGTGTTATTGATCTCTTTTATGTCTGTCTCTGTCTTGGGCTTTTCCTGCAGTGACCAGAGAGGGAGCGAGAGAGGCAGTGGCCTAATTTGCTTGCCCTGTTCTGTTCCTCATCAGCAGTCCAAGTGAGCTGAAGAGGCGCGCGTTCGTCTACAGTAGTGTCTTCATTTATTCCTGCTAAGCTGAGACTCAGCCTTTGAAAGGATCTACTGTAATCAGATACCTCGTTGTCCGTTATTCCATCTTGTCGTGTATAATATGTTCCTTGTAGACTGAATAGTGTCTACATTCCTTCTACACAGCGTTATTTTTCTGCTGAACCGACACTTTACAGAAAAGAGCCTTTGTTTTATCCTGAACCTGTTCACTTAAAATTGCAAAACTCTCAAAGAATACTTTATAAACAGAATAGTCTTTACAAGGATGCATAACTAGGTAAAGGGGCTATTTAGGAAGAAAGCTATTTCCCTGCCATTTATGAAAGTTCACTTTTCAAGTTTTATTGTCATATACAGGTAACAATAGAACAACTCTAGCAGCAATGAAATTCATGGGCTCATCTTAAGTTTATTTTGCAATTACAGTCGGACCCCTACTTATGAAATTAATCATTTCCAGCGCCTTTTTCGTAATGCGGGAGTTTCATCAGTAGGGGTTGCATTTTACATGTTAAACGCCTGATTCATTACAAGGCATCCAAGTCTACCCCATAAACCCTTTAAAAATGATAAAAGTACACCAATTTTGTATGAAATATGTGTTAAAAGTAAAAGAAAATTATTATTAAACCATTTAAACATTTATTAATATATTAAACCATTTCATTAACATATTTATTAATTAAACCATTATTAAACATTTTTTATTAACTCACACACACACACACACACACACACACACACACAGACACAGAATACAGTACGCATTAAATGTGTATTATATACACAATAAATACGCTGTGTTTATTCCACAAGACGTGGAATTCAAAGCGCATTCCCTGCTTGACAGATCGGAGGTCCAAAACTCAACTTTAACTTGATTCCTTGAGGGATTGGAATTCCAGATGAGCTCACATGCGCCACATTTATTAAACACTTACTGAATTAAACAACTTAAAAAACTAAACTAAAAACTAAAGAGTTAAGCCTCCTTCTGTCTCTCTCTCTCTCTCTCTCTCTCTCGCTCTCTCTCTCTCTCTATCTCTCTCTCTCTCTCTCGCTCTCTCTCTCTCTCTCTCTCTCTCTCTTAAACACACACACACACACACACACATACACACACACACACACACACACATGGACGGGATGTTTTATTTAAAGTGGAATTACAGTACCTGTTTGAAAGATCAGAGGTCCTCACTGTATTTCCGCTTTAAGGTCTCCTTCTGGTTCAATATCATCCCGATTGTAGAGGGGTTTCCGCGATAACGAAATACTGTATAATGCTGCATGATCAATCTCAAAACAGTCAACTCTCCTTCACATGTGTGACAAACAGGAAGTTTGGGTAAGGTTCAGCTGTGTCATCCCTCCTAGCCAATGGGAGGCCAGGGGGCGGGATGTTGGGAGACAGCCAATGAGAGAGCAACGCATGCATAGTGTGAAATTTTGATTGGTGTGTTTGAATTTTGAATGCCGCTTTTCATAAGAGGAGGTTGTTTTCGTATCCTGGGGACGACAACTTAGGAAAATGTTTTTCGTAACCCGGGATTTTCCTACCCAGGGGGTTTCGTAAGTCGGGGGCCAGCTGTATTTTCTATTAGAAGAGCTTCATAACAGTCAGATCTGAATGTGTTTCTTTAAGTTTTCTACCACCAGGATGGATGGAGGGCTTTTAGGTTTTTGTTTTTTCAGGAGCAAGCTGCATTTTTTTTTCCCTTATTCCATCCATTATGCAAAACTTGTAAACAGATAAATAATTGATAGCATTAGCAAATTGCTGTTCTATGTAAGACATAATGTACAGCAAGAATGTCATTACTGCAAAATAAACTTAGACAGGAAAGTTCAAGACCTTGACATGCAGTAGAGGGGCCTTGTATCAGCCTGAAAGGCTTCGGATTCACATTACCTCATATCAGATTATTTTAATTACACATTGCAGAACAAACACTGAATTTTAGGGATTAAACAAACACTTGAGTAACGAATCTTCATTAAAAAGACGGAACTCTGTTGTAAATCAATGCTCTGGAACCATGCATTCATGTAGTAATGAACCAGTGACAACCAGAATAAACAACAGTTTAGACCAGGCCTATAATTACACTCTGCTGTTTTTCTTTGTTGCTATGCCGATAAACAAAAACAAATATTTAGGAATTGCTTTTAGATTGTAGTATATTAAACATTTAAATTGAAAGCAGGCCCTGCAATGATCTGGTGAGCTGTTTGAATTGCATCCTTCCATCGCTCAGTTTTGGCTGAGATAGACTCCAATGTCCCTACAATCCAAAACATTTTAATTGACCATTTTTGAAATCTACAAGTCAGACAGTGTTAATTCACTGAAAATTTTGAAAAGAATGTATAATTGGATCAGTACATATTACAATATATAATATATATATTATAATATATAATTATAATAGATTTTGTTAAAATATTTAACATTTTTATTTTTATATAAATTTATATAGCTTTGCATTGGTTTTTGATGCTCCTGGCCGTTAAATTTGCTTTATATGCTTTTTCCCTTTTCATAGTCAGGTGGACTTATAGCTATGGTTATTAATTTGTGTGCTTACCCGGTCAAATGACCCATTATCTCACAAGAAAGTCCCCTCTCTTCCCCCTCTACCTGCAGCTGCAATCCTCTTACTGGCATTTCTTGTTAAGGAAGAAATGACCTTGTGCTCTCAGGTTCCTGTCTTTTACAGTTATTCCTCTACCTATGCTGCAGTTGTTCTCTTTTGTGAACTACACCACTCTTCTAAGTATATAGGTCACACCTGATTGCAAGATAGCGAAGATAATTTTTTTTTAATGCTCAAAGAACACATCCAGGGTTTGTTGCAAAGCTTTATTAGCATTATTCTTTAAACTGTAGATATTCCCTTGTGTGTGTGTGTGTGTGTGTGTGTGTGTGTGTGTGTATGTGTGGTGTGTGTGTGTGTGTGTGTGTGTGTGTGGGGGTTGGATGTTTGGAATGTATGAAAGAGTTTGCCCCAGATCCTAGATTACCCATCTCGTCTGTGTAGCTGTGGAACGGTAAAATATCCCTATATTAAAGCCTCTGATAGGCTTCAGACGGGGCAACTGAACCATGAAAAGTCGATCTGTGAACAAACACACCCTGATCTTGTCATTCAAGTTATCGTTTTTCATACTCAGATAAATCACTTTCTTGGTCTGTATTTGATACACAAGCCGCCTTGAATGGAATCTGCCATAAATCACTGTATGCAATTCAACACGGCTAGAGGATGTGACTGGATGACTTTATTTTACGTTTAAAAACACTTTTGTAGCCTGTTGAGATATGGCATCTGTACCAACTGTATTTAATGCCATACAGTACTTTAGTCTAATAAAGATAATCTGTTATTTTTGGGTCACAATGTTCCTAAATGTGACTGAAGCACTGCAGCAGAGTTTATCTTTCCCCATGAGTATCACTAGAGAACTGTAGGTACATGTGTGTTGGACTGCAACATAAATGTAAAACTCAGTTGATGTGTTGCATTAGCAACATACTGACTGTGAAAAGTTGAGTAAGCTGTTAAAATGAATTATTTTTTATAACTCCAGCATTTTGGATCAGCCATTAAGTGGCATCTGTGGGACTGTGTTCTAAATCTCATCCCACCCACTCCTGAAGGAATTATGGCCAATACCACCAGTTCCTGAAGGAATTTTGTACAGTCGGCTCCACTCTTTATGGAATTAAAACCAATGTTGCCAACTCTTGAAAGAATTCTTACGACTATTGTCCATTCTTGAAGGAATTATGACCAATTTTACCACCTTCTGATGGAATTATGACTAGGACTGCCCACTTCTGAAGCAATTATGAATGATGCCACAAGCTGCTGAATGAAGTCTATCCAATCTTACCATTACTGACGGAATGCTGACCAGTCTGGCCCACTTAGAAAGAATGTCATCAAAATCTGCAGTAACTTTTGGACTTCTGCTATCAAGCTAACACACAAAGGTAATTATTAGACAGCATGTATTTAATCTGCAGCCACCGGACTCTCTTAAGACATTAAGGCATTTATAAAGTCTGAATCATTAGTAAGCACATCCCAATTATACACAAATATCTTTTTAAATGAAAAATTAAAATGTTCGAATGTATTATTACTGCTGAAAGTCAGAGTCAGATATTTGGCCCACATTCATACTTCTTATTTATTATTTTCTCACTAAATATAATCATTTTATCTGTGTTGTTTGTTTTCTTTGCTAGTAATTTTTAAGCAAAAATTTAAGAACAGATTTTGATGAATTATTTCACCTGTAGCCGAGTCCATCCGAATTTGGAGATCATTTTATTTAAATTCTGGATTCAAGAATTATAATGCTAATTTTGTGAAATATGTTTTTTTGAAAGTGTGATACTACAGCAGGCCGACAGGGGGTGAAGTGTTCTTATATACTGTATTCTGTACTGTAATACAGTACCGTATGAGTTCTAGCATGGCCTGTAGCTACCAAAACCCAGTTCCACAGTATCCTAATGTACCCTGACAGAGTAAAATTGAATATCATCAATATGACCCTGGGAAAGTGATGTCAGGTTTGCTGTGATGTCAGGTTTGGCAACTTTGTATTTTATAATTACACTTTATTCATAGAGGGCAGTGGTGGTCTAGTGGTATAGGGCGCTGGATCGCTGATCCAAAGGTTGGGGGTTCAAGTCCCACTCTCCACAAGGTTGTCACTGTCCCCCCCAGTGCAGCTAACTGGGTTATCAAAGGCGGGCCATGTCTCTCACTGTCTATGGTGTGAGGCATGTAAAAGAACCATTGCTGACTTTCGTAAAGAGTAGCTGCAAAGTCGTCAGCGTGTTTCTGTCCCTTGCTAAAAAGGGTTGTGACAGGAAGGGCATCCGACGTAAAAACCTCTGCCAAATCAAACGTGCGAATCAGATGATTCGCTGTGGCGACTCCTGAGTAAAAGGGGAAAAGCCGAAAGGAAGACAAACAGACTTTATTCGTGGAAAGTATGAAAAGTGATTTTTAAATAACGTAATAATGATTGGAGAATTTGAATGTCATGAGAAAATCTGTATATTATTGTGAA
This sequence comes from Plotosus lineatus, assembly GCA_024760905.1. NCBI lineage: Eukaryota > Metazoa > Chordata > Actinopteri > Siluriformes > Plotosidae > Plotosus > Plotosus lineatus. Next base: position 36,631,148 of record CM045730.1, on the reverse strand, counting down.
ATTTCTTCATAATCCTTTTTTTAGACTACAGAAACGTGTCGGTGAAGATAATACATCAGACCTAAGGGTAGAATTATAGTGAGTATATTTGTAGTAGGGGCAGTGGTGGTCTAGTGGTATAAGGCGCCGGATCGCTGATCCAAAGGTTGGGGGTTCGAGTCCCACTCTCCACAAGGTTGTCACTGTCCCCCCCAGTGCAGCTAACTGGGTTATCAAAGGCCTCCCCGCGACCCTAATTAGGATGAAGCGGTTACAGAAAATGAACTGAATGATGATATTTGTAGTAGGATGCTGAGGTTGGAACTACCAGGCAGAAGGCCTAGAGGAAGACCAAAGAGGAGATTTATGGATGTGGTGAAGGACGACATGAAGGTAGTTGGTGTAAGAGTAGACGATGTAGAGGATAGGGTGAGATGGAGGCAGATGACTCGCTGTGGCGACCCCTGAAGGGAACAGCCGAAAGGAAAAGAAGACTTAAGGCTAGAATTAGAGTCCATTTCTTTCCCCAATGTACAAGATACACTATGCAGACTGCACTGGGAAAATATTGGACAAAAATGTAACTGTGGGGCAGTGGTGGCCTGGTGGTAAAGTGCTGGATTGTTGATCCCAAGGATGTGGGTTCAAGCCCACTCTCAACGGATTGTTACTGACTCCCAGTGCAGCTAACTGGGTTATCAAAGGTCGGCCATGTCTCTCAGTGTCTATGATGAGAGGCATGTAAACGATCTGTTGCTGACTTTCGACAAGAGTAGGCTGCATAGCCATAGAGTAGGCAAGCCATCCAGGTTGTACTCTACCCTTGCCCAGAGACAGCTGAGATGGACTGCAGCCTCCCCACGACCCTAATTAGGATTAAGCGGTTCAGAAAATGAATGAATGAAACTGTGTATTATTTTAAGAGTAATAAAGAAAATAAATTAAAAAAAAATAATAAATACAGTAAATAAAAATATGAATATAATATAATTTATATATTTTTTAATATATCAGTAATCCCATAAGGGAAAATATTTCCTCTGCATTTATCCTATCCACACTGAGCATAAATACATAATCAGTCAGCACACACTAGGAGCAGAGGGATGCCACACACATTGGGGGCCACCCGGAGAGCAGTTGGGTCACTTCAGCCACCAATGTGGAGGAAGGGCAGGCACAGGTCTTCTGGCTAGGGCATCGAACAACTGACCTTTTGGTCCCAAAGCCACTTCTCTAATGTTTAGGCTACAACTGGCCCCAAAACCAGGATTGCGCCAGTACAGCATGTATTGACTTGCCACACCACTGAATAGAATAGAACAGAAATAGAAATAGAAATATGAATCTTTATACCTCAAAAGGTACACTAACAACTACTTATGTGCCTTGTTTGACCTTTGTATTTTTTGCATAAACACACTATCAGTTCGATCAGTACTAAAAAGCTTGAGATAAGATTTCACAGTACAGACTGAGCAAACAAGCATAATAAAGAGTTTTACATGCGAGTACTTTACATTTACGGGACTTCATAAACTCCTTATTTCTTACAATAATTCCTAAAGATCACGGTACACACTGCAGCTCACCAATGGATTAATTGCCAGATGGATACGTCTTGATTGCGCAATTTATTCACTATGTATCAGCCAATCAGATTGCTTGTACTGTCATCTCCGTACAGAGTAATAGGATTGCATGGTTTGGTGGATGAATGAATAATTATATGCATTATGATGACAATTGCCCATGTTTTAAGAAAATCGACGCATTCTAACCACCTTATTTGTAAAACTTTTATAATAGCACTCGAGGTTGGTGGCTGAAAGAAAGGTGACTTGCATATTACTCTTTAAAGTCTTATCAGTATACTATAGAGTCTGGATTCAAGACAGATGAAATGGATATGATGTGTTTTTGGTACTTTGTTCACGTCCTCCTCAGCTATCTATTGGTTAGCCTGGCTCGTGGTTGTTTGTTTACATTTTAGAATGGTAGTGTGTTGTATGTATGTAAGTAACTCCATGTGCAAGTGTATTTGTAGGTTCCTCTGGAGAGCTTGCTACTGCTTCGCTCCAGATGTACCTTTTGAGCATGTGTGTACAAAGGACATTTACATCATGGGAGACTTCAGTGATGTTCCTCGCAGCTGGACTCTCCAGCACGCAGATGCGGCCATTTTGCAACAAGCATGAAGAATAGCTGCATTCAAGCAATTTTCAAGTGTTTGCCTTTCTCTCCTTCTTCAATATTCAATTGGTAAATCATCATGCTTCCTGATTATTGCCAGCAATCTAATTTGCACGGCCTCCTTCAACTTATTGTTGGACTGTTCCTAAAAATTGCACCGTATTACCCTCTGCTAAACCCAATTATATACTGTATGTGCTTTATAGCGAGCCAATTGTATATGTTCATGTCTTTTCAGGAAGTCCTTCGATTCTGATTCACAGGAAACGGCACGTCGGGTTCACACTTTTAAATGGTGTGGCATTGCTGTTCTGTAATTGGTGACCATTAAATTTTTGATTATTGTAGGAGCGGTGTATTGATTTGACTCTGGCACCAGAGGGAGTAAGTGCTTTAGGCTGTTAGGCTTCACCTCTGTATTCAGCATTCTTGTATTGTCCCTGAATATTCCACTGAGGCACAAGGCTCAAACTCATTGTATTGATCTGGCTTGGAGCTTTGAGTTTCTGTCATGACAGTTTAGGTTTCTCTGTAATCATGGTGATTGCACAGGTAACTTTTGCATGCATATTAGTATCGAAATGAAACATCGATCATGCTTTGAGAATTTTTGTGCATTTTGTATTGATTTGGCTGACTGAAGCATATATTGCATTTTCTGGACTATTGCAAAACCTTTTTTGCAAGCAATAAACGAAATACGGAATATATTGAGTTGCCAAAATATTTAAAGGTACTCTATGTAGGATTCAGTTGATTTCAACCCACTGAATGCCCCTCCCGTTCCAACGATGTATTAAAAAATACAGTAGTTGATAAGTGACTGTTGCATACTTGCGCATATTTGTACTTTCTTGCTATTTCTTGGGCTAGATAATAACTATAAGAATGTACTCTATGGGCATGTTGCAAGCATATTAGTCTTTTATTGAGGATTTAAAAAGTATTATCCAGAGTAGATAATGCTTGAACCAAAAAGATAGACACAAAGAATGTCATGGTCACTTGAACCAAAACTTGTTAATCAGCACCAACAAATATCTCTTCTTCTTCTTTCTCTTCTTCTTCTTCTTCTTCTTCTTCTCCCGCTTATGCTGTTGCTGCTTCTCTTTCTTCTTCTCCTTGCTTATGGTACCTCCTTCCAGGTTCTTTTCTGCCATTTTCCTGAGGTGTGTCCGTTCTGTGCTACTGTAGTAGAGCAACATGGTGGCTCCGTTGAAGAGGCTTCCCTCCCTATATAGATATTAAAAATTCATTTTACTCCCTCTGTGTGAATAGATTTCCATAAATTCGGCATAAAAGACTTTTACATAATGAACTGAATATTTTATACATGCAGTCATCTACCCATTATATGTACCACTTATCTGTCAGAGTTGCATGGAAGTTGAAGTCAAGGTACATTGAAAACAGATTGGTAATTATTTGCAAGGGTAACACAGACACAAACCTAACATGCATGTTTATGCACTGTTGTAGGAATAGGAGTACCCAAAGGAAACTCATGCAAGCCACCCTTAGGATATCATATACTAGTATGTTTTAAATTTTGCATAAGCAGAAGTTCCCATTTCTTAATGTTGAATTAAAGAAAATATTCACAATCACTCATTTTTGGTGCACGGATGCCATAATATCTGCAAAATTTTCATTTTTGGCACACTGATGTGACTTTTGTTGCAAAATAACACAAATGTCTGACACGTAGACTCAATACCTAATTAAAAAGTAAAAGTATATTTTATTTTCTGTCACTCAGCTTTTTTCTTTTAACTAGTGCAGCGACTCTTGAGTTGAGCAGACGGCAAATTGAAATGTGACCTCATTTGTGTAATGAAGTCAAGGAGAATGGAAAGAAAAAAAGAGCTTTCATTACAAGTGTGTGTGTGTGTGTGTGTGTGTGTGTGTGTGTATGTGTGTGTGTGTGTGTGTGTGTGTGTGAGAGAGAGAGAGAGAGAGAGAGAGAGAGAGAGAGGGTATGTGTACTCATTTTGTTTCTCCATTAAACTCTAAATATTAAAGGAAAGCAATGACAGTGATGAACTAGCATTCTCCATCACAGAAAGGAGGTGTGGGCTGGGCTATTTTCCAGAACTGGGTAGAACTGATGAAGGTGAAATTAACTCAACAATCAGTAGTCTCTCTCTCTCTCTCTCTCTCTCTCTCTCTCTCTCTCTCTCTCTCTCTCTCTCTCACACACACACACACACACACACACACACACACACACACACACACACACACACACAGACGTACATGCTTTTGGAACAGAATGTCAGCCATGCAGAAAATAGTTTTGGATAGACCAAAACATTAATGCTCACGTGCTCATGCTTATGGCAGCTAGTTTTCCTTTATGTTAACATTAGTATAAACATAGATAGAATTTTAAACCTACCATGGTGGTTATTCACTGCTTAAATTTACAACCCATGAAGTGGGGTGGCTGTCACAGGATTTTCTGGACCATAAGGCATACCGCACTATAAGGCGCAATACAAACGAACAAAACCTGCCCACGCACAAGACGCACCAGATTATAAGGCACATTAAGCAAAACAAGTCAGATAAGTCAAACTTCATTCAATTCTCACAATAACTCTCAACATTGTTCAGTTATAACACAAAATATAAAATACCTCGACTTAAGTCGTTTCGATTATACGTCGGTTTTCAAAAACTATATGGAAAAATAAAAAATAAATAAAGTTTGTCATTATAATCATATATTATATATTACAGTAAGCCCCCACCCATTCGTGGTTCACCATTCGCGGCCTGGCATATTCACGGATTTTGCTTTCAAAGGCTTTTTTTCATAATGTTTTTAAATAAGCGCAGTGCTTCTTAAATATTTTTTGTGACGCCCCCTCCAAGAAGAAAAAATAACATTTCATGCCCCCCAGTGCCCCGCACATGACTGTAAATAGTATCATTTCTCTATAAAATTGTTATGAATGCACCTCTGCATAACATTGTATCTTTATTAACATTAAAAATAAAAATGTATTAAATAATAATAAAAAAAACATTTAATTCTAGTACAGTATGACAAAAAGGCATGTTCCCCAGGGTCATACGCACTCCCCCTGGCATCACACTATTTGAGAAGCACTGAATTAACGGCAGCTCCGGCAAACTATACATTTGCATCATCACAACATTACTGGCACGTGATTCAAATTTAGCCAATGGCTGAGAGCTTTTGTTTGTCCCTCCTGCTGATTGGTTGCAGGTGATTGTGTCCACCTCTTGTTCTCCTTCGCACACATGTTATCAACATGATTGCTTGAATTGCGATTTCAAGTTTTTTTAGTGTGTTTTTAATGATTATTTAAGCCCTATGATGTCACTCCAACGCCCAGCATCATCTCTACCTTCTGGTAAGGAGCCTAAGTGCTTTATTTATTCATAAATATTATCACGGTACAAAATTATAAAGTTTTTACTTAATCCTTACTACATTTTGCAACATTATGACTGTATTAATGCATAAGACTGTCTATAGAATGTGTTTAAGAAGCATATTTTAGCACATGTAATATTATCAATACAGTTTTAAAACTGCATCAATAATATGCGGATTTCCGGGATGCACGGTTGGGGAAGGAACTTAACCCTTGTGAATAACGGGGGCTTTCTGTATATATATATATATATATATATATATATATATATATATATATATATGAGATTTCCTTTCGGCTTTTTCCCGTTATCAGGGGTCGCCACAGCGAATGATTCACACGTTTTGATTTGGCGTAGGTTTTTACGTCGGAAGCCCTTCCTGACACAACCCTTTAGCAACGGGTAGAAACACGCTGACGGCTTTGCAGCTACTCTTTATGAAAGTCAGCAATGGTTCTTTTACATGCCTCTCACCATAGACAGTGAGAGACATGGCCGGCCTTTGATAGCCCAGTTAGCTGCACCGAGGGGACAGTGACAACCTTGTGGCGAGTGGAACTCGAACACCCAACCTTAGGATCAGCGATCCAGCACCCTATACCATTAGGCCACCAGTGCCCTCAGTTTTCTGTATATGTATATGTATATGTAATACAAGTAAATTTGGCATAGCCTAGAGACAAGCTAATTCGATATAAGTCGTTTTCGACTTGAACCAATTAATGATGTAAGCCAAGGTATACCTGTAATACACTTTATAATAACTCTCAAGATTGTTCAGTTGTAACAATACAAAACAATAAACTCACTTTTTCAGTTCATTTCTCTTCCACAAATCCATCAGATTCTTCATCTTCAGTGTCTGAGCTTAACAGTTGCATGAGTTGGACATAAGGCCTGAAACTCTCGCCCAAATTATTTATTATTATTATATTATATTATAATATTTTATTATCGATTATTCCCTCGCGCATGGAGTCAGATCAGTAGAGAGGGAGATGAATAGTCTTCTGGGTCATGACCTAAACTTCTCTCAACCACGCCCCCATAAAGGGACGTCATCATCACAGTAACAAACATGGTGGCGCCCATTTGCAGTATGAGTATTGTGTTCATTCCAGAATGGATTTCATTCCTCTTAAGGAGCTGTATCAGTGTAACTTTAAATTCAAGAAGGTTAGTCCGAGGTCTCAGGAGGACACCTGTAACAGCGCTTTATCCTGGTGATGAACGTGAGACTCTGATTAAGCCAGCTGAGCGTCCTGAGGGTAGAGACAGAGGTTAGGTCAATAAACCACTCATGTATTACTCAGCGAGTCATCTGATTACGACAAAGTAATGCCTGTATTTGGACATAAAGCCCGGGTCCCTCTAACTTATGACCTGTTGACACCAATATCTAGAAGTTGGAGTTCTTTGGTTAATCCACCGGAATGATGGTAAACTCTGAATTAGTTTGCTTCACTTGGGTTTTGACAGTGTCAATGAGACGGAGTCGCGCAACCTCATCCACACACGGCGCACTGGATTATAAAGCACACCGTCAAATATTTTGAATATTAAAGGCTTTTAAGAGCACCTCATGGTCAGAAAAATACATTATATGAAAAAATACATTCTTTTTTGACACATGTGATGTAATATACATGTTATTCTTTGATGGATTTGCACCCATCCAGTGTGTGTCTCTGATTCAACTCCAGTGTTTCTGGAGATTTAGATCCTCTGCATCCCTCAGTCAGCCAGTATCTGTATTTTGCTATATTTAAGTTTGGTTGTTAAGAGCTAAGTGTAATGATGCATTTGTCAGAGAAACAGTAAAAAACATATATTATTTAGTGGTACCCTCAGTATTTAACATTGGAACAGTGGCACTCTCTTATTATTTTCATTACTGCATTGTTTTCAAGGCAGCACGGTGGCGTAGTAGTTAGCATGTCCGCCTCACAGCAAGAAGGTCGGGTTTGATTCCCAGCCTGGGCGTTTCTGTGAGGAGGTTGCATGTTCTCCCCGTTCTTGCGTGAGTTCCTTCTGGGAACTCTGGTTTCCTCTCACAGTCCAAAAACATTCACAGTAGGCTCATTGGCTGTTTGAGATTACCCTAGGTACGTGTTTGTAATGGATGGTTGTATGAGTGTAAGCCTTACGATGGCCTGGCAAGCTGTCCAGAGTGTACCCAACCCAGAGTTGGCTGAGATGGGTACCAGCCTCCCTGTGACCCTAATTAGGATTAAGCGTTTCAGAAAATGAATGAATAACAGGATGATGTTTCACTTTTTATTTTATATATATTACAGTGGATGCAATGTGTAATCAATCACTCAATTACGTGTACATTTGAAATGATTACAGTTAATATTGTGGAATATCTGAGAAACAAGATATCATGGTGTTAGGATACAAACATTCATAAAACGTCTCTCTCTCTCTCTCTCTCTCTCTCTCTCTCTCTCTCTCTCTCTTTCTCTCTCTTGCTTTTTTTTAACAAGCATAAACTACTCTGTTTTTGATATGGACAGTTTAATAATCTGTACATTCAAAGATAATTAAAACATAAATGTGTTTGAGTAAACTCTCTCTTGCTTTGCACAGTCACAAAGACTGGAAAATGAATTCCATAATTATTTCCTTTCAAAAGAGAAAATCTCCAAATCTCCGATACCAGCATCTATCCTGTGACACTCCCTTTTAGAACAGTTGCCATGGCAACCATGTCCTTCAGAGATAGAGAGTAGCTGCTGCATTTGCTATTCCCAGAGCTCTTATAAGCTACACATGAAGAAAGGGGGATTCTTTAGAAACACCCCCACCCCACCATCCCACCCCACCCGTGGTTTTTGTCAGGTTGTGTATGTTGGCAGAATGTAATGTATATTGATGGTATTCTTGCTAGTTAGCTTATGCAGAAACAATGACACATTGCTGAAATATCCTTAAAAAAATATAAGTATGGAGAAAAAAAATGGTTAATATTTCTAGCACTCAGAAAACTCAGCTCTATCCCTGTGTGGGTTCCTACCGAGAGACAAATCAAGCAACCTTTAAAGTTTCCACATTTACATGACATAATAATAATAATAATAATAATAATAATAATAATAATATAGTATTGCAGTCTCATGAACATTATTTTAGCACTCAATATCACTAATGTCATGCTTTGAAAGAGACACAAGAATGTCAGTCTCAAAGAAAACTGTTTAAACAACATTGAACTTGTATAGCAATGCGGGGGCAGTGATGGTCTAGTGGTATAAGGCGTCGGATCGCTGATCCAAAGGTTGGGGGTTCGAGTCCCACTCTCCACAAGGTTGTCACTGCCCCCCCCCCAGTGCAGCTAACTGAGTTATCAAAGGCCGGCCATGTCTCTCACTGTCTATGGTGTGAGGCATGTAAAAGAACCATTGCTGACTTTCGACAAGAGTAGGCTGCAAAGCCGTCAACGTGTTTCCGCCCTGCGATGGCCTGGCGAGCTGTCCAGGGTGTACTCTGCTCTCGCTCTGAGTTGGCTGGGATGGGCACCAGCCTCCCCGCGACCCTAATTAGGATGAAGCGGTTACAGAAAATGAACTGAACTAAACTTGTAGTCAAAAGAAAGTGTGCGCTGGTCAAGTGTTTCAGAGTTTTTGAACTGTGTTGGTATTACCAAAGTATTACTGGAATGCAGGGAATATTTGTGCTCACGTTCTTCTGAGAGCTCAGTGGGGTCTGACGTTAGCCTTGAGAAGTATTTGAATGAGATACCATCGGACATACCGTATTTTTGGAAAAGAACCATTGCTGACTTTCGTAAAGAGTAGCTGCAAAGCCGTCAGCGTGTTTCTGTCCTTTGCAAAAGGGTTGTGTCAGGAAGGGCATCCGGCATGAAAACCTATTTCAAATCAAACATGCGAATCAGATCAATCGCTGTGGCGACCCCTGAAAAAAAGGGGAAAATCCAAAAGGAAAAGAAGAAGAATTGTTGCTGGAGGGCTTCTGTGGTAATTATGAATAATTTGCAGTGGACAAGGAATCTCAGTGTTAATAACAGATTTGGTAGTGTTGCATAAAATGTTCATTCATTCATTCATTCATTCATTTTCTGAACCGCTTAATCCTAATTAGAGGCTGGTGCCCATCTCAGCCGACTCTGGGTGGAGTATACCCTAGACCAGGGGTCACCAACCTTTTTGAAACTGAGAGCTACTTCATGGGTACCAATTAATGCGAAGGGCTACTAGGTCGATACACACCTCTGAAATTACAAATTTGCTCAATTTACATTTAATTAGATTTAATTAGATGTTATTATTAATAATTAATGATATTCATCTATGTGAAGATATTGACTTGATTTAAAAATATATTCAAAAAAATTATATGCAGCTCAATGGAGAGTGGCGCTGTCCTAAAAATGGGCCTGTCCTAAAAATAGCAGTGAACAGGTCCGCGGGCAACTTATATTGTCCTTGCGGGCTACCTGGTGCCCACGGGCACCACGTTGGTGATCCCTGCCCTAGACAGTTCGCCAGGTGATGGCAGGGCAGAAATAACACTGACTGCTATGTAGCCTACTCTTGAGGAAAGTCAGCAATGGTTCTTTTACATGCCACACACCATAGACAGTGAGAGACATGGCTGGCCTATGATAACCCAGTGAGCTGCATTGGGGGGGACACTGGCAAAATGTTGAGAGTGGGGCATTAAATTCCTAACCTTGGGAGCAGTGATCCAGCACCATACCACCGGGCCATGACATCAAACATCCCATGCCTATTGAATACAACCTATTGATTTTGTCCTATATTATAAGCATTTGCTGTATAGTTGTGGTATGTACACAGGCTTTACTGTACTAGAGTGAGGAACACAAAGCTGTAGCTAAAATTTTTCGAAATATTTTTCTATACAGTAAAACCTCCGCTGACGAACGCTTAAGCTCACGAACTTTTCGCCTCAAGAACATTAAATTTGCGAGCATATTGTCTCTGCTGACGAACTAGTTTTCGGCGGACGAATCAAACCACGCGGTCGAACAGCGCCACGGTGGCGGCCACGAGAAGCTGACGCACGCTCACGGCGTCACAGTTCGTCACACCCCTTTCTTTGAGTGCGGAAGTGGTTTGTGTTTGCTAGACATTTTGGACCATATTGAGTGTACTTTTGCTATTATGGGACCGAAAAAGACCCCACCACAGGCGGAGATCATTGAAAAACACGAGCGAGGTGTGCGTTTGTGTGACTCAGCGTCCCAGTACCAGTACGCTAAGTCTACCACCATCCTTAAGAACAAGGAAGCTATTAAGGGTGCGTGTGTGGCTAAGGGTGTTTCCAAACAGTAGGCGTTTCCAAACACTCCTTCCAAACAGTAAGTCCCTCCCTCCCTCCTCCTCCCACTCCATTCCATCAAGCCATCAACTACCATCACAAAGGTAAATAAAACCACTTTATTATACAGTACAGTTTATTTCTTTAATTACAATACAATAGACATTTATTATACATAAAATGAGGTATATTTTTGTGTAGTTTTAAGGCTTATTTAGTAGAAAATTATGTTTTATGGGGACCTGGGAACGGATTATTCTCATTTTAATGGTTTCTTATGGGAAATAAATGTTCGGAAGACGAACTTTTCGCCTCACACACACTTTCTGGGAACCAATTATGTTCATGAGCAGAGGTATCACTGTATTTTAATGCTGTGTAATTTACCTTCACTTAGTTTTCACCTCATTTAGTGCGATCCTATAGGAAAGAGTAAGCACTTCCTGGAGTTTGATATTTATATTGAAGAAAAAGTACAAAACCACAGGATATAAGGTAATCTTAAGAAATTTAACTCCGTTAATTACCTGGGATTATTTAAAAGGATGTAAGCTTTTCAGACAAGCGTTGTGCAATCTGTTAAAATGACTAACATGGCGGATATAATCCCCAAGTCAGATATACTGTATTTACATTACCTCATGTTTTTAAATTATTAAGTAAATCCAGACCTACCATGCAAATAGAGCACATCATTAATTTCTCTCTGCCTTTTAAATCCAGTGGTTTTCAATAAATTGTGACTAACCTGCTCTGATGTGATTCAGGTAAATATAGCAATTCCTTTTGTCCTTATATTCCTGAAAACTCATTATGTTTTTATGTCATTTGAGGGATTAAACAACCGAAGAGGTCAAGATCATTTTAAGACCCAGAACAAACTATTGCACTTTTTATTGCTTGACCTCATGAAAAGAAAATTGTGGCGTGTAAAGCATGTATCCATGTGGAGTTGGTTGTGGTGACTACATTGTTGATGCAGTTGGAACCTGGTCGTTAATACCTAGGGAAATGCCCCCAAATCCAACATAAAGCCATCCCAATGCGCTGCAGTATGGATGACTGGCTTCCAACAGTACCATGCGTCTGAGCTGAGCCTGGCTGTGCTGGGACATTGTGGTTGAGAGCAGGAGAGAAGGGGGGGAATGGGGAGTTGAAAAAGAGCTGATAAGCAAGTTGACAATAAGCCTCGTGCTGGACAGATCCCAGATTGGGAGGCCTGCAGGCATACAGAGCCTGAGCACAGCCACCATTTCCCCCCCTGCTGCTATTTCAGTCCAGAAGATTATGGTTACACTCATCCAGGACAGAAGTCACTAGCGCCTACAAATATGGTAAGTGTATAGGCACTGGACAGCGAACATAGCTGACTGAGCCTGTGATGTGCCGGTTGGGAGGAGGTTAGCTGAGCTAGCATCCTACTGAGGACAAGGACAGAAGGATGAGAGAGGAGGTGCTTTCGTGATGGGACAGGCAATCCGAGTGCAGCAAAACAGCCTACAAACTGATTAGCCTTTGCTTGTGTGCCTTGCCTTGTTAGGTCGTATATTTTTAGTGTCTCCATAATGCCCCTCAACTGTAGCTCTAGCTTCCAGGGCTAGATAATCAAATACTCAGGTTTCACATTGGACTGCAGGGAGTATGGCTGTGGAAGAGGAAGCAGAGTGCCAAGAGCTAGTAAGTGAACTTCAATAACATCTTGTAGTGCACTACCACACATAGGATGTGTATTGCTAATGCGTCTGAGTGGGGCAATATGACCTAAGGAGGGCCTGTGCTGGATTTTTAGCATGACCAGAGTGCACAGATTACAGAGCATTAGGTTTGTGTATCGGTAATGACATTTACAGGAATGAGGCATGACTGCGACACACTACTGCACTGGCGGATTGGGGTTGTGTTTCAAATACCGGCATGAGAGAGGAGTGTGATAGCAGTGGTGAAATGAAACTACATGACCTTGAGTACAATGAAATAAGCAAGGGTTAGTCAACTCATATCCTAAGTGTTTTGTGGGGTGGTTTAATTTGTCCTTTAATGGTGAGTAAAGAGCAGCATGGTATATTACGGGGCTTACACCCTTTAAGATGCCTACTCACACATTGCGCATGTTACGTTTGTACACATGCTGAAATGCATTCAATGGTTTTTAATCTGGGGGTCAGTTTGCTAGTAGATCTCCTTCTCTGTTGACATGATGAGCATGCATGTAGTAGCTGCTAGTTTAGTGTAAGAATCCGTTCAATTAACAATGTTAGGCTAGCAGATTTTCCATTTTCTGTTTTTATTGTTGTTTGCAATGTTGTTAACAATGTTTTTACTTGTAGTACTTATTAGTTCAAACTTTAAAAAAAAATATCTGGGGATAGTAGAGGTATTTAAGGTAGATTTAGAGGAAAAAGAAACTTTTTTTTTCCATTTTCGGGACAATCTCAATGCAGAAAAATGTAAAACATTCTTACTTCTGACAAAAAGCTGACACTGAAGACTCTTCTAAAATCGTGTAACAAACATCTCATCTAAGTCCTAATGTAAGCTTTGCTCTGCATCCAGCGCTATTGCTGCACGGTTGTTTTCCTACAATGTGCCAACGGCACGGTGGATGTTGTTGAACTGAACTATTCAAGTCAGCATCATCCATTGAGTCTGAGTAGGATAAATTTTTATTGCATATATTACGTGGGGGTGGGGAAAGCAAACTAAATCAAATTATCAGTTTTTTTTTTTTTTTTTTTTTTTAAACACATTTTAACCATGACAGAGGCAGGTCAGTTGAGCTTTATGTGTGCTATGAGCAGAGCATTAGCACTATGCATTAACATTTTTGAAACTAATTTAAATGTTAGTGCATACTATGTGAAAATACAAGAAAAGCAAACAAAAATTATACTGTGTATATTCCTTAAATTATTTTTGTGTTTTTTTAAAGTGTCACCGTGATGACATCATCTGCTTGACGGAATGGTGTCTCTGCATGTTGTGTGTTTTGCCGCAAACATTTTCCACTTTGGTATACTTGAAAAATTATACCACATGGAAACATAAGCAAAAAAAAAAAAAAAAAAGCACAGTAAAATTCATTTTATATGATTTATTTTTAATATCTTTTTAAAATGCTGATAGATGCAGGTGAGCTCCGAGTGTATGTGCATGGATGCTTAGAAGAGTTGAGTAACAGTGTCTCTTTAAACCTCATTCAGAGCTTAAGTATGGGCTCCTGAGTGGCTCATTGACAAGGTGTGTGGCAGGATTGAATCCAGGTTAATGCCAGAGCCATTGATGACTGGGAGCCTATTAGAGCTAATTAGCTGAGCTCACACGAGCGGGAAGGATGGCATCACTCACATCACTCACAGTGATCGCTAGCCAATCATAGCAATCTGTGAGCTCGTTCATACAAGGGGTGCGCTTTCTCTTCGAGTGTATTAGACCGCCCCAAAGTATGCATGTGCTGTGGTTCAAAAAGAGGTAGAGGGGCGTGTGCATGCATTCTCCATAGTTGGTGGCAGTCGTGTGATAGGGAAGGCAATATTTGATGGATGGGAATTGGATACAACTGAATTAGGGAGAAAAATGGGGGGCAAAAAAATAATTTAATATATTCATAAGTTCAGTTCATTTTCTGTAACCGCTTAATCCTAATTTGGGTCACGGGGAGGCTGGTGCCCATCCCAGCCAACTTCGGGCGAGGGCAGAGTACACCTTGGACAGCTCGCCAGGGCGGAAACACGCCGACGGCTTTGCAGCCTACTCTTTACGAAAGTCAGTAATGGTTCTTTTACATGTCTCACACCATAGACAGTGAGAGACATGGCTGGCCTTTGATAACCCAGTTAGCTGCACTGGGAGGCAGTGACAACCTTGTGGAGAGTGGGACTCGAACCCCCAACCTTTGGATCGGCGATCCAGCACCCTATACCACTAGACCACCACTGCCCTAATTTAATATATATTAAGAAACATACAAAAAGCAAACTAAAATGGACTCCACTAAAGTTGTTTTTTTTTACACTCGTTCAAAGTTTTACTAAGTGGAAATACAAGAAAAACACATTAAAACTAGACTTTGTGTTTTGCTTTTCCATTTTTTAATGGAAAATTTGCTCCAAGTGCCCATGACAAACTGCGTCTCTGTTTTGTTTCAAGCGTTATCCTCTTCAAGTAATGATTTAAATACCCAGGTAGCACACCAGTCAGATTGTGAAGTTCTTATGTAGTATGCTAAGTTAGTTGTTTGTCAACAAAAATATTGACAGTTCTACAATGGTCACCGTTATACTAACATTTTAGCTGGCTTAACAACAGTAATAGTATTATCATAGCACTAGTACTCATTTCATCATCATCCTCATCATCTTCCGTTTATTCTGCAATACGTATTAACCAATTTGTTATCATCTAATATGAGTGTAATAAACGGTTTGCTCATAATAAAATGTATTTGTTTGCCAAGAACAGTATGAAAGGTAACATGTCTGAGAATTACTACAGCATTATAGTACCCATTCTACTGTTAGATTAACCTCCACTCACTACATTTTAGAACACGAGGCGATGGGAAATAGGTGTTCATCTGGATTGAAATCAACATCTTCCAAACCATTTTTGGCAAACTGTGTCTATACCTCACTTTGTACTTGGGACACTGTCATGTTTGAACAGATTTGGGTTTCTTACAATGCTACAGTATACTTAGGCATGTAATAGAGTTGGACATTTTCAGCCTTGTGGAAACAGTTTTGGGAAGACACACAAATAATATGTTCTGAGTGTGTTGATCAGGTGTGAATGTACTTTAGTGTTCATTTGGGACCTAATTTGGAAAATGGTGCCCCCCCCCCCCCTTCCACACACACACACACACTTTCCAGAATGCTTGATGGCTTGTCTTGTAATTATGCATATATTTATTATTATGTGCAATTGCACCAATTCAGTCAGCATCACATTACTGCCATCTCAATACTGCAGTCAAATTACAGCCATCTCAACTCACAACCATTTCCTTTACGATATGTGATATTTGTTTGACTAAGCAAAATACAATGTAAAGCCAGTATGTGTAAGTAGACCTGGAACTCTTTAACTTTTAAACAGTGTGTCATGAGCAGGTCCAGGCTCGCTGTTAACAGAATGTACTGTGATTGTATGGGCTGTGTCAATGATCAACTTTATCTCTGTGTTTAAGCTACTTTCCAAACTGACTATTACTTTGTCAGCCATTCTTTCACACAAAAAAACCAAATAAACAGCATATGTGAGGCATTGATAAAGTAAATTTGCTAAACCTGATTATATTCTATATGTTAAGTCCTTAGAAACTAACTTTGTTTTGGAGGTCTACGGAGCAGTACTTTGGAAAGTTCTTTATATAATAATACACGTAATTATTATTAGTAATTATTATATAATAATCGTTTATATAATAATACACGTAAGTCATAGAAAGAATTTGTACAGAGTTCCACCATCTTATTTATTTTCTTATTTTAATTTAATTTAATTTATAGTAAGTATGATGGAATTTTGGTACACTGTGCAAAAATCTCAAAAAAAAAGGCTGATACAAAAAGAAACTTCTGTTGAGCAGAGACACCTTCAAGAATAATGAAATTAAATATTTCTACAATAAAAAAGACCAGAAACTCTAGCAAATGAAACAAAATCAATTTGAGTTGTAACGATCATTTTCTTTAAAAGAACAAAAGATCATGCATAGTTTATGCAGTTTTATAAGAAAATTAGCAAAATTCTGTGATGTAATGCAGGGTTCCCTCGCTACTCCACACTTCAATTCATGCGGCTTCAGTGCATCGGGGTTTTTTTTTCTTTAATATTCATCGAATTAAAAAAATAAGGAAATTAAGGAAGAATAGTTGAAAAAGTTAAGGAAAATGCCGCAAAAACAAGACCAATTATGCAAAAAAAAAAAAAAAAAAACCCAAACAAACACAAAACAGAAAACCCAAAACCTCCCATCAAAACTACTTACATTTTTGTGAGGTGTGCATCTGAGTGCATGCACGCGCATCTGTATCTGTGTGTATTTATATTTTATTTCCATCTTATGCATTATTTTTTAATGTTTAATTGTTATTATAAGCATTTATAGCATTAAATATGTGTTTATTGATATTACATACACATATACATGTACGTATACATCAGTGTGGGGGGTTGGGGGCTTGATCCTACTTCGCTGAATTCGATTGTCGCGGGGGTCCTCGTTCCCAATTAATCGCAGAAAGTGAGGGATCCCTCTACATTGATTTCTGTACAGTACTTACCCCATTTCCCACTAATGTTGGGAATTCTGAAATGTTTCTGTACTTATTTGAATCCTTCAAATTAAAAACTATAATAAACTTTGGATTCAAAAAAAGTGTGCTCAAGATTTTTGAACAGTAATGTGTGTATGAGCCCAAAATAAGCATATCTTATTTTCAGAATCTATAGATGCCATTATTCCTGTATGCAGGCGTTTCCTTTAGAAGAAGTGCAACACAATAAATCTATTTTGCTTTCGTCTCTTATGTCCTCAAATGACTCATTGGAAGTGTAATCAATAAATCATTTGCATGTTTTGGGCTGAGAAGAGTGAATTTGCCCATAGGAGAAAAGTTCCTTCCACTTAGATTTTCCCCCTGCCTAAAAAATAAGAACAAGCCTAGTCATGGAGAAATTGAGAGAGAAAAAGAAAGAGAGGCAGTATGATAGATTTAAGGGAAGACACCTACACACTGCAGAGGACTTATTTTCACTGTACAATGCATGGGCGAAAAAGAATGATAGAGTGATGAACTGCTTTTGATTAATATATTTGAGTATAAATTATTTCCAAAAACAAAACAAAAGCATTGATCCATTTGAAGTAAGATAATAATACATAGGCAGTATTTAGCACATGACTGGTATGGTGCAGTGTCGTAGTGTGTGTTCATGTGTGGATGGGTGTGTCCAAAATCTCTTCTCTGGTACGGCATTGCAGTAACAACAGCCCCCCCTTTTGTGTGTGTGTGTGTGTGTGTGTGTGTGTGTGTGTGTGTGTGTGCGTGTGTGCGTGTGTGCGTGTGTGTGTGTGTGCGTGCATATGTGCTTATATGCGTGTATGTGTGTGTGTGTTTGTGCGCGTGTGTACGCGCGCATGTGCATATGTGCTTATATGCGTATGTGTATGTGTGTATACATGCTGACTCGTCTGTTTGTCTGGCTTTCAGCAGGCCACACCTTCACAGTCCCGATTCTTGTGGATGCTCTTTGTACAGCAATGGAAAGAATGTTCCCAATGCAGAAACACTAGGCTTTGAGCATCGATTGCACTCACAAAAACACCCTCTGAGTTTGCAGTACTCTTACCAAAGGACATTTATGTGCACTGCTGCAGTTGTTTATGATACTGCTGTCATATCTTTTTTTTTTATCCTCCAAGAATGATGGTAAATAAAAAATAAATATCTTTTGTCCTCACACTCTGCCATAAAAAATATTCAAAATCATTTTAAAATCATAGTTTCTGTTATGGAAAGTATTGAATACAACTCGTTTGAAGGAAAATGCTGTACAATGTTAAATTATGTAAAGGTGTAGTATAACATTAAGATGTGGACAATGTGCTGCACACAGTAGGGTACTGTGTTAAAAATCGTTTGTATGTACGAAAATATTTTAGAAATGAAAGAAAGTAATGAAAAATAATCTAGATTTTTAATCAGTACAAAAATTTCTTTCATTTCTAAAAATAATTTTTCAGTTTTTTAAAGTAAATTACTGAGTTTGACGTGATAAGCGCCCAGGGCGCTTTAAAAATTGGACTGGATGGGCGCTTATAAAAATGATTACCAGCAAAGTGGAACGGTAAGTGCTTATTGCCATCAAGATGGAAAACAATATATATATAATGAATAATAACAGAACAATAAAAGAGTTTTACTGGTATTTTTGTTATTCATTTTGTGGTATCAACCAAACTACTTACATGAAAGCTGAAAATAAACAGAAAACAGCATAAATAATAAAAAAGACCCTTACTTTTCCCTCCCGGTGCTGTTCCTTTCAACATTTTCCCAGAAGTAAAATCAAACCAATCAACAGGAATGTCAACTTTAGCACATGGCACGTTGAACCAATCAACACGAACATATGTAAACAAAAGCACATGTCTAGGAACCTAGTTAAATTTATGAAGTTAGTGAGCGGGAGAATCGGGTGAAAAATACTCGTCATCACTTTCTGATAGATCCATACCTGGCTCATCGCTCCATTCATTCAGAGCATCAGATAATTTAGTTCCTAATGGTTCATCGGTTGTTGGACATTTACCAAGAGAACTCAGCAAAATATTTTCCTGTTTTTTAAAGCACGGCAGAACAATCAAATGTGTTGTTACTGATGAACATTAAAGACATTCCCCAGTGGCAGAGGGTCTTGAAATATCGTGTAAACTCATTTTCATTTTACGGTTACAGAGACTGATAGAATAAAATTGGTAAGTTTGATCGATGATTTTGCTACCAGTACACATTGTCGGTTATTAGACGTAAGATAAAAAAAAAAGGGGGGGGGTGCTTATTGGAGCAGGGTGCTTATTACGTCGCATACGATAAATGCTAAAAATTGTTGTGTGTTACCAAAGAAAATGATGTGTTATTTAAGAGGCAACTTTTCAAAATGAAAAATGACAGCTGGGTTTTTCTGCAAAAATTATAAGCTAGTGACGGCTAGTTTTGAAAGTTGTTTATTAAAGGTTACGATAAATCACTTCAAAAACTGCACAATATCAATTTGTGTGTCAAATCATACCAATTGTTTTATTTAATAGTGTTTACTGTGTTTATAGTTTATATAATATAAATATACATGTACAAAAGTGGCAGCACGGTGGCTCAAATGTTAGCCCTGTTGTCTCACAATGAAAAGGTTTTGCGCTTGAATCTCGTCCAAAAGCGGTATGCTCTCTTTAAATATGTCTCTTTATATATATGTACATGTACTCCAGTTTTCTCCGACATTCCAAAGACCTGCACATCAACTGTCTACTGGAATATGAATTGTTGTTTGTGTCTGTGTAAACCCTGCAATAAATTGGTGACTGGTCAAGGTCCAACCCTTGGTTCAAGGTGTACCCCATCTCTCAGCCAAAGTCAGTAGGGATTGGCTCCAGCTTCCCTGAACACATTGATGAATAAGCGGTATATCAGTGATGGATGGATAGCAATCCAAAGCAAAGGTGAAACCGATGTGTATCCAGATGCCTTATCGATGGAATACAAGGACAATACCCTGACTCAGAAATAGTTTTACATGTAAGGAGAGAACCCCAGTGCATAGCTGAAATTTTAGCCAAAGACTTCCGGCCTTTCTCTCAAGGTCACAAACAGTGATGAGGCTGTGGTAGATGTGTAGTTAAAGCTTTAGGTTCTGGATTGGAAGGTTGGCAGGTAAAGCCCCAGTCTGATCAATCTACCATTTTTGGGTCCCTGAGCATGGCCCTTAACTCTCATCTACTCCGTTATATAAATGAGATAAAATGTAAGTGTATCTGGAAAAGGGCATCTGTTCAAAGGCTGTTAATGTATAGCTGATGTTACAAACAATATATTCACCAGAAACATTATCGTGTGAAGATAAAAATGTTTTTTTAATTTGGGTTATTGGACTCCAGGGCAAGTATAGCACAGGACAAGGGTTTAATTTTCTCAGTGGGATAGTCAATGCATACAGTAGACCATCGATATTCGCGGGGGTTCGGTTTCGGTCCCTCCCGCGAATCGAGATAATCCGGGAGTTCTGTACCTGGAAGTAAAACCCCATGTATCACGTCACATGCACAAATGAGCAGCTGGAAGTAAAATACTATGTACGTATCGATTACATGTGCTAAAATATGCTTCTTAAACACATTCTATAGACAGTTTTACTCATTAATTCAGTATTAATGTAGTAAAATGTAGTAATGATTAAGAAAAACTTAATTTTTTTTTTACTGCGAAATTGATTGATAATAAAATATAAACATTACATACATACAGCAGTGTAGTTTTCAAAAATGCCCACTAGAGGAATGTATTGCATTAGGCATGAGATGACTGAATTCAGGTATTAACTGCATTAAGTCCAAGCAGCTCAGCCATGCCCCCCAGCCGAAGCGAGTACAAAACAGAGTTTTAGAGTGATAAAGTTACAAGCCAAAGAAGTGGTGATGTGAGTCAATCCTCTGGCGCAGAGGTGAGCGTGCTTTTGTTTATTGAGAGTAAATGAGAATAGTAAATTCAGGTGTGTGCTACAGAGCAACTCAGCTACGCCCCTCAGCCAAAGAGTGTAAACAGTGAGTTAGAGGCACAGCGCCAAAATTAAAGTCCCCCAAAACACAGACCATAACAAAAAGGACATAAAAGAACAAGAAATGTAATAAATTGGATAAACTAAACAAAAAATGAGAAACATGCTCCACCACAGCAAATAAAATTACACACAAACATTTTAAACATTACCTTAGGTCATGTACTGGAATAATAATTGAAAAAGACTTTAATAGTGGAGTGTTTTACAACAGTTCAGATGATTATTCCTCACTTCAGAGGAAACTGTCGTTTCTTCCGGTAAAGTCTTATTTCTTCTGAAGAGACATCCAACGTCATTACCTTTTTCTGGTGCTTAGCAGGCATTTGAGTGACATCATAGAACTTAACTGGTAATTAAAACACACTTAACAAAGGCTCATTCACAACTTGTACGCGAATGAGGAAAAAGGGGCATTACATCATCTCAACCAATCAGAAGAAAGGACGACAGCCATTGGCTGGATTTGAATCACGTGCGAGCTGCTTGGCAGTCCACGAATACTCAAACCGTGAGTGAAAAACCACGAATAGTCAAGGGCCTACTGTATATGATTTGTCTGTATCTTATGTAAACCCTGAAAACAGTCTACTGTAGTTGAATGTTTGAATCTGATTGGTCCGTAAGTATGAAATATTTGTATATAAGGATACAAAAGTTCCATCTGTAACAAGTGATGTTTATCACATTATTGATGGGAACAGCATTGCTTTCCAAATTCATGTGCACAGAACTACCTCAAACATGGCTGCTTATTCTAATGCAGCCATTTTTGCAACCCAGTCAACAGTAACTGTCCCATATTCACATCCATCCTCATTCTGATCACATTGGCCCGGACTCAGCTATATCAACATAGAATATAACGGCAATCGTATCATCTGTACACTCCAAATTATCAGCACAATTAGTGTTCACATTCTGGTCAGTACCAAGCCTGATGAATCCTTATTATTGTGTTTGTGACGACACTACTGGTCCCTGTTTTTGTTTTTTGTTTCACTCCTGCACAAATAACTCAAGTTTGCACATGGTCTGACTTCTGCCTGTCTTTGACTTTTGGATTCAAAGTTGACTTTGGATTCTGCTTGTTGGTTTTGAATTTGTTTGCCGTTGTTGAAGTAATGAACCTAAACCTGCAACAGTTACCACCGAATCAGCCAAAGCATTGTAAATTGTATATACTTGTATATTTATACAAAATATACTGTGTGTATTTTAATTCTAAAACACGTTTTTATTTACATTGTAAATGTCAAAGGACTTGTAGAGCAGATGCAATGAATAAATTAACCTAATAAGCAAACAAGCTGTTGCTTTAGAAAATTATTCTGATACTAATG
The DNA here is from genome assembly GCA_024760905.1 of Plotosus lineatus. NCBI lineage: Eukaryota > Metazoa > Chordata > Actinopteri > Siluriformes > Plotosidae > Plotosus > Plotosus lineatus. The sequence goes on along the minus strand of CM045730.1, from coordinate 36,608,580 downwards.
CATCAGAGAATATCATTTATTTGTTCAACATTTATAGATGGAGTCTCTGTTGTAAGAATTCAGTCTTGCATTATTTTTCTGCATTTTCATAGTAAAATGGTAGGTTGCTCCTGTGTGCATGTGTGTTTAGGATACAAGAGGGATACACAGGAAGATGGTGGCCAGATTGAGTGAGTGTAATCCAAACCAGATTCTGAAAGTTGGCACACGATACAAATTGTGAATAAAAACTGAATGCAAAAAATGAATGCAATGATGATCCTCTACCCATCTTCGCTTCTGAGAGATACTGCCACTCTGAGAAGCTCTTTCCATACTCAGTCATGTTGCCAATGGACTTCATTAGTGGTAATTAGTCTTCTAGCTGTTTGTTATATGAGTAATTGACTTTTCCAGCCTCTTATTGCTATTTGTCTCAACTTTTTTGAGATTTGTTGACACCTTGAAATTTAAAATCCACATATTTTTCCCTTTAAATGATACATTTTCTTCTGAGTTTAAACTTTTGACCTCGGCATAACACGTTGAAATTCGGCACTTCCACATCATTGCATTCAGTTTTTATTCACAATTTGTGTAGTGTCCCAACTTTTTTCGAATCCAGTTTGTAGAAAGGCTGGAGAGAAATGTTTAAAACAAGAGATAACCTGCCTCTATGACATTCCACAACAAGAATTTTAACTGTAAATTATTAAAATGTGGAGTTGTAAAATTCAACCACATATTTATTTTGTAATTACTGATGTCTAGTCAGAATAACAGAGGGGTGTGGTGACAGACTCCAGTTGTCTCCAGAACTGTGTTGTTGTACAAAAATAATAGAAAAAATATAGCTCCATTTAAAATAGGGGCAGCATTCAGTTTGCACCTTGTGCATGGCATTTTGTGCATTGTTTCTGTAATTTCAGTAAAATCACGTTTTTCATTGCATATGCCGGGTTTAACATTATTTAATAATTGGGGACCCTACAGTTTCAGAAACTCAAGCTCAGAATTAACAAGACCACTGTTTCAAAAAGACATGTGAAAGAAATTGGGAAAGAGTGAAGTAAGTAATGCTCGAACAAAGATCATACTCTGTTGGGAAACATGTTCATTTTTCACAGTAGGCCTCTAATACACAATATGCTAACACTACTGTAGCTGTCAAATACAAAAAGATAGTACATGCAAAAGCCGAGGCTGAGTCACATCAAAATGCTCTTTCCTGCCAAAATACATCATTCCCTTATTCATTTGTTGGAACATTCTTTTGAAGTGAGCCAGAACATATTCTAAGCTAAAATAAAATAGGGTTTTCCACTAATCTTCATTTTGCATGTATAAAATTGTGGTTTTTAATACAGATCTTTAACTGCAAGGCTGAAACTAGACTTGTTGACTTGTCCTGATGCAATATGAGCAACATATCCAATAATCCACAAATACACTGGATTGTAACAGCCTGATTTTGTTTTGTTTTTGTTTTTTTAACCTACAAAGTGTGGGTGTGGGCTCATCTATGCTAGCTGCAGTGCATTTGCTGAGCTCATTACAGTGGAAATCCCCCAGTATAGGCCCATAAATATTTCCTTCCATCTTATAATCTTTTTCAGGAGTCACATTTCTACAGTACTTTGTTTCCATTGCTCCTCTTGCATCCATGTTCCAGCTTTTACTGCTCTAGATTAGCACAAATGTCTAGAAGCCTGTGGAAGTGATGTCTGGGTAGTATATTTTATGGGAAGCTTATGACATCACCATATATGAGCCTACAATTGTACATATCAATGTACAACTCTGTACAAGTTTGTGTGAATTCCGCATTTATTTTGATTACATTAGCAGATAATCAACGGGATCTTCTTATTACCTAATTACATAAGTAGACTAGTGCAATTACAACAAAACACATAGACTTTACACATCAGTCTCTTATCCATGAACCTTGGTACATCAAGACCTTTAGTTCATGCACATGAGTTTACTGTATGTGCTTTGGTATTAGAAATTGCAGTTTTTTTAAGTTGGAGTGTTATCTGTTTTTTTGCAGACCGACATTAATGCCAGTTATCTCCGAGCGGCCCGGGCTGGAAACTTGGAGAAAGCTCTTGATTACCTGAAGTCTGGGGTCGAGATCAACATCTGTAACCAGGTGAGTTCGGGTTTGTTTACATTAATCATTCTGTGCTGATGTTTAACAAACTTAACATCAAACTTATATAAGCCATTTAGCTTGAGTATTTGTATTAGAATGATATGTACAGTACCATCCTCATCACCATCATCTTCCTCTACTTAATCCGGGGTTGGGTCACGGGGGTAGAAACCTAAGCAACGAGGTCCAGATGTCTCTCTACCCAGCCGCTTCCTCCAGCTCTTCCGGGGGGAACACCGAGGCGTTCCCAGACCAGCTGAGAAACATAATCCCTCCAGTGTGTTCTATGCCGACCCCGGGATCTCTTTCTGGACAGGCATGGCCGAAACACTTCACCAGGGAGGCGTTCTAACCAGATGCTTGAGCCACCTCAACTGGTTCCTCCAAATGCAGAGTAGCCACGGTTCTACTCTGAGCTTTTCCTGGATGTCTGAGCTTCTCACCCTATCTCTAAGCGAGAGCCCTACCACCCGGCAAAGGAAGCTCATTTCAGTCACTTGTAATCGTGTTCTTGTTCTTTCTGTCACTACCCCAGGTTCATGACCATAGGTGAGGGTTGGAACGTAGATAGACTGATAAATTGAGAGCTTTGCTTTGCGACTAAGCTCCCTCTTCACCACGATGGACCAGTACAAACTCCGCTTTGCAGCAGAGCCTGCAGTCATCCACCTGTCAATCTCCTACTCCATCTTTCCTCCACTCATGAACAAGACCCTGGCATTCTTGAACTCTTCCACTTGGGCAGAGCCTAATTCCAGTCCCAGAGGGTGCATTCCAACTTTTTCCAGCTGAAAATCATGACCTCGGACTTGGAGGTGATGATGATTATTATTGCTGCTTCGCACTCGGCTGTGCATTGCTCCGATGAGAGCTGGAGGTCCCGGATTGATGAAGCCCAAAGGACATCATCATCCACAAAAAGCAGAGATGAAATTAGATGGCCACTAAACCAGAACCCTTCAATGTCTCGGCCACGCCTAGAAATTCTGTCCAATAAAATTTATGAACGGAATCGATGACAAAGGACAGTCTTGGCCGACTCTAACCCTCACTGGAAATGAATTCGATCTGTTGTTACCAATGCAGACCAAGCTTTGACTCCAGTGAGATAGAGACCGAATGGCCCGTAGCAAAATGTCCGGTATGCCATACTTCCAGCGCACGCCCCACAAGATAGCCCAATGGAGACGGTCGAAAGCCTTCTCTGAATTCACAAAAGACATGTGGACAGATTGGGACACTCCAATACCCCGCCAGGATCCTGTAGACCTATAGAGAAAGCTGAGAGTGTCACAGACAGGATGAAAACCACATTGTTCCTCCTGAATCTGAGGTTCAGCTATCAGATCATCCTCTCCAGCACCCCTGCATAGACTTTCCCGGATAGGTTGAAGAGTGTGATTCCATGATATTTGGAACACAACCTCCGGTCCCCCTTTTTCTACCACTCCAGTTTGACAATCCAGAGGTACGGCCCACGATGACCACACGAAGTTGCTCAGATTTCTCAGTCAAGACAGTCCTACAACATCCAGAGCCCTGAGATATTCAGGGCTGATCTCATCCACCCCTAAGCCCAACCACCGAGGACCTTTTTGATTACTTCAGCGATTTCAGCTCCAGTGATGTATGGACTCTCACCCAAATGCTCAGGGTCTTCTTTCCCCATGGAAGGCATGTTGGTGGGATTGAGGAGGTCCTCGAATTACTCCTTCCACCTTCTGACAACATCCCCAATCAAGGTAAACAGCTCCACACTTCCATTGTAAACAGTATATGTGGAGAACTGCTTCCCCCTCCTAAGGCGTCTGATGGTGGTCCAGAACCTATTTGAGGCCAACCGATAATCACTTTTCATAACCTCACCGAACTTCCACATTTACTCCCACATCTGAGATTTTGCATTGGCAACAGCTACAGCATGTTTGGCGCATTTGAGTCCCACAGGCCAATAAGACTCATTAGGCCTCTTTTTTCAACTGGACGGCCCCCTTCACTGTAGGTTTCCACCACCAGGTTCAGAGGTTACCGTCACGACAAGCATCAATGACCTTCCGGCCACAGCTATGGGCTGCCCCCTCGACAATGAAGGCACGAAACAGCCCATTCGGATTCCATGTCACCCTCCTCCTTCTGGATGTGGTTATAGCTCTGCCGGAGGTGGGAGTTAAAGGCCCCTCTGACCGGAGACTCCGCCAAACGTTCCCAGGAGACCCTAAATAAATATTTGGGTCTGCCAGGTTTGGAGGAAAGCCTCCCCCGCCATTGAAGCCAGCTTACCACCAAGTGGTGATCAGTTGACAGCTCAGCTTCCTTCTTGAGTGTCCAGAACATGCAGCCACAAGCCTGGTGACACAGCTACAAAGTCAATCATCAAACTGTGCACAGGGTACACAATACACAATAGGGTCCTGTGGCACCTAGTGGTGCCAAGTGCACTTACTAATGGTGTTTGTGATGGACAAACCATGACAAGCACAGAAGTCCAACAATGAAGCACCATTTGGGTAAAGACTGGAGAAGCAATAAGATAAGATAAGATAAGATACAGCTTTATTAATCTCACAATGGAGAAATTCACTGTTACAGGCTCTTGAGGTACTATCAGTAGGGGGTGCAAAAATAGATACAAGTACGAACATACACACATACATATATATTATATAAGTAAATAAATAAATAGATACATAAATAGTATAAATTACTAAACAATAAAAGAAAAGAAAAGAATGGAGCAACTTTATAGATTGGCCTATATTAAAGTGTAATGTATCTGAGTGCAGAGTAGATGGGTTGATGTGGTTCACAGTCAGTGGGGTAGATGTGGTTGATTAAAGTGCACGGGGTTTTTATTGCACATAACCGGTATTTTCACAGACAGTTACAAAGTGGCGTTGTACAGTCTGATAGCGGTGGGAATGAACGACCTGCGGTAGCGCTCCTTCCTGCACTGAGGATGCCTCAGTCGTACACTGAAGGAGCTGCTTAGCTCCTCGACAGTCTGGTGCAGTGGGTGAGAGCTGTTGGACAGGATGGATGTGAGCTTTGCTACCATCCTCCTCTCACTCACCTCCTCCACAGAGTCCAGTGGGCAGCCGAGGACAGAGCTGGCCCTCCTGACCAGCTTGTTCAGTCTCTTTCTGTCCCGCTCTGTGCTGCCCGGGGCCCAGCAGATGGCAGCGTGAGAGGATTGCAGAGGCTACCACAGAGTCATAAAATGTCCTGAGCAGAGGTCTGCATATGCCGAAGGACCTGAGTCTCCTCAGAAGGTGGAGGCGACTCTGGCCCTTCTTGTACAGGGCGTTGGTGTTGTGGGACCAGTCCAGTTTATTGTTAAGGTGAACACCCAGGTACTTGAAACTGTCCACTGTCTCAATGTCCTGTCCCTGGATGTTCACTAGTAAATGTGTGTGTGTGTGTGTTTGAGTGCTTCTCCTGAAGTCGACCACCATCTCCTTCGTCTTCCTAGTGTTCAAGCACAGGTGGTTGCGCTCACACCAGTCCACGAAGTCGACGATGACCGACCGGGTACTCCAGCTCCTCCCCCTCTGACCCACGGCCCACGATGGCGGAGTCGTCCGAGAACTTCTGGAGGTGGCAGCTGTTTGTGTTATATATGAAGTCCGAGGTATAGATGTTAAAAAGGAAGGGTGAGAGGACGGTGCCCTGCGGTGCCCCGTGCTACAGACTACCACCTTTGACTTACAGCCGCGCAGCCGCACGCACTGTGGACGGTTAGTAAGGTAGTCAATAATCCAGGCAGCAAGATGCCCGTCCACTCCCACGTCCTCCAGCTTCCCCGCAGGCGCGCTGGCCTGATGGTGTTGAAGGCGCTGGAGAAGTCAAAGAACATGACCCTCACAGCGCTGCCGGCGATCTCCAGGTGGGTGAGTGCCCGCTGCAGAAGGTAGATGACGGCGTCTTCTACTCCGATGTTGGGCCTGTAGGCAAACTTCAGCGGGTCTAGGGTGGGGCTCACCATAGAGCGGAGGTGTTCAAGGAGGAGCCTTTCCATGATCTTAATGAGGTGGGAGGTCAGGGCGACAGGTCTGTAGTGGGCTGGTTCCTTCGCTTGTGCTGTTTTGGGAACCGGAACCACACAGGAGGTCTTCCAGAGGACTGGAACCTTCTCCAGGCTGAGGCTCAGGTTGTACAGGTAGCATAGTACCACAATCCTATACCTACAATCACACCCTTCAAGGTCACACTATTGTTGCCCACATGGGCGTTGAAGTCTCCCAGGCCAACGAGAGAGTCCCCTGGGAGAGCGTTCTCCAGCACACCCCTAAAAACTCCATGAAGGGTGGGTACTTTGAACTGTCATTTCATGCATGATCACAAACAATAGTCAGAACCCATCCCCCTACCTGAAGGTGGAGGGAAGCTACCCTTTTGTCAACCGGGGAGAACCCCAAGGTGCGGGCACCGATACGAGGGACTTCATCCAGGACCTGTTTGCCTTGGGTGACCCTACTAGGGGCACGATGCCTCTGACAACATAGCTCCTGGGAACATTAGGACATGCGAATCCGTCCACCACGATAAGGTGGCAATTGAAGGAGGGGCAGTACCATCTTACTTACCCATTTTATAGCCATCCATCAAATACTGTGTACACTTGTGTTTAATCTAAGCTCAGATCTCAGTATAGACAGAGGTTCTGTCAAGGCCTTAGAAGTTTGTTAGAGAAAATTTGTGCACAAACAGCATCATGAATTCCAAGAAGCACAGCAGACAGGTCAGGGATGAAGATGTGAAAATGTGTAAAGCAGGGTTGGATTCTACAAAATATCCCAAACTTTGAAGAGCTCATGGAGCACTGTTTAATCTTTATTCATCTGAAAATAATAAGGGAATAGTACACCAGCAAATTTACCAAAACATGGCTATCCACCAAAACTGACAGGCATTGGCGAGCATTGATTAGATAAGCAGCCAAGGGGCCCATGGTATATCTGGAGGAGATTTAGCGATCCACAGCTCAGGGGGAAGAATCTGTCCACAGAAAAACCATTCATCATGCATTCCACAAATCTGGAAAAGAAAAGCAGGCGTGACAGTCAAAGTTTTCAGGGAATCCTTCTGTCCAATTTATCACAAAGCTTTTAATGAACTTTATGAACTGTTCAAACATATATTTTCTTTTAGTTCTAAGCAAAGCACTGTCACACTAACACCACTGACCAAGAAAGTCGAATTGCCATTTGAATTAAATGGCAGATAGACCTTGTTAATTTTTGGTAGATAACATATTTATGGAGATTTTTGTTAGTTTATTATTATCGTTTACTGCTGGTTATCATATTTTTTGAAGTCAACGTTGATATGTCAAATTTGATTTTATTATTTTTAGCATTTCTAGGATTTCTGTGTATGTGCCGCATATCAGATGTTTTCCGCAATACTTTAAGTGTTTTTAAAAACCAGATAACAAAGGGTTAGACTTATGTTTATTCATGTGTTTAATTAGATACTGTATTAGGACCAGGTGCAGCAGTTGTGGCTATTTGTGTTAGTTTGTTTTGTCTGAAGACCTAAGTTTTTAGTCAAAACAAAATGCCTAATGTTCTGATCTTCTGGAGGCCTAATAATTTAAAGAGAGCAGTCTTTTGCAATAAACAACTCAATTTTAAAATGTCTGTCCTCAGTAACTATTGTGGTGTCATACATTTAAATAGTTGGACAAGTCCCCATTCTTTCTTTGGCTCCTTTGGGAGATAAATGTTGTCATAAGCCGTGTCGATATAATAATAAAGGTAATATTGTGAAAAAATTTATTTCTCATGTGCAAAATGGTAAACATTAGCCATTGTTGTCTGACGCACTCGTGTTACAAGTTAATTGTATTTCATAGTTTTAGTCTCTAGTACCTATGCCAAATCAAACATCCGAATCAGATGATTTGCTGTGGCGACCACTGAAAAAGGGGGGAAAAGCCGAAAGGAAAAGAAGGAGAGTCTCTAGTATAACTAGCTACAGTGGTGTGGTGGCCATGTCACTACTAAGTAGCTTAAATTACATGCTTTTGCTATTTTATTTGGGCGACATGGTGGCGTAGTGGTTAGCCCATTCATCCACCGCACAGCAAGAACGTTTTGCATTTGATTCGGGTTCGGGGTGTGTTTGTGTGGAATTTGCATGTTGTCTTTGTGGTTGTGTGGGCTTCCTCCTGGCACTCCGGTTTCCTCCCACAGTCCAAAAACATTCAGAGTAGGCTAACTGGCTGTTCCAAATCACCCCTAGGTGTGAGTGTGAATGCAAATGGTTGTGTTTGTGTTGGCCCTACGATGGACTGGCAAGCTGTCCAGGGTGTACCCCGCCTTCACCCAGAGTCAGCTGAGATAGACATCAGCCTTCCTGCCACCCTAATTAGGATTAGGCTGTTCAGAAAAAGCATGCATGAATGAACAATTAAATAAGAACTATTTTATGTCACAGCACTATTGATTTTGATTTAAACTCCAATTAGTAATAAGGCGTTGTTTCCAGCTGTTGTATAAATGAATGCGCTCGTTCTGAGTTTTGCTTTCAGTTTTCAGGCATGATAAAAATTCCAGAATCAAGGAAAATGAAAAGGTATGGAAATTTAGTTATCAGAAAATAGCTTTACTATGCAATGGATAATGTACAACAAAAGTTGGCCATTATTACATAATAAAAGCTGACAAGAATATCAGGTCTTCGTGTTCACCCGGAAAAGATTTATTTCAGAATAATTACCCATTTACTATGCAGTACCCTGCTTATTACTCATTTGCTTACAAAACATTGACTTAAACAAATTGTGTTATTGCTATTATTCTGCTCATGATGTGCCACATAGCAACGGACTGTTATGCTTAAGAGTCTATTATAAAGAAATAGCAAAACACTGAATAATGTAAATGAACAATCAGAATTGAATATTCCAATAAGCCGGGACTGGCCAACCAGTCAGAGACCAAGAGCCACATTTTATACAGTGTTACCACAAACAGCCACATCGTACACATGTGCACACATGAACGACACCCATCCCATTCCCTCTCTCACACACACACACACACACACACACACACACACACAGACACACACACACACACACACACACACACACACACACACACCGCTGCTCAGCCTGATTTATTTTAAATTCACACACCAACGTTCTCATAAAATTCTCACATCTTTGAAGGTAAGCGTGTAATTGCGATTCAATAGCTGTGTTAATGTCCAGTTATCTGTGTTCAACAGCGTGGCGGGACAGTTGGACATCCGATACCATGCGTCTTAGTTTATCATTTTCAGGAGACAAGAGTTCAACAACATCACTGAGGCGTTTTTTTAACAAACTCTATTTTATTGTAAGACTTTCTGGCCTGTGTAATGTTCCAAGCCAGTTGATACGATGCAAACATTACAGTCTCTGAACACTTTGTAAATTTTTGGAAAAACTATGTCTGCTTTTCTGCCTGACATTTCAAAGTGAACAACTTGTACTTGGGAAGTTCAGTCCCTTTAGGAAATTCCTGGTTGTAGTTAGCATGGAGTGAGCTGAAGTGGCGCTGAGGATTTGAAACTTTGAAATGCACTAATGACGCCCGACATAAGGCAGAATAGCGTTAAACAAAAAAATATAAACTCTCGCACTCTGTTAAAAATGCCCTGCTCATCTTCATATTTATTTTTTACTGAGCTTTTTTTATTCTGCCATTAGGAGCTAACTTGACACAAATTGTTTACTTAAATGACCTCGCCCATACTGGGAAGCTTTGTTTTATTTTCATCTCACACACAAGCGCGCTTAACGAAAATACCATATTGAACTCAACCGAAGCAAACACGTACATTAAAAAACACAAACTTCGCTATGAACATAAGAGCCGCATGAAGCCAGGAAAGAGCCGCGGGTTGGCCACCTTTGCAATAAGCCATGTAAGACAAAGATAAAAAGACTATTTTGTTTTGAAAACAACAACAGCAATCATTACACCATATCATTATGTCTTTTTCTCACTCCCAAATTTGCCAAATGGCTTAATTCTACTTCGGGTTGTGGGAGGTTGAAGCCTATCTGAGCTGGCACTGGGTATAAGGCAGAGTACAGCCTGAATGAACAGCTTGCAAGGCCATTGCATGGCAACACGCGCACAATAATCCACACTCAGATCTAGGGTCAATGTGAATGTTTTTGGACTGTCAAAGGAAACCGGAGAACACAGAAGAACCCACGCAAACGCAAGGAGAACATGCAAACTCCACTCAAAAATTTCATAGCCTGGTAGACGAACCCAGAACCTTTATGGCGTGAGGACGACGTGCAAACAACTGCATGTTCACAACTGCAAACTACTACACCACTGTCTCATCAATAGGTCATCTTGTTGTATTTAATCTTTTTTTATGAGCATGACCAAAACTTACCATTTTAATAGCTGTGCTAGTTTTACCCTAAAACCTCTGGTGCATCTTATTCAGACTGTATTAAAAGAAAGCATTTCATGTGTATTCTTGTTTTTGTTTTTTAAAACCCAATGTAATAATCTTTTAGGTAATAAATTAGTAATAATAAACATATATGATAGTAACAGTGTAAATAAAAATTAGGCATCTGCTCAGAATTGTAGCTTTTGTATAACTTAGGGTTGGCTAGTTTTTGCCCAAGGATACACCTTTACAAATCTTGCACTCTAATTACATTTATCATGTTTTGCAACACAGAGTACATCTATTCATCTTTGCTGAACAAAGTTACAGCATATGGAAGATTAAATTCATGTGGCAATTTTTTTCTTTATTCCATTTGACAGGGATTTAAGCACAGGCAGTACACCAAGCATGAATGTGTGTTCAAACCTGGCATACAATGTGTTAGAAACTATGAGTAAGAAATTAATGCCGAGTCTTGATTCACTCATTACCTACTATGCAGTGCAGTATATACTGAGTTGACGGTTTTATAGTGGTGTCTGAATGTATAGCGAGACTCATTATAGACTATATAGTGGACTCAATGTACCCCGCGATGCACAAAAATGAAAAGTAGTGTACAGCCGATGGTTTCTCACAAAGCAAAATATACCATCATCCATTGCATTTGGGCTGATAATATATAAAACATCATTTTATTACTATTGTTTATTATTATAAATGTAAGTAATATAGTGTTTAACATTCGATAATATGGTGAAGTTCAAATTGTGACTGGTCCACCAGTTGGCTTGTCACTTTTTAATTGTGAGACAAAATTACATAAATAATGGCACTGGGAAGTCGTGTTTAAAAATATTTTCCACTTTACCATTAAGATCAGTAAGTGGTAGTGAGTGAGTTATTGATTTTGGACACAGCTTAGGACCCATAGTTGGGAGGAACTACTGTATATGTCAGCAGTGATCTAGTGATGTGATGAGTGCAGAAACAGGAAAACGCAGTGACAGCAATCATATGTACACTCTGGTTAAAAGTATGCTGAAACTTGAACATGGCATTTGTGTGTGCTTGTTCTATTATTCCTGTATGCAGTTGTCATAATGTTGTTGCTGTAATTATAATATTCGCTCCTCTGGGAAGGCTTGCCAGTAGAGCTTTTCATTCATTTTCTAAACCACTTAACCCTAATTAGGGTTGCGGAAAGGCTGGTATCCATCTCAGACAATTCTGGGCGAGGGCAGAGAGTACACCCTGGACAGCTCGCCAGGCCATCACAGGGCAGAAACACGCCGACAGCTATGCAGCCTACTCTTGATGAAAGAAAGCGGTGGTTCCTTTACACGAATCTCCATAGACAGTGAGAGACATTGCCGGCCTTTGATAACCCAGTTAGCCGCACTGAGGGGCTTGCCACTAGATTTTGGCACATGACTGTGGGGATCTGAGGTTCTGTGGGTGATTCGCTTTTTTGCTCATTTAGCTACAAAAACATTAATGAGGCCAGGCACTGATGTTGGGTTACCTACAACTTATAAATCAGCACTTCAGTTTATCCCAAATGTGTTCAGTGAGGTCGGGGTTACAATTATGATTATTTGGGGTAAGTGAGATATCCACATATTTCAGACATAATAATTCTGGAAAACACTGAAAAGACACATGGGGCGCAGGATCGCTGATCCAAAGGTTGGGGGTTCGAGTCCCACTCTCCACAGGGTTGTCACTGTCCCCCCCAGTGCGGCTAACTGGGTTATCAAAGGCGGGCCATGTCTGTCACTGTCTATGGTGAGAGGCATGTAAAAGAACCATTTCTGACTTTCGTAAAGAGTAGCTGCAAAGTCGTCAGCGTGTTTCTGTCCCTTGCTAAAAGGGTTGTGACAGGAAGGGCATCCGACGTAAAAACCTCTGCCAAATCAAACGTGTGAATCAGATGATTCGCTGTGGTGACTCCCGAGTAACAGGGAAAAAGCCGAAAGGAAGACAGACAGACAGACAGACTGAAAAGACACACACACACACACACACACACACACACACACACACATACCATTTATATTGTAACAACCAAAATATCTTGGGGTTTATTGATGCAACGCTGTTTGTTCTAGATTATACACATATATACAGTAAGACTATATCTAGGGATTTTGTGAGATCCCTGAAACCGTGAATTCATTAAATCACTTATGTATGGGTAGAGTGGTCTTAAAATACAGTCGGCCCCCAACTTACGAAGACCCCTGTGTACGAAATCCCCAGGTTACAAAAAACATTTCCCTGAGTTTCCGTCCCCGAGATACGAAACAACCCCCTCTTACGAAAAGAAATTCAAAATTCAAACGCGCCAATCAAAAATTCACACTACGCCCGAGTTGCTCTCTCATTGGTTGTCCCTCAACATCCCGCCCCGCTGGCCTCCCAGATAGAGACAGAAGGAAGCTTCACTCTTTAGTTTGTAGTTTCGTTTTTTGAATTGTTTTAATTCAGTAAATGTTTAATAAATGTGGGTGCATTTGAGCTCATCTGGTGCTTGAGCTCATCACCGATCCCTCAAGGAATCAAATTAAAGTTGAGTTTGTCAAGCAGGGAATATGCTTTGAATTCAAATCTTGTGGGTGTGGCCCACAGCGCGCATGCGAGAGAAAGACAGAGAGAGAGAAAGAGAGAGACAGAGAGAGAGAGAAAGAGAGTGAGAGAGAGAGAGAGAGAGAGAGAGAGAGAGAGAGAATAACGCTTAAGTTTTTAGTTTATTTTTTTTAAGTTGTTTTAATTCAGTAAATGGTCAAGCAGGGAATGCGCTTTGAATTCACGTCTTGCGGGCGTGGCCCGCAGCACGCGCGCGACAGAGAGAGAGAGAGAGAGAGCGAGAGAGAGAGAGAGCGAGAGAGAGAGAGAGATGGATGGAATAACACTTTAGTTTTTAGTTTTTTTAAGTTGTTTAATTCAGTAAATGTTTAATAAATGTGGGTGCATTTGAGCTCATCTGGAATTCCGATCCCTCAAGGAATCAAATTAAAGTTGAGTTTCTCAAGCAGGGAATGCGCTTTGAATTCCACGTCTTGTGGGCGTGGCCCGCAGCACGCAGGCGAGAGAGCGATAGTGAGAGAGAGAGAGAGAGAGAGAGAAAGAGAGAGAGAGAGAGAGAGAGAGAAAGAAAGGTGGGTGTGTGTGGGTGTGTGTGTGTGTGTGTGTGTGTGTGTGTGTGTGTGTGTGTGTGTGTGTGTTAAAAATGTTTAATAATGGTTTAATTAATAAATATGTTAATAAAATGGTTTAATATGTTAATAAAATGTTTAAATGGTTTCATAAATAATTTTCTTTTTCTTTGAACACATATTTCATACAAAATCGGTGTACTTTTATCATATTTAAAGGGTTTATGGGGTTTATCCAGTCCAAAGACTGGAGCCTTGGAACGAATTAGGCGTTTAATATGTAAGATGCGACTCCTTATTACGAAATCCCTGCTATACAAAAATGGCTCTGGAATGGATTAATTTTGTAAATTGGGGGCCGACTGTATATGGATTTCAGTACGCAAATTGCCACTATTTCATGAAATCCCTGGTTACACAGTTGTACTGTAACATATGTACATGCATAGTCATAGCACGTTTTACAAGCTTGCTTTTATATTTGTTTTTGCATCTAGAATGGCCTGAATGCTCTTCATCTTGCCTCCAAAGAGGGCCATGTGGAGATGGTGGCACAGCTTATTAAACTAGGAGCCACTGTGGATGCGGCAACAAAGGTAAGCAGAGAGGGTGCAGTGGGAATTTCCACTTCCTCTTGATAAGCACATACACACACACACACACACACACACACACACACACACACACACACACACACACACACATTGCAGTGGGAGTGGTTATTTGTGGAAGCCAGTGTAATTAGTTCAGCTGTCCATAGCTTTGCTGTCTCGGCAAATTTCCAAAGTCAAGGTTATGGACAATTTTTAAGAGGCGTAGAGGCCACTTTTAAACAGCGGAAATAGCTTCCTAATAAAACTGTTTCACAACAATGATACTGCTTAGGCTGCCAAATTCCTGTGGCTTAATTCCACATTTGTAAATAAACACTGGCCAATACTCTCATTTCTCAGCCGGACCAAATGCAAGTAGAACACAGCATCTTTATTACACTGATATGTCAGCACATAATGGTCCTGAAAAAAAACCCAGTTTTTATTTCATTATCTATAAAAATCTTAATTTACTTACAACAAACAAAAGCTTCAATTCATACTTAAGAAAAAGTTCTTACCTGAATTGGAACCTTTTCTCTCAAATCTTTGTTGCATAATGTAATTTTCTGAACTGATTTATTCTGGGTCACTTTAGAATGACCAATTTGCCTAATGTACATCTATTTGGACTATGAGACAAAACTGGATTACCTAGAGGAGACTTGTGCAAGTAGAGATATTTCCCTATCATCCATATTCGGTGCAGAATATGCTACCTACTTATGTAATCCCAAAAGGAGTCCCCGAATCTTAATCAACAATGAAAAGCCTCAAAACAGGCATGACTCAGTGTAAATATAATTCATCTGTTGCTAGGAAGATACTCGTATGATCGTACTTATTGGTTGAGAGCCGGATTCATTTTGTTTATGGATGTTAACGGGTTTGAAATGTGGACCTTCAGAAAGTGGTTCTGAAACTGTAATTACTATTTTCTCAAAAAAAAATTCTGATTAGCGACATACAAAGTGGTGTAACTCAATTTTCATGCTATAGTCATGTATTATACCTCACTTTAAAGCATACAGTATTAAATTCTCTTTCCAAACATATCAGTATCTCAGTATGTCAAATTTCCTATTTAATCCATAGTATGATGGAGCAGTTCACATTTATGATGTGAGAAGTGATGCTGTTTCACAGATTCCTGTTCAAGCATGGGTTCTATGTGGAGTTTTGTATCTTATCCTTGTGCCCATATGAATTTCCACTGGATTCTCTGTTTTCGTCCCCACAAACAAAAACATGCCAGTAGGTGCTGTAGCTTCTATAAATTGAACCAAAGTATGAATATGTGTGAGTCGGCATTTGACTAACATCTGTTCTAGCCTATAGTCTTACTTCTCATACAGTGTCCCAGGGATAATTTCTGGATCCACCATGACTTTGACCAGGAGAAAGGATTTCAGAAAATTTAAAGGTTATAAGATCCGTTAAAAGGTCCCTTCGCGCGATAAGACACCGAACTTACTGACTGCACAAGACTAAATCTTTTTCAGAGTTTTTGCGGAAGAATGTGCTTGCTGTTCATAAAAGGAGGGGTTTGGGTCGGGGCATTGGCCAGGACATACAAACAGGACATACAAAAATAAAAGTTAAATAAAACAATTGGTGACTTACATTAATCATTTAATTATACACAACTGAACAATTAAGGGTGAAGGACCAACATTGGTAACATGGAAGTACTGGGACTTCAACCAGTGATCTTCAGCACATTAATCCAGAGTGTAAACCACCAAACCACCACCACCCCCATAAATTCATTCTTTCACTCATCCATTTATTTCCATCTAATCCTAATTAGGCTCACAGGGACGCTGGAACCCATCTCACCTAACTCTGGGCGAGGGCACAGTCCACTTTGGACAGCTCACCAGACCATCACACGATAGAAACACGGCTGACTATAGATTAGATGCTATAGATTGCAAAAATTATACATACATGAGAGGCAGTGAGTGTAATTAGCACCAGAAGGCCACTTTTGGCTGAGTGGCAGCTCGCAGATATAGAAAGTATTCTGTCATTCATTTTCGAGCCACTTTAATCCTAATTAAAGTTGCGGGGATACTGGCGCCCATCTCAGCCAACTCTGAACAGCTCGCCAGGCAATCGCAGGGCAGAAACATGTTGACGGTTATGTAGTCTACTTCTGAGAAAAGTCAACAATGGTTCTTTTTCATGCATCTCACTATAGACAGTGATAGACATAGCCAGCCTTTGATAATCTAGTTAGCTGCACTGGGGGGACAGCAGCAATAACCGTTGACAGTGGGGCTTGAACCCCCAAACCTTGGATGAGTTATCTAGCACCTTACCACCAGGTCACTAATGCCCAAGTATTAAACACTAAGCTCATTTGTTTGTACCTACAGAAAGGAAACACGGCGCTTCACATCGCCTCTCTTGCTGGTCAGACTGATGTGGTCAGAGAGCTGGTGAATAATGGAGCTAATGTCAACGCACAGTCTCAGGTAAGAGTATGATGAAACAGAGGAAACTGAACCAGTATGGATTGTTGTAATCATCAGAGAGGAATTTTTTTCCTCAGAAACTGTACTTTCTATATGAGTACTCATGTTGAAGCCGGGGTTTTTTAATACTTATACCTACCCGACCTGTTATAAGAACCAACCCAGCCTAAAACAACAGTGTTAACTAAAGAAACAAACCAGACCTGATGTGCAAACTACATTTATTTTAGCTTTACTCCACATTAGCAGTTTTGAAATTACAGACTTTTTTTTTTAACCCAGTTGCTTAATTTTCACAGGTTCAAATGTAATCGGACGCACTCTTTGACCTGTTTTTTACTTCAATTTAAAGACAGTACAGACGCTCCCGGATTTAAGTTCATCCATTTTACGTTTTTTTTTTTTAATTTTACATTTTTTTTTTTTTTGAAGTCAAATTTTGAGTTTAGACGTACCTACGTAGTACGCTGACGTAATGACGCTGTATCCATTGTTTACAAACGACAGACTGAACGTGCCCCTCCTTCCCGTTATGTAGTTATATACCGTGTTACCCTTGTGTTAAGACGTTGTCTCTGTGATCTTTGTGTTTACACTGTTTTGCGGACTTTTGTAACCCTAAGCAAATATGGTTGGTGATTCACATCAGTGCAGGCTGTGTTCTAAACAAGTTCAACGGCACCCTTGCGCACTTGAAAAACCGGAAGTCCGTATAACCCACAGCAAGTACAATACTTTTGCAAGTACACTGCTTTCAGTATTGAGCACCTCACATATTGTAAGCGCTGATTGGCTGTTTTAAGCTTCATGTAAAGTGACTCGGTATAAATAAGTGAATTATTTTAAATTAATGTTGATATTATTTCATAGATTTGATATTATTTTACAATGTTATGTTTATAATAATAATCTTTCAAGATGGCGCCGGGTGACCTGCAGCCAGTTACAGGAGCTCTTGTTTATTTTCCTTTTTTTTCTCTTTTCTATTGTATATAGGAGTGTTTCTTTATCTTTTTTCAAATTTTCTTTTTCTTTCTTCAATACTGCATCTGGGAAACCCACTTTTATGATGCTTTTGTTTTCCTGTGCACTTTTACTTTCACTTTTTGGATCGGCGTCAGGAAATTCATTCACCGACGGCTCTGAGCAACGCAGGTCTTACACACGTGAGACCCTCCTCGGCCTGCGCGCCCCCGCCCTCCTTCACGCGGAAAAGCCTGTTGTTCCTGTGGAAATACGGAGGAAAAGGAGAGGCTGCAGAGGGGGACGAAAGACGCGGAGGACATGTGTTCCCTCTGTCATCATGGGAAATGTCCGCGCGATCACCAACAAGACCGAGGAGCTGGCGGCGCTGACCCGGCAGCAGAGGCAGTACCGGGACTGCAGCCTCATGTGTTTCTCAGGGACGTGGCTGAATGAACTCACACCGGACTCTGTGGTTTCTCTTAACGGATTTACACTCGCGCGTGCAGATCGGAGCGCGGTAAGAAGAAAGGAGGGGGTGTGGCGGTCTATGTGAATGAACAATGGTGCCACCCGGCCAACATGCACGTGAAGGAGCAGCTATGCACGCGGGACCTGGAGCTGCTCGCGGTGAGCGCGCGGCCATATTATCTACCGAGGGAGTTTTCACACGTGATTGTGTTTTGCGTGTACATTCCGCCCTCGGCTGATGCGGTGGCCGCGTGTGAGCGTCTCCACAGCGCTGTCAGCCAGACACAGACTCGTCACCCCCGCGCCATGATTCTGATCAGCGGGGACTTTAACCACGCCCCTCTCTCGACGTTCACGCAATACGTGAAGTGCGCCACAAGAGACAATAAAACTCTGGACTTGCTGTATGCTAATGTGAAGGACACTTACAGCTCCACCCCCCTCCCCCCACTGGGATGCTCAGACCACAAACTGGTCTACCTGCTCCTCCAATACACACCTATGGTGCAAAAGGAACCTGCGCAGAAGAGGACTGTGAAAGTGTGGACAGAGGAGACCAACGAGAGGCTTAGGGACTGTTTCCAGACCACAGACTGGAGCATGCTCTGTGACTCCTTTGGTGATGACATCGACGGCCTCACACACTGTATCACTGATTACATGAACTTCTGCGTGGACAGCACTGTGCCAACACGGAGGGTACGGTAGCAGAAGAAGGTCCAGCGTGAGCTCCAGTGGCGGATCAGGAGGGCAAAGAAGGACTATGGGAAAAAGCTGGAGGAGAAGCTGGCTCAGAACAACGTGCGGGACGTCTGGAGAGGACTAAAAACCATGTCTGGATTCGGGCAGGGTGTCAGAGGGACAGCTGATGGTGACCAGCGCTGGGCGGATGAACTAAACTGTTACTTCAACAGGTTTGATTCTCCCCCCTCCCCCTCTACCCCCCTCCCCGTTCCCCCGCTCTCTTCACACGTCTCCAGACCAGCAGACACCTCCCCCCTCCCCAGGCCAACTTCACTTGACTGCTACAGCCCGACACAGACACATCCCCTCCCTCTGCAGACCCCCCACATCAGACCAGGTGAGCCAGACAGCTGAGGCGACTAAATCAGAGGAAATCTGAAGGACCAGATGGCATCAGTCCCAGGCTGCTGAGGACCTGCGCAGACCAGCTCTGTGAGGTACTATGCTACCTGTACAACCTGAGCCTCAGCCTGGAGAAGGTTCCCGTCCTGTGGAAGACCTCCTGTGTGGTTCCGGTTCCCAAAACAGCTCAAGCAAAGGAACCAGCCCACTACAGACCTGTCGCCCTGACCTTCCATCTTATGAAGACCATGGAAAGGCTCCTCCTCATACACCTCCGCTCGATGGTGAGCCCCACCCTAGATCCGCTGCAGTTTGCCTACAGGCCCAACATCGGGGTAGAAGACGCCATCATGTACCTTCTGCAGCGGGCTCTCACCCACCTGGAAATCGCTGGCAGCGCTGTGAGGGTCATGTTCTTTGACTTCTCCAGCGCCTTCAACACCATCAGGCCAGCGCTTCTGCGGGGGAAGCTGGAGGACGTGGGAGTGGACTGGCATCTTGCTGCCTTACTAACCGTCCACAGTACGTGCGGCTGCGCGGCTGTAAGTCAAAGGTGGCAGTCTGCAGCACGGGGGCACCGCAGGGCACCGTCCTCTTACCCTTCCTTTTCAACATTTATACCTCGGATTTCAGCTATAGCACAGCCAGCTGCCACCTCCAGAAGTTCTCGGACGACTCCGCCATCGTGGGCCGTGTGTCAGAGGGGAACGAGCTGGAGTACCGGTCGGTCATCGTTGACTTCGTGCACTGGTGTGAGCGCAACCACTTGTGCTTGAACACCAGGAAGACGAAGGAGATGGTGGTCGACTTCAGAAGAAGCACACTAACACACACACACACAATCACTAGTGAACGTCCAGGGACAGAACATTGAGATAGTGAACAGTTTCAAATACCTGGGCATTCACCTTAACAATAAACTGGACTGGTCCCACAACACCAACGCCCTGTACAAGAAGGGCCAGAGTCGCCTCCACCTTCTGAGGAGACTCAGGTCCTTCGGCGTATGCAGACCTCTGCTCAGGACATTTTATGACTCTGTGGTAGCCTCTGCAATCCTCTACGCTGCCATCTGCTGGGCCCCGGGCAGCACAGAGCGGGACAGAAAGAGACTGAACAAGCTGGTCAGGAGGGCCAGCTCTGTCCTCGGCTGCCCACTGGACTCTGTGGAGGAGGTGAGTGAGAGGAGGATGGTAGCAAAGCTCACATCCATCTTGGTCAACAGCTCTCACCCACTGCACCAGACTGTAGAGAAGCTGAGTTGCTCCTTCAGTGGACGACTAAGACATCCTCAGTGCAGGAAGGAGCGCTACCTCAGGTCGTTCATTCCCACCGCTGTCAGACTGTACAACGCCACTTTGTAACTGTCTGTGAAAATACCGGTTATGTGCAATAAAAACCCCGTGCACTTTAATCAACCACATCTACCCCACTGACTGTGAACCATATCAACCCATCTACTCTGCACTCAGATACATTTATACTTTAATATAGGCCAGTCTACAAAGTCGTTCCCTTCTTTTCTTTTATTGTTTATTAATTTATACTATTTATGTATCTATTTATTTATTTACTTATATAATATATATGTATGTGTGTATGTTTGTATTTGTATCTATTTTTGCACCCCCTACTGATGATACCTCAAGAGCCTGTAACAGTGAATTTCTCCATTGTGAGATTAATAAAGCTGCATCTTAGCTTATCTTATTAATTGATTTAGGGGTGTTTTATGAGATACGGTAATGGTATTTATGGATGTATAGTACAGTATGAGCATCATACGTCACATGTCATACGTCACTGTAACAACTTACGTTCACTTTCAACTTAAGTTCGGCCGTCCGGAACCAATTAAAAACGTAAGTCGGGGAGCGTCTATATACTTATATAAATTAGTTAATATTGACGTGCTTCTTTATGCATTACAGATTCCTATAATTAGCAATTAGTGCAAATACATCATTTCCAGCAAGTACACTTCATGCAGTGGCTTTTTATTTAGCAGTTTATTTTCTATAGACATTTTACCTTAAGCACATCCTGTTGAGGTTCAGCACTTCCTGTTTATTCAACAACCGATCTTTCTGTCTTGTTTCTTTAAAAAGTCAGTTTCCTTTCAATTTTTTTTTTTAACAAATGCACTTTGTGTAGGGGATTTAGATCTTCCATTATAAAGTGCACTTCCTGCAGAGGTTTTTTTGTATAAAGTGTACTTCACATGGACAGTTTTTCTTTAGAAAGTGCACCTCCACTAGTGGAGAGATGAGCGACTCTTCCCGGAGAACCATACCAGTGCATAAATAATCTGTACCTTATATGATGGATACTTTTACGCAGCAAGTCAGCTGTGTCACTAACATCACGCTTCACAAGAAACGACATCTCTTAAAACACATTTCCACAATCCCAATGTCCTCACATCGTTTCCGCACGTCACTCCATGTTTCCATGGGGAGAGGAAAGATGCAAAGATTTGATGAAAGTGAGAAAAATAAGAAGCCTTTTTTATGTATATAACAATTTAAGGATTTTAAGAAGTACCTAGAGTGATAGTTTTTTAATATTCAGCTTTTCTAAAGGAATTTTTATTCAAGATAAAGGCACTTTCTATATACAGTGGTACCTCACTTTACGAAAGTCTTACCAAATGAAAAATTCAGGTTACGAAATGCATTTTCCTAAAATTTTTGTCTCTGGATACGAAACAAGTTCATGTTATGAAAGCGCCATCTTAAAAATGTAAACGCACCATTCAAACATTAAAACGCGCCATTCAAACAATGCACGAGCTGCTCTCCCATCAATGACGTTCAAACATCCCGCTCCGCTGGCCTCCTATTGGCAAGGAGGGATAACGCAGCTCCCTCCCATTGGCTATTATGGAGCTGCAGCTACCATAATGCTTTTCGTGTAAAGGACAGAGTTACTGTTGTTTCATGCTTTATTTCTTGACTCAGGCTTTTAACCTTCCATAAACATTTGTAAGATTGTAACTTTGTGAAGAAGACATGGACAACACATGCGCGCACACACATGCGCGCACACAGACACACACACACACACACACACACACACACACACACACACACACACACACACACACACACTCGCACGTGCGTGATTTCCGGTGTGAGTGAGAAGAAGAAACGGGCTCAAGTGATATCGCAAAGGAATATGGCCAAACTCGTCTACCATTGGTACGATATTGAAGCAGAAGGAGGTCTTAACAGGTATGCTTTTATAATTTTTAAAGGGTTTAGGGGGTAGTATTGGGGGCCTTGGAACAAATCACACGTTTTACATGTAAAATGCGGTTCAATTTACGAAAGATCCCGGTTAAGAAAAAAGCTCTGGAATAGATTAATTTCGTAGGGTGAGGTACCACTGTACTAGTAAATTTCCTATGTATATATTCCTTTTTCTTCAATATCTATTACTTGTAGCAAGTGCATTTCTTGTAGAAAGGTTTCTTACAACAAGTGCATTTTCACTATTTCGTGTAGAGTTTTGCTCCTGCACCGTTTTTTACCTTGAAAAATTGCACTTCCTATAAAGTTATTAGCATGTTTATTTCCTGTAGAGGTTTTTCATTTAATAAGCGCAAATCCCATCAGGTTTTTACCCTTTAACTGGTAACACTTTGTACGCACATATTTTATGCCTCCAGGGCTGGAGGTATTATAAATTTTCACCCACAAAGTGGCTTTGAAGCTATATGAAGGGGTTCTGTCTGTCTGGCCATCTGTCTATCACACTGTCTGTACGTTTCTGGATATTTACTCACTGCTTGTTGAAGCTGGGGCTTCAAACTTGGTATGCTGGCTCGCTACTCTGAGTGCGAGGATGAGTTTATGTGTGTGACCTTGACTGACTTTTCAAAGTCACAAAGGTAAATGGAACAGTTGGAGAAAAGTGTCCGGTGTGATGTGCGATAGGAGAGTATCAGCAAGAATGAAAGGAAAAGTGTACAAGACGGTGATGAGGCCAGCGATGTTGGATGGTTTAAAGACAGTGGCCCTGGGGAAAAGACAGGAGTCAGAGCTGAAGGTAGCAGAGATGAAAATGTTGAGGTTCTCTCTGGGAGTAACGAGGATGGATAGGATCAGAAATGAGCACATCAGAGGGACAGCACATGTAAGATGTTTTGGAGACAAAGTCAGAGAGGCTAGATTGAGATGGTTTGGACATGTACAGAGGAGGGATAGTCAGTATATTGGTAGTAGGATGCTGAGGTTGGAACTACCAGGCAGGAGGCCAAAGAGAAGATTTATGGATGTGGTGAAGGAGGACATGAAGGTAGTTGGTGTAAGAGAACAAGATGCAGAGGATAGAGTGAGATGGAGGCAAATTATTTACTGTGGTGACCCCTGAAGGGAACAGCTTAAAGGAGGAGAAGAAGAAGAAGAAGAAGAAGAAGAAGAACTGTATATTAGGTCTCCGGACATTTACTTGCCAGGTGCTGAAGATAGGGCTTCAAACTTGGTATGCTGGCTCACTATTATGAGTGCTGAGGCGGAGTTTATGTGTGAGTGACCTTGACCTACTTTTCAATGTCACAGATGCCAAACGGTAAATTAGGTTTTTGAACATTTTCCTGCTGCACACTGAAGCTGGGGCTTTTTTAAACTTGTTATGCTTTTTCTATATTGGCATATTATACAATGGTCCTTTTGTCTGCAGCTTCTGGACTCCTATAGTGAAGTTTGTTTTTTGGTTCCCATCCAGCTGTTCATCCAGGCCAGTTTCCTAAGTGTAATAAAAGAAAAAAAAAAAAATTGGAGTCAGCACGGTGGTGCAGTGGCTACCATGTTGGCCCCACAGCATGAAGGTCCTGGGTTCGATTCCCAGCTCAGGTGTTTCTGTGTTCTCCCTGTGCTTGTGTGGGTTTCTTCCCACAGTCCAAAAACATGCACAGCTGGTTAATTGGTTGTTCCAAATCACCCCTAGGTGTGAATGTGGGTATGAATGTTTGTGTGAGTGTCACCCCTGCGATGGCCTGGCGAGCTGTCCAGGGTGTACCCCGCCAATGGAACGAATGTCCAACTTGACTCAAGGATGAGCTCATTTGATTTTGGAGGTCAAGGTCACTGCAGCCTCATGTGTGCCACTCTTGTGAATGTGATTCTCGAGAACTCTTTGATGGAGTTTCTTTTAATACAAATGAAAAATCTTTAACAAATGCCCAACTTGTCTCAAGGATGAATACATATGATTTTGGAGGTCACGGGTAAAAAGTCAAGGTCATTGCTGTCTCATGCGAGCAATTCTTTTGAACCCCATATCTTGAGAAGGTTTATTTATTTTATGCAAGCATTTCACCGTACACTTGATTGACTCTGTAATCCAGGGTTTAATACAAACCATGCTCCTTAACTATGATATTACTAAGGCATGTTTCATTCGACCTCTGACACCACACCGACACTGCTGTTTTTAAGTGTCTGCATTGCATTCTGCTTTGAGGCACATAACCAGGAGCGGTTACTAAATGGTTCTTCACCAATAGAATTCTGACTGTATTTCTTTATCAGTGATTGTGAAAGCGCTTTCTATAGAAAGCTTTTGTTTAAGCTACACATCCTTTTTTGCAATAAACAGAAAAAAACCAAATAATATTTTCACATGTGGACAGATTCTGTATCTCTCCATGCTGAGCTGGGCATATCACTAGCTGCATTGCTACGTGATCGGCATGGTTAATGAGTGCTTGGTTGGTAACACCGACAGCTTGGCCTTAAATGACTCAATGTCGTGTGTCACTAGTGTGATGTTCCGAAGTGACCAGCAGCCTCATTATTATGAAGAGAAATAACTTCAAATATTCTGAGATCATGATTCCACTTAATTCCTTTTCAGTCTGAGTGAAAGCACACACGCACGCACACACACGCGCACACACACACACACACACACACACACACACACACACACACACACACACACACACACACACATTATCTGTGAGAGGTGATTATCTGAGAGGAGGACACACTTTTCAAACATGCTCCTCAGTGCTGTTGATTCTCAGAACTAAAGAAGTATAAATAGAATAGCAGCACTTTTATACTAAAGGGTTACAGCAAGTTTAGGTCAAGGGCATTGATTTAAATTTATTCAGGATCTGAGTATAAGAACCGTTCATCAAAATCTTAGAGTACAGTACAGTGTAGCGAGTACACCCTTGTCTGCTTAAATATTAATGTTATGAGTGATATGAATGCATAAATATGCTACTGATTATACATATCACACAAATCATACATACAAATAAAAACAAAATAACCACTGACAGTGAAGTGAATCATATTGATTATTTCATTACAGCAGCACCTGCCAAGGAGTGGGATATATTGGGAATAAAATGAATAGTCAGTTCTCAGAGTTGGAGTATTAGAAGCAGAAAAAAGAAGCAAGTGTATTTTTCTGAGTTGTGGCTCAGTGGTAAGAGCTCCAGGTCCGTGATCCAAAGGTCAGGGTTTAATCTCCAATACCACCATGCTGCCAGTGTTGGGCTCTTATGTCATGGGTACTCAAGGCTCATTGATGTGAATAAATTCTAGTACATCTGTTCTGATTCCACAGAAATACTACTGTAACAAACGGATTAAACTATTGATGCCAGCAGTATATTTGTATGGGCTTGCCTAGCTGCAGAAGAGTCGGGTGGTACGGCTGATCAGTCTATGTGTGTATATGGAAAGAATACAAAAGGAAACCAATTAATATGTGATGCGATGTGTGTTTTACCAGAATGGCTTCACACCACTCTACATGGCTGCGCAGGAGAACCATCTGGATGTTGTCCGATTTCTGCTGGACAACGGCTCCAGCCAAAGCATCGCCACAGAGGTACATACAGTACACACAGATTCACAAACATAAATATCTTTGTACGTCTACACATCTGCTCTTATACCAACTCAATATAGTGACAAGTAAAGTAATATATACACAAATGATGGGATATTCTGTTAAAAACACTATTTACCTTCACAAACAACCCAGATAAGCCTATTTTAATGAAAAGCTGAATATGCCACTTGAAGTGTTTAAACGATTGAAATTATAATTATAACAAGTGGTGTTATGTGGTATTGAGTGTTTTCAATAACAGCACATCTGAATTGCTTAATTCTTCTTTATTCCTCAGCATTTTTTCAAGCTTTAGATTTTTTTATGAATTAAAAATTAACACATCATACTTGTCACAGTTCACTGTTGGATTTAATATTGTGGAATATCCACAAAAGAAATTAGTTCCTGCTATCACTTATGTCAAAGTAGCTATAAACTGTTATTATTTCCATCCTGCTCTGTTTTTTCTTTCTGGAAAAAAAATTGCCTGCCAAAATGAATAAATACTAGTAATTAGAAACCACAATGTCAGGTTTTTAGCCAAGCTCCAAAGTGGAGTACGGTGCATCGCGTTTGTTTTTTTTGAAATATTCATTGAATTAAAAAATAAGGAAATTAAGGAAGAATAGGGGAAAAAGTTAAGGAAAATGCCAAAAAACAAGGCCAATTATGCAAAAAAACAAAAAAAAAAACAACGCTAAATGAACACAAAACAAAAAACAACCCAAAATCTCCTATCAAAACTACTTACATTGTTTTGAGTTGCACATCTGAGTGCGTGCGGTGCCACTGTATGTGTGTTTATTTATATTTTATTTACATCTCCCGGTTGGACATGCCTGAAACACGACACCAGGGAGACGTTCAGGATGCATTCTAGCCAGATGCCCGAGTCACCTTAACTGGCTCCTCTCAATGTGGAGAAGCAGCGGTTCTACTCCGAGCTCCCCCTGGATGGCTGAGCTTCTCACCCTTTCTCGAAGGGAAAGGCCCACCACCCTGTGAAGGAAAATAATTTCAGCCACTTGCATCCGCAATCTTGTTCTTTCAGTCACTACCCAAATCTTGTGACCATAAGTGACGATTGAAACTTAGTTCGACTAGTAAATTGAGAGCTTTGTCTTGTAATTCAGCTCCCTCTTCACCACGACAGACTAGTACAAGCTCTGTTTTACAGCAGAGGCTGCAGCAAACCGCCTTGTCAAGCTCCCGCTCCATCCTTCCCTCACTTGTGAGCAAGACCCAGAGATACTTGAACTCCACCACTTGGGGCAGGACCTCATTCCAGACCTGGAGGGTGCATTCCACCCTTTTTCAGCTGAGAACCATACCCTCGCAGTAGCCTTACTGTATTTCCTGTGGTGGGCATGTACAGATATCAAGTGGACTTGGAACAACTAGTCAAGCCATAATCCACAAATATGGTACAGGGATTCCTCACTTTCCGTGGTTAATTGGGACCGAGATCCCCCGCGACCACCGAATTCCGCGAAGTAGGATCACCCCACCCCCCCCAACCCCCCTGACTCACGTATACGTACATGGATATGTGTATATAATATCAATAAATACATATTCAACGCTATAAATGCTTATAATAACAATTAAACATTAAAAACGACTGCATAAGATGTAAATAAAATATAAATACACACACATACAGATGCATGCATGCACTCAGATGCGCACCTCACAAAAATGTAACTAGTTTTGATGGGAGGTTTTGGGCTGTTTTTTGTTTTGTGTTTGTTTATGGGTTTTTTTTTTTTTTTTTTTTTTGCATAATTGGCCTTGTTTTTATTTCATTTTCCTGAACCTTTTCCCCTATTCTTCCTTAATTTCCTTATTTTTTAATTCGATGAAAAAAAATTTATATATATATATATATATATATATATATATATATATATATATATAAATAATATAAAAAATAAAAATATATTAAAAAAAATACATAAAACACTTTATATTTCCAAACATTAGTTTTTGAGTACATAATAACATGTTACATTAAAAAAAATGTTAGTACTATATGTCAATAAAGAAAGCAGTATATTACATATGCGAGGCCATTTTTTCAGATAAAAATATATTGAAGGCTGTGATTTACATGCAAATAAAGAATCAAATGTGACAGTAAATATTTTCAGGAAAACTGTGGCTGGTTCTGTCAGATCCAGTAGATACTGTACTTGTAAAACTGCAAGAAATTGACCTGATGTTATTGTATTTTTAAGCAAAAAGTCATCATCAACACCTAATATTGAATGAGTTTCATTAATTACTGTTTACTGTGCTTTATAGAATGTATATGTTGAGATCTTTAATTTAATTTAATTTTTTAAATAAATTTATAAATAAAAACATCTTTGTTCTACACCATTTTTTGCATGTGCCTAAAACCCTTTCACCGTCTTTTATATACATACATGTACATAAGCCTAAAATTAGAAGTTATTAATGGCTGTATAAACAGGTACAGAATTAAATACACAGTAGAATGTTAATGTAGTGAAAAATGAGAGTGTATAGCAGTTGATGTTGTTGCAATATGGAGAAGTTGTACAGTTTAATGGTCACGGGAAGGAATGATTTCCTGTGTCATTCACTTGAGCATTTCGGTGGTATCAGTCTATCACTGAATGTGCTCCTATGATTAATCAGCAGGTTATGAAGTGGGTTGGAGGAATTGTTCTGTGTTGTCTTTTTTTACACGACATTTGCCTCATCGACACTACCTTAAATATTTTTCTTTAACGATATTAAAATAGAGGGTACATTTGTAAATAGGAAGTTAAAAGAATTTGTGATAATGATCTACTTTATTCGGTTGAATACAAAAACCAGTCTACCCCTGCCACATTTCTACAAAACTCGGCATTTAATGCATCCGAGACTATTTTTTAATATGGAAACCACCAGAAATAACCAAGGGAGTACTGAATGACAGTATCAGTTACAAATTTGAACACACATTTTCATGTGAATACTCCCCGACTTACGTTCATCTGTTTTACATTTTTTTTCGAATTTACAGAATTTATTATTATATTATTATATTATATATTAATTTATTATAATATAAATTTATTCCAATTTAAAAAAAAATTGTCAAAATTTGGGTTTAGACGTACCTACGTAGTACGCTGATGTAATGATGCAATGACGTAATGACACAATGACGCTGCATCCATTGTTTACAAATGACAGACTGAACGTGCCCCTCCTTCTTCCCAGTTCAGTTATATATATCGTTTTATATATATATATATATATATATATATATATATATATATATATATATGTATGTATGTATGTATGTATATATATATATATATATATATATCAGTTATATAGCGTGTTACCCTTGTGTTAAGACGTCGTCTATGTGATCTTTGTGTTTACACTGTTTTTGCGGACTTTTGTAACCCTAAGCAAATATGGTTGGTCAGAAGCGTAAGCCTACTTGCATGGGTGCAAGTCTCATACACAGAGATGAATTAACTATCTGCTCAGATCGGCACAATCTACCATGCATACTCAGTTAAGCAAAGAGAGTTGTAAAATGAATGAAAACCCGAATCCAGAAAAGAAAGAGAACTGTCCGCTCTGTTGGTGATTCACATCAGTGCAGGCTAAGTACTAAACCAGTATTGAACGGCGCCCTTGCTCACTTGAAAGAAGTCTGTATAACCCGCGCTTTGTTTCAAGCACAAATAAATAAACTACTTTCGGTGTTGAGCACCTCGTATATTGTAAGCGTTGATTGGCTGTTTTAAGCTTCATGTAAAGTGACTCGGCTCAGCTTCATGTAAAGTGACCATACGTTGTTCATCGGAACCATTTACAAGCAGAAAGATCGCATCATAGAGAATGTTAAAGGTTATATTTGATATTGTATTTGATATTTGATGAGTGAATTTGATTAAAATTTATCTATTTGAAATTATTTTGCTTGAATTGAATTTATTTGAAATTAATGTTGATATTATTTGATATATTTTACATTATTTTACAATGTTTTGTTTATAATAATTGATTTAGGGGTGTTTTATGAGATACGGTAATGGTATTTATGGATGTATAGTGCAGTATGAGCGTCATACGTCACTGTAACAACTTACGTTCACTTTCAGCTTACGTTTGGCCATCTGGAAACAATTAAAAACGTAAGTTGGTGAGCGTCTGTATACAGTGTTTGGACTTTTAATATTTTACCTAAAATATGTGGCATGTTTAAATTTTACTATAAACCTGAGATTTAGAGAGCTGCTGATATAAAAAATTAATCAAGACCATATGACCAATTATATTTGATAACTGTGCTTGTGTGAGCTACAGAACAGGATTAAAAGCAACAGTATTCTGCTGTCATTAGTCAGATACATGAACATTAAACCAAGTGACCTGTCAGTTATTTCCACACAAGGGTAATGAAGGTTGTATAACTATATGTGCATCAAGGCAGGTGTTGGATATCATGTTTTGTGTGTGTGTGTGTGTGTGTGTGTGTGTGTGTGTGTGTGTGTGTGTGTTCATCCCAGAAGGTTGAAAGAGTTTAAGGATGTATTTGTCATTTCTTCACCAATACACTCAAAACCTACATGTTATGCAGATGAGTTCATTGAAGTATTTGACTTGTATCACTGGAATTTATTATTTATATATATATATAGGGATCTCTCGCTATAGGGGGCAGTGGTGGTCTAGTGGTATAGGGCGCTGGATCGCTGATCCAAAGGTTGGGGGTTCGAGTCCCCCCCAGTGCGGCTAACTGGGTTGTCAAAGGCGGGCCATGTCTCTCACTGTCTATGGTGAGAGGCATGTAAAAGAACCATTGCTGACTTTCGTAAAGAGTAGGCTGCAAAGCCGTCAGCGTGTTTCTGTCCCTTGCTAAAAAAAAGGGTTGTGACAGGAAGGGCATCCGACGTAAAAACCTATGCCAAAACAAATGTGCGAATCAGATGATTCGCTGTGGCGACTCCCGAGTAAAAGGGAAAAAGCCGAAAGGAAGACAAGACATAGGGATCTCTAGCTACATTGTGCTTCAATTCATGCGGCTGCAGTGCGTCGTGTCTTTTTTTAATTTATTTATTTTTAATAAATAAATAAATATTCATCAAAATAAAAATAAGGACATTAAGTAAGAATAGGGCAAAAAAGTTAAGGAAAATGCCACAAAAACAAGGGCAATTGTGCAAAAAAAAAAAAAACTAAACCAACAAAAAAACCAACCCTAAATCTCCCATCAAAACTACTTACATTGTTGTATCTGTGTGTGCACGTGCATCTGTGCATGTGTGTGTGTGCGCGCGCGTATGTATGTGTGTCGTCTTCTTCTCATGCAATACCATCTGTCTGTGTATGTATTTATATTTTATTAACATATTATGTCATTTTTTATTGTTTAATTGTTATTATAAGTATTTATAGCATTGAATATGTATTTATTGATATTATATACATATATGTATACGTCAGTCAGGGGAGGGGTTGGGGGGGTGTGATACTACTTTGCGGATTTCGATGGTCACGTGGGGATCGTTCCCAATTAACCGTGTAAAATGAGGGATCCCTGTATGTGTGTGTGGGTGTGGGTTTGTGTATAGTGAGCAATAAAGCGGTCTGATTTTAACATTTGGGGAAAATGATTAAACTGGCTGTTTAGAGTTAAATTATTTGAGTAACTTGAATAAGGAGTAGGTTACAAATCATTTTGTTATCTAGGGCTGCTGGATTAAAATTTGAATTGGGGTAGAAGTGGCCATTAAATCAAGACACCACGTAAACAAAATAAAATGCGGGTATACTGCTACTCCTACTAGTACAAATACTACTACTATTACCAACAATGATCATTATTATTAATATTGTTTCATTAATTTTCTAAGCTGAATAATCCTAATTAGGATCGTGCAAAGGATGGCGCCCATCCATTCAAACTCCACACAGAAATACCCCGACTTGCTGTGAGGCGAATATGCTAACCGCTGCGCCACTGTACTGCTCATAAAAAAAATAAATATAAAATAATAATAATATTTAATATCCAAAATATTATTATGTAATACAGTCGGCCCTCTACTTACGAAATTAATTTGTTCCAGAGCCTTTTTCGGAACCTGGAGTTTTCGTAAGTAGGGGGTCGCATTTTACATGTAAAACGTGTGATTCATTCCAAGGCTCCCAGAAGTACCCCATAAACCCTTTAAAAATTATAAAAGTACACCAATTTTGTATGAAATATGTGTTAAAAGTAAAAGAAAATTATTTATTAAATCATTTAAACATTTTATTAACATATTAAACCATTTTATTAACATATTTATTAATTAAATCATTATTAAACATTTTTTGTTAACACACACACACACACACACACACACACACACACACAAAACACTGTCTCTCTCAATCTCTCTCGCTCTCTCTCTCTCTTTGAAGTGCGTGCTCTGCCGAATGCGGGCTCCACCCACATGCAGTGCGCAGCCGATGGAGCTTTTGACACGGGGTGATGTATTTAAAGCAGAATTACCTGTTTGAAAGATCTGAGGTCCAGATTCAATATTAACTTGCTTCCTTACGAGATAGGAGGTCTAGTGGCAAAAATGCTTCGTGGCCGAATGCGGAGCTTTTGAGACAGGGCGCGGCTCATCCGGACCTCCTCAAATAAGCTGCAATGAGTACAGTACTCTCAAAACTCTCAAAACTCACGAACCAACAGTACATCTCTCCTTTACGCGTGTGACAAACAAGCTTATGGGTGCAGTACTACAGAGATTCAGCTCCCTCCTGGCCAATGGGAGGCCAATGAGAAGTCAGTGGGGCAGGATGTTGGGAGACCGCCAATGAGAGAGCAACTCGTGCATTGTTTGAATTTTTGAATGACACGTTTGACTTTTTGAATGGCGTGTATGCCGCTTTTCGTAAGAAGAGGTCGTTTCGTATACAGAGGGTGAAAATTTCGGAAAATGTTTTTCGTAACCTGGATTTTTCGTATTCAGAGGTTTTTGTAAGTAGAGGGCCGACTGTACTGAATTACTGCCGATATCCTTCTGCTTATGTATTTCATGGTGTGTGTGTGTGTGTGTGTGTGTGTGTGTGTGTGTGTGTGTGTGTGTGTGTGTAGGATGGCTTCACTCCGTTGGCTGTAGCACTGCAGCAGGGTCATGACCAGGTGGTGTCTCTGCTCCTGGAGAATGATACTAAAGGAAAAGTCCGTCTTCCTGCACTTCACATCGCTGCTCGCAAAGATGACACCAAAGCCGCGGCGCTGTTGCTCCAGAACGACCACAATGCTGACGTAGAGTCAAAGGTGACCTTTGTATGCCTGCTACCATCACACATACTCAGTGCTTATCCTGTGTCCTTTGAACTTGATGGTGCTCCATATTTCTTTTTAGACTCTCACAAATGTGTCATATTATTATGAATGATTATGTGTGTAATATCAAGATGCACTGAATAGAAAAATACAAAGCACTATTCTGATTTCATGAAGAATTTCGCAGTGCTCAGATGCAATCACTTAAAGAAGCATTGATCAACAGTGCTGTTTGTAGTTCTCGGATTTTTCATGCACCATCCAGTTGAGCTCTCGTGGCGTTTGTGGTGTGGTGTGGTTGTGTTCTTGTCTGTTTTTTTTTTCTTGTTTTTTGTGACTCTCCCTTACCCTAAAGCAGCTTTCATCGGTACCATTGTGAGTCTGTGATACACTAACTGTGCCGTTCTCTCCCCCTTTTCGGGCCCGTTGGTATGCGCTGCCATAGATGATGGTGAATAGAACCACAGAGGTATATGTGCAGCGACTTTATGTCCTTCTCCTGCTCACGCCTTGGCTGCCTCCTGTTAATGCATCACCCTTTCCCTCTCTGTGTGCTTCACTTTTCCTTATTTATTAGGGCCAGTTGCTATAAACCCACAGTACAGTAAATGCATTGCACTATGGGGGGGGGTCGTTATGGAGAGGAAAACCACAGCTGAGGCTGGGGAGGTTTGAGGTTGATAGAGGAATACGTGGATAGTTGATAGAAATGCGGACATGGCTCATCTCATCAGAATACATTTTGGCACTTTTTATTGACGAATTGTTGAGGTGTTTGTGAAGTATCAGCCTTTGTTTTTAAAGATTATCGTTAAAAAAAAAAAAATTATCACTCAGGCTGTAATAAATGTAGTAAATCCAGTTGTCAAAACTAGGCTCTCAGTCCAAAGTCGAAGATCCACTAAGCATCCAGTTATTACATACAGACAAAATAGGTCAATTTATAAGTATACAGTTGCTGACTGTATCTTGTCTGGTGCTAAATATGTTTCTCAGGGACTCCATTCAGACTTGTACCACTGCAGGAAAGTTCTTTATGTCTGGGACTCTGAGCATAGTCCACCACCAAAATAATATCTGGTTGGCAGTGATCCTGTATAGCAAATGGAGGCTGACAGATTTTATACTTTTTTACCACTATGTGGGTCTAACCAATACACATTGGGGTGTTTTACTTTGGGAAGGGCTTAAATAGTGTACATTTAGATGGGAATATAGAAAAGAAGTGGAGCTTCAGTTGTGGTCGTTCTCTCATATCATGATTTATAAATAATTACAATTATATATGTATTGCAAGTAGTTAGCCTAATGCCATACTCACCAAATTTCCAGATTTTAACCCCCTGCTGCTCACTAACCCCACTAAAAATCCACCAAATTAAAAAAAAAAAATCTTATAGATTTCTGACACTTTCAAAATGCTTACTGTCTTTTAATGATATAGTTTTGAGATATAATTTTTTAAAAATCAACACAAATTTACTAAGCGTTTGTTCAATTCTAACATTTCATGTCATCTTGAGTTCTGCACTTGGAGATGGTTAAAATGGGACTGTATATTTGTCAATAAATCTATTAAATGAAATGCAAGTGTAAGTAATATTGATTACGTGCCTATCAGGTGCCATGCATTGTACACTCACATGCATGTTTGCAAAGCAATCTCCAGATGCATGGAGTTAGGATTACCCGACAACGTTATGTTTGTATGTTAGTGGATTTTCTTTAGACCTGATGTTCAGTGATGCTCAAAATCTGAAGCCTAGAAGTGCTCATGTCCTTTATTGGCAAACTACACCCCTTATAGATAACTGTGATTAATCCCTATATTAGATATTTCAAATGTCTAGACCTGGATTTCTACTAAGTAGGTGCTTACTTCTGTGTGGATGGGTTTGTCCGAAGGACATGCAACTTTTCCTGGCACAGTGTATCTGTTTAAGGCTTGCTGAACTTTGGCTGGCTCTGTCTGGTCCTTTGCTGTTTGGGGATTTGGGGAGGTATGTGTGTATGAAGTCTTGATCTGTGTATTCTCACTCTGGCCCTTACAGAGTGGCTTCACCCCGCTGCACATTGCTGCACACTATGGAAACATCAACGTGGCGACATTACTCCTCAACCGTGGTGCCGCTGTCGACTTCAGAGCCCGGGTAAAATCTTTACATCCGATTTATTTTCATTCTCTACAGGATAAATGAGAACAATAACAGAAGTAGGAAGCTACCAACCCATCAAGCCTACCTTTGTACCTATGTACCTACTTCTCTATCTACCCATGCACCTGTCTATCTCACCATCCAACCAATTTACTCAATCATTATTTGTATATTTATTTACTTTATTGTCATATGTCACTGGACCAATAAGGGAAACACCTACCTATTTAACCACCTATGTGAACACCACCTACCCACTCACCCAGTTAGTCTACCCATCCACCTACCTACACTACTGTCAATTACCAAATATATATCCTCTGTAGAGCATCTGCATTCATTATAATGTTCCTCCATGGAGGCTTTGCCTCAAAAGTACATCCCCTGTGGATCCAGTGAAAATCCTCTATGGATGCTTTGTGGATCCTCCGTTGTTCCAGTTTAAATCCCCTTTATATTTAAATGTGCAATTGATCATAACAGTGGGCTAAGGACATATACACGATACAGATTTTCTTTTGCAAAGTTATTTTGTTTTGTGAAAAAAAAATAAAAAAAATCCAAGGACACATTTGTGCCATAGATCATAAATTTCTTCATCAAGCTACCCGTCTTTTTATAGTTATCATCCAAGGATCCTGTATGAATCCTTGAGGAAAACTCTTTGTTTCCTTCTTCAAAGCTCCACAAAAGTTTCACTGGGAATCCCTGGTGCACATTGTGTAATTCTGTGGGTTCTTCTAACACATCATCTGTATCCCCCGTGGAGCACCAGGCTTCCCCTCCATGGAGGCTCTACAGAGGATATGTAAGTGTAAGTGACAGTACTGTACTGAAAGTAGCTATCGGCTCAACGATTTGTTTATCTGCTGTACATGTGTACACGCCCAACTACATACCCGCTGATCTACTCCACTTTACTGTCATATGGCAATGGACTGCAAAATGTACTGCAAAGGAAGTATCTTTCCACCCATCAACACTACCTCACTAACCTATCTACATACCCAGTCCA
Organism: Plotosus lineatus; assembly: GCA_024760905.1. NCBI lineage: Eukaryota > Metazoa > Chordata > Actinopteri > Siluriformes > Plotosidae > Plotosus > Plotosus lineatus. The sequence continues at coordinate 36,571,930 of CM045730.1, read as the reverse complement.
AAACCATAGCCCCATCACCAACCAATTCCTGTCCAGCACATCCAATTCTACCCACATTTATATACCAACCTATCAAACCACCTACCTGTACATACACATACACACTACATGGTCAAAAACATTGAGGACATCTGTTCCTCAAACCCATATTTGGGCCATCACCAAATTAATTATTTTATTAATTAATTTGCTAAACTACTTAATCATACCAGAGTTGTGGGGTTGAAGCTTGTTATAGACAAAATCAGGGTACACCCTGAATAGCTCATAGTACAATGCAGGCCCATCACACAAAACTATTTTATACTTGTGTGTGTATACACACAATATAAACAGATATATACTGGTCCTTCTCAAAAAATTAGCATATTGTGATAAAGTTCATTATTTTCTGTAATGTAATGATAAAAATTAAACTTTCATATATTTTAGATTCATTACATACCAACTGAAATATTTCAGGTCTTTTATTGTTTTAATACTGATGATTTTGGCATACAGCTCATGAAAACCCAAAATTCCTATCTCAAAAAATGAGCATATCATGAGAAGGTACTCTAAACGAGCTATTAACCTAATCATCTGAATCAACCAATTAACTCTAAACACCTGCAAAAGATTCCTGAGGCTTTTAAAAACTCCCAGCCTGGTTCATTACTCAAAACCGCAATCATGGGTAACACTGCCGACCTGACTGCTGTCCAGAAGGCCATCATTGACATCCTCAAGCAAGAGGGTAAGACACAGAAAGAAATCTCTGAGCGAATAGGCTGTTCCCAGAGTGCTGTATCAAGGCACCTCAGTGGGACGTCTGTGGGAAGGGAAACGTGTGGCAGAAAACGCTGCACAACCAGAAGAGGTGACCGGACCCTGAGGAAGATTGTGGAGAAGGGCCGATTCCAGACCTTGGGGGACCTGTGGAAGCAGTGGACTGGGCTCCAGGTGCCGCATTCCCCAGGTCAAGCCACTTTTGAACCAGAAACAGCGGCAGAAGCGCCTTACCTGGGCTACAGAGAAGCAGCACTGGATTGTTGCTCAGTGGTCCAAAGTACTTTTTTTGGATGAAAGCAAATGTTGCATGTCATTCGGAAATCAAGTTGCCAGAGTCTGGAGGAAGACTGGGGAGAAGGAAATGCCAAAATGCCTGAAGTCTAGTGTCAAGTACCCACAGTCAGTGATGGTCTGGGGTGCCATGTCAGCTGCTGGTGTTGGTCCACTGTGTTTTATCAAGGGCAGGGTCAATGCAGCTAGCTATCAGGAGATTTTGGAGCACTTCATGCTTCCATCGGCTGAAAAGCTTTATGGAGATGAATATTTCATTTTTCAGCACGACCTGCCACCTGCTCACAGTGCCAAAACCACTGCTATTTGCATATATACTGACCATGGTATTACTGTGCTCAATTGGCCTGCCAACTCTCCTGACCTGAACCCCATAGAGAATCTGTGGGATATTGTGAAGAGAAAGTTGAGAGACACCAGACCCAACACTGTGGATGAGCTTAAGGCCGCTATCGAAGCATCCTGGGCCTCCATAACACCTCAGCAGTGCCACAGGCTGATTGCCTCCATGCCACCCCGCATTGAAGCAGTCATTTCTGCAAAAGGATTCCCGACCAAGTATTGAGTGCAAAACTGAACATAATTATTTGAAGGTTGACTTTTTTGTATTAAAAACAATTTTTTTATTGCTCGGCTGAAATATGCTAATTTTTTGAGATAGGAACTTTGGGTTTTCATGAGCTGTGTGCCAAAATCATCAGTATTAAAACAATAAAAGACCTGAAATATTTCAGTTGGTGTACAATGAATCTAAAATATATGAAAGTATAATGTTTATCAATACATTACAGAAAATAATGAACTTTATCAAATATGCTAATTTTTTGAGAAGGACCAGTATATTATATACTTATTATAAACCAATATACTCTTATAATATTTTATTTTTCCACACTTATACTTAGGGGCAGTGGTGGCTTGGAGGTAAAGGGCGCTGGATCACCGATCTAATGGTTGGGGATTCGAGTCCCACTCTCCACAAGGTTGTCACTCTCCCCCCAGTGCAGCTAACTGGGTTATTAAAGGACGGCCATGTCTCTCACTGTCTATGGTGAGAGTTTCATGTAAAAGAACCATTGCTGACTTTCGTAAAGAGTCGCTACAAAGCCGTCAGCATGTTTCTGTCCCTTGCTAAAGGGTTGTGTCAGGAAGGGAATCCGACATAAAAACCTATGCCAAATCAAACATGTCAATCAAATGATTCGCTGTGGCAACCCCTGAAAAAGGGAAAAGCTGACATGAAAAAGAAGATACACACTTGTACTTGGGGCAATTGGGAACTGCCAGTTAGCTTAATTGGACAATGAGATTAAACAGAGTAGCTGGAGGAAACCTACACATGAAGAAAATGCAACACCTTTCCCAAGCCCAAGACTCGAACCCAGGGCTCTCTTGCCATGAGACGGACTAATCACTGCTAATCACTATTCTACTATGTACCCTGCATAAAATCATCTAGAATGTCTCTGAATGCTTTGAAAACTAAGGGTTGTGAGTAGCTTTGGAATGTGATGTTCGACACGTAAATATGGTCCTGTACTTTTGGCTGTACAGTGTTTCTGTTCAAGTAGCAACCAACAAACCTACCTAAACACCCACCTACATGTCCACTCAGCTACAGAACAAACCAACATATCTACCTACTGGCCTACCTATTTAACCAACATACCCAACCCCTTAACCAACCTACCTGGCAATCACTCTACCAATAAACCAGCCTGCTCACCTATAGCGTAGGCCTCCGTCAGTCCCGAAGGACTATGGCTGCGCTCTGGCCAGTATCCCGACTGGTGATACTCCCCAGTGCACAGAGCCTGGGTAGGGAGTAATGAGGCACAGGCTGTTACCCAAGCAGCAAGTCCCCCCCTGTCTCGGCGCCACCAGAAGGATCCAATGGAAAGGCAAGTGCCGATACGACTGGGTTCCAGTGCCGCTGCAGGAGAGAAACTACGGTCAATTTAGAACGGCCAATTAACCTACAGTGCACGTCTTTGGATTGCGGGGGAAACCGGAGCACTCGGAGGAAACCCGCACAAGCACGGGGAGAACATGCAAACTCCACACACAAACGCCCAGGCCGGGAATCGAACCCGGGCCTTCTTGCTGTGAGGCGGACGTGCTAACCACTACGCCACCGTGCCGCCAATATATATATATATATATATATATATATATATATATATATATATATATTCATTCATTCATTCATTTTCTAAACCGCTTAATCCTAATTAGGGCCACATGGAGGATGGTGCTCATTGCAGCTGACTCTGGGCGAGGGCAGAGTACACTCTGGACAGCATGCCAGGCCACCGCAGGGCAGAAACACGCTGACGGCTATACAGCCTACTCTTTACGGAAGTCAGCAATGGTTCTTTTACATGCTTATCACCACAGACAATGAGAGACATGACCGGCCTTTGATACCCCAGTTAGCTGCACTAGGAACATCAGTGACAACCCGTTGATAGTGGGGCTTGATCAGTGATCCAGCACCTTACCACCAGGCCACCACTGACCTTGTGTGTGTGTGTGTGTGTGCATGTGTGTGTGTGTGTGTGTGTGTGTGTGTGTGTGTGTGTTTCCGTGTATCTATTCCAGTATTGAAATCTGTTCATCCCCTTTCACGCATAGTGATGAATGTAAAATGTCACATCATATTTTCGACTACAATACTTGTTAAATGTCATGATTATACAGAATGCAGCATCAGTGAATGGTACTTTATGTGCAACATGTTGTGACTGCTTTGTGTGCTTTCCTTTATCTCATTTATAGCTAGAGTCTGCAGAGCTTGGGAATGTGGGCAGTTGTGTGTAGTATCATGATGTACAGCTGTCACTAGATGGTGTTGTTACTACAGTTATTAGTAGAATTAGTAGAATAAGAGTAGTTTTCTGTGGTGTACACATTTGAGAAACAGTCACTGTCACTGGTGGACAAAGTGTCGCAAGACCTGTCATCACTTTTTAATAGTATATATTGTGCAGTGGCATTGGGCATCAACGTAAACTTTCAAAATTATTTGATGGTGATAGTTATGCAAAAAATTATAATAAAATTTCACAAAAATTGCTGATTCTTTTCAACCTATTTGAACACACTTTTGACATTTCATACCTTTTCCTGTTAATGTGGGTGGTGTCATCATTCGAAGGTTCGAAAAGCTCTATAAATATTTAAAAAGGTTGTGGGCTTCCTATGAGCCTGGCGAGGGATTTTAAAAGAAAGGTCAAGTTTATTTTTAAATATATAATTTCATCCATCCATCTATTATCTTTACTTCTTATTATTCAGGGTTTCAGGGGGAGCTGAAACAAAGGATAGCTGACTGCAGATGAAGCTATTCATTGAACATATTTCCAATCCATTCAAAGGCTAACAAAGAGACAAACAACCAACTACACTCACGGTTTCACCTATGTGCTATTGAGAGTAGACATTTTACGGAAATCCCAATGTGGATTTGGACTGTGGGAAGAAATTAGATTATCTGCTGAAATCATAACCACAGTGAGAAATGTCAGAATGACTGTAGCTGTAGAATGAAGTTTCTAAGAAGACCAAAATGTTACCTCAGGATTGGTAGGTAATTCCTGATGTGGATGTGCATGTAACTACAAATAGAATGCAATTAGAATTATTTTCTGTGCATGGGAAGTGTGCCAAGAAAAATCCCTTCTTCACCAAAATGAACATTAGAACAGGACTACAGTCAACCAATGAACATACCAAAAAGTCTAGACCTTCTGTATTCATGTGCTCTGAACAGAGGAAATGAAATAGAGTTGTTTAAGCTGCAGAAGAACCTCTAACTATGAAGCATGGTGATGAAATTGTTATGGTTTAATCAGCTTGCAACCATTGAGTCATCTATATCTGTGGTGTCCAACCCCCGGGCCACGTACCGGTACCGGTCCGTGGATCATTTGATACTGGGCCGTACAAGAAATAATTGTTTTATTTATTATCTGAGTCCCCAGTGCAGCTATCTGGGTTATCAAAGGCGGGCCATGTCTCCCACTGTCTATGGCAGTGCTTCTCAAATAGTGGGGCGCGCCCCCCTGGGGGGGCGCGATGGGATGCTGAGGGGGGCGGGTGTGACCCAGGAGAACATGCTTTTTTTCCGCCGTACTACAAGAAAATGTAATTGCACATCCACTCCAGTAGTTGGCAGTGGCGCCCTCATTGCACATTGAGCAGGAGCTGAGAGTTGCAGTGTCATGCTTCAAACCTCGCTTTGAGAAGCTGTGCGCTGCAAAACGTGCTCATTGTAGCCATTAATCTTGGCTTCCTCATTTTGAGAAAAAAAAATCAGCACAAATTGTTCTATTTGTTCTTGTTTTGTAGGTTAAAGTGTTTATATATTGTGCTCCTGAGTTAATGTTTCTGAAGTCAATTTGAATTAATTATTTATTGATTTTATTTTCAGCAGCAAATGGTGTGGTAAGTTTGTCAAAAAATGTAACAAGGATATTATTATTTTTAAATTTAAGGCAAATTGATGCACTTTCTTTTACAGACTAATAAAAATGTTAAAAAAGTTATTCTTGTAAGTTGAACTATATCTCTTTCTTTTTGTTTTATTTATGTTAACAAGGATACGATATAATGAAGAGATATACCTGTAACTATATTATAGAAAAAAGTTATAATTTATAGTTGCGGCGGAAAGTGGGTGGTGGGGGGGCGCGAATTGTTTTCTTCTTGCTAGGGGGGGCGTAACAGAAAATAATTGAGAAGCACTGGTCTATGGTGAGAGGCATGTAAAAAACCATTACTGACTTTCGTAAAGAGTAGCTGCAAAGCCGTCAGCGTGTTTCTGTCCCTTGTTAAAAGGGTTGTGTCAGGAAGGGCATCCGACGTAAAAACCTCTGCCAAATCAAATGTGCGAATCAGATGATTCGCTGTGGCGACCCCTGAGAAAGAGAAAAAGCCGAAAGATTAGAAGAAGATTATCTGAGTCTGAACAATCTTTTATTTTTGAAGAAACTTTTATTTTGAAAATGACCAGACTCTCTTGGTTACATGTCGGTCTTTTGAGCGCTAAAATGTAACCCACAAGTGGTTGGCACATGAACAGAGGCTAGTTGGACATGTTTCAAACAATAGCGGGGATTTCGGGTGAGACTGAGCCTGAGTCTTCATTCTCTCAGCTGGTGCATCGTCACCTGTGGGTTTTTAAAAAAAATGTTTTAAGAAGAGTTCGAGCTTGATGAAAAATGTAACGCTTAATCCTGATTAGGGAGGCTGGCGCACATCTCAGCCGACTCTGGGGGCAAGGGCGGGGTATTATATTTACAATATAAACAAGTTATAAAAAAGCTATGATTTAAAAAGGGTGAAATGTTTGCTTTTTCAAATATGTTTAAAAAATGCACGGGAAGGCTGGTGCCCATCTCAGCCAACTCTGGGCGAGGGCAGAGTACACCCAGGACAGCTTGCCAGGCCATCGTAGGGCAGAAACAAGCTGACGGCTATGCAGCCCTACTCTTGACAAAAGTCAAGCAATGGTTCTTTTACACCTCTCACCATAGACGTTGAGAGACATGGCCGGCCTATAATAACCCAGTTAGCTGCATTGGGGAGACAGTGGCAACCTGTTGATCGTGGGGCTTGAACCCCCCCCAAGATCAGTGATCCAGCACCTTTACCACCAGGCCACCACTCTCCTTTATCTTTATATTCAAATGAGATTAAATTTAATTTGCTGGCTTCTCCTTTAACGTGTACTATCACTGTATTCTCGTGTATAGTGGAGTTGGAGACATTTTTACAATGGAAAGTTAAAAATCCTGCAGATATCAACATTTTATTCAAGAGCATTGTTGTCTTCTTTTCGATCAAAGTAATTCTCAAGTTTATTTAACTGTTTGTGTTCCCATTAATCATTTCAGAATGACATCACACCTCTCCATGTGGCATCGAAGAGAGGAAACAGCAATATGGTCAAGCTGTTGTTGGAACGAGGAGCACGCATCGATGCCAAAACCAAGGTTAGAGTCACGTGTGGTAACACCAAACTCATTTTGTATTTATTCTATAATAAGTATCGCCATACATTTAAGCAGCATGAGCAAATGAAATGATCAAACAGGCTGGGATAAGTAGAAGAAGAAGCCTTTATTTGTCATATACAGTACTTAACAGCACAGCAAAATGTTTTGCTTTTTTTTTTTTTTTTTTTTTGCATATCATGGTTGTAAGGAAGTCAGGTTCAGGTGGCAGGATCAGCCTTTATACTACAAATCTGGAACAGAGTAAAGATGCGTGTTCAAGTGCCCAACACTGCCAGACTTCTAGTACTGAGGCTTGAACCCCCGAGTTTCTGATCAGTAATCCACAACTGGCTGTAACTATGTGCTGATATAAATCTTTGAAGTCACAAAATAGTATTCTAGTGATCAAGAATTGTGTTGTGATATATTTTGCTGACCTTGTCAAAATTTTCTGGGTTTCTCAAATTATCAGCAAGTGAACAAAAGTAAGGAAGATTAAGGTGAGGAGTGTAAGGAAAAATCAAGAACTGTCCATATGCAGCCCTCGAAATGAAGCAGATTGTATCTCAGTAGCACCGATACAAAAATAAAGGTGTTGGCGATACGGGACGGCGGCAAAAACAGAGTGAAACAGACTGTGGTTAGATGCAAAAAGGCAGACTTTGTTTGTCTGAATATACTTCAGATTAGATGAAGCTGATTTAATAGTCAAAAGCATGTGCCTAAGTATTTGCATTAAAAGCTTTAATTTGTATTTCACTTTTTCTAGACTTGAAGGTGTGTGTGTGTGTGTGTGTGTGTGTGTGTGTGTGTGTGTGTGTGCAAGGAGTGTTATCCTACTCATATCCAGAGTGAAAAAGCAGTAAAACTGGAAATGTAATCCTTCAGCCTGTGAATTAAATTTCAGGCATCACGGTGGCATAGTGGTTAACATGTCTACCTCATAGTAAGAAGGGCCTGGGTTTGATTCCTGGGCTCTGAGCATTTCTATGTAGAGTTTGCATGTTCTTCCCATAAGTGTGTGAGTTTACTCTGGGTATGCTGGTTTTCACCAACAGTCCAAAAACATACCAGAGCCTATTTGGCTGTGTGTCGCCCTGCAACATGAAAATGGATTTTTCCTTATAAAATTGAAAAAAAAAAAAAAACCCTGATAATCAAATAAAATGTAATGGGTCAAGCAACCATACTATATAGAATAATGATGGCATGCGACAGCATAACAATCCATACTCATCATAACAATTACTTTTAACCGGTATTGTATATAAGATATATATATATATATATATATATATATATATATATATATATATATATATATATATATATACAGTAAAACCTCCGCTGACGAACGCTTAAGCTCACGAACTTTTCGCCTCAAGAACATTAAATTTGCGAGCATATTGTCTCTGCTGACGAACTAGTTTTCGGCGGACGAATCAAACCACGCGGTCGAACAGCGCCACGGTGGCGGCCACGAGAAGCTGACGCACGCTCACGGCGTCACAGTTCGTCACCCCCTTTCTTTGAATATGGAAGTGGTTTGTGTTTGATAGACATTTTGGACCATATTGAGTGTACTTTTGCTATTATGGGACCAAAAAAGACCCCACCACAGGCGGAGATCATTGAAAAACACGAACGAGGTGTGCGTTTGTGTGACTCAGCGTCCCAGTACCAGTACGCTAAGTCTACCACCATCCTTAAGAACAAGGAAGCTATTAAGGGTGCGTGTGTGGCTATGCGTGTTTCCAAACAGTAGGCGTTTCCAAACATTCCTTCCAAACAGTAAGTCCCTCCCTCCCTCCCTCCTCCTCCCACTCCATTCCATCAAGCCATCAACTACCATCACAAAGGTAAATAAAACGACTTTATTATACAGTACAGTTTATTTCTTTAATTACAATACAAGAGCACATTTATTATACATAAAATAAGGTATATTTTTGTGTAGTTTTAAGGCTTATTTAGTAGAAAATTATGTTTTATGGGGACCTGGGAACGGATTATTCTCATTTTAATGGTTTCTTATGGGAAATAAATGTTCGGAAGACGAACTTTTCGCCTCACACACACTTTCTGGGAACCATTATGTTCGTGAGCTGAGGTATCACTGTGTATATATATATATATATATATATATATATATATGTATATATATATATATATGTATATATATATATACTAGTCCTTCTCAAAAATTTTGCATATTGTGATAAAGTTCGTTATTTTCTGTAATGTGGTGATAAAAATTAAACTTTCATATATTTTAGATTCATTTCACATCAACTGATGTATGTATATATATATATATATATATATATATATATATATATATATATATATGCATGCTCCCTTCATTAGGTGTGTTCTATAGGATCTAATAGTTGTCGGCAGTCTCTACTAGACTGAAGAATGGCAACAGTCGCATTACTTCAGGGCAGCATGTGTTCTATGTTACTGTCACTTAGAGATTAGGAGCAGCTGTTGTACTGATCAATTTTTCCAATGTAGGTTAGAGATCTGAGTCCTATGTACAGAAGAACGGGCAAAAGAAGTGCGATGTGGATGGCGTTTTCTTCCACTTTGATTCTAATGTGCTTTTTGTCAACATTTAGGACGGACTAACTCCGCTCCACTGTGGAGCCAGAAGTGGTCATGAGCAAGTTGTGGAGATGTTGCTCGACCGTGGAGCTCCCATTCTATCCAAGACTAAGGTAATGATTCATCAGCTTTAATCACACACTGATGTAGAAATAACACCAATGAATAGAACCTTTTTATTTTTTATTAAATACAGCCTTTTCTTTTATATAAATTTACACTGCTTCACTGAACACTATTCCTCATATCTCTCTATCTGAAACACTAAATATGGCAATGCAGCTTTTCTTTTTTGGAGTTTTTCTAATTTAGTCGTATCCAATTTCCACCACTTTCGTATCACATGACCACCACTGGTCAGGGAGGAGAGAAAGCATGTTCAACGTGACATGCAATGCGAGCCACCTGTCTTTTTTCGAACACATTCAGAGGGAAAGCGCTGTCCGCCACTCAATTGAATAAGCTCACAGATGCCCGTGATTGACTGGCGATTGCTGTAAGTGACAGAGAAATATGCCATACCTTCTGTACACTCTCAGCCAATTAGCTCTAATGGACTCCCAGCCATGGACATGTGCATTAAACCGGATTTGAACTTGCGATCTCCATGTTAATAGTCACACACCTTGTGGACGTGCCACTCGGGAGCCCCATGGCATTCTCTGTTTAGGAAACAAGGATGTGGTAAGTTACATGTGATTCCTTGAACAGCAGAAATGCTTAAATCTGTGTTTATGTTTTATAGAATGGTTTGTCTCCTCTACACATGGCCACGCAAGGAGATCATCTGAACTGTGTACAGCTTCTATTGCATCACGATGTACCGGTAGATGATGTCACCAATGATTACCTCACGGCACTGCATGTGGCAGCACACTGTGGACACTACAAAGTGGCAAAGGTCATCGTGGACAAAAAGGCCAACCCTAATGCCAAAGCACTGGTGGGTTTACAGCAGAAAACTGAAGATGCAAACACTTTTGACTGTCATAAATACTTTTTTGTTTTATTTAAATTTGGCTTAATGAGTCTAAACACTACATCAATATTGCATATATTTAAAATAAGACTAGTTTACACTTGAGTCAATGTCATTTCTCATCCCTGGAATTCATATTATGCAAAGTAAACTGGAAGTATTTATCCTTCCAAGGTTCCAAAATGAAGCATGATTCAAGACATGAATCTTCCTGAATAAAAAAAGAAAAAAAAGATAGAAAATGCATAGCTGTTAAAATTTATTGGCAGATGTAATGGAACAATATAAAATCAAAACATAATCTATAACAAACAAATTAAAACCAATAATACAATGATAAATGAATTGAAAGACAAAGATGGAAATAAACATATTTCTAGTATATTGTGATGATACAATATTTCTGTACTAATATGAACATACCCCGTATTTATTGTCATATTAAGAACTAGTGTCCAGCAGGCTTTTTATACCTGAGCTATATTGGCTCATCAGGCCGGTGCTTATCCCCAGTTTCTGTAGCGTGAAGCAACCAGGAGTTCAACTCCTCCTGGATGGGACGCTATTCCATCGCAGGTTACCTTCCCAGTATATTTTTACTGGTACCCATTTATACTGTTGGGTGAACAGAGGTGCACTTGTGGTTAAGACCTTGCCCAGGGGTCTTAGCACAGTGGGGGGTCTAACTGGGATTCGAACACACAACCACCCGATCATGAGCACAACACCCTAACCACTACACCACCGGCCCCACA
>CM045730.1:36540528-36555528 GCA_024760905.1 Plotosus lineatus | reverse complement strand
GTGCCTTTTTACTTTGAAAGATATGAAGGCCATACTGCACAGCTGTTTGTATTTTTTAAAGCATCATTTGTTCAATTTCCCGGATTTCAGAAACAGTGACAGTTGAAGCGGCAGCATGCTAGCACAGTGCTAGCATGCTTTCCTCACAGAAATAAGGTCTGAGTTTCTGTGTGGAATTGTACATGCTGTGCATGCTGTGTGAGTTTCCTCCAAGTACAGTCGGCCCCCAATTTAATGTTTTTCGTAATCCGGGGATTTCGTACAAAGGGGTCTTCGTAAATTGGGGGCCGACTGTACTCTGGTTTTCTCCCACAGTCCATAAACATGCACATTAGGATCATTGGTTGTTTCAAATTATCCCTAAATGTGAGTGTGAATGGTTGTGTATTGACCACGTAATGGTCTGGTGAGCTCTTCATGGTGTACACCACGTTAAGCTGGAGTTGAATGAAATAGAGCCCAGACTTCTTGCAACCATGATGACATTAAGTCACGATCTTTTTGATCCCCAAAGGGGAAATTCAAAATGGCTGTGGAAAATCATGGGGTTTTGTTTGCCATTTTGATTCGAGCCTTATCCTGAGTTTGTGAGCTGGATAATGTCAACCTATCTTGAGATACGACTGAACAGAATACCATGTTCCTATAATAGTATATACAGTCCTACTTTTAATTATTTTAAATGCTTTTGCAGATTTTATGTTATAATCAGGAGGACATCAATTGCTTTTTTGTGCGGGGGTTGTGACTGAATAATGAGGTCATATTAATTCACAGAACTTCAAAGCTGCAAGTTTCTAATCCTCTCTCCCTCTGTTTTTATCTGCCAGTCTGGTCTCACACCGATTCATGTGGCCGCCTTTATGGGGCATGAAAACATTGTGACTCAGTTGATGAATCATGGTGCATCGCCAAACACAACCAACGTGGTGAGTGCTGAAACATAAGCCCCTGTTTTGTGTGCCACGGTGGGGACATGCACACAATTAATGAAAATAAAAGCCTGATAATGTTAAAGTGAAACAATGGAAAGAATTTTGGCTTGTGCGAGACATGTGGCTCCTGCCTCATTGTCCTTTTTGTGATGTCCTGATGCTATGAGGCCTTTTAGGGTAATAACAGTCTTGGATTTTGTGCCTAAACAGGGGTCTGAGAGTGCAGGTCTGGGCTTCTTACACTTCTGTAATTACAGTTCCAGGCCAGAAGGCAGACTGTAATCATGTGTAACTGTCCGCCCCCACCCCACCCCACCCCTCCTCCCTCAGACAGAAGTTTGCTTTGGGTCCTGTGTGTAGTGTGTTTAGCAGCAGTTGTAATAAAGAAAGCAGAGTGGATGGAAAGGGGGGGGGCTTGAACTAATACACACAGATGAGCACATGGGCACACAGACACATGTGCATACACACACACACACACACACACACACACACACACACAGACAAAGGCTTAGTGTGGTGGTGCAGTGGGTCTTTTTCTCACAAGCTTATGTGTTGAGTCAGTGGCATGTGTGTTTGCAGAGGGGAGAGACAGCACTCCACATGGCTGCCAGGGCTGGACAGACCGGCGTAGTGAAATACCTCGTGCAGAACGGGACACAAGTCGATGTCAAATCTAAGGTATGATAATTAAAATCTGTTAAATAACTGTTTAAAGCATTTTGAATAAAGATAGCTGAGCGTGCTGTCTCACTGTGTGATGTGTGTGATACAATGATTTGCAGTATATGAGCTGTACTGTACTTCCTAATGGTTAACATTTGGATATAAATTATGGTTTAGTTTTAATGTAAAGAGTATAAACATAAGAATCATGTATGCATATGAGTTGTGTCTCTTTATTAGAGCGGCTCCTGTATCAGTGTGTGTGGTTGTGTGTAGGATGACCAGACCCCCCTGCATATCGCCAGTCGTCTGGGGAAGCCTGATATTGTGCAGCTGCTGCTACAGCACGGTGCCGCACCCGACTCCACCACTACTTCTGGATACACACCACTGCACCTGGCTGCCCGGGAAGGCCACAAAGACGTGGCCTCTATACTGCTGGACCAGGGCGCTTCGCTAAGCATCACCACTAAGGTCTGTCTCATACTCAAGAAGGTTTTTGTTTCATAACTTGTCTGGATGATGTAGAAAATCTCCGCAGAGCATTGTGAGTAATAGCTAACTGGCTAGTGATGGAGTTCCCCAGAACTTCTTCTGTTTCAATGTGGGAGCTTCTCAGCAGACATGGGTTTGACAGACACTGTTCATCTTGTTTGTCGAGATTTTTAAAATATTCAGATCTGATCTTTTCATTTCTCAGCAGAGTAGTCAGCAGTGGTGAATGTACCGAGTTTAGCCCCTTGTGATTATCTAATTAAGAACATTTGAAGGTGTTGTCAAAAAAAATGAGTCTAGTGTAGCAAATTACCATTGCAAAAATTATCTATTTGAAGTGTGAGTGCGCTAAGCTGGTGTTACAGTAAAATTTTTGTGGGTTTGCGACATAGAGATCGTGGGTTTAATTCCCGACCCAACAGTTAAAATATATGCCAATGGAGAGTGAGAAACATCTTCCTTTCCTCCCCCTTTATTGCTGAAATGCCCTTGAGCAAGGAACCAAACCTCCAACTGCTTTTTGGGTGTTCACTTGTCTGTGCTCACTTTGGAAGGGTTAAATTATTCATTCATTCATTTTCTGTAACCGCTTAATCCTAATTAGGGTTGTGGGGAGGTTGGTGCCCAGCTCAGCCGACAGTGGGCGAGGGCAGAGTACATCCTGGACGCTGATGGCTATGCAGCTACTCTTTATAAAAGTCAGCAATGGTTCGTTTACATGTCTCTCACCATAGACTGCAAGAAACATGGTCGGCCTTTGATAGCTCAGTTAGCTGCACTGGGGGACAGCGACAACCCGTTGATAGCGGGGCTTGAACCCCGAACCTTGGGATCAGTGATCCATGGTACCAGGAATCAGGGATTTTCCATTGTATTCTGGTTTCCTCCCACAGTCTAAACCTATATACTGTGGGAGGAAACCAGCGTACCATGGAAAAAGCCCAAGGAAGTGCAGGGAGAACCTGCCATCTCCACACAGAAATACCTTTACCCAGGATCTTGTTGCTGTGTGAGGCAGATGCCCTAACTACTATACCGTTGTTCACAAGATGCCATATAAATAAAGTAATGTTAGAAGGGTCAGTTTGTACCACTGATTTCGATACAGAGCTCAGACATTCACCAGTGCAGTTTCACTGTGTAATGTGGGGTTTAAAGGTGTAACGTACGATATCTCTCTAGCGAAAACATTCCAAATGGTAAATAAACAATACAATGACTTTAGGTCAAATAAATGTGTGTTGTTCATTAATTTTAATTTACCCATCAATGTTTAAAACTGATTTTGTCCAAACTGGATTTTAAGATGATGATACCTTAAACATTCCAGTTAATCGCTCTGTATTAGCTTCACCAAATTTAACAAAACACTATTTATTTGAATGAGAATTAACTGTGGAATTAGAATATCTACTAAAATATTGAGAGCCATTCCGAGGTGATAATTTTATTTATTTTTTACTTTTTTAATTTAATTTTTATTGCACCACCACCCTAATTTAATGTCATAGTACAACTTAGAAATGCCTTATTTTATTTTAAAGCTGAGTAATAATTTAAGTAATTTTTTAGTAAAAAAAAAAAAATGGTAGAAATGTCAGTGACTGCCCTGCACTTAATATAGCACTTACGTTCTGCTTGTACTGTGTGTACAGTTAATTCAGATTGAGCTGAATCACCATTATTGTAGAAAGACTAAATCGCACTTGCGTAATTAATTGCGTGATTTAAAAAGTGTACAAGACGGTGTTGATGCCAGCGATGTCGTATGGTTTAGAAACAGTGGCGCTGAGGAAAAGACAGGAGGCAGAGCTGGAGGTAGCGGAGATGAAAATGTTGAAGTTCTCTTTGGGAGTAACGAGGATGGATAGGATCAGGAATGAGTACATCAGAGGGACAGCACATGTAAGATGTTTTGGAGACAAAGTCAGAGAGGCTAGATTTAAATGGTTTGGAGATGTACAGAGGAGGGATAGTGATTATATTTGCAGTAGGATGCTGAGGTTGGAACTACCAGGCAGAAGGCCTAGAGGAAGACCAAAGAGAAGATTTATGGATGTGGTGAAGGAAGACATGAAGGTAGTTGGTGTAAGAGAAGAAGATACAGAGGATAGGGTGAGATGGAGGCAGATGATTTGCTGTGGCGACCCCTGAAGGGAAAAGCCGAAAGGAGAAGAAGAAGAAGAAGAAGAAGAAGAAGAAGACTTTACTCTGAAGGGCTTTCTTTTTCTGTATCAATAAAAAAAACTATAATCCACATTAAAGCTGTATGCAGAAATGTGATTATTATCACTTGTTCAGCTGACCTATCAGATAAGGTATAGTAAGCACTACATCCAATTAAACTTAAACAGGACTGAAGATCTGCATGTATGTGTTGGCAGATCATTCTCTAGTTTGCTTAGCCTCTGCAGTGCAGTATAATGTGTGTGTGTGTGTGTGTGTGTGTGTGTGTGTGTGTGTGTGTGTGTGTGTGTGTGTGTGTGTGTATATGAGTCATGGACTGCTCCAGGTCTCTGGAGGTGGTTGGCACTGTTGTGCACTGTGACTGCTCTGAAGCAGCTGTATTTGTGTGGGTGGCGAATCCATGCACAGTTCCTTCGCTAAGTTTCCACCAGACTTTCAGCATGTTTTTATCATCCCAGTTCGCAGGATCTCCTTGTTATCCATTCGTCAACATCCAAACTCAAGAGATTTCTCTGTTGTCATGCCAACCCCTGCAGAAACTAGCCAAAAACATATTTTAGCCATTTATCTTGGCTGGATTTAATGTGCAGTGTGTGGGTATGCAGAAATGTTCCAATCTTTTTAATAAATTGACTGTGTTAGCCATTTTTTGCTGACTAGCCCTCACGGGTTGTCTCGCATGGAAAGCTGAGGCGATCCATCAGGGCATATGACTGTGCTGATACGTATATACTGTCTATATGTGTATAAATCAGACGTAGATTTCCTCTCACGATGTTGCACACAGCAGAACCGAAGGTGTTTGACATAGAAGGTGTTACGTTCTGCAACTGACACATATTATACTAGGTGTGATTTTCTATTTGTATACTAACCACATGTTAAGTATAGCTCAGTGCTTTGTATTGTGTTTGTGTATGGAGGTGACCCTCAGCAATCTGATGACACATTTATGCACACAGCTTGAAATATCTGTCACATAATTATGCATGTCATCTGTAAGGCCAAGCAACACAACACAACACAACATACTCACTGGAAAAATCTGTGGCAAGGGTTGACTCCACATGGCCAGTGGTTAAACCCCCATACTGTGACTGGGTGGCACCAACAAGGATTAAGCTTTCTTCTTCTTCTTTTCCTTTCGGCTTTTCCCCTTTCTTCAGGGGTCGCCACAGCGAATCATCTGATTCGGATGTTTGATTTGACATGGGTTGTTACGTGGGATGCCCTTCCTGACACACCCCTTTAGCAAGGGACAGAAACACGCTGACGGCTATGCAGCTACTCTGGTCGAAAGTCAGCAATGGTTCCTTTACACGAACCGATCACCATAGACAGTGAGAGACATGGCCGGCCTTTGATAACCCAGTTAGCTGCACTGGGGGGACAGTGACAACCTTGTGGAGAGTGGGACTCGAACCCCCAACCTTAGGATCAGCGATCCAGCGGCCTTTACCACCAGGCCAACATTGGGGCCATCACCACAAGGATTAAGCTTTAAACTGGATTAAAACATGGTTTATTTTTTAATCCAATCACATGAAAGTTTAAAACTACTGTAGTTTGAAAATCCTGATAGCCGCTATGGCTCGGGTGTAAAAAGCCCAAAGGACTTTACCCCCTTTTTTTTTGTTTAAAAATAATAACGGTTACATGTACATTCTTTTACTGTTACATTATTTTATTCATTTACTAAACTGTTCAATCCTAGCAGGATTGTGGGGAGGCTAAAGCCTAACTCAGCCGACTTTGGATAAAGGCAAGGTACACACTGAACAGCTCACCAGCCAATAAATAACAGGGCCAACAGACCCATAAAAATTTACACTCACGCCTAGGACCAATTTGGACCAGCCAATTAGATTAATGTACAGATTAATGTACTCTGGACTGTTGTATGCAAAGGAAACCCATGCCAGGAGGGAAAGAACTTGCAGAAATGGCCATACCGAGCCTGAACTCGAAATCAAGACATTGTTGCCAAACACCAAAGCACTCTTTTGCCCAAGTTACGTTAAACCTTCCTTTTAGTCCTTGCTTTAGTTTGCAAAGTAAATCTGGGTTAAAGGAAATGGGTTGCCTTACCTGAGTGCTGATCACATCAAACCACGCATTAATTGATGGTGGTGCATGTTTACCAGGACAAAGTACCTATGCGGAGTTCCCTAGATCCCGCTAAAATCATACATTGCACATGCGTGGTGCCCCCCCCGTCCCCCCGTCCCCCCCGTCCACTCGAGGTCAGGCCTACTTCCATATGGTTAGGCATGGTATATGGTAAAGGACTTACATACAGTATATGTAATCATTGCCTATAATTGTAACCTTTTCATGCTTCATTACTTACATATGATTTGAATTAGGGTTTTCTTTTAAGCTTACATCCAAAGTGGTTTCTCAAATGGAATAAGGGACTGCCTCAACCCTGTTAAGTTTCATGATGGTGGAGGAAAAAAAACAGTAATTCTTTGTCAATTGGTAAATAGTAATATTAACTCTATTTACAATACTTTTGGTAGCATGTGTGATATTTTATCGTACATTTTATTAGCAATCAATCTAAACCAATCACTGTTGAGGAATTAGTATCTCCTAAACATTCAATAATTTATTAATTTTTTAAGACACTTAATCCTTATTCGGGCCACAGGGAGGCAGGCGACCATCTCAGCTAACTCTAGGGGAAGACAAGGTACACCCTGCACAGCTCATGAGGTCAGGCCGACACACATGGCAACATTCACGCTCACTCACACCTATGGACAATTTGAAACCACCAATCAGCTTACTGTGCATGTTTTTGGACTTTTGGAGAAAACTGACCTGACATGCCCAGAGGAAACCCACGCACCACCGTGCAGCCTCTGCTAAACAGGTTGATTCGAGTTTAGCAATGCTCATCTTATCTTCATGACCGTGACAAATAAATAAGACTCAGCCGACATGGTGCTAATCTGCATGATACTAGTATATGTACCAGGACTGTTACCGCGAGTGACGCCAGAAACACTCACTGAAAAATCCCGTGTGACACAATGATGAGTGAAATTAAAGGCCACCTGTGTGGGTTAAAGTAAATAAATGTTAAAGAGTCCAGTTGGTACAGTTGTTGTTATGCTTTTGGTGATATGCATCAGGACATGAGATTATTTGGTACACATTGAGAAGCTGGTTGTGTTTGCAGTATACTATATGACTCGAAGGCAGCTTTTTCACTGGTGATCAAACACACACCAATAAACACTGCCATAAGGTCGTGTGTCACGGCTGTGTGCCATTGTTGAGAATGACCTTCACCGACCCCACTGGCTTGTCCAGAGCAATACTAGCAAATTTAAAAAGCTTAGCTGGAGATTTGATTCGTTTTTTGAAAGAGGTTCAGCATTATACTGCTCCTTTACATCTTTTTCCATAGAGAAAACTGATCTGTTCATGACTGCCATCAGAAACTAATTGCAATGATTACTTAACAGGACATTATGCAACAAAGATTACACTATTCCTCTAGAAAAAAAAAAGAAGCAGAATGTCACAATCCTTTAACCCGTCGTATTCCAAGGTGTTTGCTGGCAAAAACTTAGTCTCAGCATCATCATCCATGCTAGTAAAGTACCATTTTATTTGTATTTTTTTTTCCAGAAGGGATTCACACCACTACATGTAGCAGCTAAGTATGGTAAAATAGAAGTCACCAACCTCCTGCTGCAGAAAAGAGCCCCTCCAGATGCATCAGGAAAGGTAATGTCCATAATGTTCATGATTAATAATCATCTCTCAGGGACTGTGTCACTGCTATTAGAACAGAAACATGACCACAGTGAACCAGGCAAATGCATGCTTTGAGATACAAGTCATCCTAAGCTTTTCTTCTCTCTATAGCTTTCTTTTTGTCATGTTTGCCAAACGATAGCCTGATTTCTAAGAACTGCTAGTACATAGAAGGGAAAATGACCTCCCTCCCTTCTCCCCCCCCATGCACACGGACACACATACATAATTGCACAATTTACTGTAATGTAGCTCGTTGGAGAGGGTTTACATCCACTCCCTCTACACTCCATAGAGACTGTGAAAGTCTCAGTGTTTCTAGCTTTGGAACATAGTTTTAGCAGTAAACAGTCTGCTGGTGGTGACTTATATCTCATTGTGTGTGTACGGTTATGTGTGTGGGGGTCTTGTTTATAGAGCGGACTAACTCCACTGCATGTAGCTGCACACTACGATAACCAGAAAGTGGCACTTCTTCTCCTGGACCAGGGGGCCTCTCCCCATGCAGCTGCTAAGGTACTAGCCAGCACACACACACACACACACACACACACACACACACACACATTAGTTCATGCGCTCCATAATAAGTTGCTCTCCCTATAAATCCCCCACAACTTAATATCACTTCCAGGCTACATTCCATTCTTTTTCGATCATGCAACTGCTTACAAACGTCATCCTTCAAACTGTGTGTCCTCCCTTCCTGGATATGATAGGTGTGCTGGTGTGCTGTGGGTGAACTTCAGGATCTGCACCTAAGTCTTGATCATTATTATCATTGCCTCTTGAGCCCAGGAACAAACAATCCGGCCTCCTGAAAGCCGAGAAAGCACTGGACACAGCCTGTTGGGAAAGTAGCATGCCGATCCAATTAGAGTTGCTTGGTAGACACATTATCAATCTGGTTCAAAATGTCCTGGATCTTTCAATTTTTATTTACTTAACCAAGATGAAAAATAATATGCATTGCGTATTACGGGTTTTGCACAGTCACACTGCCATCAGACCCAAGACTTATTGATTTGCATGCTTTGGACCTTCCCCTTTCCTGATAACATATTTAGGTCGATTTTTAAAGGCAACAAAATTCATGTAATTAATTTCTCTTTTCAAACTACTTTATCCTTTATTAGGGACATACAGAGACTGAAGCCCATAGCAGCCAAATCCTGGCAAGGTGGCGTTCCCTTGAACAGCTCACCAGACCATTACAGGGCCAGCACACACAACCATTCACGCTGACATTGACTAGCGGAATTGAAGAATATACATTTAGCTTGATGTGCGTGATTTTGGACTGTGAGAGGAAACCAGAACAGAAACACTTTTACTAGACATGGGATTGGAACCCAAGACATTTTTGCTGTGAGAGGGAAGTAAATAAAACATGATTTTATTATCACATGTCTATTTGATATAGACAAAAAAAGGAATCAAATTTTCACAACGTGCCTTTCTGAGTGGAGTTTGCATTATTCTCCCTTTCCATGCTTTCTACCCTGCTTTTCTTCCACAATCCAAAGTCCCCCACATTTGGTCAACTATTCATTCATTCATTTTCTGAACCGCTTAATCGTAATTGGAGTCGTGGGGAGGCCAGCCATCCCAGCCGACTGAGGGCGAGGGCAGAGTACACCCTGGACAACTCGCCAGGGCAGAAACACGCTGATGCTGCCGAAATTCAGCAAAGGTTCTTTTACAGCATCACACCATGGACAGTGAGAGACGTGGCTAACCCAGATTGCTGCACTGGGGGGACAGTGACAACCCGCTGAGAGTAGGTCTTGAACCCCCCAACCTTGGGATCAGTGATCCAGCACCTTTACCACCAGGCCAGCACTGCCTGCCATTTGGTTAACTAGCTACTCTAAATTGTCTACAAGTGTAAATTAAATGTGTATACAGTCTTCCCTCTACTTACGAAATTAATCTGTTCCAGAGCCTTTTTCGTAGCCTGGAGTTTTTGTATTCAGAAGTTTTCGTAAGTAGAGTGCCGACTGTATTTATTTATGGTTGTGTTAGCCAGGTAATAATGTGGGGCCAGTGGCGTACTAGTTAGGGTGCTGCACTCATGATCGGGAGGTTGTGTGTTCAAATCCCAGTTAGACCCCACTGTGCTAAGACCCCTGGGGCAATCTTAACTACAAGTGTGCCAGTTTGGACTTTACCTTTACCTCAGCCAGGCAATAGATTGGTAGCCTGGTCTGGGAGTACCCTAAGTTTTGTCTCAACACACCTGGGATTCCATCCAACTTCCCTGAACGATTGATAATGGAGAATTGACAGATGGATGGAAGGACCGATGGATATTTATGAGGCGCTCCACCAAAAGTAGGTGCTTGTCGCAAGTGTCGTATGGTGTTTGTGAGACAAAGTGCGGCTTATTTGGACTTCCGATCTTTCAAGTGAGCAAGTGCGCGTTGAATACTTGTTTAGTAATCAACCTTCACTTGCTCACTTGAAAGATCGGAAGTCTGGATAAGCCGTGCTTTGTCTCACAAACACCATACGTCACTTGCGACAGGCACCTACATTCGGTGGAGCGCCTCTCATTTGTTAAAGTTAGTAGTTTTTTAGTGCTTGGGGCGTTTTGTGGCTTGTACTCATACTCAGTAGAAGTTTTTCCATGTTCTTCCCATTGTTGGCTGGAAAGAGAAGTAGTTTTATGTTTTTAGCTCTGGACATCCTAAAGCCAACTTTTTGAGGTTTTGTTGGTTTGAATTATGTTCATTCTGAGAATAAACTAAACTGAGTAGCTGTCAGTCAAAATGTATCAATGCTTGTGTGATTCAGACTCCAAAAATTTTCCAATCGGTGTAAAAGACCAATTTTTAGCAGCTTGTCTCTATATTCTTTGATAGCGTCATGTTAACATTAATAACACGTACTCAAAGTCGAGTGGCCCAGCTTCCACTTTAGGCTATTATCTGGCGAGCTCATTTTTTTAAAAGCATCCCTATAATATGCAGCTGAGTTAATGACATACTGTCAACCTGCATACTGTCTACTACCTGATTCAGTACAGTTTTATACATAACTTCCTCAAAACAGTGTTTAAGATGACGTGTTTATTCAATGGTGACAGAATTCAACAAAGTTTTAAGCCCAACTCCTAAAAACGTGATAAATCCACACAAAAGACCTGAAACTAGGCCAAACAATTTGGACATCAGAAAATAGAGGTGTACTCTTTGTACTCTTCTCTTTTCAGTGGAAAACCAAAATTTCACACATATTTCTGATGTAAGAATATTATTCACCCTGTAATTCCACTTTCTCTCAAAATCTTTGCAATATATCTTACATTATAAATGGTTCTCTGTATCATACATACTTCTGTTTTTGCAATAAAAAAACATTATTGGAGGGTTTTAAAAATAACCCCTGGCAAGCTGGATAATTCATTCATTGCTCTGAGACCGAATCTCTAAATTACCTGCATAACTTTGAAATATGCTGGAGGGGGTATAGTAGAGACTCTTGTGAATTATGACTCTCAGTCAGCATCTATTTAAGAAAAAACAGCATGTTTTCTCGGATGCCCACTTAAGAATACAGGTATGGGCAACCTACTTTGGTTTATAGAGCAGTGCTTTTCAATTACAGGGATCCCTCACTTTCCGCGGTTAATTGGGACCGAGATCCCTCCGTGACCACCGAATTCCGTGAAGTGGGATCACCCCCCCCCCCCAAGCCTCCCTGAAGGATGTACAGTATACGTACATGTATATATGTATATCTTCTTTTCTTTTTGGCTTTTTCCCATTCTCGAGAGTCACCACAGCGAATCATCGGATTTGCACGTTTGATTTGGCAGATGTTTTTACGTCGGATGCCCTTCCTGTCACAACCTTTTTAGCAAGGGACAGAAACACGCTGACGACTTTGCAGCTACTCTTTACGAAAGTCAGCAATGGTTCTTTTACATGCCTCTCACCATAGACAGTGAGAGACATGGCCCGCCTTTGATAACCCAGTTAGCTGCACTGGGGGGGGCAGTGACAACACTGTGGGGACTCGAACCCCCAACCTTAGGATCAGCGATCCTGCACCCTATCCACTAGACCATCACTGCCCCACTACATGTATATGTGTATGTAATATCGATAAATACATATTCAATGCTATAAATGCTTATAATAACAATTGAACATTAAAAATAATGCATAAGATGTAAATACAATTATAAATACACACACATACAGACGCGCGCACGCACGCAGATTCATGTGCATGCACTCAAATGCGCACCTCACAACAATGTAAGTAGTTTTGATGGGAGTTTTGTTTTTATAGGGTTTTTTTTTTTTTTTTTTGCATAATTGGCTTTGTTTTTGTGGCATTTTCCTTAACTTTTTCCCCTATTCTTCCTGACTTTCCTTTTTTTTATTATGTTATTTTTTAATTCGATGAATATTTAAAAAAAAAAAAAAAACGTGATGCACTGAACTCGCATGAATTGTAGTGCGAAATAACGAGGGCTCTCTGTATTCTCTGTCACACCCCCCCACACCTCCCCGGAAGAGGAAAACATTCTCTTCCCACTATAAATAGTGGCATTTGTCTATAAAATTGCTATAACTAATCCTCTGCATAACACTGTATGCTTATTAACATTATGGAATACAAAAAAGGAAGAAATATAGATCAACTTCCAACAAAGAATAACTTACAATAATAACATTTTTTTTACTGTTTAAACAAAAAGATTTTGATACTGAAAAATAAAATTAAATAAAATCAAACCTATGCCAAATCAAACATGGGAATCAGATGATTCGCTGTGGCGACCCCTCGAAAAGGGGAAAAGCCGAAAGGAAGAGAAGAAGAAGAAGAAATAATAATAAATTCAATTTGATCAGCATCATTAACTCAGGAGCACAACATATAAAACACTTTAACCTACAAAACAAAAATTAATAAAACAATTTGTATTATTTTTTTGTCAAAATGATTAAATCAAGATTAATGGTAACAATGAGCACATTTCGCAGTGCACAGCTTTTCGAAGCCGGGTTTAAAGCACGATATTGAACTCTCAGCTCCTGCTCAATGTTGAACCGGGACCTGGTCTTGGTCTTCAGTGCAGCAACAGCAGAGAAGCTCGTCTCTCAAAGATAAGATGTTGCAAAAGGAAGAAGAATGTCCAGAGCCTTCTGCGAGTGGATACGGCCTCTCTATGCTCAGCCAGAATTCACTCAGTGTGTGTGATGTAAAGTTCAGGCTCAATGTAGAGTCAGACGTCATGCCGATGAACTGGTCCTCCTCTGCAGAGCTGAAACCAATTGGAGCTGGTGCATTGAAAGGATCTGTCACCCAGTCATACTGGGAGCTGTTTTCAGCGAAGTACTTTTTAAAGAATCCCATCAGTGATGAAATATGCTGCTTAGTACATGGAATCACTGAAGTGGCATCATCGTTAGCAGTGTCAATAAATTCATGCAGGTTCTCTAATGAATCAGTATTTCCTTTATCAAGTCGCCTACCCCACATTGCAAGCTTTCGGGTGAAAGAGCTGATCTTGTCTGTGACCCGAGGGAGGTGTTTATCTTTCCTCTGAAGCTGTACATTCAGTTTGTTTAACTTGCTAAATATGTCACTGAGGTAGGCCAGTTTCACCAGGAAGTTCTCATCACTAAATTTTTTCTGCTACTTCAGACTTGTGTTCCTGCTCCAAAAACATTCTCATCTGCTCTCTGAGGTCAAAAATTCGGGACAAGACTTTTCCTCGTGACATCCACCTTGCTTCACTGTGAAACAGCACAGCTTGATGTTCAGCTCCCATCTCTTCACAGATAGCAGAGAAGGCTCTTGTTTTTAATGCTTTGGTCTTTATAAAATTGACTACACCTATAATGTCAGACATAACCTCACTTACTGTAATTTATTATTAAATAAATAAATTATTTATTTATTTATTTATTTATTTATTTACTTATATATGTATGTGTGTATGTTCGTACTTGTATCTATTTTTGCACCCCCTACTGATAGTACCTCAAGAGCCTGTAACAGTGAATTTCTCCATTGTGAGATTAATAAAGCTGTATCTTATCTTATCTTATCTTATCTTAATTCAGAGGAGAGATGGCTTGATGCCAGTGCTTCTCTATGTATAGCACAGTGTGTCCACTGTGGACATTAAGTGAGGTCTTTTTGATGAGTGCCCGAAGTCCTTTTCTCATCAGTGCCATGGTATGTGTGCCATCACTGCAAACACCAATGCAGTTCTTCCACTTCAGCCCATTCTCAGTCAAGAAGCAGTCCAGCAGTTTGAATAGCTCTTCAGCTGTGGCTCTGTCTCGGATATAATTACAAAAAAAGAAGTAGCTCCTCACACAGGGAGTTGGCCATGTCAAAACTTCACTTCACTTATCCCATAATTATCTCATAAGTAACTTATCCCATGTATGAACCATATCACCCCATCTACTCTGCCCTCAGATCCATGTACACTTGAATATAGGCCAGTCTACAAAGTTGTTCTTTTCTTTTCTTTTTTATTGTATATTACTTAATACTATTTATGTTCAGTTCATTTTCTGTAACCGCTTCGTCCTAATTAGGGTTGCGGGGAGGCTGGTGCCCATCCCAGCCAATTCAGGGCGAGGGCAGAGTACACCCTGGACAGCTCGCCAGGCCATCAAAGGGCGGAAACACGCTGACGGCTTTGCAGCCTACTCTTGCCGAAAGTCAGCAATGGTTCTTTTACATGCCTCACACCATAGACAGTGGGAGACATGGCCGGCCTTTGATAACCCAGTTAGCTGCACTGGGGGGGGACAGTGACAACCTTGTGGAGAGTGGGACTCGAACCCCCAACCTTTGGATCAGCGATCCGGCGCCTTATACCACTAGACCACCACTGCCCCTATTATTTATTTACTTATATAATATATATGTATGTGTGTATTTATGTATATGTATTATTGTATATGTCTCT
>CM045730.1:36530528-36535528 GCA_024760905.1 Plotosus lineatus | reverse complement strand
CTAATCTTTGCTACTTCCTGGTCCTCAACAGTCACCTCTTCTACTCTTTTTTCTCTCTCATTTTCCTCATTCATCAGCTCTTCAAAGTACTCTTTCCATCTTCCCAGCACACTTCTGTCATCAGTCAATACATTTCCCTTTCTGTCCTTAATCACTCTAACTTGCTGCACGTCCTTCCCATCTCTATTTCTCTGCTGTGCCAACCTGTATAATCATTTTCTCCCTCCTTACTGTCCAACCTAGCATACAAGTCATCATACGCCCTCCGTTTGGCCTTTGACACCGCTACCTTCGCCTTACGCTGTGTCTCCCTGTACTCCTGTTTACTCTCTTCGGTCCTCTCTATGTCCCATTTCGTCTTAGCTCACCTCTTCCTTTGTACACACTCCTGCACTTCCTCATTCCACCACCAAGTCTCCGTATCTACTGTCTTTCCAGAGGACACGCCAAGTAATCTCCTACCGGTCTCCCAGATCACATTAGCTGTAGTTGTCCAGTCATCTGGAAGCACTTCCTGACCACCCAAAACCTGTTTCAACTCCTCCTTGAAGACAACACGACACTCTTCCTTTTTCAGCTTCCACCACTTTGTCTTCTGCTCTGCCTTTGTCTTCTTAACATTTCTTACCATCAGCATCATCCTGCACACCACCATCCTATGCTGTTTGGCAACACTCTCACCCACTACTACTTTGCAGTCACTGACTTCCTTCAAATTACATCGCCTACACAAGATGTAGTCTACCTGTGTGCTCCTACCTCCACTTTTATAAGTCACCCTATGCTCCTGTCTCTTGTGGAAGAAAGTATTCACCACAGCCATTTCCATCCTTTTTGCAAAATCTATCAACATCTGTCCTTCTGTGTTCCTGTCCTGGATACCAAACCTGCCCATCACTTCCTCGTCCCCTCTGTTGCCTGCACCAACATGTCCATTGAAGTCTGCACCAATGACCACTCTTTCAACTCTTGGGGTACTCTGCATCACTTCATCAAACTCACTCCAGAATCTCTTCTAGCTCACATCCTGCCTGTGGGGCATGAGCACTAACAACATTTGTGTGTGTGTGTGTGTGTGTGTGTGTGTGTGTGTGTGTGTATGTCAGCATTAATTATACCAATTTGTGATAACTACAAATTTATCTACAAGTTTCAGCTTCACGTAATATAAATGAAAAACAATCATCAAATTTTGCACTCTGTTAATTTGAAAATATGTATCTGTATATATTACTGAGTCAGTCTCAGGAAATGATAATAAATGTGCATGGTGTGCTTGATATAAAACCCATTTTGTGCTCTCATATGAATAAACTGTATCCAGGGTGTAGGATTTGTTTGCAGTCCTGTCTAAAGAAAACATTGTTAGCTTTTAATAGATGAAAATATTTAAAGATGAAGTGAATGTGTTCCTTTGTTTTGTACAAATTCTGTCTTATGACCAAACTTTCTAAGCAGCAGATAAATAAATATCTCAGGATTTTGTTATTAACTTTTTAAAGTATCTGTTTAACTGACCACGTTGTATTCATTCATTTTCTGAACTGATTAATCCTAATTAGGGCTGCAGGGAGGCGAGCACCTATCCCAGGTAACTCTGGGTTTGGGCAGAGTCACACACTGGACAGCTTGCCAGATCAACGCAAGGGCAGAAACAAATTGATAGCAATGTCGGCTACTCTTTTTAGGATCGACAGCAATGGTTCTTTTATATCACGGACAGTGAGAGACATGTCTGGCCTTTGATTACCCATTTAGCAGCACTGGGGGACATCAGTGACAATCCGTTGATAGTGGGGCTTAAACCCTACTACAATGCCACCATTGCTCCGTGCACATGATATTTTGGCCTAATTGAGTCTGATGAAACGAGATCGTCATTTGTGATACACTGCAACAAAAGGGTTCATGCACTTATTGTTCTTTTGGGAAAGTCACCCTCTTCTTCTTTTCCTTTCGGCTTTTTCCCTTTTTCAGGGGTTGCCACAGTGAACCATCTGATGCGCGTGTTTGATTTGGCATAGGTTTTTACGTCAGATGCCCTTCCTGACACAACCCTTTAGCAAGGGACCGAAAAACGGTGACAGCTTTGCAGCTCCGCTTTACGAAAGTCAGCAATGGTTCTTTTACATGAACCTCTCACCGTAGACAGTGAGAGACATGGCTGGCCTTTGATAACCCAGTTAGCTGCACTGGGAGGACAGTGACAACCTTGTGGAGAGTGGGACTCGAACCCCCAACCTTAAGATCAGCGATCCAGTGCTCTTTACGACCAGGCCACCATTGCCCATGTTGGGAAAGTCACCCTCTATTGAGGGAAAATTCTTGTGTCAGTGCCCTGATGTTCAGAAAGGTGAAAGTGTATCATCTCCATTCCACTGGATAGTTTACCACCTTTAACTTCTACTTATTATACAATGTTTACATTTATTGGTGTTTAATAATTCAAAGGAATTTGACTGAAAATTTTGAGAGTAGTTACTATACCAGTTGATACACCATCCTTAATACAGAGCTCACATTCCCTCCAGACATCGGGATGCATTTGAGAAGACTGCAGAGCAAAACTTATATCCTCACAGAGCACTACAGATAACGGCCGCAAATTCAGGGCAAAGTAGGGTGTGGGTGCTTTAAAAAATATCTCGCTGAAAGTCATTGGTAAACATGTTGCCTAAAAAGCAGATATGTCCCCGGTGTACAGGATTTTATTCCAGCTGTGACTAGAGGAGAGTACATAATATGTGTTGTGTAGAAGGGAGCTGGCATACTGTTTAGCATTTTAAGTTTAATTTATAAGTAAAAATTTCAGGACAAGTACTGAGAATTAAAGAGAACAAAGACAAATTTTTTAATCAACTGGATGCCAGTTTCCTTTTGAATGGATTTTAAGATTCATTTCCCTACATTATTTCCCCTAATGTATTAATATTAAATCTATAAAATATCCAAAGATCTTCTTTTCCTTTCGGCTTTTTCCCTTTTTTCAGGGGTCGCCACAGCGAATGATTAGCACGTTTGATTTGGTATAGGTTTTTACGTCGGATGCCCTTCCTGACACAACCCTTTAGCAAGGGGCAGAAACACGCTGACACCTTTGCAGCTACTCTTTTACGAAAGTCAGCAATGGTTCTTTTACATGAACCTCTCGCCATAGACAGTGAGAGACATGGCTGGCCTTTGATAACCCAGTTAGCTGCACTGGGGGGACAGTGACAACCTTGTGGAGAGTGGGACTCGAATCCCCAACCTTAGGCTGAACGAACCAGCGCCCTTTACCACCAGGACACCATATAAAATATCCAAAGATAAAACTCTAAAGAATTTTAAAGCATAATCCTCCTGTAAAGCCCGTTACATGTCGCACAACAGATAAGCAGGTCCAAAAAAAAAAAAAGCCAAATTCCTACACATTGCGTCGTACAGAATTTTATTGTTGTGTAATGGAAAATTGTCAGAATTAAAAATGTTTGGAATGTTTTCCATTGCATGTTTTATATGTAAGCACAGCTATGCAGGTTTAAACCCACCTCATGCACGCCTACACCAGCCCCTTCTGCCATAGTTTCACTAAATTCAATTAGGGTAACAAAACATCAGAGGATTTGTGTGAAGGAACTTTCGATGATCAGAACTCCTTATATACCTGTAATAACCGTCATTATTTTAGATTTAAATATTTATTATAAATGTCTACAAAATGTCTTTTTGCTTTCTTTTCTTTTCTTCCTGCCTCTTGATGGTGGCGTAGAGGTTAATACATCCACCTCATTGCAAGATGGTCTTGGGTTTAAGTCCCATTCTCAAGCTCTTCTGTATAGAGTTTGCATATTCTCACCATGGCTTATTCTTACATGGCTTTCCTCAAGCTTCCTCCCACAGTCTGCGGACAGGCTCATCAGGCTAACTGACAGTTCCAAATTGCCCCTAAGTGTGTGTGCGTGTGTGCGTGTGTGCGTGTGTGCGTGTGTGTGTGTGTGTGTGTGTGTGTGTGTGTGTGAGTGTAAATGATTGTGTCTTGCCCTGCAATGTTCTGGCGAGCTCTTCAGGTGTACCCGTTCTTTGCCCAATGTCTGCTGAAGTAGGCTCCAGCCTCCCCGTGTCCCTAGTCTGATTAAGTGTCTCTGCAAATGAGTAAATGAATGAATGTGTCTTCTCATTTGTTACCCTTTTTTCTTTCATTCTGTTATTGCTCTGTTCTTTTCTTTATTTGAATTTCCTTCCTTTCTCATTTTTGAAATTCATCTCATTTCATTTCATTTAGGGCAGTGGTGGTCTAGTGGTATAGGGCGCTGGATCGCTGATCCAAAGGTTGGGGGTGCGAGTCCCACTCTCCACAAGGTTGTCACTGCCCCCCCCCCAGTGCAGCTAACTGGGTTATCAAAGGCGGGCCATGTCTCTCACTGTCTATGGTGTGAGACATGTAAAAGAACCATTGCTGACTTTTGTAAAGAGTAGCTGCAAAGCCGTCGGCGTGTTTCCGCCCTGTGATGGCCTGGCAAGCTGTCCAGGGTGTACTCTGCCCTCGCCCGAAGTTGGCTGGGATGGGCATCAGCTAAGCCGTCAGCGTGTTTCTGTCCCTTGCTAAAAAGGGTTGTGACAGGAAGGGCATCCGACGTAAAAACCTCTGCCAAATCAAACATGCGAATCAGATGATTCGTTGTGGCGACGCCTGAGTAAAAGAGAAAAAGCCGAAAGGAAGACAGAATCTAATTTCATTATCTTTTTCTTATTCTTGATTAGTCTTATTATTACTGTTTGTAGTAGTAATGTTATTAAGTACTCACGTACATTTGCTGTGGTTGTGTTTAAGAGTGGGCTGACTCCTCTTCACCTGGTGGCCCAGGAGGACAAAGTAAATGTGGCTGAAGTGTTGATAAACCATGGCTCCGCTGTGGACCCTGAGACCAAGGTATACTGCAGCCATTTTCTGCTGACATAGCAAGTACAGCTCGCTGACCTCTATATTATGGAGCTAATGAAGAATGGATGACATGACA
>CM045730.1:36120528-36525528 GCA_024760905.1 Plotosus lineatus | reverse complement strand
TGATGAATGAAAATCAAGTTTAGTGAAAATCAAATGCAAATTTATAATGTATAAATTGAGATGAATGCATAGCACACAGGTATATATATATATATATATATATATATATATATATATATATATATATATATATATATATATAATTACTCCAAAATAAGAAAATTAGGAATTATGGGTTGTGTTTTGGATGCATATTTGTTTCAAACTGCACATTTGCTCCACTTTACTCACCTATTTAGTGGTGACATGGTGCATTTGTATTTTTTAATCCACTCACATGGATATCCATCCTAACACGTCATGCTTCAATCACGCAGTTCGTAGAGCCAATGTACCTGAAATGCTCAGTGAGGACTATATTTCAGATGTTGATGAAGGTATTTTTTTGTTTGTTTTCTGTTTGTAGTGTTTTTCTCTTTTTAACTCTTACCTCCAAACTAACTACATCTCTTTATTCTCTTCCCTACCCTTCTTGGTATTGTTTTCCAGCACACAAGTGCTAAGTGCACTCATGCTTAACGTTACTTGCTTGATTGCATAAATATTTCCTCTCTGCTTGTGAACATCATATTTTACTGATATTCTGAGTAATATTTCACACCTAGATAATTTGTAAACACTGACTCGGAAAAGCATGAGTGTTTTCTTCACGGTATATAAAGCTTCACTTGACACTAGTCAAAGTGAACAGTTGCACATCCACTGCTTTCTGAACAGTACAACATTTCCAGTGTTCTGTTTGAATAAATGATGATCATATTTAAACTACAGGGAGGCATGTGCTTCATGGCTCCAAAGGTCTTGTGTGTCCATATCCTTCTTGTGGGTGAATGGGGTTTCCTCAGGGTACTTGAGTTTCCTTACATCATCCAAAGACATGCACTGTAGGTCAACTGGCAACTTTATACCGGCCCTCGATGTGATTATGCTTATGAATCTCAACCAAATTTAGGTGGGATTGGCTGCAACTTTCCCCCATGACCATGACAGATGAGCAGTATAGATAATGAATGAAAGGATTTACACAACCCTAGCTTGGTCGTACAGATTTCATGACCATGCTCACCAATAGGTGCAGTATTTATCCGGTTCTGCTTTATATTATAGAAAGACTGCAGATCACCATGCATCATCATAGATACAGAGTCTGCACAGTAAGGTTACACATATGCAGTGAATCTATAAACCGAAAGTCTCATCATAAATCTATAAAGTTGTATATCGAACCATTGGGTTTGACTCCTGCGTGGCGCATCAACAAGGTATGTGACTATCCACCTGGAGATTTAAAGTTTGAATCGGGGTTGATTCTACGGCCATCTGTGACCAGGAGTCCATGGGAGTGCATTGGCCGAGCTCTCACGGGAGAGAGGGATGGCATACGTGCATTTTTCTATCACTCACAGCGATTACTAGCCAATCGTGGGTGTTTGTGAGCTTATTTGTACAGGGGGCAGATAGTGCTTTTGCTCTGTGTGTGTTCGACCAAAATATGTATGCGCAGCAGTTCCAGAATAGCCGGTTGGTAGCATCACATGTCACGGAGGGGATGTGTGCATGCTTTCTCCTCTCCCTGGTTCGTGGTAATCATGTGATAGGGAAGGCACTACTTTAAGTGTGGGAATTGAATGTGACCAAATTAGGGGAAAAAAAAGGGGGGGGGGGGTTGACTCTCACTGAGTTTTACTGAAATCTTTGATTCTTATTCATGCACAATATAAATATGCTTGACAAGGGTATCAGTTCTTCAAATTAACATTCTTAAAATGTCACCACAGTGTTGGCCTGGCGAGCTGGCCAGCCTCCCGCAACCTTAATTAGGATTACGCTGCTTAGAAAATGAATGATTGAATGAAAATAATACAGTATATGAAATACAATATATGAAAATAATGCAGAAATAAACAACTATAATCCTTGTTTTTTTTTTCTTTACTAGTATTTTCAAATTTTGGCATACTTTTTTAGTATTGGTTTGAGACTGATATGCGATTCCAGTAGTTACATGTTTGTCCTGAACAGACCATTAAAAATAAGTATTTTTTTTGAATGAATGAATTAATGCCATTCTCATGATAATAAATGGTAAAGGATCTTGTGTACTAAATAACAAGGTTTCCATTAATATTCTAAGGGACATGTAAATTATGCTACATCAGATAAACAGTCAAATAATCAGACTTTATTTGTGTAACACTTTTCAGAGAACCATGTGTAGCACAAAGTGCTTTACAGAAGTGACCCCACCTCACTTTATCTCAAACAGGACAGGTGCAGACACACTTAAGAATAGCGAAGGCCCAAACGGCTTAAAAGAATACTAAAAACATTAAAAACAAAAAAAATGAGAAAGCCAATAGGGCTCTCTGAAGTATTATTTTAGAGGCTGTACACATACACTAGAATGAAAATATCCAGATCAGCATTACAGGATTCTCCAGGATCTCTGCTTTTTTCTTTTTTAAAGATTAATTTGTTTATAAGTTGTATTATTTAGATCCTATACAGTATACTGATACAGGAATATAGTGAATACCATCCTAGTCTGACAGACTGTGCATGGAGACTCCTGTAGGGTCCAATTACTGTTAACTGACACTTCTGCAAGCGCCCATGAATCCACCGACATAACTTAGATGGCTTCTCATTTACACATTTAATCAGCGCCTGAAATAAACCTCACCATTGAGGCTTGTGTGTTTGGATTCAGAAGTAAGCATGCTTTGAGAACAAACGACTGGTGAAGGAACTGAATTATATGCTGTGATGTTTAATCAAGAGATAATGAACAGCATTTCCCATTGAACACAGTTTACAGTGCTACCTAGGAGATGAATGCAAAAGGTTCTGGCTGAGTGCCATGGTTAGTATCATACTATGTCATATCTTCTGCCTCACATATTGTATGACATGTTTTTCAGCTGAGGGAGTGCCAAGGTAAGATTCCAACCCTAGAGCTAACTGCCAAACTGCAGCTCCTTTATCCAACAGTAGTCTCATAACAGAATCAGTGCAAATGTACATTATAGGAAATCAACACAAACTGTCTTGAAGCCTCGCAGATCCAGAATCGGAGGTTAAATCCAAAATTCATGTTCATGTGTTTGTGGTGTTCCACCGTCATGCTGGATTTCAGACCTCAAGCCTTCTAGGTGGATTGTCTTCACTAAATTGTTCATAGGTGTGACTGTGTGCAGTGCCCTATGATGGATTGGTGTCCCATCCTTTGTGTATTCTCATATCACATGCCATGTTCTTGGGATAGGTTCTGGATCCATGGCAGCCATGATCATTTTTGGGAATTTTTCTGATGAGTTTGCATGCTCTCCCGGTGCGTGTGCGGGTTTCTTTAGGGTCTAATATATTACAGTTTCTTCCCACAGTCCAAAGACATGTACATTAAACTAACTGGCTCTTCCGAATTGACCTTACATAGGTGTGAGTGGGAATCCTGTGTGGTTTCCTTTTGGTGGTCTGATGAGTTTTTAAGGGTGTACCTTGACACCATTGTCGGCTGAGACAGGGACCAGCCTCCCTGCGACCCTTGAAGCATTAAATGGTTTAACAAATGAGTGAGTGAATAAAGAGTGATGTCAACGATGTCTAACATTCTGTGGCAGCCAACCTCCCAAGCCTCTGTACATGAATGATGATCGGGGAAACTGTTCTCGTTTTCTAATATGCTGATTGAAATCACAACGGTCATAACTCCTACCTCACACATCCACGTGTGGCTCATCACCCCCTTTCCCAGCCTCCTGCCCACTTTTTAGATCAAGTTAACTTTATTTATATAGCATGTTTCGAACAAACTTTGTTGACCAAAATGCTTTTCAAAAAAGGTCCAACAATCATATAATACAAAGTTAGACTGGAATTTTTCATTTATACAGCATATTATATGGGCAGTGGTGGTCTAGTGGTATAGGGCGCTGGATCGCTGATCCAAAGGTTGGGGGTTCGAGTCCCACTCTCCACAGGGTTGTCACTGTCCCCCCCAGTGCGGCTAACTGGGTTATCAAAGGCGGGCCATGTCTCTCACTGTCTATGGTGAGAGGCATGTAAAAGAACCATTGCTGACTTTCGTAAAGAGTAGCTGCAAAGTCGTCAGCATGTTTCTGTCCCTTGCTAAAAGGGTTGTGACAGGAAGGGCATCCGACGTAAAAACCTCTGCCAAATCAAACGTGCGAATCAGATGATTTGCTGTGGCGACTCCCGAGTGAAAGGGAAAAAGCCGAAAGGAAGACATATAGACTATAGTTATACTCTAATCTGAGCTTAAAATTACACTTTAAAGTCCCAATGGAATAATTTGTCTAGGTTCAATGGAAAATTCCAGTAATAGCCTGCTTGACAAACTAATGAAAACAGTCAATAACATTTGAGATACACTACAACTGTGCATAATTTAAACAAACCCGATGAAAGCTGAGGATGGGGAATTGGTTGAAAGTGTCGCCTTACAGCAAGACTGGTCACCGACCAAGGCATTTGTGTGTGAAGTTTGCAAGTTCATCCCTGAGTATTGCTGTGTGCGCAGAACAGTTTGACTACATCAAATTGTCTATAGAGTGAATGTGAGTGTAAATGGTTGTTTGTGTCTGTATAAAGCATTAGTCTCACATATTGGGTTGACACATGAGCAACGTAGCTGGAATTACTGTAGCCATTCCATGACTATTCAGGCAGAATTTTGGGTTGTCTCATGTGAAAATATGCACTTGTCTAAGAAATGTGAGCATCTGCACTTCATAAATATCGCCCATCATCCATATCTGTATATTCCATCTATATTTTTACCTAAATGGAAATCTACAGTGGCACCTGGTGAGACAGCTCCGCCTTAACAATACATTCACAGTTGCAGAGGTTCAGTGGATCCAAACCAATGTAACCAGTGGATTTCAACATTACTAAACTATTTGTGAATGGAAGCCTTGGCCTCTCCTAAAAACACGGTAGCTCCTCCAACAGAAAAATCCTGAATGTTATGGTCTAATGTCAGATGATTCCCAGAAGGCTAATAATGATCTACAATGGTCTACCATAAAGTCATTCCAGCAGTTGGAGAC
Source organism: Plotosus lineatus (assembly GCA_024760905.1). NCBI lineage: Eukaryota > Metazoa > Chordata > Actinopteri > Siluriformes > Plotosidae > Plotosus > Plotosus lineatus. The sequence continues at coordinate 36,520,456 of CM045730.1, read as the reverse complement.
CTAAGCTTTAGCCTTGTGTTAGACTGGGGACTTGTCTCGGGTGTCCCCAGCCACTTTCAAAAGTCAACTGGGAGAGCAATTTACTTTCGGCTTTTTTCCTTTATCATGGGTCGCCACAGCGGATGATTCGCACGTTTGATTTGACATGGGTTTTTTACGTCGGATGCCCTTCCTGACACAACCCTTTAGCAAGGGACAGAAACACGCTGATGGTTTTGCGGCTACTCTTTACGAAAGTCAGCAATGGTTCTTTTACATGAACCTCTCACCATAGACAGCGAGAGACATGGCCGGCCTTTGATAACCCAGTTAGCTGCACTTTCAAAAGTCAACTGGATTTATAGATAATAGATGTATAAAAACACACAGACTAATATGGTGTTTCTGCAGCACATTATAAGAAGGAATGATGTAATATAAGGGCCACCTCTGGTTGATCATATTCAAGTTATGACATGTTATGACAGGATATAAAACAAGCATGAGGAAGAGAACAGCTCCAACTTTTTTTTTTTTTTTTTTTTACTGAGATGTAGTGCTGGTACCACAGAGGGACATGGAGCGCAAAACACCCATTTTGATTTCGGTAAAAGTGAAAAAAAAAAAATTTAAATAATAATAATAATAATTTTCAGCTCAGGGAAGCTGGGTGTGCCTGGGAAGGAGTGATTGGAATGATTTTTCATTTTAATTAGATGTAGTCCAGCACAAATTACTGTGTGTTGGAGTTTAGCTGGAGTTTGAACACTGGAAGCTCAAATGGCCTTTTCCCTGTAATAAAGGGGGCAGGGGCAGGTTTTCCCTCCCTCCCTCCCAACTGTGTGTTCTCCTCCCTGCAAAGGGGTTCTTTTGTTCTTGTTCTGTTCATCAAAGTTGGATTACTAAATAGACCTATTCCCTGAGAAACCCCAGCACATTCCCTATTGTCTTGTCATAAGAGGGTCTAGGGGCCTTGGGTATCCAGCCACAGCATTTACTTGCGTTCTAAACCACCCCTGCCATGACCTCCGGATTGCTGTGCTCCCGCGCAGTTCAAACTCTTGTCAGCAGCTAAGGGGAGTGTATGCTGGAGGCTGAGTGTGTGTGTGTGTGTTTGTGTGTGTGTGTGTGTGTGTGTGTGTGTGTGAGAGAGAGAGAGAGAGCGAGAGAGTGAGTGCAGAGCAACGGGAGGAACAGTCGTTTTTCCGGGCAGTCAAGGGGACGAGACCGGGATATGCAGATGCATCCATTCTGTACGTTCCTCTGAATTTATCTTACTTTGAGATTGTGGATTTGAAGTGGATATAATGAAGTGAACAGGGAGGAAGTGGGCTTTGAAACGGTGGTTGACGCAGAAGGAGAATCATGATCACTCAGCTGTGTAAGAATCTCTCTGAGAATTGCCGCAGCTGCTGCATGGGTTTGTTTACAATGTTCTGGGCTGGTTGTATACGATAGATTTAGTACTGCAGTACACGCATGGCAGCTCAGGCAGGAGAAAACTGATCTGTATGTGTCTGCGCATGTGAGTGTGTGTGTGTGTGTGTGTGTGTGTGTGTGTGTGTGTGTGTGTGTGTGTGTGTGTGTGTGTGTGTGCTCAGAGAGAGCTGCTTAGAAAGGTTTTGCTGACTGTTAAGCTCGTGGTTGAAAGCTGGGCAGTTTGGAGTGCTAGTCAATGGTATGTTTTTTTTTTTTTTTTTTTTTTCAGGGGTCCATGACAGTGTGTGGGGTGTAGATTCTTTGAGGTGAAGCAAACACTGCACAGTATAGGGTAAAAGTGTGTGTGTGTGTGTGTGTGTGTGTGTGTGTGTGTGTGTGTGTGTGTGCCTCAGTAATGGTACAGCAGAAGAGGTTGGGGAGGGGTTGCTGTGGCGATGAGCAGCGGGGGGGCAGGATCCGCTTTGTCACTGCTGGAATGCTGTCTCCCCCAACCCCATCCCCAACCCCAAGCCCGGATTCTCTCTCTTTCTCTCTAGTGTGCACTTGGTCTAAATCCTTTCTTTTAACCCTGCTAGTCTCTTAAAAACTTGTATGAATGCCAGAATTTACTGTTTCTCAATCAAGCTCACTCATTTCCCTCTGGCTCATTCTAACGTTCTTTTCGATACTTGAATAAAAAATGTGCCACAATGGACAAATAAAGTAATTCAACAGTCCTGTGTCTTTCTAAGTTAATGTGACAGATGATTATGCTGAGATGAGATTATGCGGCATGGCGGTACTTCCTGGAAAATGTTTTGTATTAACTTTGTCTGGGTTTTAGGGGAGGACGTGATGATGGGGGACACGGATAAGTACCTGGGCCCCCAGGATCTACGTGAGCTCGGGGATGACTCTTTGCCCCAGGAAGGCTATGTGGGGTTTAGCATTGGAGCCCGATCTGGAAGGTAATGCTGTGTTTCACACAAATATACACACACATCGTTGTCTTCTGCCTCAATGAGGTTTTAGAATATAAATGTGGTTCTGATGTGGTGATTGTTGTTGTATTAGTGTTACATAGCTTTGAGCCTAAATGTGTATCAAGGTAAAAATTAGACCATAAAAAAGTTTAGTATGACGGTTACTGCCATAATCACTGAGGCTCGTTTAATATTATCTGCTCCATGAATTAACATTTTTATATACTACATGGGAATAGTATATTTTCGGGTTAATGAACATCCACAATTGATAATTATTTAAAACAGCAAAGAAACACTCGTGGTTTACCATTTTCACTGTTTCTGAAATCTTAGACATTTAACAAAATTACAAAATAAAAACAAAAATACAAATAAAGTTACAGAATATGGCCTTATGTTTTAAAGGTAAAAAAAAAAAATTATTTCAAACTTTGAATAAATTTCAAAAACACATGTGAAGATTGTGACAGAGCCGGCCATGTAGTCATTATGTTTTTAAAATGAAAAAAGAAGAAAAAAACACAACATAAAAGTCTCATTTTGCTTTTTATGTTTCTGTGTAGTATATACTTAAACTTGGGGTGAATTTTAAAAGCACTGGTGGTAAACGCCTGTCGAGGTCACCTGCCATCATAATACTTAAAATATAGGTCTGATCATGAAACTTCTGCTGAAATCTGTGTCACTGACCCTTTACATTTTCTTCAGATTTAGAAAAAATAATTTTTCTCATTTTTTAATGTAATAGGCCAATATGTATTAAAGCCTGGTAGATGCAGGACGATATTCCTTGGGGAAGCGGCATCATCAAATTATCAGTATGTAACAGTACGGAACATGGACAAAATGAATGGGGGGTGCAGTGGTGGTCTAATGGTATAGGGTGCTGGATCGCTGATCCAAAGGTTGGAGGTTCGAGTCCCACTCTCCACAAGGTTGTCACTGCCCCCCCCCCCCCCCAGTGCAGCTAATTGGGTTATCAAAGGCCGGCCATGTCTCTCACTGTCTATGGTGTGAGGCATGTAAAAGAACCATTGCTGACTTTTGTAAAGAGTAGCTGCAAAGCCGTCGGCGTGTTTCCACCCTGCGATGGCCTGGCAATCTGTCCAGGGTGTACTCTGCCCTCGCCCGAAGTTGGCTGGGATGGGCATCAGCCTCCCCGCGACCCAAATTAGGATGAAGCGGTTACAGAGAATGAACTGAGCAAAATGAATGGCCTTCTATTCACTAATAATAGTAATTATATAATAATAATAATAATAATACTTTTGTAATTAGTTACACTTTGCCAATTGATAGTGCTTGACATGTTTAACTTTTCTTTATTATCTAAAGTAAATAAATGGCAATACATCAGTGATCGGTCGGAACACAAGATACACTGTGTAACATGGACAGGAAAAGTTACGTACCTCATCGTTCCTGCTTTAAATCTGGTGCTTATTTACGAATTTTTCCACGTACACGTAAATTCCATGGTTCATTGTACATGCACCTGTGCTCCAGTTCATTTGATTACTGGGCCTGTGGAGACCTTAGCAGAGACTCAGCGGGACATCAAAAATAATGAGGTCTTTCTCTTGTTATAAAATTGAGCATGAAAATGGTGTTCACTAGGAAGTATTTGAATTATTTTAAAAACTGCGTTCACCATTTCTACATATTTTGATATGCTATCTCCCAGGCATGAACTAAAGATTTTGAAAGATTGATTCACAAATAAACTTGGATCTGGAAATATTTATTCAAGTTTGAAGTTGGGTAGTTAAAAAAAATGTACCAGTTTCATGATCAGACCCCTATATAAAAATAAAATATCGCAATCTTCATCGAATTTGCTTTTCTTATGTTCCTATGTAGTATATACCTCAACAATATTTTGCCTCAGACTTGGTGGATGTCTCTGAAAAGTTTCCTTGAGTTTCCATCTTGGGGACTATTTATTAACATCCTAATTGAGTAATTCTTAAGAGTTATTGTTAATGAACAACTAATAAACCTCAGCATTAACACTTGGTAGATAATACGAGAAAAACAATAAATTAAAATCAATCGTCAGTTGTTTAAATTGTAAGTAAATAATAAATACAAATTGTCCCACAAAATTTATAAAAAATCAGTGAGTACATGCAGGATCCATTAATGCTGAAGTTCATGGTTGGTTCGGTAAAACTAATGCGTGAAATAATGTCAGTTAACAGGATGTGAACGTCAAACATTATCTGGCGTCTTTCTAATCTGCCACCCTCTTTGAGAAAAGATGTCATCATGTTCATGGCATGCACGGAAACAGCACATCATTTCGTCATGTGACTCAAACAGACCTTGAGCTGAATGACTAGGATTTGTCTTGTTATCTCTCTCTTTTTTTTTCTAATTGCTGGCTTATTGGCAGCCTGGTCAATGTTTACACGAGTATGTTCCTGCTGCACTCGTTCTACACACTGGCCAAATATTACAGTCACAAAGCTAATCTTGAACCTACATGGAGCTTGGTGGTAAAAAAAAAAAAAAAAAAAAAATGATGCTGGCTAATAAATCAAAAGTGGATTGAATACACAAGCAGCACTACACAGGATTAAAGGGAGTTCGAACCATGCTTAAGTGCTGGCTCAAGCATTTCCATGATGTTTAATGATGTCATACCTTTTGGTTAATGTAAATATGTCAATTTAAAAAAATGATAATCTAAATAGATGAAGAAACTGGATGAATGTTGTCCTTTAAATTCTTGGGTCAGTGTGGGCTTGGTTTTAATTCAGTCATACGTTTTTGATGCTGAGGAGTCTGTTTCCTTTCCAGCCTCCTTTTAGCAGCATTTGCCAAATATCTGCTTGCTTTGCATGCTCTCAGACAGCACTGCAGATCTCCTCTCGGTTTGAATAGAATCCCCTCAAGAGATGAAGATTTGTTAACCAAAACATTTTCATACTGAAACATTTTTAACTGCATTCTTTTACATCGTGGTTTTTTTTTTTTTTTATGTATTTGGGAATATTATACACTGAATGAAACCATATGTAGTTGAGAAGAGGGGCTCAGCAGTCTCTAAGAGTGTGTTGCAATGCAACTGCAGAACATTACGAGCTGCCCTCATTCAACCACTGCATTTTGCTCGCTCTCTGATTCATTGCCTTCGATCTCCTCTGTCCCTCCTCTCTCCTTGCTCCACCATACCGATTCCTTCTCATAGTCCTAGAGTCAGGTAAGAGGGCATGACTGTGGATTTTGATGTGCCCCCTCCACCCTCCCCTTGAGTCATTACGTCATGGAAAACACCCGTATTGTAATGTCCTTCATCTGTTTGCTATTCATTTTAACAAGAATTTACAAACATGCACAGAATGCTGAATTTGCGTTTTGACTCTTGGGAACTCGTTGAACTTTGTGTCTATGGACCCAAGTTCAGAATTCAGAGTTCAATTTATGTTGCGCCGAGTGTCATTTTAAAGAACTCTGCTTGTTCTGAGCTCTTTGGTGGTTGCGCTTGTGAGGCTTGTTTTTTTTGTTTTGTTTTTTTTTCAGTTTTTATGTGGCTCCATTTTTCCCCTCATGTGGCTTCCAGGGTTCCATGGAGTTCTTCCCGTTGTGATCTTTTCCATATTTTCAGACTAATATTTTATTAGCAGTAAATTCACCTGCCTCTGGAAATTTATGAGCAGATTTTGCATTGACTGCAAGCACAGCTTAAATTTATTGTTCTGAATTGCTTTGTCATACTGATTACTATGGGTCGGTGATCCAGTACATAGAGTACTACAGTATAAGTGTGTGCTGGGAGCATGAAGGTCAGTCTCATAGGAAGGTAGTATCTCAGTTTGGCTTACTTTTAAGAAAGGCCCCGCCTTTTTTTTTTTTTTTTTTTTTTTTTTTCCCGCAGCTTCAAATACCAATTTATTTCAGTGTAAGAATTCTATCAGAGAATCCTCAGACCATGCATTGGAACTGTTTTCACTTTTTTATGCCTAATTGTCTGGAGAATACAGATAGCATAGCTTATGCCACATGTTGCTACATTGCACTACATTGTCAGCCATTTCTAATTTTATTCATATATTACTTCAATCACATGTTGCTCAATAGTCATTCGCATCCATATGCATCATTATTGTGTGCAACAAGAGCTCGCCATCGTTGAAAACTTGTGTTGTCATTTTTGTTTTGAATTTGTGCGCCAGTTTCCCTGGAAGCTGCATGCAGTAACAGGTGTGTGTTTTATTTATTTTGTGTGTATGTGTGTGTGTTTGTGTGTGTTTGTGTGTGTGTGCGTTTGTGTGTGTGTGTGTGTGTGTGTGTGTCTTGTGTTCATCTCATTGTCATGCCCCAATCCCTCCCCTGTGCACTGTGTGTGGTAAACTGTGAATGCCAACAGCCTGCGCTCCTTCAGTTCGGATAGGTCCAACACACTGAACCGGAGCTCTTTCACCAGGGACAGCATAATGATCGAGGAGATTCTGGCACCCAGCAAGGACACGGTATGCTTCCTAACCTCTTCAATCCTGTTCTTATAATTTTGCTCACTTTACCTATGCCAGGAGCTGACTTCACACTTTTTGGTCAATAGGTGTGGCACAATTAGTTTTACCAGTGACTCTGAACCAGGTTCACTTCATAGCCGTCAAGCAAAACTTCAATTTATGATGTAGCTCAGAACTCAAATACAGTTATACACTGGCTTTTTTCATAGTCCACATTGGTTGTAAAGTACAAACAGTGAGTTATTTAAAGAAAAAGGGAAGATAAGTCACATTTTTGGGTAAAATATGTTTATTGTATCAAGTAACGGCAACGAGGTCTTCTCTACAGTCAATTAAAATGCTTAATTCTGATCTGATTCTAGTAGGAAATGACTACCTGCAACAGCTGTGCAAACATTGTTTCTGCAACAATGAGGTTATATCCAGCCTGAATTGACTTTGGTGCAGCTTTTACATATCAAACAAAAATTACATTGCATTTGTTTTGTTCTCACGCCTATAATTTCAGCTGAAAACATAGCACTGTTTTATTCTCATATATGGTATCAGACAACCAAACTACAAAAAAGTTGGGACACTGTGTAAAATACAATTAAAATGCAAAGATTTTCACATTTCATGAACCCATAATTTATTCACAACAGAACACAAACATGTTAAAAGAGACAGTTCAATATTTCAAACAAATTTTTTCCCATTTTGAATATGATGACAGCAACACTTCTGAAAAAGTTCAGGATGGGGCGACAAAAGGCCGCAAAGCTTAGCTTGAGGAATTTTCTATTTTATAACAGATCAATAATATGATTGCATATAAAAGCAGAATCTGGGCTGTAAAAACAAAATATCTGCATCTATAAATTGGGGAACAATTTCAGAATAAGGTTCACAACAAAATATTGTGTAGAGTCTGAATATCCCATCATCTACAGCAGGGGTCCCCAACCACCGGTCCGTGGACCGGTCCCGGTCCGTGGATTATTTGATACCGGTCCGCAAACAAAATCTTTCATGGCACGAATTATAGTTTTTTATTAGAGCTTCCGGATCTTAGTTTGAAAAATGACTGTTTCTGACATTGCCACAGAAGCACCGAAAGCCCTTCTTCCGTTTCCAGACACATATCTTTGTGAGGCGGGGTTCTCTGCGGTGACACCCACCAAAACAAGACTACAGAGTAGACTCTAATCGGCCCGCAGAAACATTTTCACACATAAAACTGGTCCCTGGGGCAAAAAAGGTTGGAGACCACTGATCTACAGTACATCTGTGTGTAAGGGACAAGGCATTGGATGCCTGTGATCGTTGGGCTCGCAGACGGAACTTAATTTAATACAGGCATGATTCTGTCATAGTCAACAATGGTTCTTTTACATGCCATACATCACATTAGACCTAAGTAGGATTAAGCGGTTCAGAAAATTAATAAATTAATGAATGCAATGTCTTTGGACTTGTGGGAGAAAAACATGCAAACAAAAATTACCTTGATATGCCATCCTGCGATGGCGCTGTGGTCAGGCAAATCATAATTTGAAAGCCCATGCAGTGATTTCTATAACAGAATCATGCCGGTTTTACATGACGTTTTCAAGAGTAGTCTGCATAGCTGTCAGGTGGTGAGCTGTCCAAGGTGTACTCTGCCTTTACCTTAGAGTCGGCTGAGGTAGGGGCCGAACCCTAATTAGGATTAAGCGCTTCAGAACATGAATAAAACTTGAGGCTTTGCTAAGGTGGATTCTGAGAGGTCAGAGAAAATCCCACCAGGAAACAATATTATCTCGGCTTGAATTATTTTGTTCGTTCTCCTTCATTCGGGTATGTACTCGAGCCTCTGAGAACCTGAGAGTATCCTGCTACAAAAGGAAGTCAAGATATCCTTCTAACGAAGACATTGTCATCTTAAATACATCCATTAATTATGTCAAGGAAAAGATTTCGACCAATTTAGTCATCCATTCATGTGGCAGCAGTGAAATGCAAAGAAGATACGTACAGGTTAAGATTCGGTTAAAGTTCATATCAACATCACACACCAAAGTGTGGTCTCGTTAACCATAATCTGTCACGCTCAAGTTTATTTCAGTACTAATGGCAAGGGTTTATTTATTTCATTTTTTTGACCAGACATTACATCTATATTTCTATTGGGTATTTACTTTTCTTCCTTACCTTTCACTGTCCCTTTGTCAGGGCTAGGTATATCCCGAGGTATACAAAAGACTTTTTAAGAATTCACAAGAGAACCTTATTATATGATTTCTCTTTTCAACAAAGAAATCCTCTACCACTGAACATTCTAGTTTCACAAGTTTGTCTTTTCAGTGAGGGCTATATTCATAGTCACTCAATTAAAATTTCAAGTCAGACAAAGAATTTGCATGAAGAATTGGGTTATTTATCTCATCTTTTTTTTTAACTTTTGAACAGCCCACTCAGGATAAAGAGATCTTTCGTGTCAGCTGTTGCATGAAGAATGAAAATCAGTTTAGCAGCAATTATATAAAAAAAATTGCACAAAAGAGAGAAATTTAAGGCATTAAAATGCTTAAAAGTTCCAGCATATGTAGATTTCTTGCAGAGACTATTGTTATGGACCTGAGGTCACCGGATTTGTCTTTAAAAGAAAATTTGGGGAAAAAAAAAACATTCAGTAATGTCTAGACCACTGTTTTTTTTTTTTAGCATAATTACTTGCTTTCAAACACCCACAATAAAGTGGATTGGGAGGGAAGAATGAAGTGCTGTTCTTCATCTTGGATATCCAATGAAATTTCATGTGTTAAAATGTTTACAGTTAAGAAATTTAAGTTGAAAAAAAAAAGCCTACAGTAATACTATATATTAATCATATGAGTGAGAAGGTGACAAGCTTTGAAATCAATATTGACTTACATTAATCAATTCAAACTTGGTTTAATTACTCAGAAGGCTTTTGCAGTCATTATTCAGCATCTCATAAAATCGCACTTGATTCACTACAACCTATTATTTTTATATTGTATTTTTGATATGACTCATTGACATTTCATTCTGTGCATAAAGTAATCAAGCTATGGGATACGAAATAAAGGTTATAAACTACTAATGTGTTTGCAGTGTTAATAAAGCTGGTAAATCACTGCTTAAAAACAATAAATTAATTTTAATTAAATGTAATAAGGCTTGTTTTTAAAAATTATTCAAAATTAATCATTCATAAATAGGGCCCGGAATATTAATAATATTGGCTTTAGAATTGCCTGAAATTGTTAGTGAGTGATGTTTGTTCCCACAGTATTACAAAACAATAAAAATAAATCCAAGATTAGATTTTCTGTCATAGGAAAACTCCACATGCATACATTTCTTACAGAAATGTTCCAGTAGCACATGCATGTTTAGTTATGTTTGTGGTCTGAGTATCACTGTATGTAATTTCAATATAACCACCTCAGTACAAACATGTTACTCTGAATACATTCACAGTCTTTAAACTTTTTTTTTTTTTCTTAAGGAGAACTACAGTCTGTGTTTAGCACATTATGAGTGGTGATTATAGTGTGTTTAAAAAATTCTCTTTTTCTTTAAATGCTTCAGGCTGTCTGTAAAGCGATGCACTGCGTTGTTGATCCTCATAATAAGGTATTTAGGTTAATGAAAGATGTATAAAATATTATTGTAATGAACTATTATTTTGCCAATATTCAGCTCAAATGTAGGCAATACGTGATATTGGAAATCAAAGCTGCATTTGCATAGAGGCCGTTTAGCCACATGATGCCTGAATTCCCTGTGCCGTCCGAAAAGCACTTTATTTGCTGCTTTATGATTTGTAGTCCAGTTTTGACTGCTTTAGAGTATTCTTGACTTTAATTTTGTTCAGAAGTTTTAGTTCGTACTCTCCACTACCCCTATAACTTATTTTAAAATGCATGTATTCTTTGGATGCTTTTTGCCTTCAGCCAATCCATGAGGTGATAACTGTGTGGTTAAGATACTAACTGCAATGTAGGCAGTACTTCTCAACTCCACAACACTTCCCTCCTAGTGCTGTTTTATTGCCATGCATGGAGATTAAGGTTGATGCTGTGGTTCACCACCCAAATACTACTGACATGTGTGCATATGTGTGTGTTCTCACCCTCAGCATCTAGCTGTAGCTAAAGAGTATGACACGGACTCTATGAGGCGTTATAGTTGGACAGCGGATGCCCTGGACAATGTAAACTTGGTCTCCAGCCCCGTCCACTCAGGGTAAGATGTGGACATGTGCCGAATATCATATACATTGACAATTCTACTGTTGCCATCAGGGGTCTATAGACAACCCATATTTTTTTAAATGCATATGACATTGATGCTCTTGCCTCTCTTGTCTTTTCTGGCGCTCTCCATATGCATCTATCACCCGTCTGTCTGCCCTTTGTGTTACTGCAAATGAATAGCATTGATCAGGTGTTATTGAACTTGTTGATTTTACCCTTCTTTTTTTTTTATTTGTTTAATTTTTCATTACTACTATTATTATTTTTTTCACAGTGTTTCTACTCCACTTCCTCAGTATGACTCCAGGTGATGTTTGTATCCTGTGATTACTTTCTTTCTCTTTTTCTTATTCTTATTCTTCTGCCTGCTTGTTTTCTTCGTGTTCCTCTTCACCCATAGAACACAGTTGAAATAAGGAGGAATCAACAATGCAATGCAAGCATGACATGAAGACAGTTAGTCCAATCCATTAATTATATACTAAATGAGGAGTGACTGTATATAGTATATAAAATTCCATGTTGTACTTCAAATTGATTATTACAATACTGTCAGTGACATTATCTGGAAATATAGCAAATGATATACAGGGATCCCTCGCTACTTCGTACTTCAATTCATGTGGCTTCAGTGCATCGTTTTTTTTTTTTTTAAATATTCATCAAATTAAAAAAATAAGGAAATTAAGGAAGAATAGAGGGGAAAAGTAAAGGAAAATGCCGCAAAACAAAGCCAATTATGCAAAAAAAAACCCCAAAACAAACGAAAAACAACCCAAAACCTCCCATCAAAACATCAAAACATTGTTGTGAGGTGCACATCTGCGTGCGTGCGTGCACGAGCATCTGTATATGTGTGTATTTATATTTTATTTACATCTTATTCATTATTTTTTTTAATGTTTAATTGTTATTATAAGCATGTATAGCATTGGTTATGTATTTATTGATATTATACACACATATACATGCACGTATATCAGTCCAGGGAGGGGGGTCCTACTCCACAGAATTCGGTGGTCGCGGATGGATCTCAGTTCCAATTAACCGCGGAAAGTGAGGGATCCCTGTATTTGTCATGAATATGGCTTCTGACTTAAAATATGACAGCTCTTTAGATGAAGATGAAAAAAAGAAAGGACACCCATTCCACTGGATGCACCGTGAACAGAAATGTACAGAATTCAATGTGAGATAGTTGACATCAAGCAGTCATTGTTTCATCTTCCGCCTGCATTTTCATGTGTGGAGAACGCATAATCAAATTATGTGGTCAGATCATGACTTTCAATTAAGTTTTTAATTGTAATTATAATTTAAATACATAAATATTGCCTCGTATTCCGTATATCAGCATTCTTGCCCATGCAGTATCAAATAAATACATTTTTTCCCCTGCATTTCTTTTTTTGAAACCATTTATCCTGTATTACAGTTGTGATGAGGCTGAAGCCCATCCCAGCCAACTTCATCCCAATATCTTGCCAACATCCCAACAGCTTGCCAGGCTATCACAGGACACACAGACACATAAGCATTTACAGATACAGTGCTGTGCAAAAGTTTTTGCCCCTGACCAATTTCTGACATTTTTTACACGTTTGTCTCTGTCATCCATTTCAGATCAAGCAAACCTAAATATTATACAAAGATCAAACACAAGTAAATTCAAAATGAGCTTTCAATCAGTGCCAATTGCATTTATTAAGGGGGGAAAAAAACATCTGAATCTTCAAGACGCGTGTGAATAAGTAATCGCCCCCTAGACCTAATAGCTGGTTGAACCACCTTTTGCAGCAATAACTGCAGTAAAGCGTTTGCAATAAGAAGTGATGAGTCTTTCACATTGCTGTGATGGGATTTTGAGCCACTTTTCCTTGCAGAATTGTTTAAGATCAGCCAGATTGGATAGTTTTCATGCATGAACAGCCTTTTTAAGGTCATGCCACAGCGTCTCAGTAGGGTTTAGATCGGGACCCCCATTTTGTTCTTTTTTAGCCATTCAGAAGTGGACTTGCTGGTGAGCTTTGGATCATTGTCTTTCTGCAGAACCCAGGTGCGCTTTAGCTTGAGGTCTCGAACTGATGGATGAACATTCTTCACCATGATTTCTTGGTAGCAAGCAGAATTCATGGTTCCATCAATCATGACAAATCGCCCAGGTCCTGAAGCAGCAAAGCAGGCCCACATCATCACACTTCCACCACTGTGTTTCACAATTAGCGCAATGTCTTTTTATCAAATGCAGTGTTGCTTTTGTGCCAGATGTAATGGGATGCATTTCTCCCAAAAAGTTCAACTTTAGTTTCATCAGTCCAGAGGACATTTTCCCAAAAGTTTTGGGGATGATCAAGATGATTCTTGGCAAAAGTGAGTCATGCCTTGATTTTATTTATTTATTTATTTTTGTCGTCAACAGTGGCTTTCACCTCGGAACTCTTCCATCAATGCCATTTTTGGCTCATGTCTTTCTGATGGTGGAGTCATAAACATTGACAGTAACTGAGGCAAGTGAGGCTTGTAGTTGTTTAGAAGTGGTTTTTGGATCCTATATGACTTCTCCGGCTAGTCTGCGCGGCCACTCCTGGGAAGGGTCACCACTGTGCCATGCCTTCTCCATTTATGGATAGTGGCTCTGACAGTGGTCCACTGGAGTCCCAAAGATTTACCAATGACTTTGTATCCTTTCCCAGACTGAGACATCTCTATAATCTTCTTTCTTGTTTGCTCTTGAAGCTCACTGGATCGCAGTATGATGATGATGTGTGTTCAGTATGGCCTACCTCACCTTGTCAGACAGGTTTTATGTTAGGGATCTCCTGATTGGAAATGTCTGGCAGCAATCAGGCTTGGGTGTGGCCATGAAATTGAACTCAGTTTTCCCCACTAATAGGAATTTATCACAATTACCTCACCTTTTAACAAGGGGTGAGGATGGGGTTACTTTTTCACAGAGATTCATGTAGGTTTGGATAGAATTTTTCTCTTAACAAATAAAATCACAACAGGAAAACTGCAGTTTTTTTGAATACTTGGGTTATCTTTGTGTAATGTTTAATTTTTTTCATGATCTGAGAAAGTTAAGTCTGACAAAGGTGCAAAAAAAGTAAAAAAAAAAATCAGTAAGGGGCAAAAACCTTTGCACAGTACTGTACATGCTGGTGTGGATGTGCAGACTCCACATAAAAATACCCTCACTGTGCCCATGACTCAAACTTCAGACTTGCTGTAAGGTGGAGGTGCTTGCGATTGTACCACGTTACTGCCCACTTAAATAACACGGGCATATATTTTGTACGTTTTTTGTCTGGGTAAATTCACTGAAATATGATTTACATTTACGTACTTAAGATTGAACTCCAACACTTTCATAATATTTTGATATCAGTAATGTTGTTTTAGCTTCTACTTTTGGACAAAGATCTCCAACAAAAATCCTTTTAATAGCTGAGTCGAAACATTGTGGATTTAGGTTGTAGATATGACTTGTAGATCTGACACTGGGTGCCACAGGGCTATCAAATGAGCTTTCTCTGTCTAGTCAGTCGTATAGTCAAAAGTATGTGGACACACGATCAATCAGGACTTGTTGAATTTCCCATTATAGATTTTGTATCCTTTGCTGTTATAATAACCTCCACTCACCTAGGAACACTTTCCATATGTTCTGGAGTATGGCCGGTGGAAATTAATAGTCATCATCATCATCATCATCATCTTCCGCTTAGTCCAGGGTCGGGTCGCGGGGGCAGCAACCTAAGCAAAGAGGTCCAGACGTCCAGAAATTAATAGTGTCAATCTAAAAGACCTGAAGTGTAGTTGGTGTTCAGTTTCACTTCATAGGTTCTCAGCAGGGTTGAGGCTCTGCAGAGGTTACCCAAGTTTAGTGAGCGACCTCAAAAAATGTCCTCACAGATTTCAATTTGTGCACATGAGAATTGCCATGATTGAACATGTTTTGGCCTCTTAGTTTCAATGAAGTGATATACTGTATTACTATAAAAAAATACAAAGAAATTATAAACAATTTTGTGTTTTAGTCTGTATGTTACCAGCTCCGTGGTTAAGGCTCTGGCTTCCTGGCCTGAAGATTGTGGGTTCAGGACCTAGTGCCATATGTTTTTGGCCACATAGAATATATCAAGTACATAAACGAGTGCCTTCTTTTTAACTGGTGGCTATAAAATTTAGATGGTTTCAAGGCACCAGCAAAATTCATAACAGGCATCAAGTATCTAATAACGATTTGTCATAAGCGTTAGAATCTTGAAGACTCCAACTTCCATATCCATACACTTTCAAGTGCCAAGTTTCCAGAGCAATGAACTTTCTGACACACCAAGCCAATGTTCTAATAATGGCTTTTTTTAGTCTTGTAGAATTCAGTTACTAGTAAAACAAGACATCATTGTATGCAACATCCTAGACGTCCTAATTCACAGTAAGCTCCAGAAATTATGTGGTTTTTGGCCTGTATTGTCAGTCAAATCAAAAATAGTAGGTTGTTAAACACATCTACCAAATTATCTTACAAAGCAGCATACAGAGTAGTTTCTCATACTAATTTCAACCAGATGACTGTATTTAAAAGGTCAAAAAGAATCATATAAGCGCTGAAATCTAGTATAGTCTTAAAAGTCAAGTAGTAATTACCATACGCTAATCCCAGCACTGGTTTTCTGTTTTTCATTAGACACTGATTTACAAACTCAGTCACCAAAGTAAAATATGGAATTAAAGACATAAATATGATAACTGGAGTAGTGCATGCGATAGTCTAGCACTGTTTTTGATAGATGAGACAATTAGAATGCTTCAGATTTAGATTTATTTAACAGTATATGCACCATCAAACTGCTCCTGATGGATCTTAAATGGGCAAACTCAACAAACATGGTGCACTGATCAGCTCAGACACTACAACTTACAAATATTGTGAAAGTGTTGAAAATTCTTTAGATTACAAGTTAAAGAACCCATCAGGACAGAGATGTCTCAATGGTAAAATTCCTGTTGATGACTCAATTATTATTGGTAATTGTAGCCAGTATTATTGGACAACTCTTGTATTTTCAGCTGGTTTTATTAAATACACGGAAACAAGTTTGTCGATGCTGTTTTTCCAGTAACACAGTTTTTTGTCTAGTAACACAAATGGCCACATGCCTTTGTTGCGTGCTCTACCTTGGCAGTTTGGAAAGAACTTTGACAGATAAGCCTGCATGTTTAAATTGCTAATTTATAATAAATATAGTTCAATCATGTTATTTATTTATTTATTCCCACCCTATTTTCTCCCTAATTTAGTCATTTCCACCCATCAGATATTTCCTTCCTTATCACACGACCACCACTGACCAGGGAGGAGGGAGAGCAGCCACCCACCTTTTCTCAAACTGCGTCACATGGGTATTTGGGGCGGTCTAACACATTCGAAGGGAAAGCACTATCCGCCCCCTCATACAAGTGAGCTCAAAGACAACCATTGCATTGGCTGGCAATAGCCGTGAGTGCCAGGGAAGTGAGCGTGTGCCGTCACTTCCTCCTTGAGAGCGCTGCCAATTAACTCCCATGTACTCCCCATCACAGATGGTTGTGACATTAAACCAGACTTGAACTTGCGATCTCTGAATAAATATCACGCACCTTGTCGATGCACCAGTTGTGGGGGCCGGTGGCGTAGTGGTTAGGGTGCTGTGCTCATGATCAGGAGGGTGTGAGTTTGAATCCCACTGAGACCCTCACTGTGCTAAGACCCCTGGTCAAGGTCTCAACCACAAGTGTGCCTCTGTTCACCCAGCAGTATAAATGGGTACCAGTAAAAATATACTGGGAAGGTCACCTGTGATGGACTAGCATCCCATCCAGGGGGAGTTGAACTCCTAGTCGCTTCACGCTATGGAAACTGGGGATAAGCACCAACCTGATGAGCCACTATGGCATCGGGTGTAAAAAACCCAACAGACCTTACCTTGTCGATGCACCACTCTGAAGCCGTTCTCGATAGTGTTTTAAACAGATTTAAAATGAATATTAGACATTTAAAAATTCTGTTACATGCCAAACCTTACCAAATGAATTCATGAATAAACTGCCAGGGCTGAGCGCTCATGGTCCCACTTTCCAGACTCTCTTCTCGTTTGCCTCTTTCTTTTCTGGTGTTTGTTTGTGTGAGTTCTTTATCACAGCATGGAAATAGTCCTCACTGATGATCGCTACAGGATAAAGCCTTTTTGTTTTTTTGTCTATTTCAAATTTCATCATTTTGCCATGATGATCTCTACAGGTTTCTAGTGAGCTTCATGGTGGATGCTCGTGGTGGTTCCATGCGAGGCAGCCGCCACAATGGAATGCGCATCATCATCCCGCCACGCAAGTGTACAGCCCCGACTCGCATCACCTGCCGACTGGTCAAGCGCCACAAGCTTGCCTCGCCACCGCCCATGGTGGAGGGAGAGGGACTGGCCAGTCGCCTAGTGGAGGTGGGCCCTGCTGGAGCTCAGTTCCTTGGGTAGGTCTTATGGCTTTTCAATTTTCTTGTTTCTTCTTTACTTCTCATTGCCATAAAATCCATCTGTGTTTGGAGTGTGTGCTGGCTAGGCATTTTGGCAGTGAGATTAGTGTCAAGTCAGCCTCTGATACTTGGCAGTAATGCTGCAATGTAATGATGATTTCAGTGTAGCTATACTTCATTTGCTAGTTCCCACTTACCTTGTTCATATGAGCATTAATTCAGAAAAAATAAAGACTTCTGCAGGAGCGCCACCATAGTTAATTCACAGTAGTGAGTGTAGTATGTGAAGAGGTTAGGAAGGCTAACTAATTGAAGTGACTAAATGAAAAACTAGTATTCCTGCAGCAATGACAGACTGTTTTGTGTTCCTCCTTTTTGTTCCTCTAATTGCTGCATGGATGTTATTCAGTAAGCTCCATCTTCCCCGAAAACTCCCCTCTCTTAATGAGGGCGAGAGCTCCGTTAGCCGAATCCTGCAGCTTGGGCCTCAAGGAACAAAATTTGCTGGGTAGGAGTGTCCCGCTGAGAAAAGACGATACTGCTCTTGGTTGAAGCCATTGTTGATTTTCTTAATTTTTTTTATTTTTTCGTTTGGTTAATTGTTTGTTTATTTTGTTTTGTTTTGTTTTTGTTGGGTTGTCTTTCTTTCCAGTCACCTGTTTCTTTCAGGCTTTCAGACGACTAGTCAGGTCGCTGAAAGTGGATCATGCTCACTGTACTGTGCTTGTTGGGCATGTTATATGCTGCTGTTATGGCTGCCAAATTTTGCCCATGTTTGACCAAACTCACACTCCCACTTTTCCATCCCATGTGGGAGTTGGATTCATTTGCTCTTTTCTTTCTGGAGAAGGTATCATTCTTGTTGCAGTTTGAAAGAAAGGCATGAGAGTCAACACCTTAGGGAATTCTACACTATTAAAGGAATTGATTATGCTTCTTGATGTGCCATCTAGTATAGAATTGATATTTATTACACTGTGTGATCATGAAAAGAACAAAAGTACCATAGCTTGAAATATAATGAAAGTCAAAAGTTTTTTAACACTATAGTTTCCAAGTTTTGAATAAGCAGTGGGGTTTTTTCCTTCTCTTTTTTAATTCTTTCTCATGAAGAAATTAGTCATATAATTAGGCATCTGTCACACATGGCATGTATTTGTCTTGCACCGAGTATGGGGTTTATTCTCTAAGCAACCATACAGAGTCCATTTAAGATAAGTCTCTTGATACAAACATTTTGATCTTTTTGGAATATTTCTTTAATATTTTTACGTATTTAATTATTCAACTAACAGTTTGCACCTGAATCTATATGTGTTGAAAAACTTCTGACTGGCAGTTCATGTATTTGTTCATGGTACCTTCTCTGGGATTATACATTGAATATAATTTTCTCTTTTCTCATATCTCAATGTGGACAGTGTCTTGCTTGTCTGTATCTCAATGTCACTTTATATTTATTTATAAATGCATCTATTTCACAATTCTAACTTTAACTTGTATTATTTGACCATTTTTCGAAATGTTTAATGTTTGATGAATTGTTATATAGAGCATCGTTTTGTAACCTATGTTACTAATTAAGCATTGCATCAGATCACTTTCTCAGTCCTCATTCAAGATTACCAATTGTCTGCATATCTTGGTGGGGTTTTTTCATCTCTTTCTCACATAGTATAATTAATTTCAAGACAGTTAGTACACTAATGAGTTGAATGTGATCATTTAGGAGAAGGGACAACACCAAAATGTGCAGGGATGTGGTACTGCAGGGCCAGAACTGAGAAATTGTGTTTTATTATTATTATTATTAAAACATTTAAAATGAAATGGTCTAATGTTAGTCCCATGAGTTCTCAAATTTGAAATGTCTGGAATCTTGCTTTTATTCCGTCTTTTTCTTTCTTTGCATTTTTGCTTTTCTGTACAAGTGTGACTGTATACAGCACAAATTATTGCTGCTTGGTGGACAGTATTAGTATGCAGTATATACCTAATCTATATAGTAAATAATAAAGGCTTGTATACAATGACCGGCTCAGAAAAAAAGTCACACACACTAAGTTGTTGCTCTGCCTTTTGCCTTGATTACAGCATGTAGTTGCCATGGTATTTTTCCAACAAACATTTATTTCCATCCAGAGTTGGGATCTTTTTTCATTAACATCTTGAATTGATAAAATTGAACAACTCCATAATATTTTCTCCAGCACATCCCAAAGACGTTCAATAGGATAACGGTTAGGACTCTGTGGTGCCAAATTATGTGTGAAAATGATTCCTCATGCTCCCCCAACCACCATTTGAACCCCAATTCTATATTTCTGCCATCATGGAAAAAATTGATGGAATAGCCTGGCCATTCAGTATGTTTAGGTCATCAAATGATTTTATTTTGGTGTCACATAATGCTGGTGAGTCTTAACTTGGAAAAAAAGCAACCCTGCCCTGAAGATTACACACTGTATGCAAGGCATGAGGTGGTCCAACTATATTTTAAAGTGCAGGACTTTTATTGGCTGGGAGTGTATAAAGACTCTTATTAGCAGATGTTCCAAGTGGCCATTTTAAAAAACTGCTTAAGTATGCCCCGCACTGATCATTACTCATTTATCAAAATAAAAGCCTCTTTAAAACATAGCCAACTCTTAGTGATGTATAATCTGTCCTTGCAGCCCAGTGATCGTGGAAATCCCTCACTTTGGTTCCATGAGAGGGAAAGAACGTGAGCTGATCATTCTTAGGAGTGACAATGGAGAGACTTGGAAGGAACATCAATATGACTGCAAGACCGAAACCCTCAATGGGCTGCTTAATGGCATGGATGAAGGTAGGACATGACAAAGGTTTTACTGTACCACTAGGAAATATAAATGTAATATTTGTAGCATTTTTAATTCATATTAAAAAAATGATTAAAAAAATCAGCTAAAACTTATTGAAAGGACAAAAGAAGCTGATCTCCTGGGATGATAAAGAATTCATCGAGAGTTTAAAATGTACATTACTTTGATAAGTGTTCAGTGGGAAGTCAGTGTATAGTTTTTTGTTTTTTTTTCTAATTTATATATCCCAAGCCCCCAAATGAATATTGTACATGCTTCTGTTCCTAAAGAACTGGACAGCATGGAAGAGCTGGAGAAGAAACGCATCTGTAGAATCATCACTAAAGACTTCCCACAGTACTTTGCAGTGGTGTCACGGATCAAGCAAGAGACTAACCACATGGGTCCTGAAGGTGGGGTTCTATCCAGCATGACGGTTCCTCAAGTCCAGGCTTCTTTCCCTGAAGGAGCTCTCACCAAGAAAATCAGAGTTGGACTTCAGGTATACTAACACAGAAATGTTAATTCAAATTTTATACAAGTCCATTATGAGCATCTTAAATATTATTTCAAAAACAAGTTATCCTCTTTTGCCAAATATGAAGTGTTTTGCCAAACGTCTTCCTGTTTCAAGAGATTGATCAAGTCCAATAGTTATCAGATGCAGAAGTGGTACAGAGAAATGACAAGACACTCAACAGTAGATTTTCTGTCTTAGGAAGTTACAGGAAACATTCCGTATCTTTTCTGCTGTTAAACCCTCCTGCTGGACAATTTTAGAAGAATAGAGAGTAGAGGAGTAAATATCTGTGTATGAAAGACTAATTCTATGTGAAAAACAGAAAAAAATGTCACAAATGGCCAGGAACTGGTCCTGATTGGCACAGCAGGGAAGTATTTACCCTATTCATGGTCATTTCTAAGATTTGGGCAGTGAGAGAACATTGAAAACAAAAGATTGAAAATCTGCACTGGCTGTTTTCATGTGTCTCAGAGAGAGCATGTGTTAGTCTTCATCATGTGGTAGCCGAGAGCTAGATGGATGTACAGTAGGCCCTTGACTTTTCGTGGTTTTGCACCCACGGTTTGAGTATTCGCTGACTGCCGAGCAACCGGCATGTGATTCAAATTCAGCCAATGGCTGCCCTCCTTTCTCCTGATTGGTTGAGCTGATGTCTCTCCCCTTTTTCCTCATTCGCGCACAAGTTGTCAATGAGCCTCTTTATGTGTGTTTTAATTACCATGATACCACTCTCTGGCTAAGCGATAGAAAACGCTGGATGTCTCTTCTGAAGAAATAAGACTTTCTCCTTTCTCTGAACTGTTGTATTAAAATCTTTTTCAATTATTATTCCAGTACAGTGCCTAAGTTCATGTTTATGCGTGAGATTTTATGTTCTGTAGCATGTTTAACAAACGATACCAAAAGGATAAACTTTGTTACAGTACTTTTCATGTCCTTTTACATTGAAGTGGAGTGACGTCTCCAAGATGGCGCTGCCCAGAGAGCGACGTCGCGGAGTTCTCGGAGTCAATTTGTTTCTTTGTTCGTTTTAATTTGTTGTTGTTTCGTTTGTTCATGTTTTGCACTATGCTCGTCTATGACTGGTACAGCTATAAGATCGGAGTATCTTCAGGCGTGTATTACAAAGCAGAGCTAGCATGCTATTAGCAGAGCTAGCATGCTATTAGCAGAGCTAGCATGCTATTAGCATAGCTAGCATGCTATTAGCAGAGCTAGCATGCTATGGTTTGTTTTAATTTGTTTTATTTGTTGTTTTGTTTGTTCATGTTTTGCACGATACAACCATAAGATCAGAGTATCTTCGGGTGTGTATAACTAGGCACGCTTAACCGGGCTTGTTAGCCGGGATGCGGCTAGCAGAGCTAATATGCTATGGTAGGCAACTCAATGCGAGCCGCACCCCAGCGGACAAGAAGCCCAGGCGGGAAGGGGCCGAACGACGACGCCGGCGCTTGGGATAGCAGAGGATGAAGGCCATGTAGCCGGCTGGTATAATCGCCTTATCGGGTGTACGCTCCTCGAGCCATGTTTCACAGAAACACGGACCTGTAGATCCCTCTGTGCTGCAATCTGAGCATGAAGCTCGTCCATCTTGTTTCGCAGGGACTGAACATTTTCAAGCAGTATGGCCGGGGAGTGCTAACCAAGCCTCTGAGAACTACGCCTGGGCGTAGCCGGAAACCGCTAGCATGGAGCTCCCATAGCATAGAATAGATAGAAGATAGAAGTTGTTGCGTGCTTAGTTGCCCGAAGCTGAAGCTGCTCATAGCTGTAGTAGGGTCGACCGATCAAAGACGAGCATAGTGCAATAGACGAACAAACAAATAAAACAAATTAAAACCAACAAAGAAACAATTTGACTCTGAGAACTCCGTGACGTTGCCCTCTCGACAGTGCCATCTTGGAGACGTCACTCCAAGACGTCACTCCAAGTTCAATGTAAAGGGACATGAAGTGCAATAAAGTTTATCCTTTTGGTATCATTTGTTAAACATGCTACAGAACATAAAATCTCACGCACAAACTTTCTCAGAATTAACTTAGGTAGGAATAATGATTTAAAAAAAAGAATTTAAAACGAGTGCTTTACAACAGTATATGCTGTATAATGTGTATATTTTATCATCAATAAAAATAAGAGTAAAAATTAAGTTTTTCTTAATCATTACTATATTTTACTACATTAATACTGTATTAATGAGTAAGACTGTCTATAGAATGTGTTTAAGAAGCATATTTTAGTGCATGTAATAGATACATAGTATTTTACTTCCAGCTGCTCATTTGTGCATGTGACGTCATACATGGGGCTTTACTTCCGGGTACAGAACTCGCGAATTATCTCAATTCGCGGGAGGGCTCAGGACGAACCCCCGCGAATGTCGAGGGCCTACTGTACAATGGCCAAATTATGTTTTTATAAGGGTCAAACAAAAGCTCCTTGCTGTTGTTTACTCAATAAATGATGAAAAATAGAAAAAATCGCCGCAGGCTCTGCTGTTAAAAGGAGCCTGTACCAGACTTAGCGGAAGATGATGATGATGATGATGATGATGATGATGAAAATAGAAAAAAAATCTCAAAAAAAATACATACAGGCGCTCCCCGACTTACGTTTTTAATTGGTTCCCGACGACCGAACGTAAATTGAAAGTGAACGTAAATTTGTTACAGTGATTGTATGACGTATGACGTGTGACACATGAGGCTCATACTGTACTACATCCATAAATACCATTATCGTAGCTCATAAAACACCCCTAAATCAATTATTATAAACATAACATTGTAAAATGATATCAAATATATCAAATAAGATCAACATTAATTTCAAATAAATTATATTCAAGCAAAATAATTTCAAATTGATAAATTTTAATCAAATTCACTCATCAAAGATCAAATACAGTATCAAATATAACCCTTAACATTCTCTATGATGCGATTTTTCTGCTTGGAAATGGTTCTGATTGTTGATGGATGGTCACATGACATGAAGCTGGGCCGACTCACTTTACATGAAGTTTAAAACAACCAATCAACGCTTACAATATGTGAGGCGCTCAATACCGAAAGTAGTGCACTTGCTGAAAGTAGTTTACTTGCTTGAAACAAAGCGGGTTGTACGGACTTCCGGTCTTTTAAGTCCGCAAGGGCGCCGTTGAACTCGTTAGTACTCAGCCTGCACTGATGTGAATCAGCAGAGCAGAGAGTTGTCTTTCTTGGGTTTTCATTCATTTTACAACTCTCTTTGCTGAACTGAGTATGCATGTTAGATTGTGCCGATCTGAGCAGATAGTTAATTCATCTCTGTGTGTGTATGTATATATATATTTACATACACATATATATTTACATATTTATATATATATATATATATATAAAATGCAGCCATGAGGTGGGGGGAGGCAATAACCAGTGTCTCTCCCCCTCATGCCGGTCCCAAGCCCGGAGAAATGCAGAGGGTTGTGTCAGGAAGGGCATCCGACGTAAAACCAATGCCAAATATTTATGATGCAAATCAGAAGTATTACCCCCATACCGGATCGGTCGAGGCCCGGGTTAACAACGACCGCCATCAGTGCTGTCAATCAACAGGGTGCTGATGGAAATTGGACTACTGTTGGTCGAAGACGTCGAAGAAGGAGAGGTGGGAGGCGTGTCCGTAGGCAGAGAGAGAAGAGGAAAGGCATGAGTCTAGGACTGAGAGTGGGGACTTTGAATGTTGGAACTATGCAAAGAAAAGGTAGAGAGCTGGCTGACATGATGCAGAGGAGGAAAGTGGACATACTGTGTGTTCAGGAGACCAGGTGGAAAGGTAGCAAAGCTAAAAGCTTAGGAGCAGGGTTTAAGCTATTTTATCACGGTGTGGATGGGAAGAGAAATGGAGTAGGAGTCATCTTGAAGGAGGAGTTTGTCAGGAATGTTCTTGAAGTGAAAAGAGTGTCAGACAGAGTGATGAGTCTCAAGTTAGAAATTGAAGGTGTAATGCTCAATGTTGTTAGTGCTTATGCCCCACAGGCAGGATGTGAGCTAGAAGAGAAGGAGAGATTCTGGAGTGACTTAGATGAAGTGATGCAGAGTACCCCCAGAGGTGAAAGAGTGGTCATTGGTGCAGACTTCAATGGACATGTTGGTACAGGCAACAGAGGGGACGAGGAAGTGATGGGCAGGTTTGGTATCCAGGACAGGAACGCAGAAGGACAGATGTTGATAGATTTTGCAAAAAAGGATGGAAATGGCTGTGGTGAATACTTTCTTCCAGAAGAAACAGGAGCATAGGGTGACTTATAAAGGCGGAGGTTGGAGCACACAGGTAGACTACATCTTGTGTAGGCGATGTAATTTGAAGGAAGTCAGTGACTGCAAAGTCATAGTGGGTGAGAGTGTTGCCAAACAGCATAGGATGGTGGTGTGCAGGATGACTCTGATGGTGAGAAAGGTGAAAAAGGCAAAGGCAGAGCAGAAGACAAAGTGGTGGAAGCTGAAAAAGGAAGAGTGTCGTGTTGTCTTCAAGGAGGAGTTGAAACAGGCTTTGGGTGGCCAGGAAGTGCTTCCAAATGACTGGACAACCACAGCAAATGTGATCAGGGACACAGGTAGGAGAGTACTTGGTGTGTCCTCTGGAAGGAAAGTAGATAAGGAGACTTGGTGGTGGAATGAGGAAGTGCAGGAGTGTGTACAAAGGAAGAGGTTAGCGAAGAGGTGGGACATTGAGAGGACCGAAGAGAGTAAACAGGAGTACAGGGAGACACAGCGTAAGGCGAAAGTAGCAGTGGCTAAGGCGAAACAGAGGGCGTATGATGACTTGTATGATAGGTTGGATAGTAAAGAGGGAGAAAATGATCTATACAGGTTGGCACAGCAGAGAAATAGAGATGGGAAGGACGTGCAGCAAGTTAGATTGATAAAGGACAGAGAGGGAAATGTATTGACTGATAACAGAAGTGTGCTGGGAAGATGGAAAGAGTACTTTGAAGAGCTGATGAATGAGGAAAATGAGAGAGAAAAAAGAGTAGAAGAGGTGACCATTGAGGAGCAGGATGTAGCAAAGATCAGTAAGGGTGAAGTGAGAAGGGCATTTAAGAGGATGAAGAATGGAAAGGCAGTTGGTCCTGATGATATACCTGTGGAGGTATGGAAGTGTCTAGGAGAGGTAGCAGTAGATTTTCTGACAAGAACATTCAACAAGGTACTAGAGAGTGAGCAGATGCCGGAGGAGTGGAGGAGAAGTGTGCTGGTGCCAATTTTTAAAAACAAGGGAGAGTTGCAGCAACTACAGAGGGATAAAGTTGATGAGCCATACGATGAAGTTATGGGAAAGAATAGTGGAAGCTAGACTAAGGGCAGAGGTCAGCATTTGTGAACAACAGTTTAGTTTCATGCCAAGAAAGAGCACCACAGATGCAATGTTTGCTTTGAGGATGTTAATAGAGAAGTACAGAGAAGGTCAGAGGGAGCTACATTGTGCCTTTGTGGATCTGGAAAAGCATATGACAGGGTGCCAAGAGAAGAACTGTGGTATTGCATGAGGAAGTCTGGAGTGGCAGAGAAGTATGTTAGAGTGGTGCAGGACATGTATGAGAGATGTAAGACAGCGGTGAGGTGTGCTGTCGGTGTGACCGACGAATTCAAGGTGGAGGTGGGACTGCATCAAGGGTCAGCTCTGAGCCCCTTCTTGTTTGCTCTGGTGATGGACAGGCTGACAGATGAGGTGAGACAAGAATCTCCATGGACTATGATGTTTGCAGATGACATCGTGATCTGTAGTGAGAGCAGAGAACAAGTGCAGGAAAATCTAGAGAGGTGGAGGTATGCCCTGGAAAGGAGAGGAATGAAGATTAGCCTCAGAAAATCAGAATACATGTGTGTGAATGAGAAGGACCCAGGAGGAACGGTGATGTTACAGGGAGCAGAGATAACGAAGGTGGAGGATTTTAAGTACTTAGGCTCAACAATCCAGAGCAATGGAGAGTGTGGAAAAGAGGTGAAGAAATGTGTGCAGGCAGGCTGGAATGGTTGGAGAAAAGTGTCCGGTGTGATGTGCGATAGGAGATTGTCAGCAAGCATGAAGGGAAAAGTGTACAAGACGGTGGTGAGGCCAGCGATGTTGTATGGATTAGAAACAGTGGCGCTGAAGAAAAGGCAGGAGGCAGAGCTGGAGGTAGCGGAGATGAAATGTTGAGGTTCTCTCTGGGAGTAACGAGGATGGATAGGATCAGAAATGAATATATCAGAGGGACAGCCCACGTAAGATGTTTTGGAGACAAAGTCAGAGAGGCTAGATTGAGATGGTTTGGACATGTACAGAGGAGGGATAGTGAGTATATTGGCAGTAGGATGCTGAGGTTGGAACTACCAGGCAGAAGGCCTCGAGGAAGACCAAAGAAGAGATTTATGGATGTGGTGAAGGAAGACATGAAGGTCGTTGGAGTCAGAAAAGAAGATGCGGAGGACAGGGTGAGGTGGAGGTGGATGATTTGCTGTGGCGACCCCTGAAGGGAGCAGCCGAAAGTAAAAGAAGAAGAAGATATATATATATAAAACTGATATGGGAAGAAGGAGGGGCACGTTTGTAAACAATGGACGCAGCGTCATTACGTCATTACGTCAGCGTACTATGTAGGTACGTCTAAACTCAAAATTTGACTTCTTTCTTTTTTTTGAAGAAAAAAAAAGCGAAAAAACATAAAATGGATGAACGTAAGTCGGGGAGCATCTGTATCTAAAATTTTTACTTTAACAGATCAGTTATTTACTGCTTGCTCATTTCTCAGACCCAACCAGTCCCAGACGAGACAGTGAAGAAGATCATTGGAAACAGAGCCACGTTCAGCCCCATTGTGACAGTGGAACCACGCAGAAGGAAGTTCCACAAACCCATCACCATGACAATCCCTGTACCCCCGCGATCAGGGGAAGGCATGAACAATGGCTACAAAGGAGACACCACACCTTGCTTACGCCTTTTGTGCAGCATCACAGGTAAGATTTTTTCCTTTTTTTTTTTGAAGCATGCATTGCTGATGTCTCCCAGTTGAGGTGTTGGATTTCGCCCACTCCCCTTTACATATATGCTGATGAGAGCTGTTTTCCAGGTGGTACTTCCCCAGCACAATGGGAAGACATTACTGGTACCACTCCTCTGACTTTCTCCTCTGAATGTGTCTCATTCACAACCAATGTATCTGCCAGGTATTCGTCTCATAATGCTTCATAAAAATTTTCCATCTGCATTTCCAGAGAAAACAGATTCAGTAGTAGCATTTATAAGGCTCGACATTTTTTATCAAACAAAACTCCTGTTAAGTACAGTTCTCACTTTTCGGGCTTTTTTCTCTTTTGTAAAACAGGTTCTGGCTTGCAGACTGCCATCAGATTCCAGAGACAGTACCTTTGGCCACTCAGCTCTACAGAGAGCTCATCTGTGTCCCCTACATGGCCAAGTTTGTAGTGTTTGCGAAGATGAATGACCCTGTTGAATCCAATCTACGATGCTTTTGCATGACAGACGACAAAGTGGACAAGACCCTGGAGCAGCAAGAGAACTTCGAGGAGGTGGCCAGAAGCAAAGACATTGAGGTTGGTCATTCAACAGCCAGAACAATACCAACAACAAAAATCATCAGTGTTGCTTTCACTCTGATTTGTTTGAACTTTAACAACTACAGTACTGTACCATTGTACTGACACACACATGCCATGCAATAGACTGGTGATCTGTTCAGGGTGGGTGTACCCTGCCTCTCACCCAAAGTCATCTGGGATTGATAATTGGTAAACATAATGAATGGATTGATTGGACAACCGGCTTTGTTCACTGAATAATTTCAGACTACACCCAAACCACATAAAATAACATTTCTGACTACTCAATGTATTTTTACAGGTTTTGGAAGGGAAGCCTATCTATGTGGACTGCTATGGCAATTTAACACCACTGATTAAAGCTGGACAGCAGCTAGTTCTTAACTTCTACGCATTTAAAGAGAACAGACTGCCGTTCTGTGTAAAGGTAATATAGTTTTTTTCTACTTGTCCTTACATTATTACTGTACATAAAGCTTCTTAGGCGCCTATGTTTATTCAATGGGTTTGCTCAGACTAGCAATCTTATATGGCTTTATATACAGTAACTTTCTGAAATGTCAGTCCAGCTACAGTGGTTTATACACTGCTTGACCAAAAAAAAGTCACACAATATTTTGTTGTATTGGTTTTAGCCTTGGTTGCAGCACGTAACTGCTTAACTGCTCAGTCATTTTGCTTCAGCTGGTAACGTTGAGTCTGAGCAAAATTCTATGCAAATAAAATGGTCAACTAATGAGCTGAACGTAACGAATGACAAGGTTATTACATCAGTGCATTTCCCTGATGACACAAATATAAAACTGGTATTCAAATTGTGAAAGAATGATTCAAGAAGCAAAAGGAATCATTTTCTTACAAGTCCAGACATTAACTCAATTGAAAGTCTTTGGCTCTGGGGGAAGACTTTATGGAGTGGGTCGATTTTTCCTGTCTTTGATTAAAGATGTTGTTTAAGAAATGAACCCAACTCTGGATGGATATAAATGTTATGATGTTGCTTAAGTTTGTTGAAAAAGTGTGACGGCACCTGCATTCTGTAATCAAGGCTGAAAGCAGTCCAACGAAATACTCGTATTAGAGCGTGTGGGCCTTGAGTTCATGGAGAGTTGTGGTCAAGATTTAGGAAAACTCATGAGTTACATGTGTTGTTCATGCTTATTTGCTTATTCTACACTGAACCACCAAAGGTGAGGGACAACAGCCAAGAACCTTGTGGACGGCTGTCCTTCCTCAGAGAGATTAAAAATGCAAAGGGACTTCCCCAGACTGCTGTCTGTAATTTAAACATCACTCTGCCTGCTCTCAAAAAGGTAAGGTTGTAATTATCAAGTCATCTGTGTCATATCATGTCATCTTCATAATCAGGAAAGGTAGATCAGTGTTTGCAGCGATAAGGGATAAACTTGGTCAAAACTGTCTGAGTGTGTCTTTTATCTGTTTTGAGCTTCTCTCTGGTCGTTGCTGTGGCTATGGCTGACCAAATCAGAATTTTGATTTGGAACCATGCTTTGGCTGACGGTGCACAGGCTTATGCTTTTTCAGTGGTATAATTTGTGGTTGCTTCCTGTATCTTTTTAGTTCATGTTAATTTTCCTTTTCTGTTTCTTTGCTATGGCTTTGCGGTGGCTCGTTTTCTGTGTGCTCACAATCGCCCTTTTCACATCCTGATGTTTCTTACCCCTTGCTCTCCATTGCGTTATTCCCCGTTTCTGCAATGCATCTTGGGAACCAAAAGGATATGGACTCAGATCCCGATGAAGAGGTAATAGTCCTGTCCCCTCAGTTCCATTTGGTGTGCTGGTGATTCATTTGCTTTAGTTTCTAGGTATTTGCTCTGTGAAACCACACATTGTGCAGCTATTGCCTGTCATGGGGCTTTATTGTATGATTTGGTAAACTTGCATCGGCTTAACTCCACACACTGTAAGACCACACATATATCATATCACTGGCGAAAGACTGCCATCATTTTTATTTACCCATCCTTGTATTCTGTCACATTGCTTTAAAGCTAACCTCTGACTTAGTTTGATGGTTTGATTGTCACCTCAATTATTAGAGGTAAACTCCATAACATGTCTATGGGAAATAAAATTAATGTTAATTCTATAGTCGATGTTGCATATCATTTTTTTTTAACTATTTTTATCACAGCACAAGTAATATGAAGTGTATAGTTCACATTCTTATCAGTAGCTTATCTTATCAGTCTTAACACTAATTGCCCCATGTAGAAATAAAAGCTTGGTTTTACTCTTCGATATACATACAACAGTTTAGCTCATTACAGAACTATCATTTTATATAATGGCACAGTCAGACAATAAAATGTAGTCAAGGCAGATTACAAATTTTGAGAGTAAATTCAAATTACTAATATAGTTTGACATTCCGGGCTGATAAGGGGGGAATTTATAGGACATTTTTTATTGTTGTTGCAGACTGAAAAGCCAGAACGACGTCATACCTTTGCATCTCTAGCCTTACGTAAGCGGTACAGCTATCTGACTGAGCCTGGATTGAGTGAGTGTGATATTTCATCAACATTCTTGGGAGAGTAACATTTAGTAGTGTGTAACATTAACATCAAAGCTAACATGTGACCAGTATAGCCTATTTACCAAGTGAAAATGCAAATGTTATATCTGCACAGTTTTGCCATGCATATCAAAGTCCTCATGCTTGTTCTATACGGTTTATTTTTGCATGGGTTATTATTATTATATTTAAGTTGCTGTGCTGTGCCTGCTCACTTTGTTAGATATTGTTCACTGTCTTTGTTCTCTTTTCTCACGGGCAAGAAAACAATAATATTACTCATTTAATATTCATAAAGGTTTTTTCTTTATTGACATATTAAATCATAGTCTCCTCCTTTTTCATCCCCTCCTACAACTAGTATTGCTCCTTTTGGCTTTGTGATTGTGCTGAGTTTTCATTTATTTTTTGGACAGAACTGCATGGAGAGTCACGAACAGACTTTCTCTCAGATGTTTTCACAGTTTGCACTGAATTGCCTGTCACCAAGACTACTCAGTCCTGCATGATGAGTTATTTTGGACTTAAGACCTACTTATAGCCTGTTCTTTGCAATAGTACAATTTGCTAAAGCACAGAAAACAGGATAGTACTTAATTGTTTGGTAACATTAATTTCTGGTTTGTCAGAACACCCAAATTTTCAATGGAACTGATTTTTTTTTTTTTTAAATCAAACAGATAAAAGGCACTTTATTGAAATCAAGGTAGCCAGTAACAGGGAATGTAGCACATCTAAAGTCAAAAGAGAAATTGTTTTCCTCTGGGTTCTCTGCATTTGTCTTGCCATTTTGCAGTTTGGTTTATTGTCTTGTTCAATATGTCGCATTGGATTTTTTTTTTTCTTTTTTGTTGTTTTTGGGAAGGAGGATCTTGTGTACATCATCTCCTTTGTTGAACTTATGTTATATTATGTGTGCAATTTGTGGACCATGGATCACAAGGAATCTTTTTTTTTTTTTTTTTTTTTTTTTTTTTTTTGGCTCTTCATTATTCAACTCATTTGTACCACCATAAAAACTTTGTTCTTCTTCCTTCTGTGATACAAGCACCACTGACCTATTTTTCCCTCTGGTCTCTCTGTTTCTCAACCATTTTTGTTTATTTTATGTTGGATTTTAATTTGTCTGTTTAAAGAAACAGTTGAACGAAGTACAACAAGAACACTGCCTGCTGGTTACCCTCACAAACCTGTCTTTTCAACAAGATCTTACCAGGCATGGTCGACTGCTCCTGTTACCATCCCTGGGCAAACAAAATGTGGACTGGGTTCCCTCTCCAGTTCACCTTCCAACACGCCATCTGCTTCGCCATTAAAGTCAGCCTGGTCAATAACCTCAGCTTCTCCCCTCAAGTCCACCCTGGGAACCACAAATGCATCTCCTGTAAAGTCTGTTAGTGACATAGCATCACCCATTAGAACATACAGGTCTATTTCTTCACCTATAAAAACTGTCGTTCAGCAAGGCCAATACCCTTCACCAGTTTCTAATGGTCTCATGTCTTCACCTTTTAAAACTGGCACAGATCCAGTGTCCATCAAGGGACTTGCTGCTTCATTGTCTTCAAGACCTATCTCTGTCACAACATCTGGTTCCCTACTTGATAGATCATTTACCGCAGTGACCCCTCCTGATTCTCCAAAGTCAGTTACAAATTTGTACACGTCACCTTTGTCACTCCGATCAACTCTTACTTCTGGAACTACTGCAGCAACACCTTCATTTAAAACCTTATCAAGTCTGTCTTCTATGAAAACTTCTCCAGATCGAGGTATAGTCCCCAATGGGACAATTCTGTCATCACTCTCTTCTTCAGCTGTGCCTACTGTTGCCCCTGCTGAAACTGTCCTCCTTAATGGATCTGTGTCACCAGTCAAATACCCCTCTTACTCTTCTATATCACCTCGTCTACTCTCAGAAGGAACTAGCAGTTTGCAGGAAAGGATACAAGCTACAACACAAGCAGCTGCTTCCAGTGTTAGCGCAGCTTTTTGTGAGGCTGAAAAAACTCTAATTGGCTATTCTACATCAAGCTATGACACAATTAAATCTATGTCATCTCCTCTGAGATCAAATGTGTCAAATTCACTGTATGGTTCTTATAGAGCCCCTGGTCCTTCTAGTACCCCACTGTCAACTAATGCTATGACGGTACCGGTTTTCTCTTTAGTTAATGTTCTGTCTGAGCCCCAAGAAAAAAAGGTATCAGAAACAGTATTAAGTGCATCACAGATCACCAGTCAAACACCATCATTTACTCCCAGATCTAAACCCTCAAAACCTCAACTCTTTATCCCTTCAGCAGCATTTAAATCAGCCACTGCTTCGCAAATGTCATCAAGTCAAGATATTTTGCGAGATGTGGCAGACATGAAAGAGGGTCTTATAAAGATGACTGCCATTTTGCAGACTGATGCCAATAATGTATCAAAGTCATATCAGTCTCAGGCTGCAAGGGAATCTAAAATGGAAGATGAGGAACCTTTCAGTTTAGTTGAGAAAGTTAAAGAAGATCTTGTAAAAGTTAGTGAAATCCTCTCTAAGGATGTATTGAGTCAGGCAAAAATCTGCACTAAGGATCCCGCGTCTGAGGAGGAGTGGGAAGAGTTCTCCAAAGACGAAATAAAGGAGGCTCAACAGAGTGTCCTGAAATCCCATCCTACCTTTG
This sequence comes from Plotosus lineatus, assembly GCA_024760905.1. Classification (NCBI taxonomy): domain Eukaryota; kingdom Metazoa; phylum Chordata; class Actinopteri; order Siluriformes; family Plotosidae; genus Plotosus; species Plotosus lineatus. The sequence continues at coordinate 36,486,685 of CM045730.1, read as the reverse complement.
AATCCACTCTCCCTGTCAGACCACAGTCAGTGCAAGACAAAGACCTGAATTTAGCCAAGGTGGTTGACTATTTAATGAATGATATTGGTGCTAGCTCACTTTCAAAAATTGCTGGTGAAAGAAGCAAATACAATGAAATAAAGGAGGGCGAGGAAAAACAAAAGCGAACGTTCAAATCTGAGCATAAACTGAAAATGCCACCACAAGGCATGCGCACCTCTCCTTCAGAGAAAGATTTATGCAAATTAACTGATTCCTACAGTGGTACAGATGTGATTTTGGAGTCTCCTGATGACTTTTCTCATGATCAGGATAAGAGCCCACTCTCAGACAGTGGTTTTGAAACCCGAAGTGAAAAGACTCCTTCAGCTCCTCAAAGTGCAGAGAGCACGGGACCCAAACCTCTCTTTTCGGATGTGCCCATTCCGCCAGTTATAACAGAAACCAGAACAGAGGTTGTTCATGTCATCAGAAGCTATGAACATCCTGAGGAGGCCTGTGAGCCCCTAATGGAAGACACTGCCACAATGCAGTCACCTGCCTGCATTGAACCTGACTCAGTGCCTGGCTCAATCAAGGACAAAGTAAAGGCATTGCAGATGAAAGTCAGTTCTGAGGAGGATTCTGTAATGAGCAAAAGTATGTGTCTGAAAGAGGAAACTCATATAACCACAACAACACGAATGGTCTACCACAAGCCCCAGTTAAAAGAGACAAGCTCCGACAGAATTGAAGAAACCATGTCGGTTAGAGACATAATGAAAGCTTTCCAGTCAGGGAGAGATCCTTCCAAAGAACTGGCTGGGTTATTTGAACACAAGGCTAGTAAGGATTCTATCAAAGGAGATGAATTAACACCACGGTTTCTTGACAAGGACACAAAACCCAAAGTTGAAAGAATAATTGAGGTTCACATAGAAAAAGGCAATACAACAGACCCAACAGAGGTAATAATAAGAGAAACAAAGAAACATCCCGAGTATGTCTGCAAAGGAAGTCGTGCTCTGAAGGAACTTTCAAGCAGAGTAGAAGGGAGCTATGGGACTTTACAAGAAGATGAAATGTACACAGCTGAGGAAAATGTGCCCTCTTTTTTAGAAACCTCTAGAGTCAATACACCTGTTTCTCATGAGGAGGAGAGTCGACCCAGTTCTGCTCAGCTCATTGCTGATGACTCATATAAAGCTTTTAAACTCCTGAGCCAGCAGTCCATTGAATATCATGACGATGAATTGTCCGAGCTGAGGGGAGAATCATATAGGTTTGCTGAGAAAATGCTTCTTTCCGAAAAACTAGATGCATCACAGTCTGATACTGAGGATTCAGTCATTAACCAGGGAAATGGCATCAATCCAGATTTAGGAGCAGATGGATTTTATGGCCCTAAAAAAGAATCACTTTTCAGGTCAGCACGGGACACATCTGACAAACTGTTCCATAAAGATCAGTATGATAAACTGACAGTGCTGCACTATACAACAGAGCCTGGCAGCCCTAAACATACAGTTAGGATGCGTTTCACTCAAGAAGGGCAGGATAGAAACAGGGAAAAACTTATATATGAGGATCGTGTCGATCAAACCGTTAAGGAGGCCGAAGAAAAACTAAGTGAAGTCTCACAGTTTTTTAGAGACAAAACAGAAAAGCTAAATGATGAGCTTCAATCCCCTGAGAAAAAGCCTCCCATTAGAGACTACAGAGAGACACGGTCAGGCCCAAGCTCAGTGTGCAGTAGTCCTCAGAAAACAAGGCAGAAAACTGAAGTAGGCTCAGAGGAATGGGATAAGGGGAAACAAAAATTGTTTGGTAGCATGAATGAAAGAAAAAGTGCTAGTTTGCCAAGTAGCCCGGAGAGGCGTGTGCAGTCACGCTTAACTGAGGATAAATCAAAACAAGAAAACAGTGCTTGGCGGTCAAAGTCAGGTGATTCTTCTCCCCCAGTTCAAGTTAAGACTTCCAGAGTGAGCTCTGTTAGATTAAAATTTGAAACAGAGGTCCAAAATCAAGATAAAAGTATGCCAAGCACACAGTCAAAACCCCCTGTGAAAAAACTGCAAGAAAGTAAATTACCCGTATATCAATTTTTTGCTGGCTCAAAGGCCTCAAAGGTAGATTCCACAGAGGAAGGGACACCTCCGAACAAATTTTCAGAGAGTGACAGAAGTAAAGTGACCTCTGGGCAAAGTTCATCTATTAGTAAATTTGGCATCGTATCATGTTCATCAGAAACACCAGACACCATTTTTAGCAAGCCACCATTTGAAAAGGTCAGTAAGCCCAAAGATGACATGGACGGAAAACTTTATTTAATTGGTGACACTAGTAAAATCAGGACTAGTGAGAGTGCTAAGGATGTGGTGAGCCGTAATACATTAAAAGATGCCGGTAGTATTGATAAGCAGAGCACAATCAGTGTTGACCTTAAGGGGCAACATTTTAAAAATGGGTTTCTTGTAAAGGAGGTAAAATCTGATTTGACTTTAAAAAAGAACCAGATAGACAGTGAGGATACACAAATGAAGACCCTGAAAAAAAAGATCACAGAATCACAAATACCTGTGAGAATGACATCTGGCCTCGCTGATGCTGATCAGACCAAGAAAGCAAAACAAGATACAGTCATGAAACAAATGGAAAAGAGTCCATCTCATATACCTACCTTAGCTAAAACAAGAGTTCAGGGTCGCTCGGAACTGTCAAGGGAAGAAGCTGTAACAAAGACGTTTCAAGGTTCTGGAGAAGCTGGTGGCTCCAGAGAGCCAAGTTCAGGTAACTACAGTGATGCTAGTGGAGTGGACAAGATTACCACCGTCACCACCAGAGAAAGTTTCAAAGGACTGAAAACATTACCAGTTTATGTAAGTGTACAAGTAGGAAAACAAGGTGAGAAAGATTTAGCCGGGGGATCGAATGGCTCCATCAGAAAAATCAGTTCAGAAAGCAGGACCATTTACACGGTTAAACAGAGACAGCCTACGTCCCCACAGGGTAGTCCAGAGGATGACACATTAGAACAAATATCTTTCCTTGATAGTTCTGGAAAAAGTCCCTTGACCCCAGAAACACCTAGCTCTGAGGAAGTCAGTTATGACCTTACCTCAAGAACTCCAGAATGTTTCATGGCATTCATACCAGGCAGTGCTAGTCCAATAGCTGAAGTCTCAGAGGAATCAGAGGATTCGGAGCAAGGCAAAGTATCCATATTTAAAGAACCTGGCCCAGAAAAGCTCACAGATACCGTGCCAGTCACCAAGAGTCATGATACAAGCCAGACAAGCAAAGACAAACGAGTTGCCTACATAGAGTTTCCACCTCCACCTCCTTTGGATGCTGATTCATCACACAAAAGGAAAAAAGGGTCCTCTCCTTCCTTAGACATGGATACTGATATGATGGAGGTGAACCTCCAGGAAGAGCATGACAAGCATCTACTTGCTGAGCCCATAATTAGAGTCCAGCCTCCATCCCCTGTGCCACCCGGAGCTAATGACAGTGACTCAAGTGATGATGAATCAGTATTTCAGCCGGTTCCTGTGAAGAAATACACCTTTAAAATTGACGAGCAGGACAACGAAACGGAATCTAAACCCAAAAAGCATGACAGAAATGGCAATAATAAAGAACCTGGGATATATGGCAATGGCAAAGCTGAGGATAACGACTATGAACAAAACGGCAATGATCAGTCTATTACAGACTGCTCAATCGCCACAACTGCCGAGTTCTCCCACGACACAGATGCCACAGAGATTGATTCTCTAGATGGTTATGACTTTCAGGACGAGGATGATGGCCTTCATGAAAATGATGTAAAACAATTTGGATTTTCCAGTGACAACAGAAAAGACATTTGGACGTCTGAGAACATGCTCAAACCTAGTGATCGTTCTTTCAGTCAAAGTAAATTAGAAGTAATAGAAGAAGAATCACCAACCGAGGAGTACAAAAAGGCAAAAACTAAGAGTGATCCTTCTGTTAAAAAAGCCGAAAATGGAAACGAGAAGGAAAAGGACAAAAAGCAGTCAAAGGAAGAAGGACTGTCTGACACATACTTTAGCTACAAGCTTGAGGAAGAGTTTAATACTCCGTTTAAAACTGTTGCAACAAAAGGCTTGGACTTTGATCCTTGGTCCAGTAAAGGAGGAGATGATGAAGTCGTTGATGCTAGAATTAAAGATGATGAGCCCAAGCCTTTCGGGCTAGCTATAGATGAGAAGTCTCAAACGACTACCCCTGACACGACTCCTGCAAGAACTCCAACAGATGAAAGCACACCAACTAGTGAACCTAACCCTTTCCCCTTCCATGAAGGGAAGATGTTTGAGATGACCCGCAGTGGTGCAATTGACATGAGCAAACGGGATTTTGTTGAAGAGAGGCTGCAGTTTTTCCAGATTGGTGAGCATTTATATGGACGGAGACCTGGGAATAAAAGGGAAGGGGTCACAAATCCAAGTGTAGTCACATCACAACCACAGCAAGTAGAGCATGCACAGGTTAAGATGGATAACAGCTCAGTAATATCATACAATGTCATTCAGATTTGTGCTGATCGCTCGGACACTCCATCTCATGACAACATTATGGAGCCACCTTCATATTCAGAAATCAGTTCTAATTTGTGTTCCTCTTTTAAGATAGGAGTGAAAGACACCACTGGTGAGAATAAGGATTTGGTGTGTATCGACCGGGACAGTTTTACACTTAAAACATCACTAGCTTCAGAAGGCCTGAAACCAGAAACAAGTACAGAAAGCAAGTGCGATCAAGCAACAGATTTATCAAAGACAGAGCAGAAATGTGTCCAGGCAGAGAATTACAATAATAATAATAATCTACAGATGTGCAGTATTGCAAATAATGTAGTACAAACGCCATACAGTGTTATAGAGCCACATCAGCACTCGCATCCTGAGTCCAGCTACTGTAAACATATTCAAGAGGAGCTACTCAAGACAGGCTCAGATTTAGTGAGAGAAGAGAGCAATTATCTGAACAAAGCAAATGATATTCCACAATGTCAAGTAGAAGGTGCTGTGATTAAAGAAAACATAATTCTGCCATGCAAGGATGCTAAAAGAAGGTCACAAAAGTCTAGGTTGCCAATACTGGAACCCCGTTCAACAAAGGACAATTGCAGTGCAGGTATAAGTTTACAGCTGTCGAAAAAAGAATACAGATCAGTGCCAAGCAAAAGATTAGATCCATTCCCGATTTTGAAGCCTAAATCTCGCATCCCAGTGTTAAAGGTTAAAAAAGACCCTCTGAGTTCTTCTTCAAGAGTAAAATATAAAACAAGAACATTAGTGAAAGAGAAGTGTAGAATGCAGGTATTAGGAACTAAAAGTACATCCAATACAGACTCTGTGAACACATCAAAAAGTAAGACAAGCCTAAAGCAGGTGCAGGCCGTGAGAAAAACCACTAACTCAAAGGCTAGTGAAGCAGTAAAGCTTGTGGACTGCCATGCCAATGAAGACAAAAAGATGCAGGGAGATGATAAGGATGAAGAAAGGAGCACATCCAGGAACACCTCTTTGTCAGAAGCATCCCAACCCTCCACTACATCCAGGTCTGCTAGAGACGTGAGAGCAGAGGTTGAGCAGGCCGGCAGAGACAGGAGGAGGAGGAGGAGGAGTAAGAGGACGGGTGGAAGTGAAGGCAGTCAGGGTGCTGGGTCTCAAGTGGCCCCCGGCGAGGAAATCGAGCCTAGTTTGTAAAATTTTCCACTTGTATGATCTTAGTTGCATGACTCATTGTGATTGCTTGTGGCGTGATTTAACTGTAGATGTCTTTTCTATCATTCTTTCATCTTTCTCTCCTTGTGTACTTGTGTCTCTTATTATGATTTCACTCTATGACGCAGTCAACTTTACTGTAGCATGTTACTATCAGAGGGGCGCTAAACATATTGTCGCCTTTTCAGTGTGCTAAGTAGTATGCAGTAGTTTATACAAATTATTTGACTTTTGGTCTTATGCAGAAACTTTTGAAGCCTTCAAAACAGTTCTCCATTGTTCATTTTTTTCATTTGAGTCTTGTTCATCATCATGTATCCAGTAAGATTTTATTCTTTGTTTGTTTTTTTTTAGTAGTTTTTTTTTTTTCAAAGAGGAATTGTAGATTATTAGCAAATTATTCTTTGCAAACTTACCAACTTAACACCACTGACAAATTATTAACCAGATACCTCAAAACACTGCATTTGTCCTCTCAACATATCCCATTTTAGATTTATTTTGGGGGAATAAGGTTATACCGATCATACCAGTTATACCATCATATCTATTAAACTAAACTGCATTTGCTAATGATTTATTTACTCATCGCTTTTTTTCCCCTTATAGGCCCTCAAAGTCCTTGCGAGAGGACTGATCTGCGAATGGCTATAGTGGCTGATCATCTTGGTCTGAGCTGGACTGGTAAGAGAAAGCATTATTAGCAATGTTTCTATCTACTGTAGAGGATTAAAGCCAACTACTGATTGCATAGACTACAGTGGCATAGTGGTTAGAACATCTGCCTCACAGCAAGAAGATCTTTGGTTCGAGTCCCAGGCTGACTGAGGGTGTTACTCTGTGAAGTTTGCATGACATCCCAATGCTTTGATTTTGTTTACCCCGAATATTCTGGATTTGAGTTCAGAGACATGCACATTAGGGTAATTGGCTATTCCAAATTGCCTCTAGGTATGAATGTGAAAGGTTGACTATATGTGAGCTCAGCAATGGACAGCACTCAGCTGAGATAGGCTCCCACCTCCCTGTAACGCTAGTAGGATTAATTGTTTCTCCAAATGAATGAATGGATTATTGGCACTTCAGAAATAAATGTATATGTTTGCATATGGGAGACATCATTATACAGAGTGACTTACACTTTAATTTGTTATTTCATATCTACACCTGAGCATTTCACAGTTAAAGACCTTGCACAAGGGCCCAACACTGGCAGCTCGGTGCTACTGAAGTTTGAACCCAGTAAGCCAGTCAGTAACCTGAAGCCTAAACTTCTGAGCCATCAGTGTCCACCTTTATTTGATATTTGATGTGTTTTTTGCTGATTCTTTCTTTTTTTTTCTTTCTTGCCATTGTATGCTCAGAACAGTCCTTGGTTTGATCAGTAGGTAGTAAAATCTGCATTGTCCTGATGTGTCTGCAATGCAGTATTATGTACATGCATCGAGAAAGAAAGACAGACTGATAATCTAATTTTGTTGTGTTGCAGAGCTGGCCAGGGAAATGGATTTCTCAGTTGATGAGATAAATCACATCCGTGTGGAGAACCCCAACTCATTGACCGCTCAAAGTTTCATGCTCTTAAAGAAATGGGTCAACAGAGACGGTAAAAATGCCACAAGTAAGTTCCTGCATGACGTTATTTACTAGAAGCTAAACAGCAGGGTATGTTCCATCCATTCCTCAACCTTCACTGAGAACTGTAAGCTCTGGTTCAAACCCTCTCGGAGTAAACGTTTTGTTCTTGCTCACGGCTGTGAATAAAATGTATACAGCTTTGTCTATCAATGAGTTCCACTTTCACCTCCAAAATAGAATTAACTATACAACTTGGTTTACTTTTTAAATTCCACACTATATTATGATTCAGCTCCGTTTCTTTTTCAGTCATATACCACATTCTGAAACTGAGTTTTTTTTTCTTTTCTCTTCTTTCAGCGGATGCCTTAACTGCAGCACTGACAAAGATCAATCGGATGGATATTGTGACATTGCTGGAAGGGCCAATATTTGATTATGGTAACATTTCAGGCACAAGGTGTTTTGCAGATGATAACGCAGTTTTCCGGGATCAGGCTGATGGTAAAGTTTAGCCCCATCTAGCTGAACTCTGTTTCTCCTTTTATGTTTTTTCTTGAATCTTTGCAAAATTTGAAAATTATAAAGGCTAAACGCTTACTGACCTAAATTTCCAATCAAAATTCCAATCTTAGTTGTGCTCAGTTTACATTTAAACTGATGAATAGATTTGATTCTCCAATTCTTAATGCTACTCCTTCCTCAAACTGGTGTGACTAACCAGCTTTGGGCAGTACAATATGATCGTGTTCAACTGTATGGATTGATATAATGCATGCAGTTATGGATATTAAAACTTAATCCCATCTTAGCGAAATTAAAACATCAGGATTTGGCTTTTTATATTTTATGACGAATTGAGATGATCATCTGTTAGAACAGTGGTCCCCAACCTTTTTCTCATCACAGACCAGTCAACACTTGGCAAATTTACCGCGGACGGGGGTGTCATAGACTGCTTGTATTGTAAATATAACATTTATATAAAATATTGTTGTTATTATTATTATTATTAAATAATAAAAATAATAATAATAATAAGCACTTCATGAATGTTATTTCTCAGCAGCTGAAATAAAGTTGGTTGGGGAGTAGAGCTTGAACTTTTCTTGAGAAAAACACAGGTGATGGTGCACCAGCTGGGAGAATGAAGGCTCAGGCTCAGTTTCACCCAAAACCCCCGCTATTGTTTGAAACATGTCCAGCACGCCTCTGTTCAAGTGCCGTCCCCTTGCAGGTTACATTTTAGCGCTCAAATAACCGGCATACAACCGAGGGAATCCGGTCATTTTTCAAAATAAAACACTTTTTCAAAATTAAAGATCGTTCAGACTCAGATAATAAATAAAACGGAAATAATTAATTATTTCTTCTGCGGACCGGTACCAATTGAGCCACGGACCGGTACCGGTCCGTGGACCGGTGGTTGGGGACCACAGTGTTAGAATGTTATCTTTATTCATGCCTGCTTTATAATATGGTGTCATGTGATGGGATTAACATTTGGTCCATGCTTAACTGACATAAACATTATGTTTATATGTATATACAGTATACGAAACCTTGTTGTAAAACTTGTGGTAGTTCTTTAATACTGTAATTGAGCAAATACAGAGATACATGAAAACATAATGATAGCTACATTGCTTTGATGTAACATGCATGCTTTGACATGCTTTGTTCCACTTTTTCCTATAAGAACAACGGCAGTACTGCAGTCTCATCTAGCTCTTCTGATAGCATGGTGGAATGTCTGCTTTGTTGATGCCTGTAGAGCTTGGTATTTCTGTAGCTTTCCAGTCTCTGAAACTTCCTGCTAAATTGCCTTCTTCTAGTCTTCTGCAAAACCAGACCCACTACTCTCCAAAGCCACCTGGCTGCTTACAGAGCAACAGCTCTGCATATCTGAGCAGAATTTCTGGCATAGCTGCTGCTGCCTCCTCTGTGACGATCTAGTTTTATATCTGCATTAATAACACAAACTCCAGCTGCAGCTCCCTCCTCACTCTCAGTGCAACTCGCAGCTTCATTCTACTAATATTCACAGCTAACTCTGCATTATCATATCCTCAGCTTTTCTTTCCTTTCAAAACTACTTCCTGTAGCATACCTGATCTTCCCTCTTCATTCTCTGCCTTCTTACCTGTTATAACTGTGTTATCTGTTTGCAATATCCAGTGCTGTGTTGTTTCTTCTTTCCCTTCCATTATTTATGTCTGAACTCCATAATTCCTTCATGATAGAGCCACTTTTACTTTATCTACCACTCACCCTGTATCAAATCTATATTGGTAAATTACCATATAATTATAATTTGTTTTCATTCCAAAATCATTACCACTGTTCCATTTTTTTTTTCATGTCTGTTGTTTGCATGTAAAAACGTTCACCTAACAAATTTGTTGTTTTGATTGAGGCATATAGGAGTTGTGCTATTGCATCCACTTCAGTCCTGCTATGTTGTATCATTCAGGTTACCACCTGGAGCTGCAGAGTCCCTCAGAGTTATCCTATGAACCCCCCACCCCTCTGCGCCAGGACGATTTCTTTGGTGATGACAGTAGTGCAGTCTCACCCAGTAGAACCCTCATTAGACCCAATGAACTGTCCTTGGCAACCACCTCAAAAGATGCTCTGTCCCCTAATACGGAACCCCCTACTGTGGTAGCTGAGGATAGCTCTATAGGAGGCCGAGGGTCTTACAGTCGAGAAGGGGGCTCAACTGAAGACGACCTGGCAGTTCATGACATTGACGAGGTGGCTAAGCATCCTGAAGTGTTCACGGAGAAATTTCTCCAAGAACAAGACATTCACCCCAGTGATGCCCATGGGGCGAGAGGAAGTGTCAGATCTGGTTTTGAAGAGGTACAGGAAGAAGAGATGACACAGGAGAAGCTTGAGTCCCATTTTAAAGGTATTAACTTAGAGGAAGGGTCAGAGAATGAGAAAATAATCAATTAAAGAGTGCAGGCAAATTTCTCACAAGTGGAACAGGCAGAAAAAAAAGATGTCTTCAATTGTAGGGCTGCAAGAAGGACCGTCTGGTGTCAGCAGGGAGATCTCTGGTTCTGTTCTGCACGCTGATACACAAATGCAGCAAGAAAGGAGGTGAGATCTTTCGTCTTTTTTCACCTTGGAAATGTCTTTTATTGAAATACTTTAATAAGACCATCAGATATGCAGACCAGACACTACTGTACACACTTACACTTACATACTGTATCTTACTCTTATCTCTTTTTAGCCAAAAGATTGCATCCTCTCCCTCTGTGCTGCAAGCTGAGAGACAGAACGGGGAACTTTCAGAGCTCCAAGCCCAAGCTGGCTCACTGCTTGAGGCCCAGAAACCACCCAGTAAGGTGAACGGAAAAGGCAGCAGAGACTCTGAGAAAATGGATGACACTACCAATGCACCGAGCACAATGGGCGAGGAGGCGGCAGAGCCAAAAGCCAAGGTAATTTGTCTGATGTTCATATTGGTCATTCCCTGAAACTGATACCATAAAGTGTGACATTCCCAATCCCCAAGCTTGAGTAAAGTCCTGTATATTTCCCTCTATGTTGGCCATAAATTCATGAACTATTGTTACAAAGAAGTGAGAGAACTACTTCATGCACATAACTGCACTTTTATTTGTTACAAGCAGAAATAAATCCATTTGTAACACCAAATCTGAATATTCAAATTCATTCACATATGGATGCAAAATTCATACAATTCATTTTTGGTGAATAAATTACTTATGGTGTTTTTACTAAATTTACTAATTACATGTGAAATAAATACACTTCAGGAGGTCACTCAATTGTACAGTGAACGATGTAACATCAAACTTCACAAAAATAGGTCCGTATGTAACTGGCGTGGATACCACTGGTTACACATAGAACAGTAAATTAATGTGCAATTCTCAGTTCACAAAGTAAGAAAAACATAGGAACTTTTACTTTGGATATAAATTGTAATGCACCATCTTTATTGTAGTATGAATGATTGTGTGAGTGCTGGCCCTTCGATGACCTGGCGAGCTATCAAGTGTACCCCACCCTCGCCCAGAGTCGACTGAGATGGACGCCAGCCTCCTCGCGACCCTAATTAAGATTAAACGGTTCAGAAAATGAATGAATGATTTTTATTACAAACCCTACTATTTGCACTTTGAGCGGATACTTTGGTGATAGTACACTATAAAACATAAGTAACTAAAAAAGTCACATTTTTTATCGTTATGTCCATGTGGTAAATTGTGAGCAGGGATTGCTGATTTAATGCTGATGAAAATGTGAATCATTAAATTTGACCCAGTTTGAGAAAATTACTCAAATGCAATGAGCATTGAGACCCAGTGCAATGAACAAGATGAAGAAGTAATACAGGTATACCTCGGCTTACGTCATTAATTGGTTCCAGGAGAGACGAAGTAAGTCGAAAAACAACTTAAATTGAATTAGCTTGTCTCTAGGCTAGCCTAGGCTAGGCTACGCCAAATTTACTTGTATAATACACTGATCCCTCGCTACTTCGCGCTTCAATTCATGTGGCTTTAGTGCATCTGAGGTATATAGGCCAGGCTATGCCAAATTTAATAGTGTGTGTGTATATGTATATATATATATATACACATACAGTAAGCCCCCATTATTCACGGGTGTTATGTTCCTTCCCACCCATAGATCCCGAAAATCTGTGAAAAACTGATGCGGTTTTAAAACCCAATGTATGACATTAGATGCGCTAAAATATGCTTCTTAAACACATTCTATAGACAGTCTTACTAATTAACACAGTAATAATGTATTAATGATTAAGTAAAAACTTTAATTTTGTACTGTGATATTTATGAATAAATAAAGTGCTTAGGCTCCTTACCAGAAGCTAGAGAAGATGCAGTGCGTTTGAGTGAAATCATAGGGCTTAAACAATCATTAAAAACACACACAAAAAAAAACTTGAACTCGCAATTCAAGCAATCACATTGATAACTTGTGCACGAAGGGTGCACGAAGGAGAATGAAAGAGGTGCATCATCTACAACCAATCAGTAGTATGGAGAAACAAAGGTTCTCAGCCACTGACTGAATTTGAATCACGTGCCAGTAATGTTGTGATAATGCATATGTATAATTTGCCAGGGCTGCCGCTAATTCAGTGCTTCTCAAATAGTGGGATTTTTTTTTTCTTTCTAGAGGGGGCGTCACAGAAAATAATTGAGAAGTACAGGGATTCCTCACTTTACGTGGTTAATTGGGACCAAGATCCCTGCGCAACCATCAAAACGCGACCGCGATGTAGGATTTCCCCTCCTCAACTCCCCCTGACTGACGTATATGTACATGTATATGTGTATATAATATCAATAAATACATATTCAATGCTACAAATGCTTATAATAACAATGAAACATTTAAAAAAATAACATAAGATGTAAATAAAATATAAATACACACACATACAGATGGTATTGCATGAGAAGTAGACGACAGACATACATACATACACACGCACGCACATGTGCAGAAGCGCGTGTAAACACAGATGCAACAATGTAAGTAGTTTTGATGGGAGATTTTGGGTTGTTTTTTTGTTTTGTGTTCGTTTCTTGTTTTTGTGGAATTTTCCTTAACTTTTCCCCATTCTTCCTTAATTTCCTTATTTTTTTCATTCGATGAATATTTAAAATAAAAAAAACCGCAATGCATTGAAGCCGCATGAATTGAAGAGCGAAGTAGCGAGGGATCCCTGTACTGCGCTAATTTGAAAAAAATTGTGAAAAAAAGCCTTTGACAGCAAAATCTGCAAAATCTGAATCGCGAATGGGCGGGGGCTTGCTGTGATATATAATATCTGATTATAATGACAAACTTTATTTAAATTTTTTTCCATATATATTTTTTTTCAAAACCGACGTATAATCGAGAACGACTTAACTCGAAATGACTTAAGTCAAGTAATACCTCTATAGTTGTAAAAAATATGAGCGACATGGTGGCATTCTTGTGGAGTTTATTAGTCTTTTGCAATTACCCCGTAGCATGATGATGTAATATTTAGATGCACAAAGGAATATGGGTCAAATTGAGGTCTTTGTATCCAACATTTATATTTTTGCTGCATAAACAAAACAGGCAGCTGGAAGATTACGTGCGAGATGTGGGATGGTATGACTAAACAAACTGCTGTGTTCCGACCTGCAAACAAACAAATACTTGTGCGCTTTAAGCAGACCACTAACATGCTAGCCTGACAAAGAGAAAAGCCCCCACTACTCTTCATGAACAGACCTGCAATCTCCAGGGTAAGAGTTTCGCCCCAGACAAACTTGGAATTCAACCATATTTACGTCAATCATTGGTCTATGTACCAACAACAGAAGACGCCTGAACCTGAGATAGTCGTGAATCAACTTTTAAAATATTTACACTCACATCTATGCCTATAGACATACAGCACTAAAGTGCAGTCATGAATAAACTTTGGTGAAGAGCCGTCATCAACACCATAGTATACTACAGAAAACAATTAGTATTTTAAAATTTGAAATATTTATTAGTTTAACCCACCATCAGCGTTTACTGGAGCAAAGACACAAAAGACACAGAGCATGATTCCTTGCATGTATCTCTGCAAATGAGAGTCGTGATATTCTGGTTTTGTGGGTGTTAGCATTCGATAAGCTAGCTAGCATCGTAACGCCTCATCTGAATTGTTCTCAACACATTTTTCTGGAAGTTCTGCCTCTCTCAGATTGATGTGTCTTCTGCTATTTTTAACTGACTTGTGGCCCCAGTTTAATCTCATGGTTTATTGCACAACTAGACCTGCATCATCAGTCAATAGGTCAATTCATGTCACAGTTTTCAAATTCAATCATTCTTGAGTTTGGACAGGAACAGTCACATGATCAAGGCATTGTTTTTGGTTACCTACCCTACAAGGGCTCTGGTCCAACCAAAATATACTGAACTGCTTTCAGCAGGGGGCAGGTAGAGACAGTGAGACAAGCTCTGATGAGGAACACACAATCACCACCAGGGTGTATCGGCGGAGGGTGATTCTGAAGGTATTTGGTGTTATTAGTGAAGGGTGTGCAGTGGTTTTTGTGTGCGCGCTTATTTTCTGCATGTGTGGGCATGGAGTGATGTGCTTCTTGCTCTTTCATTATAAGGTTTTCAGAATTCAGAGATAATCCTCTACACGTTTACTTATTATTTCTGTAATCTTTTTGGTCCCCTTTGTGTCTCCTTACTTTATTATATCTATTCTGCCTGCTCTTTCAAAGGTCACAATACATCTGATTAACACTTTTTTTAAATAATGGAATGGAAACCTGGTGCACAAAAATTGGTGTACAAGTAAATCTGGAGCGACACATGGGGATTACTTTAAGTTGTCTCACATCTGTTGTTATCACTTACTGTTGTCCATCAGTATCAAACCTTTCTTCAATCTGCCTCAACTGTTCATGAGAAACAAACTTGGTGAGCATCTTTGATATAATCCAGAGATGCTCACCATATATTCAGTTCAGTTCATTTTCTGTAACCGCTTCATCCTAATTAGGGTCGCGGGGAGGCTGGTGCCCATCCCAGCCAACTCAGGGCGAGGGCAGAGTACACCCTGGACAGCTCGCCAGGCCATCGCAGGGCGGAAACACGCTGACGGCTTTGCAGCCTACTCTTCCATATATTCAGATTTTTTTTTTTTTTAATGTTGTCTTTTTCACAAAAAAAGGGCTTTACCACTTCTATCCTGAACCCCCCCCCCTAAAGCAATCAATGGAATTCAATCAAACTTGGACAAGAACTTTGATATAACCCATAGATATGCACCATTTTTTTATGCTAACAAAATTGCTTCACAAAAAGTAGGGTACAGTATTCACCTTACTACCCACAATTCCTCTTGATTTTTACATTGGAATTTAACCAAAGTTGTTCAATCAGTAAATTCATATACCGTACTCTGTGTTGCCTGCCCTTGGTGCGATCTGTCTTCTTACACCATTGCCGTTCATTGTCACATTTCCTTGTAATCCTCAACTGCTCCTAAAACAATTGACTTATTTCAACCAAATTTGCACATGAGCTTATTAACATTTTTTGACACAAGTGAAATATGCTTTTTGATTTGCCATAGCATAGCATACTTTGCCACTTCACCCCAAGGAGGTTGCCATCATTAATCCGCAACCATGTGCTATGATTTTTACAAAACTTTCACAGAAGCCTCAGAACATTTTTGTACCTCCTATTTTAATTATTGTGGACATAACACACAAGGCTTATTTTTATTATTAAATATTCAAACGGAATCAAATTTACGCACTTCTGTTTAGTCATGTTTCTTGACGGTATGTGTAGTGATTATGATCAGCTCGCGTAAGCTGAACAATCTCCGCAAAAATGGGGGTGCCACCAACATGAATGCATCAGTGTCATACAAGAAATACTACGGCTACACCATACACTTAGTTTTTCAGTATTTTGTTTGATCTTTATTGAATTCACTCATTGTAGGGTTGTGCCCACTGAAGTTGCACTTGACCATAAGATGTACGTAGGCCACAGGTAATAATGGAGTTTTAATGAATGGTGTGATCAGACTACAGTATTTTAGTCACCATGTCAGATTAGGCGATCATGATGCCAAAAGTTCTTGCCACATTTTGGTCAGGATACATTACAAGTTTGATCATGTTCTTATTTCGCATCCTTTCCTGTCATCAGCAAGGTTCAGATTGGATTGAGCTTCCAGAAACAAATTATAAGAGTTGTCATATTTAGGCAAGAATGTAGAAAAAGCTAGACATTTCATTGGGGTGTTTTGGGGAATTCCAGCTGATACACTTCTGTTCTTTGATTATGTCACACCACAAGGTCTATTCGTTATTTATGACTGACGTCAGAAACATTTTGGGCACAAAAACATTGTTTAAAACGTTTATGTTTCAAGCCCAAGTTGCAGTCTGATACTCGCATAATAGATCAATTTGGATAGGATAAATATATTTTATATTTTATACATAAATATATAAAAGATATATATATATATATATATATATATATATATATATATATATATATATATATATATATATGTATTGTATATATGTATCTTTTCGCAGATGTTTTGCTACATCAGAGCTTGAATGTATTACTATCTACAGTAACCCTGTGTTTTTGTGAGATGTTGGTGTTTTCAGCTCTGTGATGTCAGTCATGCTATAACAGCATAACACAACCCGTAGGTGGACATTCCTGCTGAAAATTCCTGATGGTGTATTGCTTTATGGAACTGTTTGTGGCTTGCACAAGTCTGTGTGTCTCTATACACACATCTGTGTTTACTATTACATGAATAAGTCTGCTTATACATATTCCTCTATAGGGTGATCAAGCCAGAAACATTCCTGGCGAGTCAGTTACAGAGGAGCAGTTCACAGATGAAGAGGGAAACATTGTTACCAGAAAAGTAATCATGCAACTCAAACCACCTTTAGTACAGTAGCCATGTCACATTTCTACCCTTCTATATATATATATATATATATATATATATATATATATGTGTGTATGTGTGTGTGTGTGTGTGTGTGTGTATATATATACACACACACACACACACACACACACACACACACATATATATATATATATATATATATATATATATATATATATATACACTCGTCCTTCTCAAAAAATTAGCATATTGTGATAAAGTTCATTATTTTCTGTAATGTACTGATAAAAATAAGACTTTCATATATGAAAGTCTTATATTTTAGATTCATTACACACCAACTGAAGTAGTTCAAGCCTTTTATTGTTTTAATATTGATAATTTTGGCAAAAAAGTAAAGAAAAACCAAAAATTCCTATCTCAAAAAATTAGCATATTTCATCCGACCAATTAAAAAAAAAGTGTTTTTAATACAAAAAAAAGTCAATCTTCAAATAATTATGTTCAGTTATGCACTCAATACTTGGTCGGGAAACCTTTTGCAGAAATGACTGCTTCAATGCGGCGTGGCATGGAGGCAATCAGCCTGTGGCACTGCTGAGGTGTTATGGAGGCCCAGGATGCTTCGATAGCGGCCTTAAGCTCATCCACAGTGTTGGGTCTGGTGTCTCAACTTTCTCTTCACAATATCCCACAGATTCTCTATGGGGTTCAGGTCAGGAGAGTTGGCAGGCCAATTGAGCACAGTAATACCATGGTCAGTAAACCATTTAGCAGTGGTTTTGTCACTGTGAGCAGGTACCAGGTCGTGCTGAAAAACGAAATCTTCATCTCCATAAAGCTTTTCAGCAGATGGAAGCATGAAGTGCTCCAAAATCTCCTGATAGCTAGCTGCATTGACCCTGCCCTTGATAAAACACAGTGGACCAACACCAGCAGCTGACATGGCACCCCAGACCATCACTGACTGTGGGTACTTGACACTGGACTTCAGGCATTTTGGCATTTCCTTCTCCCCAGTCTTCCTCCAGACTCTGTCACCTTGATTTCCGAATGACGTGCAAAATTTGCTTTCATCCAAAAAGTACTTTGGACCACTGAGCAACAGTCCAGTGCTGCTTCTCTGTAGCCCAGGTCAGGCGCTTCTGCCGCTGCTTCTGGTTCAAAAGTGGCTTGACCTGGGGAATGTGGCAACTTTAGCCCATTTCCTGCACACGCCTGTGCACGGTGGCTCTGGATGTTTCTACTCCAGACTCAGTCCACTGCTTCCACATGTCCCCCAAGGTCTAGAATCGGCCCTTCTTTCACCTTTTTCCTTCCCACAGACGTCCCACTGAGGTGCTTTGATACGGCACTCTGGGAACAGCCTATTCGCTCAGAGATTTCTTTCTGTGTCTTACCCTCTTGCTTGAGGGTGTCAATGAAGGCCTTCTGGACAGCAGTCAGATCGGCAGTCTTACCCATGATTGCGGTTTTGAGTAATGAACCAGGCTGGGAGTTTTTAAAAGCCTCAGGAATCTTTTGCAGGTGTTTAGAGTTAATTGGTTGATTCAGATGATTAGGTTAATAGCTCGTTTAGACTACCTGAACATGATATGCTAATTTTTTGAGATAGGAATTTTGGGTTTTCATGAGCTGTATGCCAAAATCATCAGTATTAAAACAATAAAAGACCTGAAATATTTGAGTTGGTTTGCAATGAATCTAAAATATATGAAAGTTTAATTTTTATCAGTACATTACAGAAAATAATGAACTTTATCGCAATATGGTAATTTTTTAAAAGGACTAGTGTATATATATATATATATATGTGTGTGTGTGTGTGTGTGTGTGTGTGTGTGTGTGTGTGTATATATATATATATATATATATATATATATATATATATATATATATATAAAAAATCCTACCATCCTCATTTCTGTGAGTGTGAGAAATACGCTTTATATCACATACAAAGACTTTAGCCTCTCTCTCAGGTCATCCGGAAAGTGGTGCGTCGTATGCCTGGAAAAGATGAGAAAGGAAAGAAGAAGAAAAGCAGGCGCTCCAGAGCGGCCGCTAGGGCCGAGCAGATGACAGAAGAAGAGGGGTCCTCTAAGAGCCCCGAGTATCTGAGCGAAAACTCTGAGGTTAGGATGGTGTGTCATGTGCAGGCTTGATTTCTGCTGGATTTGAAAGCGCTTGTGTGTGACTCACTTTTTTACGTGTGAAATATCTTTGACTTGGATGCTTGTGTGGACAGGCTGTACAAATGCTGCATTCTGATTTATTAAAGTAAGACTGCGTTCCCTTCCAGACCGGCTGACTCACAGCGTTGCATTTCATGCTCCACTTTTAACAACTGAACTCATCAGAGTTAGCGTTTGATTAGTGCTTTCTCCTTGAGTGTGTCATTCCTTCCAGGTCTTCACCAGCGTACACTCCAGGGAACGATCTCTTTCACTAACCTTTGGATGACCATGACCGAAGCGATTTTTGAGGATTCAAGCAATCTCATCTTCTCTTTCTTTCTGTGCTTCAGGTCGGAGAGGGAGACAAGAAGAAAGAAAAGAGGGGGAAAAAGAGTCAGTCGTAACAGTCATGTGTGCTATCTGGTACGTTCATAAACGTCCTGCTCAAACTCAGCAGATACATTTTAATGTGTAGGCGCCAGCTGTATTATGCTTTATAACAATTGCTTTGTATCCACCATAACAGTCACTCCGCTGTATAGGCCACCACATTGTTCTCTGGCAAGCAGCACAGTGACCTTATCACAAGAGAATGCTTTGAAGGCCTTGAAATTGTCTGTGCTTGCAATGCACCAGCTAGATACATACTTGTCATAAAAGAAATTGGTCAAATAATATCCAGATGTTAGTATCTACTTTACCAACAAACGTTTATAATTTTGTACTTGAAAAGGAACAACAAAAGCAATAATTTATTCATTTATTTCTTTACTGAACTACTTTACCATATTAGAGTCATGGACATGCTGGAGCCTATGTGAGCCAACTCTGGATAAAGGCGAGGTACACCCAAGATAGCTCACCAGTCCATTGCAGAGATAACATGCACACACACACACAAGGATTCAGCCTCACACACAGGAGTAATTTGGAACATTCAATTAGCCTAATGTGAATGTCTTTGGACTGTGGGAGGAAACTTGAGTACCTGGTGGAAACCCACACAAACACAGGGAGAAAAGTCTGCATAGAAAAACCCTTGCTGTAACCCAGACTCAAACCCAGTACCTTCGTGTGAGGTGGACATTCTAGCCATTATGACACCGTGCCGCCCAGAATGCAATCATATGACAGGCGCAACCACCACCCGCCCCGCTGATGCCTCTGCTGATGACTAAGTGGAGATCTAAATCTTCATCCTGATTTCTGTTATTAACAGTGCTATACAAATCACACTTTATTGAACATGAAATTAACAGGCACGCTGTGTTTTGTGTTCTTTTTTAGAGATCTGAACTTGCTTCATCATTGTTTTCCTGAGAAAAGGATCATCAGAAATGTAGTGCAGGGGGAGATCAGGACAGAAATTGTGCGTCTGCAGCCTTTACATAAACGCATGGTTTTTAGGACGAGGACTTTATGATTTCGCATGAGCATGGAAAATCTCCGACTTTCTGTCAATGACACAAAGCATCTGATCGGTGCCAGGAAATGATACGTTAGCTCAAGACGGTGACACGAAGCTTCTTCTACACCTCATGTTGGAGGAGTGCCACTGACTTAAAAAAAACGGCACTGAAGCATTTTCATGACCAAAGATGGTACAAAGAGCATTGTGGACTGACAGAAATTGAAGAACATGTTTTTAAAAACACCTTCTACACTCGCCTTACTTTCCCCCCTCTCTCGGACTAGTGTCGGACTGTATAATGCTGTTTTTAAAGATCCTGTACATAAACCAGAACTGTATGAATTCTAAAGTAGCTCACAAAATTGTGAATGCACTGTCAAGAGAAGGTTACAACGAGTGTTGGAGTGGAGGGGGGGTTGAAATAAAATGAAATGATTGCTGATATTAATTCCAACTTTAAAGGAAATGTTTGGGGGAGTCTCCACAGGTACTTGTAATTACACAAAGAAAAAAGAACTTTTTACTCAAGAACAAGTTTGCTTGATTTGAACAGAGTACATATCTTTTTAAGCATACCACAAGTCTCAATAATGACAAAACAGACATAGCTGCAGTTGTGTTAAAAGATTTACTCAGAATACTAATATTTTGATGCATGTGATTCACCTTTTTTTCCTTTTCTTTTATTTCTTTTTTTTTTGTTTGTTTCCTACCTGCATAACCAGAGGTGTGGTAAATGTTCTATCAGTGTGCACACTCATAGCCTTGGTATTTGTCACTAATACTGTTTTATAATGACACCATTGTACACCACAACAGAGTCACAAGAAGTGAATGGAATAAGTAAATTCTTACAGCTAAAGGTTTCCTATGCTATGCAGTCATGGACATGCTCAGAGTGAGAGAGAGAGTGTGAGAGAGAGAGAGAGAGAGAGTGCATCACGTCAACTGGCACACTGTTAACTTTTATCCAGTCTTATGTGTATTGGCACGAAGAGTCTTTCTGTATGCCAGCCATTTGTAACTATTCTAACAGTGTATTACTAGGTTCCAAGGCTGCTGTGGTCATAAGGGGCATTTTTTATTTGGGTTTGGTGAAATAATTCCTTTTGTTGAATATACTAAGAAGAGAGAGAGAGAGAGAGAGAGAGAGAGATCACCTTCAGGTATTCATTGAATGATCTGGTAACAAACTTGTATGAGAACCCATACACTGGATGATTTAATTAATTATTTAAGCATAAAATAAATTGTGTTCAAACTCTGAAAAGGTGTCATTTGGATTTTTATCTTTATATAATGCTGTCTCACACTAACACGCACACACACACACACACACACACACACACACACCCTACATAAAATAATTGCCGAAATGTATTTTTCCAGATACTGTACGTGGAACTGGTGCTAGCCTTAGACTTCCTATTTAAGCCTTCTACTACCAAAATGTCAAATAATGAATATATTATCACATGCTAAGCAGTCACATGTCACACACGCGTTGTGTAATGCATCTTCTTCTCCTTTCGGCTTTTCCCTTCAGGGGTCGCCACAGCGAATCATCCGCTTCCATCTCACCCTATCCTCTGCATCTTCTTCTCTCACTCCAATTACCTTCATGTCCTCCTTCACACATCCATAAATCTTCTCTTTGGTCTTCCTCTAGGTCTTCTGCCTGGTAGTTCCAACCTCAGCATCTGACTGCCAATATACTCACTATCCCTCCTCTGTACATGTCCAAACCATCTCAATCTAGCTTCTCTGACTTTGTCTCCAAAACCTCTTACATGTGCTGTCCCTCTGATGTGCTCGTTCCTGATCCTATCCATCCTTGTTACTCCCAAAGAGAACCTCAACATTTTCATCTCTGCTACCTCCAGCTCTGCCTCCTGTCTTTTCCCCAGGGCCACTGTTTCTAAACCATATATTGCTGGCCTCATCACTGTCTTGTACACTTTTCCTTTCATTCTTTCATCATGGTTTCTACCCTCTGTATATATTAAACACTTTTCAGAGACACTTTGAAACAGACATAAGGCAGAATTAGAAATATATTTGGATTGTTTGCACAAAAGAAATTTGATTTCACAAACCCAAACTGCAGCTGTTCATTTCCTTCCTGGAATGCTACTATAAGAAAGGTAATTCTTTCAGTATTACAGGACTATTAGCAGTCCATTCATGGGTCTTTTTTGCTAACTAACTGATGTTACCCAGCTCCCAATGGCTCTATGCCAAACCAAATTTCTTTGTAAATGTTAATTGGTACGATTTGATAAATAATTTAAAAATTGCTACAAGAAACCATAAGCACTGAATAGGGAAGATTTCAGATGTTTTTGAGACAAGGATATTAGCAACAATGGCTTTTAATTGTACTACAACAGTGCTTCTCAATTATTTTCTGTGGCAAGAAGAGAAAAACATTTCATTCCCCCCACCACCACGCAAGTGACTATACGTAAATAGTATTATTTGTCTATAAAATTGTTATTAGTACACCTCTGCATAACATTGTGTCTTTATTAACATTAAAAACAAAAAAGAAAGAAATATAGTTCAACTTACAACAAAGAAAAATTTTATTAACATTTTTAATCTGTAACAGAAAAGATTTAAAGTGCACCAATGTGCCTGAAATAAAAAATACATCCCTATTTAAACTGATTTGACTTATTTAAACTCATTCAACTTATGTCTTAACATCTCCGTCTCTCTCTTCCTTTCTCTTTGTTCCTTGTTGTTTCTTGAGGGGTTGTTTACTGCACTTCATATTGTTGGCTTGTGCGAAAAACCTCTGCACCATAGCTCGACAATGAGAGCGATACTGCCAACTACTGGAGTAGAGGTGCAATTACACTTAATTCTCGTACACTATTCCAGAAAAGCAGGTTCCCCAGGGAATCAAACCAACTCCCCCCAACCCCCCCATCCCGGCATTTCTGCAGTGACTTGTTCCACCAAGTTCCATCAGTTATCTACCGTAGTTACATAAAATATTATCTTTTAAAATCTATTATTAGAGTTATTATTGACAAAGCTCATCTTTAACAGCTCCAGATAAATTTTAGATGTCAAAACATTTTAATGGCATAAAAGTAGGACTTCTGTTAAAAAAAGAATAAGGACAATGGAAAGCAATGCAATAAATCAAATTTTATCATTGCAAAGTTCGACAAATAAAGCCACATATTACTCACATGAAAAGCTGATGGTGGGTGAATTGGAAACCCTGATTCTAAATATCTTGACTGGTCAATCAGTACAAGTACAACTATTGGTATCAGCATTTACCATGGATATTGACACTATAATACTGACACCATAAAAGAGTCACCGCAAGCAGTGTGGCTTTTTCTTGAAAAAAAAAAACGTCTCTGAGATGGTACCTCAATTCATTGACATTCACGAAGCCTGAGGCAGATAATTTGTGATTGTAGTATTAATGCCTATCGTAGATCTGTATAGCTTTGCATATACATATGACACTGGGCAGTAGTGGCTCAGTGGTTAAGGTGAAGGGTTACGGGTCAGCAGTTCAATTCCATTGTCACTACTGTTGGGCTTAATGCTCAGTTGTATATAAATATGATAATTGTAAGTTGCTCTGGACAAGAGCATTTACCAAATCCTGTAAATGTATTGCAATCCTCATCCAAGATATTTGAAATCAGTTGTATTTTAATATATACACCGAAAACCAGCCAAATCAGGTTTTTATTCACTTATGTATTTCTTTCAAACATCAAAGGGGCTGGTGAGGCTTATGTGCAATAATTAAAACATAAGCACTTTGTAGTTCATTTTCTGTAACCACTTAATCCTAATTAGGGTCGCAAGGAGGCTGGCGCCCATCCCAGCCAACTCTGGGTGAGGGCAGAGTACACCCTGGACAACTCGCCAGACCAGCACGGAACCACGCTGACAGCTTTGCAGCCTACTCTTGTCGAAAGTGAGCAATGGTTCTTTTACATGCCTCTCACCGTAGACAGCGAAAGACATGGCCGGCCTTTGATAACCCAGATAGCTGCACTGGGGGGACAGTAACAACCTGTGGTGAGTGGGACTTGAACCCCCAACCCTATGATCAGTGATATAGCACCTATACTACTAGGCCACCACTGCCCTGCACTTTGTAGCGACAGATTTTAAAACGCAGTGCATACTTAACAAAAACGTAAGACAACCATGCTCCAAATTGCACGTATTAGTACGATACAGAAAGACAAGAAAAACTAAACTATGGTAATTGATAGCGTCACCTGTTCCAAGTGAACATAAGTTAAGTATCTGTCATTTTCTGGAATTAACTATTCGCAATAATGATTTTTAATCCAAAGGGCACAAACCAGTTAGATTGTGTCATTACCATGTAGTATATAATAAATTGTATAAAAATTATATTTTTATAAAGACTGTGATGTCAGCCCATTATATCTGTTATTTTCTGTTAATAAGCAGACTGCACATTGCCAAACACACCAGAAGTAGAGGGTACAGTCCGATTAAATGTTATCCACAGAACTACAGTTGGCCCTTGATATTCGCAGGGGTTCGGTTCAGGGCCCTCCTGCGAATGATGATAATCTGCGAGTTCTGTACCCGGAAGTAAAACCCTATGTATCATATTACATGCGCGAATGAGAAACCGGAAGTAAAACACTATGTATCTATTACATGCACTAAAATATGCTTCTTAAACACATTTTATAGACGGTCTTACTCATTAACACAGTATTAATGTATTAGTGATTAAGAAAAAAATTTAATTTGGCACTGTGATATTTATTAATAAAATATGTCAACATTATAGAGCATACTTTATACATACTGTATGTATATATATATATATATATATATATATATATATATATATATATATATATATATATATATATATATATATGGGCAGTGATGGTCTGGTGGATAGGGTGCAGGATCACTGTTTGTCTTCTTCAGGCTGATGGTCAGTCCAAATTCATTACAGGCATGGGACAGGCAATTGACTAGCTCTTGAAGACCAGCCTCAGTGTGGGACGTCAGTGCAGCGTCATCCGCAAACAGCATCTCGCGGATGAAGACCTGCCTCACCTTCATCTTAGCACGCAGTCGAGCTATGTTAAACGATTTTCCATCTGATCTGGTGTGGATATGGATCCCTTCCTCACTGTCAGAGAAGGCATACTGAAGAAGCATCGAGAAGAATATCCCAGAGTGTTGGAGCTAGGACGCAGCCTTGCTTCACACCACTGCTCACTGGGAAGGCTTCAGAAGTCCCACCATTAAAGCAGACTGTGCTGTGCATGTCCTCGTGAAAGGAGGTCAGAATTTGGAGTAACCTTTGAGGACATCCAATCTTCTGCAGGAGGCTGAAGGGTCTGCTTCTGCTGACCAGGTCGAATGCTTTAGTCAGGTCTATGAAAGCAATGTACAGGGGCTTCTGCTGCTCCCGAAACTTCTCTTGCAGTTGACGAAGTGAGAAGATCATATCGACTGTGGATCGGCCTGCCCTGAAACCACACTGCGATTCTGGGTACACCCGGAAAGCAAGAATCTGAAGGCGAGTAAGGACAACACGAGCAAAGACTTTCCCTATGATGCTAAGGAGAGAGATGCCACGGTAGCTGTTACAGTCACTGCGGTCGCCCTTGTTTTTGTAGAGGGTTACAATGTTTGAATCGCACATGTCCTGGGGGATGAACCCTTCCTTCCAGCATAAGCACATCAGCTCATGGAGGTGCTGCAGGAGTGCTGGCTTGCCACTCTTCAAGACTTCGGGGGGGGGGGGTGCCATCCTTTCCAGGGGCTTTTCCACAGGTCAGACAATCAATGGCTTGGCCCAGTTTGTCCACTGAAGGCAGGTAAGCCAGATCCTCCATGACAGGTAAGTTTGGTAGGGCATTTAATGCTGCATCGGTCACCACATTCTTGGTTGTGTACAGCTCCAGGTAATGTTCCACCCAGCGTTCAAGCTGCTTGCCTTGGTCCGTGATCACTTCCCCGGTCTTGGTCTTGAGGGGTGCAGTCTTAATTGTGGTTGGGCCAGTAGCTGTCTTGATGCCATTGTACATGGTCATTGCGTTGCCAGTGTCAGCTGCCATCTGGATCTTGCTGCAGAGGTTCAGCCAGAAGTCGTTTGCACAGCGGGAGGCTGTCTGCTGGGCCTTGTTTCATGCAGCTTTGAGGGTGTCCCGAGTACTGGTGCTGGGGTTTTGCTTGTATGCTAGGAGGGCTTCCCTCTTGGCTTCTGTCACAGGCTACATCTCCTCCCAGTGAGCCTCGTACCAGTCTATACTCCGACACACCTTTTTCCCAAATGCAGTGAGGGCTGTTGTGTAGATAGTATCTCTCAGGAAGCTCCACTTGCTGTTGATGTATTTGCCAGGAGTCTGCAAAGCCAACTTCTCCTTGACTGTGTCATGAAACAGTTGGATTTGCTGGGGATCCCTTGAGGAGCAGGTGTTGATGTGTGGGAGGCCTTTAGTTTTGGAGTGATGGATCCTCTTTGTTGTCAGCCTTATTCTACTTCCAACGAGGGTGTGGTTGTGGTCTGTGTCGCAGTCTGTGCTATGGAAACTTCTAGTATGGAGAACACTGCTCAGATCCGTGCACCTGGTGAGGATAAGATCTAGCTGGTGCCAGTGGCAAGATTTGGGGTGTCTCCAGGATACTTTATGGCGGTCTTTGCACTTGAAGTATGTATTTGTTACACACAGGCCATGATGGCAGCACAATTCCAACAACCTCTGTCCATTCTCATTCATCCTGCCTATGCCGTGGTGACCAAGGCAGGAAGGCCAGGTGTCACAGTCGGCGCCCACTCTAGCATTGAAGTCTCCTAGTAGGTAAAGTCCTTCAGTGCTGGGGATCCTGGAAATTGCATCATCCAGAGCCTCGTAAAACTGGTTCTTGGCCTCTGGGGTGGAACTGAGTGTTGGTGCATAGATGCTGAGAAGACTTACAAAGCCTGCAGTTGTAGAAAGGCTTAAAGCGAGGATTCTCTCTCATCCACTGGTAGGAGGTTCAATAGCCATAGTCAGCGAGTTCTTCACAGCGAAACCTACACCATGCAGTCTCAGGTCGTCTTGTGGCAGGCCCTGCTAGTAGAAGGTGTAGTTGGCCTCTTGGATAGTACCACTGTCAGCCAGGCGTGTTTCCTGTAGACAAGCAATGTCGATATTCAGACGTGTCAGTTCATGGTAGATGACTGCAGTCTTGCGGGCATCATCAATTTGCTGAAGATCACTTGTCAGTCCAGGACACATAGTCTGTACGTTCCAGCTTGCTATTCGAAGAGCTGGAGTCTTCGTATTTATCCGTTTTTGTCTGCCTGGTGCAGAATTTACAGCTTGCTTGTCGGGATGGTCAGTCCCTAAGCCCTATGCACCCAGCAAGGCAGGCGAGCTGTGGCGGGACAGCATGTTACTGGCTGGGGGCTGCCCAGCTTGGAGCGGGTGGTAGCTGTCCAGTGAGACACGATGGTCTCTCCCACTGTCGGAAGTAGCCCAAGGCGCCCGTATCGGAATGAGCTTTTAACCGGTAACTGCTATTTCCTGTGTTGAGCCGAAGTCTTGCATCAACGCTGGAGTGTCCTCTCCAGTGTCCTCTCCAGTGTGCTACGAGCCTGGGTGGGAACTATGGAGAACTTGGGCTGCCCAGACATCAAGTCCCCCCTTTCGGCCTTGCTAATAGCATCCAAAGGAAAGGAAGATCCAGTACAATTTGGTACCAGCGCAGCTGCAGGAGTTGCCAGAAGGTAGGGGAATCCTCAGACCAACTGCCTTAGGGGCTCCACTCCGGATTTCTGTAGGGTTTACTCCTTAGCCTTCTCCCAACCAAAGGAATCCACAAGGCAGTGGGACTATTTAACCCATAGTTGGGGGTTTGGGTCATGGGCATCAGGGCGTGTCCACATGTCGGTGGGCTTGCATGCCGCATGTCTGGGGGCCAAACCTCCTCCGAGTCCCTTGTAGTTCAGCCTGAGTCTGCAAGGTACTCAGTTACCATGTGTCGCCGCGAGGAGGCACTACATGGGGCTTGATGGTGGAGAGGCTATGTACTGGCAGGGAGAGACTTACTCACACGGCTCCCCTTTTCACAGGCAAGCTGCTAGCTAGCGGTGTTAGTTGAAAGCGAGAGGTGACAAGCACTACTACTACGACCACAACTACCACACTTTGTGCATCACAACACTAATTTGACCTACCTTTTATACACTAGTCAAATAATAATGAAATCAATAAAAAATTATACTTTAAAGAATTCTTTTTAATGACACCTTAATATTAATATTAAGACATTTGGTTTTAATAATAAAAATTACATTGTTTTTAATAATATTATTTTACATTAAAAATATTCAAAATGTCTGCATTTTTTATTGGTCATTGGCTTTTGGACGACCACGCTTCAGTTTGTGATCAGCTGCCTTCTGATGTTTCAGCAGCTGATACTGGGTTGTGTAGTATTCATAAATAAACCATTGCACACACATGGTTTTGTTTTATGTGCTTGTTGTATAAGTTATCGACCTGAAAGCTGCCATTGCTAAGTGCCCGCCTACACAAAGTTACCGTGACGTCACTGGGTTGATACAAAGTACCACATGAAATATAGTGCATGCATATCACAGCATATTATAGGATATAAACAACATGGAATCTTAGGCGAACAACACGCACAGTTTTTCAGCAGAAGACGATTCATCTATTACTCTCAGAAGACGAATCAAATATTACAGTTCAACCAAAAACATTCTCAAATATATTTCAAACTACATCTGCAAGTACAGGTGCTAAATACATTTACAAATTGAGCTAAAGTTATTTATCTACAGTGGTATGAAATAGTATCTGAACCTTTTGGAATTTCTCACATTTCTGCATAAACTCACCATCAAATGTGATCTGATCTTTGTCAAAATCACACAGATGAAAAAACAGTGTCTGCTTTAACTAAAACCACCCAAACATTTATAGGTTTTCATATTTTAATGAGGATAGCATGCAAACAATGACAGAAGGGGGAGGAATAACTAACTGAACCATCACATTTAATATTTTGTGCCCCCCCCCTTTGGCAGCAATAACTTCAACCAGACGCTTTCTGTAGCTGCAGATCAGTCTGGCACATCGATCAGGACTAATCTTGGCCCATTCTTCTTTACAAAACTGATGTAGTTCAGTCAGATTCCTGGGATGTCTGGCATGAATCGCTGTCTTGAGGTCATGCCACAGCACCTCAATGGGGTTCAAGTCTGGACTTTGACTTGGCCACTCCAGAACGTGTATTTTGTTCTTCTGAAACCATTCTGAAGTTGATTTACTTCTGTGTTTTGGATCATTGTCTTGTTGCAGCATCTATCCTCTTTTTAGCTTCAACTGTCTGACAGATGGCCTCAGGTTTTCCTGCAAGACATCCTGATAAACTTTTGAATTCATTTTTTCCATTAATGATTGCAAGTTGTCCAGGCCCCAAGGCAGCAAAACAGCCCCAAACCATGATACACCCTCCAGCATGCTTCACGGTGGGGATGAGGTGTTGATGTTGGTGAGCTGTTCCATTTTTCCTCCACACATGACATTGTGTGTTCCTCCCAAACAATTCAACTTTGGTTTCATCAGTCCACAAAATATTTTGCCAAAACTTCTGTGGAGTGTTCAAGTGCCTTTTTGAGAACATTAAACGAGCAACAATGTTTTTTTACACAGCAGTGGATTCCTCCTTGGAGTCCTCCCATGAACACCATTCTTGGCCATTGTTATACATATAGTTGATGTGTGCACAGAGATATCGGACTGTGCCAGTGATTTCTGTAAGTCTTTAGCAGACACTCTAGGGTTTTTTTTTTTTACCTCTGAGTATTCTACGCTGAACTCTTGGCGTCATCTTTGGTGGACGGCCACTACTTGGGGGAGAAGCAACAGTGCCAAACTCTCTCCATTTGTAGACAACTTCTCTGACTGTTGATTGATGAACATCCAGACTTTTAGAGATGATTTTGTATCCTTTCCCAGCTTTATACAAATCAACAATTCTTGATGGCAGGTCTTCAGACAGCTCTTTTGAGCGAGCCATGGTGCATATCAGACAATGCTTCTGATCAAGACAATTCTTACCAGGTGTGTATTTTATAGTGGGCAGGGCAGCTTTAAGCCACTCATCAGTGATTGGGCACACACCTGACTTAAATTGTTTGGTAAAAATTGGTTTCAATTGCTCTTTAAGTCTCCTTAGGCAGAGGGTTCAGTTACTTATATCTCCCCCTTCTGTCATTGTTTGCATGCTATCCTCATTAAAATATGAAAGCCTATAAATGTTTGGGTGGTTTTAGTTAAAGCAGACACTGTTTTTTTATCTGTGTGATTTTGACAAAGATCAGATCACATTTGATGGTGATTTTATGCAGAAATGTGAGAAATTCCAAAAGGTTCAGATACTTTTTCATACCACTGTATTCAAAGGCACAAAGAAATATTAATTCATATTTACAGCACAAAAACCTACTATTAATTTTATAAAAGTACTGACCATTAGGCTGCAGATACAGGCTGGATGGCTTATGATTATTTTAGCCATTCATTCTCTGTGCGTCAATGTTTGTGTTCTAATACATGTGCAGGAGATGGAGGCGGTACTAACAAACTGTGCTTTATAGACTAAATTCGCATTACGAGTGCATTACGACTGCGCATGTGCGGGGAACGTGACCCAACCTCTGGTCCAAGCGTCACTGCTACCAAACTTTCTTGTCGCCACTTGCTTTTGTATGTAAACACATCCTAACAACTGCCACTTAAAGCCTGCCTTAAACCTTAAATTACATGTATTGATACGCCAGGTGCGCATTGTGCCGTAGTGAACTGTGGGAACGACATTTATTATCTCGAGCGTTGGAAAACGGAAATTTGCAGCATACTCTTCTTTTCCTTTCGGCTGTTCCCTTCAGGGGTCGCCACAGCAAATGATCTGCCTCCATCTCTCCCTATCCTCTGCATCTTCTACTCTTACTCCAACGACCTTCATGTCCGCCTTCACCGCATCCATAAATCTTCTCTTTGGTCTTCCTCTGGGCCTTTTGCCTGGTAGTTCCAACCTCAGCATCCTACGACCAATATACTCGCTATCCCTCCTCTGTACATGTCCAAACCATCTCAATCTAGCCTCTCTGACTTTGTCTCCAAAACATCTAACATGTGCTGTCCCTCTGATGTACTCATTTCTGATCCTATCCATCCTCGTTACTCCCAAAGAGAACCTCAACATTTTCATATCTGCTACCTCCAACTCTGACTCCTGTCTTTTCCCCAGGGCCACTGTCTCTAAACCATACAACATTGCTGGCCTCATCACCATCTTGTACACTTTTCCCTTCATTCTTGCCGATACTCTCCTATCACACATCACACCGGACACTTTTCTCCATCCATTCCAACCTGCCTGCACGCGCTTCTTCACCTCTTTTCCACACTCTCCATTGCTCTGGATTGTTGAGCCTAAGTACTTAAAATCCTCCACCTTCTTTATCTCTGCCCCCTGTAACCTCAAAGTTCCTCTTGGGTCCTTGTCGTTCACACACATGTATTCTGTCTTACTAAGACTAACATTCAATCCCCTCCTTTCCAGGGCATACCTCCACCTCTCTAGATTTTCCTCCACTTGGTCTCTGCTCTCACTACAGATCACTATGTCATCTGCAAACATCATAGTCCATGGAGATTCTTGTCTAACCTCGTCTGTTAGCCTGTCCATCACCATAGCAAACAAGAAGGGGCTGAGAGCTGACCCTTGATGCAGTCCCACCTCCACCTTGAACTCTTCTGTCACACCGACAGCACACCTCACCACTGTCTTACATCTATCATACATGTCCTGCACCACTCTAACATACTTCTCTGTCACCGGACTTCCTCATACAATACCACAGTTCTTCTCTCGGCACCCTGTCATATGCTTTCTCCAGATCCACAAAGGCACAATGCAGCTCCTTCTGACCTTCTCTGTACTTCTCTATTAACATCCTCAAAGCAAACACTGCATCTGTGGTGCTCTTTCTTGGCATGAAACCAAACTGTTGTTCACAAATGCTGACCTCTGCCCTTAGTCTTGCTTCCACTATTCTTTCCCATAGCTTCATTGTATGGCTCATCAACTTTATCCCTCTGTAGTTGCCACAACTCTGTACATCGCCCTTGTTCTTAAAAATGGGCACAAGCACACTTCTCCTCTATTCCTCTGGCATCTGCTCACTTTCTAAGACCTTGTTGAATATTCTTGACAGAAAATCTACTGCTACCTCCCCTAGACACTTCCATACCTCAACTGGTATGTCATCAGGGCCAACTGCCTTTCCACTCTTCATCCTCTTCAATGCCCTCCTCACTTCTCCCTTACTAATCTTTGCTACTTGCTGCTCCTCAACGGTCCCCCCTTCTACTCTTTTTCTCTCTCATTTTCCTCATTCATCAGCTCTTCAAAGTACTCTTTCCATCTTCCCAGCACACTTCTGTCATCAGTCAATACATTTCCCTCTCTGTCCTTTATCACTCTAACTTGCTGCACGTCTTTCCCATCTCTATTTCTCTGCTGTGCTAACCTGTATAGATCATTTTCTCCCTCCTTACTGTTCAACCTATCATACAAGTCATCATACGCCCTCTGTTTGGCCTTTGACACTGCTACCTTCGCCTTACGCTGTGTCTCCCTGTACTCCTGTTTACTCTCTTCGGTCCTCTCAATGTCCCATTTCTTCTTGGCTAACCTCTTCTTTTGTACACACTCCTGCACTTCCTCATTCCACCACCAAGTTTCCTTATCTACTTTCCTTCCAGAGGACACACCAAGTACTCTCCTACCGGTCTCCCTGATCACATTGGCTGTGGTTGTCCAGTCCTCTGGAAGCACTTCCTGACTACCCAAAGCCTGTTTCAACTCCTCCTTGAAGACAACACAGCACTCTTCCTTTTTCAGCTTCCACCACTTTGTCTTCTGCTCTGCCTTTGCCTTTTTCACCTTTCTCACCATCAGTGTCATCCTGCACACCACCATCCTATGCTGTTTGGCAACACTCTCACCCACTATGACTTTGCAGTCACTGACTTCCTTCAAATTACATCGCCTACACAAGATGTAGTCTACCTGTGTGCTCTTACCTCCGCTTTCATAAGTCACCCTATGCTTCTGTTTCTTCTTGAAGAAAGTATTCACCACAGCCATTTCCATCCTTTTTGCAAAATCGATCAACATCTGTCCTTCTGTGTTCCTGTCCTGGATACCAAACCTGCCCATCACTTCCTCGTCCCCTCTGTTGCCTGCACCAACATGTCCATTGAAGTCTGCTCCAATGACCACTCTTTCACCTCTGGGGGTACTCTGCATCACTTCATCTAACTCACTCCAGAATCTCTCCTTCTCTTCTAGCTTACATCCTGCCTGTGGGGCATAAGCACTAACAACATTGACCATCACGCCTTCAATTTCTAACTTGAGACTCATCACTCTGTCTGACACTCTTTTCACTTCTAGAAAATTCCTGACAAACCCCTCCTTCAAGATGACTCCTACTCCATTTCTCTTCCCATCCACACCATTATAAAACAGTTTAAACCCTGCTCCTAAGCTTTTAGCCTTTCTACCTTTCCACCTTGTCTCCTGAACACACAGTATGTCCACCTTCCTCCTCTGCATACATGTCAGCAAATTTGGGACTAACTCGTGTCATGTCCGCTGCCTTTCACATTATTTACCTTCCCTACCAAGCTGAAGGATCCGGAGGGATGCAAACGTTGGATTAAAGCAGCACGTTTATAATTAAAGTGTTCTTTATTCGAATTCATCGACCCTATAGACTATACTGTATTACCTTTTATTTACCTGGTAAATTACCATAAAAATCGGCGATGCTGTAATCATTAAACATCATAAGACTTTGATCTTCGAAATTACTGTTATGCTAATTTGTAAAATAGACAAACAAGAGCTGTCAGATCACTTGGTGCAGCTGTCAAACTTGTATTTACCTTCTTTGTAGTCATTACAAAGTCGCGCTAGTAGGGATGCCTGGTCCTGCATTAACAAAAAATCTGCTATGTCAGCGTATATACACGGTGGCCACTTCGATAAGGTGTCGGGAATTGTCACGCTTTCCTCATCCACTTCAAATGTCAACAGGCTGGCATTGTCACGTTGGATTTGTTTAGATTCCTTTTGTAACGTCGCCACAAATACAAGCGCAACAAGTTCATCTTTACGCTTGCAGGAACAACCGGGAAGACCCCTACGTATACAATACTCTCAAAGGTCAGGAACTTTCCATAAATTGAACGTATTGAAAGTGCAGTTCTCATCCACATCAAGGTTTATTTCCACCATATTGATCACTTTTATGGTAGTCGTGATCCCATGATGCTGTGCGCGAGCCGAGATGCGAATTTAGTCTATTCTCACACTCGCACTTTGTTTGATTGATAGTGTTCAGCTATTATTCCTTACTGATAATATTATGTTTGTTGATTGGTCAGCACGGGCTTGCACATGCGCAGTGCCCGTTACACGTTAACTTCCGGTTTACTTTCTGACTCTAGTCATGCGAAACTTATCTCCGACTTTCTCTTCAATAACAGTCATTAAGTTTATTTATAAGATTGTGAATACACAGAATTTCTTGTCCAGCCGAACTCAACTCCTGCTGTAGCACGTGCACTCTGTGCAAACGCCCTTGCATAGCCTTAAACTTTAAAAGCTTTAAGCGTTAACACTGGTGTTATGTCAAGCAGAGCAAATCAAAGGATGTTGTTGTTGTTGTGTGTGTACAGCTCTTAGGTGGTTGGCGAATCGTGCATTGAGAGTTTCAAACGTACAGGCACAAAAATCTACTTCACAGATTTTGATGGTTGCGTGGGGATTTTGTACCAATTAACCGTGGAAAGTGAGGGATCCCTGTATACAGTGGGATTAGTTCCTGAATCACTGATTTCAGCAGTACAATATCTGCTAATAGTTACATAATTTATGTAGAAAGTACATCAACTTTGAACTTAGCTCTCTGGGCTTCTGTTTATGTCTTCATTGCCAAATGTGTATTTGCAACAAGAGAATTGTTTAGGTTGTGGTGTTTAATCAGATTCAGCTATGTGAGGCAAATTTGTCATCCAAAAGTGCGTTGTTGGTCCTGGCAGTGACAGCAGTCACTGCAGAACCAGACACTACATCCTTCAGATGATTAATCCTGAGGCAGTGACAACATAGCCTGTGCCTGTGGTTGGCTCCTGCGGAATACTGAGGTTGGCTGCATGACAGCATATGTGTCCAACAACATGGGTTGAATAACCACTAGGTATTTAAAAACTAATTCAGGGTCCAGTTCCAAAGCTGTGCGTAACATGGCCAGGAAAAGATATTCATCTAAGATTATGAAAAGGCGCACTAGTTGGATAAGAAATAGACGATGTGGAAAATTCTGAGTAGGCAATGAAAAAGGAGAACTGAGCCAGCTTGGAGTATATTGGGTGAAAGGAGAGATACATGATGCCAGTCACAGTAACTGATACAGTAGCTAATAAAGCTAGCAATCCTTGACTTATTTGGAAACTTAAAACGAGGGGTCACTATGGTGTTCTCTTTCACATGCAGTGAGGCAGAAGAACACACTTCAAATCTCTCCAACCACAGTTACAAGCCACTAAGTGCTCCATTTAATAATTCAATAATGCTGTCAAAATATGTGTACAATGTGTAAAGGGTTAAAAGATATTGTGGTATAACAATGGGATTATATTCTGTGCCATGATAACAGAGATATAAGGTTTCTTAAAAAGATTGTTTAAAGAAGACAAATTTGAAATCTATATTGGTAACCAGAGGTTGGTGAAATAGGAACAAATTCTTGCTCATTTGGGATATAAATCTGTAGGTTGGCTAGCAGCTAACCAGCACAGGTCGAGCATCAGACAGTTTGGCTAGTGGCTAGGCTAACACCAGACATTCCTGCTACCCGCCAGGCTAACACTGGACATTCCGGGTATTGGCCAGGCTAACACCGGACATTCCAGGTAGCGGCCAGGCTAACACTGGACATTCCGGGTAGCAGCCAAGCTAACACCGGACATTCCGGGTAGCGGCCAGGCTAACACCAGACATTCCGGGTAGTGGCCAGGCTAACACCAGACATTCCGGGTAGTGGCCAGGCTAACACCAGACATTCCGGGTAGTGGCCAGGCTAACACCAGACATTCCGGGTAGTGGCCAGGCTAACACCAACCATTCCAGCTACCCGCCAGGCTAACACCGGACATTCCGGGTAGCGGCCGGGCTAACACCACATAGTACGACAGTGTATAGTGGACATCATGTTGATTTCTGGATGTATAAAATGCTTTGGAAAAGAAGCTTCAATAATGTTTTGACATTTATAACAGTAGAGCCAGTACAAGAAACGTGATTTAAATGAACATAGAAATCAGTGAGTGAAAGATGGTGACCAGACAGTTCAGTGTTAACATCAGTCACAAATAGTATCAATAGATACATCTCTACTGGGGCTCCACCTTTAGGTTCCACCACAGCGTTTCCTTCTCCCTTTATATATATTTATGTGTAACTCAGTAAGATGATTTGTACAATTAAGACTTGTTTTTAGTGATGATTCACATAAATGCTACAAGTTCATTTTGTGCTGCTTATTTTCAATCAAGTTTACCCTAGACTCTTATGCTGCACACAATTATCAAATTTATACATACACACTATATGACCACATGTTTGTGGACATCATAACTTGCCATTTGGGCTTTATCAAAATTCTTAGCTCAATGTTTGAAGCTCACAGTTATCCACATTACTTTTATAGCATTATAGTTTCCTTGAGTGAAACTAGAAGGCCCAGACCTGATCCTGCATGACAAAGCCCCTGTGCACAATGACAGGTTGGAGTTGCCAAGTTTGGAGAGGAAGAACTCTGAACACCTTTGGAATGAATTGCAATCACGACTCACTCCCAGGACTACTTGCCTGACATCATTAACATTCCTGTGGCTGAATGAGCACAGATCTCCACACAGGAAAATGTAGAGGAAATCTTTCACCTAAAAAGTGTAATGATATGTGTAATGTTTCCAAAGCAGGGCAGTGGTGGGCCGGTGGTAAGGTGCTGGATTACGGATCCTAAGGTTGGGAATTCAAGCACCACTGTCAATGGTTGTCACTGCTGTGCCCCAGTGCAGTTAACTGGGTTATCAACGGCCACCCATGTCTCTCACTGTCTATGGTGAGAGGCTGTAAAAAACATTGCTGACTTTCGACAAGAGTTGGCTGCATATCCGTCAGCGTGCGTCTGCACTGCTGAGCTGTCCAGGGTGTACTCTGCCCTCTGCCCTTGCACAGAGTTGGCTGAGATGGGTGCCAGCCTACCCGCAACCCTAATTAGGATTAAGTGGTTCACAAAATGAATGAATGAATGTTTCCAAAAGCACACATGAGCCACAATAGTGTAGTTTATAGTGTGAATGTAATCCATTCCTTTCATTTTCTCTAACTGCTTAATCCTAATTAGGGTCACAGGAGAGACTGCCACCCATCCCAGCCAACTCCAGGCGAGGGCAGAGTACACCCTGGACAGCTTGCCAGGCCGCTGCAGAGTGAAAACACACTAAGGGCTATGCAGCTACTCTTGTTGAAAGTCAGCAATGGATCCTTTACATGCCTCACACCATAGACAGTGAGAGACATATGGCCAGCCTTTGATAACCCAGTTAGCTGCACTGGGAGGACAGTGACAACCCGTTGAGAGTGGGGCTTAAACTCCCAACCTTAAGATCAATGAGCCAGCACCTTACCACTGGGCCAACACTGCCCTGTGAACGTAATCCTGGTTGTAAATGACTAAAAAAACCCAGGATAAACTGGTAGACCATTTGCCAGATGGTAGGCGCTGGTACAGTATAATGATCTCTACTGAAGGGCACAAACAAAAGAAATATTAATCGAACACTGGTTGCGAAATAAAAAGAGACTTGTAGGATGGATGTACCAGTGTAGCCTTTGTTTTTGCTCCAGAATTTTCCAGCATGACAAATTTACTGTCCAAGTGTGCAACTACTTTTCCTGCTGACTTAGTATAGGAGTTAGACTAGACTACATCACTGCTACATACGTACATTATATGTGGTTCAGATCTTTCAGAGTGAGGCATGGTGGTACAGTGGTTAGCACATCTGCCTCACAGAGGGAAGGGTTTGAGCCTTGGGCTCAGGGAGGGCGTGTCTGTGTGGAGTTTGCATATTTTCCCTGTGCTTGTGGGAGTTTCCTCAGACAGTCCAAAGACCTGCACTAACTGGCTGCACTAATTGGCTGCTCCAAATTTCCTCTAGATGTGAATATGAATAGTTGAGCGTCCTGGTCTGGTGAGATGTTCGGGGTGTAGCCCACCTTTACCTAGGGTTGGCTGAGATAGAGTCGGGAATCCACATGACAACATTAGGAGGAAAAGCGGTTCAGCAATTGAGTGAGAGATCTTTCAGAGAAGTGAGCCCTAAAATGGCAGATGGGTTGATATGCTGACTACTGACTAACCCTGCTTATAGTCAGTTAAATCTCCACTAAATTTTAACCCACCGTTAGTTGCTGATGCCAACAATTTTCTGAAGAGGTCCCTCTTTTGCTCCGCTCTGACGCTATTTATTCCTACCCGCTTTTCGACAAATCCCGCCTCCTTTTGCGTAAAATTGGCTGAGCAGTCCAACTCCCGGAAGAAGTCCACCAATCAGACAGTATCAGCTGACATTTCCAGCCATTCACGGTACAGGACAAGGGAAAGTGCGGGGTTTGTTGTTATATGTGGGTGGGAAAATAAGAGAAGCGAGGAAGGGCACTGTGGAGAATGACGCTGCTGAGCTGTAGCACATTGCTGCTGCTGCTCGTTTCAGATGCTTACAGTGATCATGGCGGACAGCGCGAGTGAGAGTGACACTGATGGAGCTGGCAGCAGTTCGGCTACTCCCCAGTGCTCCACGTCTTCTTCTTCTAACAAACAGCAGGGCTTCGTGATTTCTTCGTTTCGCCTGGAGGAGCTGACAAACCGCCTCGCGTCCCTGCAGCAGGAGAACAAAGTCCTGAAGATCGAGCTGGAGACGTTCAAACTGAAGTGTAAAGCCTTGCAGGAGGAGAACAGAGACCTGCGCAAAGCCAGTGTCACGATTGTAAGTGCAGGAATGATCATCTTTCACTCGTCATGCACCGATCAAACCCAAACATCGGTTTATTCACGCCTGTAATTCAGCGTAAGACGAGGCGTGTCGAGCGCGAGCACCGTCTTCCCGATAACTCTCGTGAGTCGCTGATGTTTTGCTAGTTAGCCTTAGCTAGCCAATGTTACGATTATTAACCTTCCGTGGAGCGAGGCGAGCGTGAGGGCAGCTCACACTGCTGTCATTTGGAACAAAAAAGACACGTGTGTGTGGTTAGAACTCACCAGAAAGATATTAGTGCAGAATATCTCCCAAATCATGCTGTGGGCGACGTTCTCTTCATTTAACTACCAAACAACTCGGTTTAAAAAAAAGAAAACAAACAAAAAAAAAACACGACGCAGCTGTACAGTACAGTTTACCCCCCTTTTGTGTGGAAAAATAATATTATTATTGTTGTTGTTATTATTATATGCTTGTATGCTTTGGGTAAGTACTGAGTAGCTTGGAGGATTGTAGGCCCTTGTGTAGGTCAGAACTGCTGTAGGAATCACTTTTTCTGGAATAGAACTGTATGTATGTATGTGTATATATACTGTGTGTGTGTATATATATATATACACACACATATAGACACAGTGTATATATATACATGTGTGTATGTGAGGGCAGTGGTGGCCTTGGCCTGGTGGTGAAGGGTGCTGGATCGCTGATCCTAAGGTTGGGAATTCGAGTCCCACTCTCCACAAGGTTGTCACCCCCCCAGTACAGCTAACTGGGTTATCAAAGGCGGGCCATGTCTCTCACTGTCTATGGTGAGAGGTTCATGTAAAAGAACCATTGCTGACTTTCGTAAAGAGTAGCTGCAAAGTATTTCTGTCCCTTGCTAAAGGGTTGTGTCAGGAAGGGCATCCGATGCCAAATCAAACCTGAGTCATTCGCTGTGGCGACTCCTGATAAAGGGAAAAAGCCTAAAGGAAAATGTGTGTGTGTATGTGTGTGTGTGTGTATATATATATATATTGATATTGATATTGCAGTGATCCTGGCGACTTCGGTTTCTGCGGCTTCAGTGCATCGCGGGTTTTTCAAAAATATTCATTGTAAAGTTTAAAAATTTAGGAAAAGTTAAGGAAAATGCCACAAAACAAGACCAATTAGGCAAAAAAAACCCCAAAACTACTGACGCTCCCTGACTTTCAACGTTCATCCATTTTGTTTTTTTCAATTTTACGTTGTTTTTTTTTCCAAAAAAAGTCAAATTGTGAGTTTAGACGTACGCTGACGTAATGACGCTACGTCCATACGCTATGTCCACAAACGACAGCCTGAACGTGCCCCTCCTTCTTCCCAGTTCAGTTTTTATATATATATATATATATATATATATATATATATATATATATCAGTTATATAGCGTGTTACCCTTGTGTTAAGACGTCGTCTCTGTGATCTTTGTGTTTACACTGTTTTGTGGACTTTTGTAACCCTAAGCAAATATGGTTGGTCAGAAGCGTAAGCCTACTAGCATGGGTGCAAGTCTCATACACAGAGATAAATGAACGATCTGCTCAGATTGGCGCAATCTACCATGCATACACAGTTAAGCAGAGAGTTGTAAAATGAATGAAAACCGGAATCCAGAAAAGAAAGATAACGCTCTGCTGGTGATTCACATCAGTGCAGGCTGAGTTCTAAACGGCGCCCTTGCTCACTTGAAAGGCCGGAAGTCTGTATAACCCACAGCAAGTACACTACTTTCGCAAGTACACTACTTTCGGTTTTGAGCGCCTCACATATTGTAAGCATTGATTGGCTGTTTTAAGCTTCATGTAAAGTGACTCGGTATAAATAAGTGACTTATTTGAAATTAATGTTGATATTATTTGATATATTTGATATTATTTTACAACGTTATGTTTATAATAATTGATTTAGGGGTGTTTTATGAGATAAGGTAATGGTATTTATGGATGTATAGTACAGTATGAGTGTCATACGTCACTAACAACTTACGTTCACTTTCAACTTGCGTTCGGTCATCCGGAACCAATTAAAAAGTAAGTCGGGGAGCGTCTGTACTTAAATTTTTATGTCAGGTGCGCATCTCAATGCATGCGTGTCTGTATGTGTGTGTACAGTATTTATATTTTATTTACATCGTATGCATAATTTTTGAATGTTTAAGTGTTATTATAAGAATTTATAGCGTTGAGTATGTATTTCTTGATATTATATACACATACGTATACGTCAGTCAGGGGGGTCGATCCTACTTCTTGAAATTCAACGATCGCGTGGTCTCGGTCCTCATTAACCGCAGAAAGTGAGGGATCCATATATATATATATATATATATATATATATATATAAAATGTACATATACATCTGACAGTCAGTGGTGGGCTGGTGGTAAAGGATGTTGAATCGCTGATCCTAAGGTTGGGGGCTCGAGTCCCACTCTCCACAAGGTTGCCACCCCCCCCCACCCCCCACCACCCCCTCAGTGCAGCTCACTGGGTTAACAAAGGCTGGCCATGTCATATATGAGAGGGCGATATGGATACACACACATGCATGTATATTAGTTTACACAACTTGGTTATAACCAAGTCTAACTTGGTTTCAACAATCAGATGGTTAAGGTTGTCATTGCTTTGTACATAAACTAAAGCCCTACTTGGACTGGATTAGTTTTTCATCAGAATATGGGAGGAGTTATTTTTAAGTCCCTGTCACATATGTTGCATAACAGGTCCATGAGAAAATTTGACAAATTCCTGAGACAGTTGTTGGTGTAGCATTTGAAACTCACCTGTTGTGTGATTGGAAATACATTTTGTAGATCCTTGTCAGCAAGGATTAATCAGAGAATTTATTTCTGTCTTTTAAGTAATTCTTCTCAAGTCTCTTGGGCGATGCCCTACAACATTCCATAACTGTATTGTGATAGATATATGAATATCGTACCATTGGCCTCCTGATGAACCTGCTACTGTATTTCCATTTTTGGTCCAAATGAGAAAAGTACAGGGGGTGGACAAAATAATGGAAACACCTAACATTTTGGCATCATAATCTTTTAACATAATTTAAACATGCCAAGTTTTGATTGTTATTATTTTTTGTACAATAATTTTGTTACTTGATATGTTTATGTAAAATAAATTTGGTTTTTTTACTTTTTCAGATATTGAAAACATTAATCATACCACATAATGGCAGACCCCTCATATTTTAAAAGAGGACAAATTGTTGGTGCTCGTATGGTCGGCGCTAGTGTAACAAAAACTGCCCAAATGTTCGGTGTTTCAAGAGCTACTGTCTGAAAAGTAATGACTGCCTTTGAAAGAGAGGAAAAACCCGTCCTCAGCAAAGCCCAAGTTCGCCATCGTCTCTAAAAGGGTTGGAGGGTATTCTAACTGAAGAATGGCATAAAATTCCTTTGGAAACAATTCACAAGTTGTATGAGTCAATACATATGCCAAGATTTGATTGTTTAAATTATGTTCAAAGATTATGATGACAAAATGTTAGGTGTTTCCATTATTTTGTCCACTCCCTGTATTAATTAAAGGTAACTCTTCCTCTATTTGAAAAAGCTAGTGGCGCAGTCCAGCTGTTTTTTTTTTTTTTGGATAAATTCACACACACACACACACACACACACAGATGTAAATATATGTATGTATGTATGATGTATGGAGATAGCAGGTGTCATCGGGAGGCCAACAATATTCTTTTTTTTTTTTTTTTTTTTTTTTTTTTTGTCTTCTGATGCGCTTAGAATTGTGCAATTTTCTTACAATGAACTTATGAATATTACGAAGATCTTATGCTCTGTGTTAAACCCATGGAACTAACTTATATGTACATCCGTATTGAGCAACATTTTTTCCACAATGTAAGGCTTGGCCATGGTCAAATGTCAACCATGCTTTAGAGAACTATTATTATTTTTATTTTTTTATTTGGAACAGTCATATCACTCTTGTATGGATATCACACAATGTGACTTCCAGATCTGTTCTGTTTTTCTCACAACAGACATATCACATTTTATATGTGCACTCAACTACACGTTTTCTCATCCACCTCACCCAAACCTATATCAGTTCAGTCTATCATTGCAAGATTCATGCAAAAAAAAAAAAAAAGAATTTTGGGATGCCTGTTTATGGTTGTTTAGTGTCTTATTACAAAAGATAAATATTTAAAATGCAGAACGATCAACGATCTTTAAATGTTTTTGGCCTAGAAAATGTTTTTTGGGGTTTTCATAGGACCCGTTATCAATGCATCACAACTGGCGTAGCCTCAACCTAGAGCAAGCACATAGAATGAAGGTCACAGTAATCAGTGTATTAATGAGGTGTATGTGGTACATATGAAACTTAATATCTAATAAATGCATGTGCATACAGACACTAGTGTTTCTGTCATGTCTAACAAGGTCTCTTATTTTAAT
Organism: Plotosus lineatus; assembly: GCA_024760905.1. Classification (NCBI taxonomy): domain Eukaryota; kingdom Metazoa; phylum Chordata; class Actinopteri; order Siluriformes; family Plotosidae; genus Plotosus; species Plotosus lineatus. Next base: position 36,442,666 of record CM045730.1, on the reverse strand, counting down.
AAACAAATAAACAGTTTATTCCACAACACAATCACGACCAGGATTAAATCACGAAATACCCAGGCCCATACTCCTTCAGAATAGTTTATATTTATATGCTCATTTAGCTTTAAGAATCATAAATAATAAGCATAGCGTGAAGTCATGCAAGACATTTGTTTTTTCATTCCCTCAGGATGGCCTTGCAAATAGACTGGCTTGTTTTGCAATGAAATTCATTTTCAATGGTATGAAAGAGAACTGAAACTGTAGCACAGGCAGCAAGGATGATATTCTTACATGTGTTCATTGACGTGGAAACTGAGCACTCCCTGTTTTCGAGACGGTTAACTCACCAAATTGCAGTAATGTATTAAAAATAATTGGTCCAGTATCAAGTTCAGTGCACTAGTATACTGTTATTTCTTTAGTAAACCTAGTCAGTGATTCCTATTAGTATTGCTCAGTATGTGAAAAAGTAACCTCAGCTACATCGACAGCTGTTCAGAAATGTTGTGATGGCTAAACCTAACGGGAATTAAAATTTCTGTTTTGAGTTCCCAATACAACCCTATTTGGTTGCCTTGAAACCTAACTCATAAATATTTCATAATGTGTCAGAGTTGTTTTTTTTATTTATTATTTTGAAAACCATTTGCCTGGAAAGTGATTGTACTTGAGTCTTTAATTGCACATTTACATAATTTCTCTGCTTTTTTTTAAATTGATTTCCAGCTCACTATAAAGGCTTTCTGATGTGAAAAACACCCGTCAACCTATAATTGTAAACACTTCATATTCAAATGTCACCTTTTGTGATCCGCAGCAAGCCCGAGCAGAACAAGAGGAGGAGTTCATCAGCAACACGTTGTTTAAGAAGATCCAGGCTCTACAGAAGGAGAAAGAAACGCTTGCTGTTAATTATGAAAAGGAAGAAGAGTTTCTCACCAATGAACTCTCTCGCAAACTTATGCAAGTAAGTGCTGAGTCTCAGCGGAGAACGGGCTGCTGGCAAAACATGAAGACCTGTCTGATCAGGCTTCCATTAAGGTCTGCCTTTTATGTTCTAAATGCTGCTGGGCCAGAGGGTGATAAAATATATTGATATTGAGATCAATGATGGCTTAATATCAAAAAATTGTAGTGATACCAGACTCGTTTGTACCAGACAGATTTGAAGCAGTTGATAAAAATTTTCCAAAAAACTGTGCATCTCAATTTGAGACTATTGCAAACATTTAATTGAACCTGTCTAGTTTTCTTCTCTCATCATAACATTGACATTTTATTATAAATTTAACAGTATTCATTCACGCCATAACGTAATGGATACAGAAGCGATTTTGGAACCAAATGGTGGTTGTTTCAATTTCTGACCCAGCAGGAAAAATGTGTGGTGGGAGGAGTGAGCTGCACCTTCCCTTCGTCCACCTTCATGACTAAAGTGCCCTTGAACAAGGCACCTAACTCCCAATTGGTCTTCTGGCATGCCGAACTGTGAGTGTGTGAGTGTGTGAGTGAGTGTGTGAGTGAGTGTGTGAGTGAGTGTGTGAGTGAGTGTGTGAGTGAGTGTGTGTGTCACCATGGGTGGGTTAACTGTTTTTATTCCCCTCCCCCTTGTTTTGAACTAGCTCGAGTTATACTTCAACTAGGTCATGCGAGATGAAAGAAGCTTTTAGATCCTGCAGTTCTAATTGATTGGTTAGAAAGCGATGCTTTCTTTGCTCTAACTTTAATTAGGGTTTCTGTAATGCCATGCATTCTGAGTTAAGCGACTTGGCAACGAAATCAAGACACAAACTATCCTGACCGGTTCCATTTTTAAAGCAACGCCCACTAAAATCAAAGTAAACAATCTCAGGTACTCTTCAAGGTTTCATCATTCTTATCTTATCTGCATTTAAGGTTAACTTTGACTTGATAATGTGTTAAGATGTACAGAATGAAAAGGAAATACCGTGAACAGTGTCTTTTGTGGTAAGTTTCATGTGAAATGAAAGTAAAAGTGCCAACTGTACCTAGGTGGGCTCTGATATCGTGAATACAAATGGGCTGGTTATTTGTCTTTCTTAATTTTCAGGGTCACGGGGAAGCTGGGTTCAGTCCATGACTTTGGCGAGCAGGGTACAACGCGCCCTGAACCCAATGCGCCCGCCAGTCTATCGCGACAACTGTTCATACAGAAGACAGTTGATGTAATATATGTGGGGGGGTTTTTGGTGGGTGGAAACATGCAAACATTGTGCAGAAGTACTCACTCAAGTGTCCGATTCGAACCCAGAACCTTTTTGGCTTCAAGGTGACGGTGCTAACCACAAGTGAATCCAAATAATGTTAGAAAACAAAAGTATGTTATTTCTACTATAGTACTGCAGTTCCATGTCCCACACACAGCAGGCCTTTAGGCAGTGTTTCACGTGTTAAATATTTTTTATCTAATTTGTTAGAGGGTGAGATTGTCGCTACAGGGATTTTGCTGCCCCTCAGATTCTTAAAGTCCCATTTTAAAAGCAAGCATGATACTCTTTTGTGTGTCCATTATTTTGAAGATGAAGTGTATAGGTTAATGTTTTGCAAAATAATTTGATTTATAATTCAATTTGAATCACTATACCCGGTATATTAAAAATAAAATTCAGCCATGCGTAGATACTGGCATGTTGATGTCTCTGAAAGGCAGCTCACACAATTTATAAACATAAAGGGGCTAATAATCTTCAGTGCCTCCATCTAGCCACCTGTCTGTTATCGAACATTCTGGGCCAAAACACTGAGACTGTTTGAGATGTCTTCATCAAACTTGGCAGTTATTTCTACCAGGCAGTGTTGTTGTGCCTTTTGTTATGGGATTTCTGCAATTGATATTTTCTGACATGTAGAAGCTGGGGGGATATGTTGTCATTTGTAGGGAAAAGGCAGAGGAGTGTGATGTGGCAAGATGTGCAAATAGAATGCTACAGTCCCCTGAAGTGTGGTGTTCCACTGATTTCATAGCGACTATTAAGTTGAATTTCTTAATAAATGATATGTCGTGCTTTTAAAAGACTTATAGTACGAAATTCATGTTTGTTAATGTCTGAGAGATATGCTAGTTCCTGTTCTCAGACATTATCTCACTCATTCACTCACATTGCCTTTTGTCATTTTCATGAGAATCCAAAACTCTTTAACTTGTGAAGTCTTGTCTGTGCTGGGAAACTTTGAATGTTATGAAGTGCTTAGTACCAAGACTTGTACTGTGTCTCAGTTTGCAAACTTCTCTTAGTACACTTCCATGTAGCACACTATCCACGTAATGTTTTTACTTGTGTAATGAATTAACTTTGGCAGGGTCGTGTCTTATCAAACACTATTCTTAATTTATTTACTTTTTCCCCATCCCTTAAAATAAAAGGCATGAAATGTGCACGAAATCACATCATCTGTCTTGACAACATCCAGGTGGTTGACTATAGATTGGTCATCCCTCTCCCTCTTACACTGCCAAGATGACATTAGTTGAGTTTGGAAAGTGTGCTCATACTCCAGTGTGCCGATGGATAATGTGGTGACTTCTGTGAAACACTTGTCAGAGAACACTATAGGTATGACCAGTACCTTTGTGCTAATTTTTATTTATTTTTTAGTTAATTTTCCTTGTTGGCATGTGGAATAGACTGTAATTAGGCAAGTAGCTTCGTGTCTATTGGCCACTATATTCAGTCATGCTAACCTCGCTCTTGCTTCTGTATCAATTAAAGTTGTAAAGAGTTTTAAAGTAGTAACCATTTATAATTTTCTTATACGTGTGTGTGTGTGTGAGTGTGATCTACCCAAATGCTTTAGTCAAATGCTTTCAGGGAACATTTTAAGAGAGTGGAGTTTGTTGAACAGTATCCCAAGGTCACATTCAAACCTTTAAGATGTTTCTTTTTGTCTTCCAACATGAATGTTTCGTAAAACCTCTCAAAAATGCTACAGCCCTGGAACCGCATATGTTTAATTTTTTTTTTTTTTCTCTTCTTGTAGCTTCAACATGAGAAAGCTGAGCTGGAGCAGCACTTGGAACAAGAGCAGGAGTTCCAGGTGAACAAACTGATGAAGAAGATCAAGAAGTTAGAGAATGATACCATCTCCAAACAGCTCACCCTGGAGCAGGTACATTTTTATACTATGGTTTGAAATATTAGGGGTCCTGTTGAGGAAAATTGCATGGACATTACTTGGGTTTGTTTACATATGTATTGTGTATAATAACAATAGCATATATTTGGTAACCCATTTTTCAAGTAAGTATAAAGAACGAGAATGTTCTGAGAGATACATAAATGGCAACGATCCTAGGCTACTGTAACATGAAAAAGAAACCGTATTCATCATCCTCGTCATCATCTTCCACTTCTTCCGGTGGTCAGGTCACGCTGGCAGCATCCTAAGCAATGAGTTCCAGACGTCCTTCTCCAAAGCCACTTCCTCCATCTCTTCCAGGGGGACACCGAGGCGTTTCCAAACAAGGCGAGAGACATGGTCCCTCCAGTGTGTTTTAGGTCGAAACTAATGTCTCTTCCCAGTTGAACATGCCCGAAACACCACATCAGGGAGGCAGTCGGGAGGCATTCTGGCTAGATGCCAAGACACATCAACTGGCCCCTCTCAGCGGTTCTCAGATCCCTCAGCGGTTCTACTCCGAGCTCTCCCTGGATGGTAGAGCTTCTCACCTTATCTCAAAGGGAGAGCCCTGCCACCCGGCGAAGGAAGCTTATTTCAGCCACTTGTATCCATGATCTTGTTCTTTTGGTCACTACTTAAAGCTCGTGGGCCACGGCCTCAGCAGTGGAGGCACGAAACATGGCCCATTCGGATTCCATGTCACCGCCTCCTCAGGGACGTGGTTGTAGCTCTGCCGGAGGTGGGAGTTAAAGGCCTCTCGGACAGGAGACTTCACCAAACATTCCCATCAGACCCTAATTACATGCTTGGGCCTGCCAGGTCTGAGAAGCGGCCTCCCTCACTATTGAAGCCAGCTTACCACCAGGTGGTGAACGGTTGACCGCTTCAGCTCCCCTCTTCACCCAAGTGTCTAGAACATGCGGCCGCAACTACAAAGTTGATCATCTAACTGCGATCTAGGGTGTCCTGGTGCCAAGTGCACTTATGGGCACCCTAATGTTCGAACATGGTGTTCATGATAGACAAACTGCTGATGAGCACAGAAATCCAACAATGAAACACCGTGCGGGTTCAGACTGGAGAGGCCGTACCTACCGATCACACCCTTCCGGATCACACTATTGTTGCCCACATTTATTCTTTATTTACGCCCATATTTACCTTGGGTGACCCTACCATGGGCATTATGCCCCTGACAACATAGCTCCTAGGATCATTCGCTCACGCAAACCCCTGCACCACAATAAGGTGGACATTCAAGGACGGGTGTTCGGAGAACCATATTATTCGGAAATTATTGTCCAAATCGCCAATTAAGAGTCGTGATATAGTACACGTTATGTGTTGCTGTGACATCATGGAGCACTTGTGTGCAGCTAGTGCATTTTTAGCTCTTTAACTGATTATCAGATGGATATTAAGAGACTGTACATTTGCTTATTCTGTGTTCATTTCAGGAACAGAAATGAATAGATCTTTTTTTTGTCAAAATTTTCAAAGTGAATTGTGTTTCTTTTCCATTTTTGTAAATCAAAAAAAGAAACTAATTATTTTCAAGCTTATGGTTGTCTTTGATCAGACCAACCCTTTCCACTGTCTGCCACAAATATTTTTCAGATGTATGAGAAAACTGTAGGATAACTGGTGTGTTGGACTTTATAAATCAGCGATTCACACACGTCTATTTGCGTCACCTGACAGAAGAATCCGATGTCAGCTAAAAATGCTGGACTGATGTGTTGTAGATCTTTAAAGAAGCTGTACTGAATGTTACTGGAAACGCATTCTCTTTATTCTTTTGCTGCATGAAGGTGAAAATGTTTATTTTAAAGGCAAAAAAGCAAATGCACTGGTCTCTCATGGGCAATTGAGCATATTGTAAGTATGCAAGGGCAGTGTGTTCAGGGGAAGCACCTGTTGGTGCTGATCTTCCCTTCTGGTTAGTAGCTTTAGTGTGATAGTAGTGCTGTCAGATTTGTAGAAATTGGAAACTTAACAAATTACCATATTCGTCGTGATGAGCGCCCAGGGCGCTTTAAAAATTGGAGTGGATGGGCGCTTATTAAAATATTTACCAGCGAAGTGGAACGGTAAGTGCTTATTACCATACAGGTGGAAAACATGAATAATAACAGAACAATAAAAGAGTTTTACTGGTATTTTTGTGATTCATTTTGTGGTATCAACCAAATTACTTGCATGACAGCTGAAAATAAACAGAAAACAGCATAAAAAAAAGACCCTTTAATTTTCTCTCCCGGTGCTGTTCCTTTAAATATTTTCCCCGATGTAAAATTGAGCCAATCAGCATGAATGTCAACTTTAGCACATGCCGTTGAACCAATCAACACAAAGGTCAACTTTAGCACAGCACAAAGCACATGGCCAGGAACATCTTTAAATGTATGAAGTTAGTGAGCAGGAGAATCAGGTGAAAAATACTCATCACTTTCTGATAAGTCCATATCTGGCTCATCGCTCCTTTCATTTAGAACATCCGATAGTTTTGCTGTAGCAGTTTCTAATGGATCATCTTGTTGGACATTTACCAAGAGAATACAGCAAATTATTTTCCTGTTTTTTTTTTTTTTAAAGCACTGCAGAACAATCAAATGTGTTGTTACTGATGAACATTATAGACATTCCCCAGTGGCAGGGGGGTCTTGAAATATCATGTAAACTCACTTTTACAGGCAGTGAACGCCTCATTTTACTGTTACAGAGACTGATCGAATAAAATTTGTAAGTTTGATCTACCATTTTGTTTCCAGTACACATGGGCGGTTATTAGACGCAAGATTAAAAAAAGCATGGTGGGGGAGGGGCACTTATTATGTCGGATACGGTATTGAGAAAATCCAGAAAAATTACCTGCCAGATGTAATTTTTTTTTGACACCATGTGGATGTACGGCATAAGGAATGCTCAAATGGTGAGTTTAATGTTTAAATGCTAGTGTTTAACCTGTCTGTCTTCCTTTCGGCTTTTTCCCTTTAACTCGGGAGTTGCCACAGCGAATCATCTGATTCGCACGGTTGATTTGGCAGAGGTTTTTACGTCGGATGCCCTTCCTGTCACAACCCTTTTAGCAAGGGACAGAAACACGCTGATGGCTTTGCAGCCTACTCTTTACGAAAGTCAGCAATGGTTCTTTTACATGCCTCTCACCATAGACAGTGACAGACATGGCCCGCCTTTGATAACCCAGTTAGCTGTTATTCAAAAATACCCATGAAACTCCTAGTCTGACCAAAGATTCCTTCAGGCACCACTTCTTAAGTAGAATTGTTTGGTGTCATGGTTGGTCACTGCATATGCGCAGATGGTCACTTTAGTGCTAATGTTTTCAGAAAACTGATTAAAACAAACCTCCATCTATTATAAATGGTTCAGCTAGGTTTTTTAGCTGGCAGTGCTGTAATGCCACTGTGTGGTGCACTCTTTTGCCATATTGCACCTTGCCTTCACAAAATCCTTGCTGAAACACTAATTAGCATTTCCTTCTAATGAATTTTTTACACCATCCAATTTTCCTTGGTGGTTTTCATCCCTTTTTTAAATGTATTTCTACAACCCCCTGAAAAATGTTAAATGTTTTATGCAACCCTTCAGTAATTCTATGTTTAAGACATTTCCAGCTATGATATCTGGCGATCCTATGGTCGTAAGGCGAGCTATAGTTTAGTGGAGTTTATAAATTTTGTTAATTGTGCACGAGGTGATGAAGGTGCTTTTTATTGTTTGCATATGTATGTTTACAGGTGCATGCATGCATACATGAAGGAAGACATAGCTGTAAAGTGCAAGTGCTCTCAGTGCCAATGGCAGACGTGCACATATATTTTTCTCTCGTTCTTTGCCATTTGTTGCTTGTGTGGATAGATTGACACGTATGCAACAACAAAATTGAGCTCATAACATTTGCATTAAGCGTGGAGCTCCAGAGCTCTGCTAAAACAGTCTGGAATAGCATTTGTAGAACTTTTCTTCAAAATATTATTATATGAATATTTGGGAGTGTCAAGTAGCTCCTCCACGTTTATAACCTTATTTTTGTTATTTTACTGTCATTTTACTTTTACATAATTTCCACTTACTTGTGGATAGCTACGTTTTGTGTTTTACTTCTTTCTAGTATATATCTCTGTTGTTTTGAAATGAGTAGTGCGTGATCATGCCCGAGATTGACTGAGAATTTTTTCACACAGTGTTTGTGTGGATCTTAAAAAAAACAAAAAAAAAACATTGTTATATAAATGGAAAAATATCACACCTGATTGCTGCTGATTTGTATGTACTTGATTAGACACCTGCTGGGTCCACAAACCCCAGCCATAAGTGCAAGCAACATTTTACACTGAGAACACAAGTTGTAGTTTGTTTCACTTAACAGAACATAGACCCAGCTGCCAAATATAGCCCCAAATATAGCAAGCTGAAATGCACATCTTTATATCATAGTTAGAATTAAAATTATCAGCCGGTTGTGCTACAGTAGCTCCTCTGTGGGAACAGATTCGATGTACTAGCCTTCACTCTTCATGGATTTCAGTGAGTCTGGGGCAACCATGACACTCTATAGCGTCAAAAATTTTGCCACGATCGTCATGAATCCATGTGCGATCACTTTTTAATATTAATGCTTGACATTTTTGAAATCACAACTTGTACACAGAGAAAAGGATAAACAAACAAGCAGAAAAACATTTTGAAGGTTGAACATCTCACCAAATATTACCTTCCATTGATTGCCAGGTGTTCTCAAATATATTTTCTGCCTCACCGTTTGCCCCTAGAGGAAATGAGGTGCGATGAAAGATGTAGGGGAAAAAATAGTCTGTGTTCTGCTTCCAAGTTAATTTTATTAATTTTGTGTGTGTGTGTGTGTGTGTGTTCAGCTTAGACGAGAGAAGATTGACTTGGAGAACACACTGGAGCAAGAACAGGAGGCCCTGGTCAACCGACTATGGAAGCGAATGGACAAACTGGAAGCTGAGAAAAGGTTTATGGGGATCTATTCTTAATAGTTCCTGGAGTAGATTTAATTTTCTTTTTTATTTCTTTTTATTATTTTGTTTTGTTTTTGTAAATAGTTAATCTATAAACCTCCTACGGCATGATATTTATATCATTAAATCAAGCGCCACGTCTGGCTGGTGGTAACTTACAAACAGTGGGCACGTGTGGATAAGGCCTCATTCTTGTGCCTGACTTCACTTGTTCATGACTTCATCGAAACTGTTTGTTGTTTCTTCGATTCCCTGTGCATACACACACACACACACACACACAGCAGCCATGGTGTCAAATGGTGGGGCGATATGATGCCGGGGGGGGTGACACCAGGGGGAGCACGTATGGGTTCCTAGAGGGGGCGTCACAGAAAATAATTGAGAAGCACTGCATTCGAGTAAAGAGCAGCCCACAGTCCAACTGGATTATGCTGAATTGTAGTCAGGAAAATACTTCTCATGCATATATGTCAAGGACTGGTACATGGTCAATATGTTCATGAACTTCATGAATCAGTCAGACAAAACTTTTCTCATGGCCAGCTTCTGTTCATAAGAATGTGTGCTGGGTATCAACCTAGAACATATGCTTAAAATCTGCACCTAAGCTACAAGGGCAAAGTGCCAGATTTTACAAACTTCTCTCAACGACACTGCACTTATTCAGCTGAAGTTGCCATCATTTCTATGAGCTCCTGTAAGTCTGCTCGTGTTGTACTTCTGACAATGCTCTTCATGACTTTACAATTTCTTAGCGTCCAATGAACTGAAAGACACCGGCCTCGTCCAATGTTGGCATAGGATAAGATATACTTTGGTCCGACATGCCTGTCCTATTCTGCTAACCTTATCAAATAAGCTGTATTTTTAGAGGAATTATGCTAAAGTTAGCAACATTGAACTGAAGCATGTATCTGTTAAGTGCAACTTCATCCATGGCAAACTTTTATCGTTTAATGCATAGAGAAGGGGGAGGGGCATTTTCAGCAAAGCCGGTATTTGAAAATGTATTTAGGAGTGAAAGTGATGAGAAAACAAGTTGAAAATTTGACCAGATTAAGTAGAATATGTTTCATTACCATGGGTAATTTCCCACATAATGAACTTGCCTCCTGAAAATCAGAAAAAATGTCGTCGTCCCCAAGCCAGAACCCTTTTGAGGGACCATGGTAGGCCTCCGTCAGTCCCGAAGGACTATGGCTGCGCTCTGGCTGGTATCCCGGCTGGTGATACTCCCCAGTGCGCAGAGCCCGGGTAGGGAGTAATGAGGGACAGGCTGTTACCCAAGCAGCAAGTCCCCCATCTCGGCGCCACCGGAAGGATCCAATGGAAGGGCAAGTGCCGATACGACTGGGTTCCAGTGCCGCTGCAGGAGAGAATCTACGGTCAATTTAGAACGGCCAATTAACCTACAGTGCACCTCTTTGGATTGCGGGAGGAAACCGGAGCCACTAACTCCTATATTATGGCTTGGATATAGTCAATATTTCTTTTACACATAAACGTGCTCACATATAAGAGGAGCACACTCGGAGGTAGTGGGCTACCACACACATTGGGGGCCCAGAGAGCAGTTGGATGTTAGGTGCTTTGCTCAAGGGCACTTCACCAGTAATGTCGAGGAAGGGGAGGTGCGGCTACCCACATCTTCCATCCGACATTCAGCTTTATTTAAATATGTACAGCAATGTGTGGTTATTTTGGATCCATATTGGATAATTTTTATTCTGAGGGTTCTTTTTACTTTTATTTTTAATACAGTGAGTTGTCGACTTACGACCTATGCGAGTTACGTCTGATCGATTTTTACGACCGAAAAAGTGGTGAAGCATGATTCATGGCAGTACAGTGCGAGTGTTGCGTACGACAGTTGTTTGCGCTGCCGGCAACGCCAGCATCTTAAAAGGCCAAGTAGAAGATGATGCAGCTTCACTTTCTAACTGCTCAGAGCAAGTCTACTTTCAATGCCACGTCACTGTGGCGAGAAGCTGAGAGCCAATCCTTTCTGTGTGGGCGGGTCCGATACCTTGAAACTCTAATTTTATTGGACTCACACGCTGCAATGTTTATGTGACAGGAAGCGCGTCCCAAGTTTTGGTAATCAGCTGGTCTGCGGGTTGAAGTTTTTCCATCTCTGTCCATTTGTGTTTGCTTGCCAGGTGTGCTTGGCTTCGTGGAAATGAGCTGATAAAAACGAGGGAAATTTATCTCTTTACTCAAAAGCAACATGCGCAGTCTGTGGCTGTTGTTATAATCCAATAAAATTGGAGTTTGAAGCTGTCGGATCCGCCCACACAGTGGAGTACAGAAAGGATTGGCTCTCCGCTGCGTGTCACAGTGACTTGGAATTGAAAATAGATGTATAGATTTGAATGCACGAGATTTATTCATCTGTTTTTGTTAGGCGTGAGTGTATTTGGATGGAAAGTCGACATACGACCAGATCAATTTACGACCGGTCTGCCGGAACCAAAAGCGGTCGGAAGTCGACGACTGTCTGTATTGTATTTGGAAAATAAACAAGATTTTAGTTTCCAAATTTGAGAGCCATTGATTTCTACTTTCTTACTGATTTATACTGATTGACAAAATAATTATTTAGCTATTACTATTAATGCTGAGGTTTTTTAATTGCATTTTATAATGTTGTTGTTTATAGCATTGTTTACCCTTATTTTAATCTTGTGCACCCTGTCATGTAGCTGGATATCATACTAACAGTATTGTATTTGTTACTTCCTGTTCCTGCTGTGTTCCATCAATGTAGGATTCTGCAGGAGAAGTTGGACCAACCTGTCTCCGCTCCTCCGTCCCCCAGGGACATCTCCATGGAGATTGATTCTCCAGAGAACATGATGAGGCACATCCGCTTCCTGAAGAGTGAGGTGGAGAGGCTGAAGAAGAACCTGCGCACCGCTGAACTGCAGCGTGAGTGCTAGAGCCCAGTGAGGTCCAGTGAGGTTCTGGTGTCCTCATTTCAGCAAGGCTGTATGTTCTGTGCTGTTTTTCAGCCCTGTGGGTGAGCTGTGATGAAACATGAGCCTTTTAAGAGGATTTGCTTTTTCTGTCACATGAGATTGTTTTAAAAGTTCTACACTAATGTAGTTTTGGTTCAAGGTCCACGAGAAAAAAAAATCTCGTGTATTAACCACACCATGATGAAATCTTTGGCTTAGTTTTGTCACATGTTGCAGCTGGGTAGAATGGGAAGAGGATGTTATGTCAAAGGCAGAACTTTATCAAGGTAACTGTCAGCATTTTGTTGAGTAAGATATGACAGACTTGCCTTCTAATGTTATTTTTAGTCTGTCAAAAATAATTTGCCGGGGTGGTGCAACTGTCCACAATTTTGTCCTAAAATCAGGAAACTGTCAGGTTTGCAAGTCTCAACAGGGGAAAAGAGTTTGGGTGTCCTTATTTCACTCTTACTCTAAGTGTGTGCATATCAGGGAACCAAACTGCAGAGTTTTGTTTAGTACCTCTGAACAAGGATTATATTTATGAGTTCTATTCATATCAAGTACATGCATTAGCTGTCAGTTGTTATTTTTATTCACATTCTTTTTCAGGTGAAACACAGTTATGGCATTGTGGATTAATTGGTCCGTGGAGATGTTGCTGCATCTGTGTCATACATGTACACATGCTGCTTTCTTTCCGCCATGCTTTCACCTACTCTGTGTTTACTGTCATTGCCACATTATCTAAACCATAGTTGTTGTTCACTTCGTCTCAGACACGGAGAAGCGAGCACAGTACATTGAGGAGGAGCGGATCATGCGGGAGGAGAACATTCGCCTGCAAAGGAAGCTTCAGCGTGAGGTGGAGAGGCGGGAGGCTTTGTGCAGGCAGCTTTCTGAAAGCGAGTCCAGCCTGGAAATGGATGATGAGCGGTATAGTGTTTTTGCTTTATTGCTTTGATTTTACTCATGTTTGTGTAGGAATGCAGTGGGGAAGGTGTGGAATACAGAAGGAACTGTTATCAGCATGAAGTGTGTTTGCTTCAGGGGATCAAATCAAACTAGGAAGTGATATTTAAAATGTATTGCTTCCCTGGAGCCCCAAAAGAACAGCAAATACTCAGCAATGCAATATTGATTTATCCAGGACTAGGAGTGATAAATACTGTGATGTGGAGTAAACTGAAATTTAAATTCAGAGGCCTGCATGCTTTTAAAGTGAAATTGAAGGCAAGCCTTCCAAAGTCTCCTGTTACATAAGATTTTCCTAATTAGATGCTAGATGCATTTGCCAGTTTAGAAACTACTGTTTCACTCTTGCGAGTTTAAAACCAAGAGAATAGAACATTAATCCCCGTTTGAATAAGACGAGTTAATGGCAATAATAACAGTATGCACATATTAAAAAGAAGCCAGAAATAAGAGCGAACTTAAAAATAAAACAAAACTAGGCACATTTACAATTAAGAATTATTGACTTTATGTTGTACACATGAAAGAATGCTACGCCATGTAGTCATCTGTCAAATTAGTTAGACATGAGGTGACCCCCCTGACTTTCTGCTACATTTTGCATTACAATGCAGCTGCCTTTGTGCTGCTATAGTGGTTTACTTTTGTATTTTGTACATGAAAAAATCCCCATGAAACAGCCAACTTGAGTACAAACAGAAACTATGTATTCAAGCTTTTATGTTTGGTTTCAATATCCTTTGAATGAGCTTTATAGTCACGAGACTTCATATTGTGTAATTATTAATTAATGGACAAATTTATCACCATTTAAATTGAAATAAGACGCAGAGCTTGATGAATCTGGCAGTTTTTCCTAGCTGGTATTGCATTGTTTAGACAGCAGAGGGTGCAGTGACTTAAAATAGAGGGACTATATGACCATTGAGCTGCAGGTGGAAGTAACTCGGCGAAGATTATTTAAAATCTGTCCAGATTTAAAACACAAATGTTTGTTTTAACTTTACAATAGAGTCATAGACAAACTTGCCTTTTTTTTACAGAAACAAAGTCATTTTTGTATACTTTTGTATAAAATATATATATATTATAGGGATCAGTCGCTACTTCGTGTGTGAATTCATGTGGCTTCAGTGCATTGCGTTTTGTTTTTTTAAATATTCATTGAATTACAAAAATAAAGAAATTAAGGAAGAATGGGAGGAAAAGTTAAGGAAAATATCACAAAACAAGGGCAATTATGTAAAAAAAAAAAAACCCAAACAAACAAAAACAAAAAAACCCAACCCAAAACCCCCCATCAAAACTACTTACATTTTTATGTGAGGTGCACATGAGTGTGTGCATGCATATCTGTATGTGTGTGTGTGTGTGTGTGTGTGTGTGTGTGTGTGTGTGTGTGTGTGTGTATTTTAAATTTTATGTATATATTATGCATTATTTTTGAATGTTTAATTGTTATTATATGCATTTATAGCATCGAATATGTATTGATTGATATTATATACACATGTACGTATACGTCAGTCAGGGGGTTTTGATCCTACTTCGCGGAATTTGGCGATCATGGGTGACAACCCAATTAACCACGGAAAGTGAGGGATCCCTGTATGTGTGTATATATCGTGTTTCCCCGAAAATAAGACAGGGCTATTAATTTTCATACCAAAATATGATACAAGGGCTTATTTTTAGGTGATGTATTTTACATTTTTGTCTAGTACACGTCTTATAATAAATATATCTTTTGTCTTTATATATTCTTATTTCGTTAGATTTCTTTACTATTTTAACCAGAACTGTGTGTGTGTGTGTGTGTGTGTGTAATATAAAATATCAGTGCTTCTCAATTATTTTCTGTGGCACCATCTCAAGGAAGAAAAAACATTTCAGGTCCCACCACCGCCCTGCAAGTAACTATAAATAGTATTATTTGTCTATAAAATTGTGATCAGTACACCTCTGCATAACATTGTATCTTTAACATTAAAAGCAAAAAAGAAAGAAATATAGTTCAACCTACAAGAAAAACCTCAGTAATTTAATATAAAGTGCACCAATGTGCCTGAAATAAAAAAAAAGTCCTTATTTAAACTCCTTCAATTTACTTATGTCTTAATATCTCCGTCTCTCTCTCCACCTTTTTCTTCGTTCCTGTTAAAAATTCTTCTGTGTTCTTTTTTTTTATGAGGGGTTGTTTACTGCATTTCATATCATTTGCTCTTGGGGAAAAACCGCTACACCATAGCGCGACAATGAACGCACCACTGCCAACTGCTGGAGTGGAGATGCAATTACACTTAATTCTTTATTCCAGAAAAGCATGTTTTCCAGGGTCATATATCCCCCCTGCATCATACCACACCTCACTATTTGAGAAGCACTGATATATTGTTTTGGTTTGTTTAGCAAACGGAATATGTAACATAATTTAAATGGTAAAACGCATAAGTTCTTTGTTTTGGTGATGAATTTTGTATCTCTACAAAAATATCATCAGGAAAATTTTCATTGCGAATCAAGGGATATGTTACATGCCTTGCTGTAAATGCAATGTACTCATGCACACACATTATGCCTTGATCAGATGTCTTTTTTTTTTTGTTCGTCAACAGGTACTTTAATGAAATGTCTGCCCAGGGTCTTCGTCCTCGCACTGTGTCCAGTCCCATCCCTTACACGCCCTCCCCAAGTTCCAGTAGACCCATATCACCAGGTACCTGCACACACACACACACCCTCTCAGTGCACTCAAATTTTCTTCCACCAATCTGTAGAGAATTCTATGGTGTTTAATTAGTCTCAAAACCACATAAGTGGGAAACATACTTGCGTGGGTGCACTTCTGCTCCGAAAGAGCGCCGGATGGAATAAGCACTTATCAAACAAGTGTGTCTAAGCATTTGCAAGCTGTACATAAAGTTGAGTCAGGTCACTTTTGAGACATTGACAGCTGATGATGTCATGATATATTTGATTTCCTTTTCAGAATGATGTCAGTTAGCTTGGGCCATTCCGCCAATTCAAATAAATTGGACACGAAATTCAGGATTTGCAGAAAAGGCGACTCCTTTATTTAAGTAAATGAAAGTCCGTTGTTAGCAGTTTGTAAACTGTTCCAATGAGAGTTTTGGGGTAATAAAATTTCCTATCAGATATGATACAGTTAACAATTAAATTTGCTTCATACTTTTCAGTGTAGAAGCAGTGGTGGCCTAGTGGTATAGGGTGCTTAATTGCTGATCCTAAAGATGGGGGTTCGAGTTCCACTCTCCTTAAGGTTGTCCTCCCCCCCCCCTTCCCCAGTGCAGTTAACTGGGTTATCAAAGGCCGGCCATGTCTCTCACTGTCTATGGTTGAGAGGCGCCAGTCTCCCCACAACCCTAATTAGGATTAAGTGGTTAAAGAAAATTAACTGAACTGTACAGTATTTATCATTACTTTCATTATTCTATTATTATTATTATTATTATTTATTCTCTTTTGTTTAGTCATTTTATTGAATTGGTTAAGTGATTTTATCCCCCCCCCCCCCCCTTCAATCATTGTTTGTATTATCTGTAAGCACTGTTTACTGACCAATATTTTTACAGATTCAAAATAACAATCATTTATTTACTCATTTATCCATTCAAAGGTAAAGAAAATATAAAAATAACTTCTGCAGAAAGGTGAAACTCAACTGCAGGCATTGTGCAAAAGAAACATCCATTTAAAGGAGCTGTGATGTCAGTGAGTGACATCACCTCAGAGGTCTCGAAAGTGAACGTGTGCCCTCGCACGTATGGTTTTACGTTTTCGAATTCTGTTTCGCAAACTCAAAAATTGCCGGATATTAAAAAGGGTGTGGTTTCCTGCTTGCAAAGGCCATTCTTTGTGCTCACAGAGCAGTAATGTGCCCACTCGAGTACGGTTTTCCACTAGCCTTTACCAGCACACCTTTGCAAGTGTAGTTTCCCACTTATGAACATAGTCCTGTATGCTTGTGGAACAGGAAAATGCCCTCGAGATTCTGTTTGTTTGTGGGTTTTGAGACTAGTTAAATGCTGTAGTAGGTACAGTCGGCCCCCAACTTACCAAATTAATCCGTTCCAGAGCCCTTTTCATATAGCGGAGATTTTGTAAGTAGGGGTCGCATCTTGCATGTTAAATGCCTAATTCGTTCCAAGGCTCCAGTCTTTGGGCTGGATAAACCCCATAAACCCTTTAAAAATGATAAAAGTACACAATTTTTATATGAAATGTGTTAAAAGTAAAAGAAAATTATTTATTAAACAATTTAAACATATTAAACCATTTTATTAACATATTTATTAATTAAACCATTATTAAACATTTTTTATTAACACACGCACACCTCTCTCACGTGCGCGCACGCTGTGGGCCACGCCCACAAGACGTGGAATTCAAAGCGCATTCTCTGCTTGACAAACTCAACTTTAATTTGATTCCTTGAGGGATCGGAATTCCAGATGAGCTCAAATGCACCCACATTTATTAAACATTTACTGAATTAAACAACTTAAACTAAAGCATTATTCCTTCTCTATCTCGCTCTCTGTCTCTCGTGCGCGCGCTGTGGGCCACGCCCACAAGATGTGAATTCAAAGCACATTCCGTACTTGACCATTTACTGAATTAAAACAACTTATAAAAACTTAACTAAAAACTAAAGCGGGGCAGTGGTGGTCTAGTGGTATAAGGCACCGGATCGCTGATCCAAAGGTTGGGGGTTCGAGTCCCACTGTCCACAAGGTTGTCACTGCCCCCCCCCCCAGTGCAGCTAACTGGGTTATCAAAGGCGGGCCATGTCTCTCACTGTCTATGGTGAGAGGCATGTAAAAGAACCATTGCTGACTTTCGACAAGAGTAGGCTGCAAAGCCGTCAGCATGTTTCCACCCTCCGATGGCCTGGCGAGCTGTCCAGGGTGTACTCTGCCCTCGCCCTGAGTTGGCCGGGATGGGCACCAGCCTCCCCGCGACCCTAATTAGGATGAAGCGGTTACAGGAAATGAACTAAAAGCTAAAGCGTTATCCCCCCCCCCCCCCCCTTCTCTCTCTCTCGCGGCCACGCCCACAAGACGTGAATTCAAAGCGCATTCCCTGCTTGACAAACTCAACTTTAATTTGATTTCTTGAGGGATCGGAATTCCAGATGAGCTCAAATGCACCCACATTTATTAAACATTTACTGAATTAAACAACTTAAAAAACTAAACTAAAGAGTGAAGCTTCCTTCTGTCTCTATCTGGGAGGCCAGCGGGGTGGGATGTTGAGAGACAGCCAATGAGAGAGCAACTTGCGTGTCGTGTGAAATTTTGATTAGTGTCTTTGAATTTTGAATTTCCTTTAGTAAGATGGGGTTGTGTCGTATCTCAGGGACGGAAACTCGGAAAAACGTTTTTCGTAACCCGGGGATTTCGTACACAGGGGTCTTCGTAAGTTGGGGGTCGACTGTATTCAACATTTTATAGGAATGTTTGACCCAATACCTACACTTTACTCCTACAATCCATTGAAGTTGCAGTTTTGTAGATCCACTCAAATGAATTGTTACCAGCAGTTCAGGAGGACTGTATGTTCGAGTTTTTGGCTGCTGCTGTAATTCAAGATGAAAAGTGTAACTCATGTTTGAAGGTACTTGCACAGTTAACGAAACGCTGGTGCAGGTCTCAAGAATAAAGGTTTTAGGTTCCTCTTCTGCATCTTCCTTATTCCATTTATGATGTTTGGCAGACACCTTTATCCAGAGCAACTTACATAAGTGCTTTAAAATAACTACCACCGAATACATTCTGGTTCTGGCTCATAGGACCCAGGCTGAGAATACTAGGATCTGTGTTTCCCTGCACTGGCTATGTGTCATGTATTGCTATCGAACCTGCCCTTAAAATATAATTAGACAAATTCAAATATTTTCTTTCTTGATTCTCTCAAGTCCAGTGAATCTTGATGAATTGGATGTGTATTCCAGCACAAGCTGCTCAACTTTGTTTTATGGAACAGTAACTATTTCAGCCTGCACTATTGGTTTGAAGCTAAAATGTAAACATGTCTGTCAGACAGTGTAACCCGGAGCTCCATATAAAACCTCCGCCTTCCTCCACGTTGCTTTCCTGTGTGTTGGAGCAGAATTATCTGTTAAAGATGTTTAATAATTAAACCTGGGATTTATTATCCATTTTGAACATGCAGAACAGACTAGATCGGAATGCAGCCATGGGGTGGGGGGGCACTAACCAGTGTCTCTCCCCCTCATGCCGGTCCCAAGCCCGGAGAAATGCAGAGGGTTGTGTCAGGAAGGGCATCCGACGTAAAACCAATGCCAAATATTTATGATGCAAATCAGAAGTATTACCCCCATACCGGATCGGTCGAGGCCCGGGTTAACAACAACCGCCATCAGTGCTGTCAATCAACAGGGTGCTGATGGAAATTGGACTACTGTTGGTCGAAGACGTCGAAGAAGGAGAGGTGGGAGGCGTGTCCGTAGGCAGAGAGAGAAGAGGAAAGGCATGAGTGTAGGACTGAGAATGACTCGGAATGTTGGAACTATGCAAAGAAAAGGTAGAGAGCTGGCTGACATGATGCAGAGGAGGAAGGTGGACATACTGTGTGTTCAGGAGACCAGGTGGAAAGGTAGCAAAGCTTAGGAGCAGGGTTTAAGCTATTTTATCACGGTGTGGATGGGAAGAGAAATGGAGTCGGAGTCATCTTGAAGGAGGAGTTTGCCAGGAATGTTCTAGAAGTGAAAAGAGTGTCAGACAGAGTGATGAGTCTCAAGTTAGAAATTGAAGGTGTGATGATCAATGTTGTTAGTGCTTATGCCCCACAGGCAGGATGTGAGCGAGAAGAGAAGGAGAGATTCTGGAGTGACTTAGATTAAGTGATGCAGAGTACCCCCAGAGGTGAAAGAGTGGTCATTGGTGCAGACTTCAATGGACATGTTGGTGCAGGCAACAGAGGGGACGAGGAAGTGATGGGCAGGTTTGGTATCCAGGACAGGAACGCAGAAGGACAGATGTTGATCGATTTTGCAAAAAGGATGGAAATGGCTGTGGTGAATACTTTCTTCCAGAAGAAACGGGAGCATAGGGTGACTTATAAAAGCGGAGGTAGGGGCACACAGGTAGACTACATCTTGTGTAGGCGATGTAATTTGAAGGAAGTCAGTGACTGCAAAGTAGTAGTGGGTGAGAGTGTTGCCAAACAGCATAGGATGGTGGTATGCAGGATGACGCTGATGGTGAGGAAGGTGAAGAAGGCAAAGGCAGAGCAGAAGACAAAGTGGTGGAAGCTGAAAAAGGAGGAGTGTTGTGTTGTCTTCAAGGAGGAGTTGAAACAGGCTTTGGGTGGCCAGGAAGTGCTTCCAAATGACTGGACAACCACAGCAAATGTGATCAGGGACACAGGTAGGAGAGTACTTGGTGTGTCCTCTGGAAGGAAAGGAGATAAGGAGGCTTGGTGGTGGAATGAGGAAGTGCAGGAGTGTGTACAAAGGAAGAGGTTAGCAAGAAGAAGTGGGACATTGAGAGGACCGAAGAGAGTAAACAGGAGTACAGGGAGACACAGCGTAAGGCGAAAGTAGCAGTGTCAAAGGCCAAACAGAGGCCGTATGATGACTTGTATGATAGGTTAGATAGTAAAGAGGGAGAAAATGATCTAAACAGGTTGGCACAGCAGAGAAATAGAGATGGGAAGGACATGCAGCAAGTTAGATTGATAAAGGACAGAGAGGGAAATGTATTGATTGATAACAGAAGTGTGCTGGGAAGATGGAAAGAGTACTTTGAAGAGCTGATGAATGAGGAAAATGAGAGAGAAAAAAAGAGTAGAAGAGGTGACCATTGAGGAGCAGGATGTAGCAAAGATCAGTAAGGGTGAAGTGAGAAGGGCATTGAAGAGGATGAAGAATGGAAAGGCAGTTGGTCCTGATGACATACCTGTGGAGGTATGGAAGTGTCTAGGAGAGGTAGCAGTAGATTTTCTGACAAGAACATTCAACAAGGTCCTAGAGAGTGAGCAGATGCCGGAGGAGTGGAGAAGTGTGCTGGTGCCCATTTTTAAGAACAAGGGAGCCGTGCAGAGTTGCGGCAACTACAGAGGGATAAAGTTGATGAGCCATACAATGAAGCTATGGGAAAGAATAGTGGAAGCTAGACTAAGAGCAGAGGTCAGCATTTGTGAACAACAGTTTGGTTTCATGCCAAGAACGAGCACCACAGATGCAATGTTTGCTTTGAGGATGTTAATAGAGAAGTACAGAGAAGGTCAGAGGGAGCTACATTGTGCCTTTGTGGATCTGGAAAAAGCATATGACAGGGTGCCAAGAGAAGAACTGTGGTATTGCATGAGGAAGTCTGGAGTGGCAGAGAAGTATGTTAGAGTGGACATGTATGAGAGATGTAAGACAGTGGTGAGGTGTGCTGTCGGTGTGACAGAAGAGTTCAAGGTGGAGGTGGGACTGCATCAAGGGTCAGCTCTGAGCCCCTTCTTGTTTGCTCTGGTGATGGACAGGCTGACAGACGAGGTGAGACAAGAATCTCCATGGACTATGATGTTTGCAGATGATATTGTGATCTGTAGTGAGAGCAGAGAACAAGTGCAGGAAAATCTAGAGAGGTGGAGATATGCCCTGGAAAGGAGCGGAATGAAGGTTGGCCTCAGAAAATCAGAATACATGTGTGTGAATGAGAAGGACTCAGGAGGAACGGTGATGTTACAGGGAGCAGAGATAACGAAGGTGGAGGATTTTAAGTACTTAGGCTCAACAATCCAGAGCAATGGAGAGTGTGGAAAAGAGGTGAGGAAGCGTGTGCAGGCAGGCTGGAATGGTTGGAGAAAAGTGTCCGGTGTTATGTGCGATAGGAGAGTGTCAGCAAGAATGAAGGGAAAAGTGTACAAGACGGTGGTGAGGCCAGCGATGTTGTATGGCTTAGAAACAGTGGCGCTGAGGAAAAGGCAGGAGGCAGAGCTGGAGGTAGCGGAGATGAAAATGTTGAGGTTCTCTCTGGGAGTAACGAGGATGGATAGGATCAGAAATGAGTATATCAGAGGGACAGCCCATGTAACATGTTTTGGAGACAAAGTCAGAGAGGCTAGATTGAGATGGTTTGGACATGTACAGAGGAGGGATAGTGAGTATATTGGCAGTAGGATGCTGAGGTTGGAACTCCCAGGCAGAAGGCCTCGAGGAAGACCAAAGAAGAGATTTATGGATGTGGTGAAGGAAGACATGAAGGTCGTTGGAGTCAGAAAAGAAGATGCAGAGGACAGGGTAGATGGAGGCGGATGATTTGCTGTGGCGACTCCTGAAGGGAGCAGCCGAAAGTAAAAGATGAAGAAGTGTGAGATGGCAAGAGGCACATTGTATGTAGGAAATATGCACATCTATTTGTTTTTTGTTTTTTTTTGAAAACAAAAGGGTAAATGGGGCACGTAGATTCCCGCCTGCCGCCTCTTTACAGAAGGGGCAGATTTGCGTGACCTGTGCATCACTTCACAGGTTTTCCTTTGTGGAAAGGTGTAGACTCATGTGACGTGCAAAAAAAACAAGTCACTTGAAACACAGAACTGCTTCCGAAGTGTTTTCCAGTATTTGAGCCACTGTGAATTCGCACTAAATTTTGAGCAGGTCCTAAACTTTTCCACCCAAGACAACAAATTCATATTCTGAACTGCTTAATCCTAATTAGTGTTGGGGGAGGGGGGGTGGGCTGGCCCATCTCAGCCGACTTGGGGTGATGGCAGAGTACACCCTGGAAAGCTTGCCAGGCCATTGCAGGGCAGAAACATGTTGACGGCTATGCAGCGACTCTTGTCGAAAGTCAGCAATGGTCCTTTTACAGCCTCACTATAGACTGTGAGAGACACCGCCGGCCTTGATAAGCCAGGTAGTTGGACGGGGGGGGGACGGGGGGACGGACCAGTGACAACCCATTGAGAGTGGGGCTTGAACCCAGAACCTCGGGATCAGTGATCCAGCACCTTACCATCGTGCCACCACTGCCCTGAATATGGACCGGTTACCTCAAATTCAACTGACTATCTCTGAAAATATGCGAGTTCCAACTTCAGATATATTCAGTTATATTTCAAAGTTGCATTCGTCCATGTTTGCTTACATGGTTGCGGTTGGGAGTTGGGACTAAAACTACACTGTTATGTTATGAGGGTAGCTGATACCAACAGACTGAACATACTGTTCTGCAAGGCCATTAAGGTTGTAGGGATGGAGTGCACTCTGACCATAGTGTATGAGAGGTGAATGTTGTCCAAAGTAAAATGAACATTTAAGAATACCCTCACCTGCTTCAAACCTGCTGATCAGTCACAGGAGTATGTTCAGTGAGAGACTGATGCTACTTAAATTCTCTGAAGGATACAGGAAATCGTTCCTATCTGTTGCCATTGAACTGTACAACTCCTCCATATAGCACAACATCCACTGGTATACATTTACATTGTACTGTTTATCATATTAATAAAACTGTACATATCACTCACGACAGGATTCATTCTGTATCTGTTTATGTACATATTAGTGACTTCTAATTATAGGTGTGTGCGTGTGTATGTACAGACGCTCCCCGACTTACGTTTTTAATTGGTTCCGGACGACCGAACGCAAGTTGTTACAATGATTTGTGACGTATGACGCTCATACTGTACTATACATTCATAAATACCATTACCGTATCTCATAAAACACCTCTAAATCAATTATTACAAACATAACATTGTAAAATAATATCAAATAATATCAACATTGATTTCAAATAAGTCACTTATTTAGACCGAGTGACTTTACATGAATCTGAAAACAGTCAGTCAATCAACGCTTATAATATGTGAAGCGCTCAATACCGAAAGTAGTATACTTGCGAAAGTAGTGTACTTGCTGTGGGTTATACAGACTTCCTGTCTTTCAAGTTCACAAGGGTGCCGTTGAACTCGTTTAGAACACAGCCTGTACTAATGTGAATCCCAGCGAAGCAAAGAGCTCTTTCTTTTGTGTAAGTAAGTAAACTTTATTCAAGAGATGCATACAAAGAACAAGTACAAATCCTAATGAAGATTAATATAAAAATAAGTATACACTCTTAGGATTCTGCTAAAAGATAATAAATATCTGCAATTGTTCTGTAATTGGTGGATTCAGATTTTCATTCATTTTACAACTCTTTTCTTAACTGAGTATGTTTTAGATTGTGCAATATAGTTTTAACAAAGCGTTTGTTTGCTTATCAATATACTGGTCCTTCTCAAAAAATTAGCATATTACGAGCCAATTGAGCACAGTAATACAATGGTCAGTGAACTATTTAGCAGTGGTTTTGGCCAGGTCAGCTGAAAAATGAACATCATGCCTCCATCTGCTGAAAAGCTTTATGGAGATGAAGTGCTCCAAAATCTCCTGATAGCTCGCTGCATTGACCCTGCCCTTGATAAAACACAGTGGACCAACACCAGCAGCTGACATGGCACCCAGACCATCACTGACTGTGGGTACTTGACACTGGACTTCAGGCATTTTGGCATTTCCTTCTCCCCAGTCTTCCTCCAGACTCTGGCACCTTGAGTTACGAATGACATGCAACATTTGCTTTCATCCGAAAGAAGTACTTTGGACCACTGAGCAACAGTCCAGTGCTGCTTCTCTGTAGCCCAGGTCAGGCGCTTCGGCCGCTGTTTCTGGTTCAAAAGTGGCTTGACCTGGGGAATGCGGCACCTGTAGCCCAGTCCACTGCTCCACAGGTCCCCCAAGGTCTGGAATCGGCCCTTCTCCACAATCTTCCTCAGGGTCCGGTCACCTCTTCTGGTTGTGCAGCGCTTTCTGCCACACTTTTTCCTTCCCACAGACGTCCCACTGAGGTGGCTTGATACAGCACTCTGGGAACAGCCTATTCGCTCAGAGATTTCTTTCTGTGTCTTACCCTCTTGCTTGAGGGTGTCAATGATGGCCTTCTGGACAGCAGTCAGGTCGGCAGTCTTACCCATGATTGCGGTTTTGAGTAATGAACCAGGCTGGGAGGTTTTAAAAGCCTCAGGAATCTTTTGCAGGTGTTTAGAGTTAATTGGTTGATTGAGATGATTAGGTTAATAGCTCGTTTAGACTACCTTTTCATGATATGCTAATTTTTTGGGTTTTCATGAGCTGTATGCCAAAATCATCAGTATTAAAACAATAAAAGACCTGAAATATTTCAGTTGGTGTGCAATGAATCTAAAATATATGAAAGTTTATTTTTTATCATTACATTACAGAAAATAATGAACTTTATCACAATATGCTAATTTTTTGAGAAGGACCAGTATATTGATAAGCAAACAAACACTTTGTAGTGCTTTCATGCGCAGCTATTTTGGTCAGACTTCAGGCAACATGTGGCACAGAGGGCCTTCCATCTCTGCAAGTCACTGGATGACGGTTGGTTGTGCTCCTGGCTTTACACATGGGGACATTTTTTCCTTTATGTAATTCGTCTAAATCAGTGCTTTTTGGCATTAATAATTTTAGAGGTCAGTGTTTGAACATCAAAATATTTTTGGGCTCAACCCCATACCCCACACCAAATCTTATTGTGTGGCTCAGATGGACCCTGTTACTTGGCTTTCTGTCTACTCCATGTATGAATGACAAGCAGAAATATCAAACCTGTGAAATGTATGAGGTGTCGCTGGTATTGTTTTCAATTCAGTCAGTTTCTGTGTTATGCATGTAATGTATGAACGAATGAATGATATATTTTTTCATGAATCTCTCCCTTAATTTTAGTTGTATTCGGTTTCCAACCACGTATTCAAGTATTGTCTTCACTATTACACGACCACCACCAACCAGGGAGGGGTGGAAGCATCCACATGATCCCACCGTAACATGCAATGCTACCATGTGCCACTTTTTTGAACTTCTGCACATGCAGTTTTGAGATGGTCTAACACCCATGGAGGGAAAGCGCTATCCATAACCTTGTACGAATGAGCTTACAGACACTGATGATTGCTGTTCGTGACAGGAAAGTAAGCGTACGCCATCCCTCCCTCTTATGGCAGCTTGAGCAATTGGACTCCTATGGACTCCCAGTCACAGATGACTGTGGCATTAACCCATATTCGAATCTGTGATCTCCTTGTTGATAATCGTGCACCTTGTCAATGTGCCAGCCAGGAGCCCATTATTGTTGTTTTTTGGTTGCCCATCTTTCAGCCTTGATCCCAAATTTCCACCCTGAACATTTGACTGTGGTATCCCAAGCTGTTCTGGAGATAGAAACAAGTTTATGAAAAGGTCATTGCAGGTCAAGTTCAAGATCAGCAAAATGCCGGGCAAGCAAATGTTTATAATGGCTTGGTATTGTTTGGTGTGATTCTCCCATTGGGGGCTTCTAGTAATTGTGTCGCCATCAGAACTAGGTGACCCCATCAAACCATCCACAGCATGAAATGGGCACGAATTAGACTACATGTGCTTGGAAAAAAAAAATACTTTTACCGCATTCTGTGAAAAAGAGAGAAATTCAATGAAATTATTAAAACTGCTTCGTAAAGCTCTGTCCTGTTTCTGTGAGATGAGGTTAAAAAAAAATTGTGCTTTTTTTTTTTTCTCTTTACAGGCCTGTCGTATGCCCCTCACACGGTGGGTTTTACCCCTCCAGCCACCATGACCCGTGCAGGCATGTCTTACTACAATACACCAGGCCTACATGTGCACGTTGGAGCCTCCCATGGCATTGCGGTGAGTTACAGACATCATCCTTGAGCATGTGTGTTTCATTTCCTGCATATATCAACTGTAAACCCAGAACATTCTATCGTCCATCGCAAAGTTCTCTGAAAGACCGGCTACATCACTGGATAGTGTGGATAGAAGGAGGATTTAGGGTGGATGGAAGGATTGGCTGCATCAGTTGTTTTTATTTCTGTATGAAAGCTGAATATGAAAATTCTGGGAACAAACTGCAGCATCTGTCAAAAACCCTTATAACCAGAATGGTGTTTGGTGCCGTGTGGCTCAGCAAATTAAAACTCCTTCTCATCAGTGTCCAAGCAAGCCTTGCTGTCCTCAAGTATTTGAACCATCATTATCATTAGATCATGACTCCACCTTTGCCTTTTGTGAATGAATGGTAATCTTGTAAGCAGTAATCTGTTAAAGAGAACTTAAATCGATGGCATTTAATCTTTTGAAATGCAACACATTCGTGGCATTGGTCAGTGCCAAAGCTTTAGCTTTCACATAATCTCTGAAATTATATTGCTCAATACTGCCCAAGTATTTTTAAAGTCTGTTCTTCTCTGACAGAGGCCGTCTCCAAGAAGAAGCAACAGTCCAGACAAGTTCAAACGCCCAACGCCTCCTCCTTCGCCCAATACGCATGCTGGAGCTCACCCTGGACCACCCCCTCCTCCACCCCCTGCAGTGCCAGTGCAGCAGCATCATCATCCTGCAGCTCCACAGTCCTCGCAACCATAATGCATGAGCTCAGAGTGGACTCAGACCAGAGCTACTGTATTCCCGCCAAGCCAAAGGCTTATCTATCCTATGTACATGGATTCAGCATCTTCCTCTTGCACTGAGAATCAAATAGGCTTCACTGTTAATCTGTAATCATTTTATTTTTTTATTTTTCATTGTTTTTGAATGCAGTTCAGTGGTCTTGTGGCATTGAGTGCAACACTAAATCGGCTTGTTTTTTTTTTTTTCCCTTTTCTCCCTCACGAGACGTCCTGCGGAAAATGCTTCTAGCAGTGAGGGAGGATTTGTGAGAGTAATTCATTTCCTGTTATTGGAGTAATAGAATTTTGAGTTCATCTGTAATACATAAGTATTGCAAGTGAACTCTTGGTTTGCTTTGCTTACAGAAAAGAAAGTGAGAACGATATGTGAGTTATCTATTGAATCAAGGCATTTGTACATATATAAAGAAGTCTTCTAACAGTAACGCACTATACACATGCAAGTGAGTCAGGTGCTGTCAAGAGCTACTTTTATAGGCACCAGATGGGTTGTTGGCTGGTGCAGCCAGTGGCTTTTAGGGGATGCAAAAGAGCAGCCATGCGCACCTGGTCAAATGACTGATTAACCAGAGGTGCAGATGCTGCAGAGACAGTTCCGTTCGTGCCTAATAGCAAACTGTGCTATCGCAACAATAGGTGTTTATTCCATCTTTGTGGACTGCTCAAAGAGCATCCCAGAAATATCCTGGGCTTGCTAGGGAGATTTGCTTTATACATGTTATATTTATATATATTTATTTATATATATATATATATATATATATATATATATATATATATATATATATATATATATATAAAATGTATGTGTGTACACACACACACACACACACATATATATATATATGTGTATATATATGTATGTGTGTATATATATAATAAAAATACACGCACGCGCATGTGTGTAATTTTTTATTTTTTTTTTTTTTATGCTAAGAACATGAGAACATTCTTGTTAGCACAAAGGGAGAAATTATGGTTTATTTCTGTGCTGCTGTTGGTGTATTGCTGTTTGCATTTGACTGACTAAACATGCACTGATACACCAGTTTATTCTTAAAGTGTTCGAACGAAATTCCTTGGACTCGGCCGAAGGACAGAGGTGTGCACCTAGTTCTCGTACCTCGTTCACCTTCACCCACTTCTTGCAGTGTCTATAAATGGTACCACTGTGATCCCTTTCCTTCACACTGCTTGTGATGTGCTCTCAAATATCAAATATATGTGTATTTTTTTTTTCTTTCATGGAAAGAATTATTTTATGTGCACCGACAAGGTATAGGTGTACCACAGAGAGAAAGTGTAAATGGACATCGAAACTACCCCTCCACACACACACACACACACACACACACTTTTTGAACTTTTTTTTTTTTTTTTTTTTTTAAGTGTTGCATAATATTGTATGCTCAGAAAAGACGTCATCGGTTTTGAAACTTTTTACCTTTCTCGCTGCCATTAATATGTATCCATGATCTTGTCTGTGGGTGGCCCATTTATACAACCTTTTCCATGCTGCTTCATAGCATTCGGTCAGTGCAGCTGAGTAAGAAAAAGTCAGAATAAGAAAATACAGAGCACTTATGATGAACACTAAATTATTGCGACATTTAAAAAGATGAATGAGAATCAGCTGAGTGACTAAATTACTGATGCTAAGCGTTGTGGTTAAGGCACAGATGCAACGTGAGGGCACCACCACCTCTACTGCATTGTTTTCATAGAACACGCTCAGGTGGTGTTCCCGGGAACTGTCCAGATACAGAACGTTTTTCATGAATGTATTGGTTTCACAATTCTGTTTTTCTTTGGAAGCAGTTCCTTAATAGACCCAAAAAATGTAAAGGGTTTCTCCCCCTTCCTTGTTTACCTTTTTATCATTTCAGTGTAAATATTTGTTTCATTGTGTACATGATGATAAAAGAATAATTTTGTTTTACCGTGAGGTGTTTCAAGTACATACATTTCAAATTTTGTTATTTTCTAGAACGGAGGATTTCGCTCGTTTTGGCTGCCTTTGTCATTTTCCTTTTAAGATTGTTGACAGATGAATGTAACATTTTTCTCTTTTTTTCTGCTATCTTCAGTGGATGGAACACCTTTTGAGCCTTAACTCACTGTGGTATTGCTAAGTGTAAGCATTATCTAGCTTATCCCCTCATCAAATAATTAAAGCCTTAATGATACGATTCCTTTTGCCTGTACATTTCTCAGTTCAAGGACACAGTCAGGGTGGGGTTTTTTGTTTGTTATTCCTGGTAGACTTTTCTGGAGAGTGTGTGTTCCACATGCAGTGTTCCGACAAATGCTGTCAAAACTTGTATTGCACTCTTCTCAACTTTGTGTCGGCTAAAGCTTCTGCCAAGTGGCAAGAACCATTTCCCCCGTATGAAAAGGGTCACTTGCCAAATCAGACAGTTCTTACAGTGGAGGCATAAAAATAGCATTCATTTAGTTGTGTCCGAAGCTACTGAGGAAAGTGAGCTCTTGACCTTACACTTAAGAGTTTCAATAGGACAGTCTTGTGTGCTGCTACAAGCCATTCTAAATCATGCTTTTATTTGTTTGCGTAAACAAGACCTCGGGTTTAGCAGATTTTTTTTTTTTTCAGCAGGTTTAGCAGCTTTGAATGTTTAAAACTCTGGACCCATTGTTGAAACCCGCACTGGTTTAATCAGGTCCGTTGAAATGTATACAGGAATTAGTGGTTGCATATGAAATGTAAAAGAACACACTGTATTTCTGGACTTTAGACTCAGTGTGACTCGAGTCTTTCATTCATACGGAAATGAATGAAAGAATTAATAAATGTTAGGAGTCGGTGGTTGAAGGGAACCAGCTGTCGTTATGTCATTATGCTTGTCAAATTCTTTGTAGACTTACACAAAGATTTAAAGACATTGAATACCCCTGCCATGCAGGTTTGAAAACAGATCAATGTTATTTGCAAAGGGAAAGGTTTTTTTCGACTCAAGAAGGGGACTAGGCAAGTGTTCCTGTAATGCCATGAATTTCATACCACCCTCCTTATTGGAGGTACGAAGAGATAAAATACGGGAAGGAGCTCTGCGTTGCTAATCGGAGGCTCAGCATTTCATGCTCCAATGCCATCAGTCTGCCACCGTTTGCTCCTTGACCTTTGGCTGCTCAGTTGTATAAATGTGATTAAATGCAAGTGGCTCAGTAAAAGGGCATCTGTCTAATGTTATCAGTGTAAATCAGGGGTGGGCAAACTACGGCCCGCCGGCCACATCCGGCTCGCAGACCCCAAATCAAATACATATGATTATGATCGCATTCATTTGAGCTTGTCCTGTAGTGCCTGGCACTGTACCAGGTGGGGCATTAGGTGATACATTGACCTGAATTTCTCTGTTATTACTCTATTATTATGCTCTGTTATTACTCTGCTACTGCTCTGAACCCGTCAGCAACAAAGAATGGGCCAAATAAAAGAAAGCTGACCGTGAGTACTGTACTGAGTATTTGGAATGAACAAATACTTCACTAAAGTCCGGTCAAAGACCATATGTCTTATTTGCCAAGAAACCGTTTCAGTTTTAAGGAAATACATCATCAGTCATCACCTTTCCACCAAGCATGCTAATTATGCTAACAACCAGTCAACGCTAGAACAGACAGCCACCACTCAGAGGTTGGGAGCTAGTTTGAGTTCTCAGCAAAACACCTTTATCCAACAAAGTGCTATCCAAGAATCAAGCATGAAGTCAAGTTATTTGTTGGCATTCAAATTAGCTAAGCCACTGAACATCTCCGATCTGTTCTGAGAATTGCCGCAGCAAAACTGACAACAGATTTCAATGCACTGTCTAAAATGGGTGAACAACACTTTACCCTAAAAGTGAATGTGTTAACACTTTCATGCCTTTTTATATTTACATTGGATATGTATGCATCTGGTGCTGGCCCAGCCCGTCTGTCAAATTTTAAAGTCAATGTGGACCCTGAGACAAAAAGTTTGCCCACCCCGTTGTAAATGATAGGCTTCAGATCACAACAAATGAACAAATTAATTTTAATTTTAACTAGACAGTTACAGTTCCTTTAAATATTTACGGACCGTAGTAATTTTGAAGGCGGCCGGTAGTTTAGTGGTGCGCATATCTGCCTCAGAGCAAGAAGGTCCTTTGAGTTGGTTATTATAGGTATTGTCCTCCCTACAACCCTGATAGGATTAAGTTGTTCAGAAATGGGTAAGTAATTAAAAAAAAGTGTTTATTGGGGCAGTGGTGACCTGGTGGTAAAGGTGCTGGATCACTGATCCTAAGGTTGGATGTTCAAGCCCCACTCTCCACGGGTTGTCACTGTCCCTCCAGTGCCACAAACTGGGTTTTCAAAGGCATGTAAAAAAACCATTGCTGACTTTTGACAAGAGTAGGCTGCACAGCGTGTTTCTGCCCTGCAATGGCCTGGCGAACTATCCAGGGTGTACAATGCCTTCACCTGGAGTTGGCTGAGATGGGCACCAGCCTCCCCGTGACCCTAATTAGGATTAAGCAGTTACAGAAAATGAAAGGATGAAATGTTTTACTGGATATATATATATATATATATATAAATAAAAATGCAGCTGTGAGGGGGGGGGGCACAAACCAGTGTCTCCCTCATGTCGATCCCAAGCCCCGATAAATGCAGAGGGTTGTGTCAGGAAGGGCATCCGACGTAAAACCAATGACAAACTTTATAATGCAAATCACAAACATTACCTCCATACCGGATCGGCCGAGGCCCGGGTTAACAACGACCGCCATCAGTGCTGTTAACCAACAGGGTGCTGGTGGAAAGTGGATTACTGATGGTCGAAGAAGGAGAGGTGGGAGGCATGACCGTAGGCGGAAAGAGAAGAGGAAAAGCATGAGTCGAGGACTAAGAGTAGGGACTTTGAACTGAACTGGAACTGGTACTATGAAAGGAAAAGATAGAGAGCTGGCTGACATGATGCAGAGGAGGAAGGTGGACATACTCTGTGTTCAGGAGACCAGGTGGAAAGGTAGCAAAGCTAGAAGCTTAGGAGCAGGGTTTAAGCTGTTTAATCATGGTGTGGATGGAGAGAGAAATGGAGTAGGAATCATCTTGAAGGAGGGGTTTTTCAGGAATGTTCTAGAAGTGAAAAGAGTGTCAGACAGAGTGATGAGTCTCAAGTTGGAAATTGAAGGTGTGATGTTCAATGTTGTTAGTGCTTATGCCCCACAGGCAGGATGTGAGCGAGAAGAGGAGAGATTCTGAAGTGAGTTAGATAAAATGATGCAGAGTACACCCAGAGGTGAAAGAGTGGTGATTGGTGCAGACTTCAATGGACATGTCGGTGCAGACAGCAGAGGGGACGAGGAAGTGATGGGCAGGTTTGGTATTCAGGACAGGAACACAGAAGGACAGATGTTGATTGATTTTGCAAAAAGGATGGAAATGGCTGTGGTGAATACTTTCTTCCTGAAGAGAGAGGAGCATAGGGTGACTTATAAAAGCAGAGGTAAGAGCACACAGGTAGACTACATCTTGTGTAGACGATGCAGTTTGAAGGAAATCAGTGACTGCAAAGTAGTAGTGGGTGAGAGTGTTGCCAAACAGCATAGGATGGTGGTGTGCAGGATGATGATGATGGTGAGGAAAGTGAAGAAGGCAAATGCAGAGCAGAAGACAAAGTGGTGGAAGCTGAAAAAGGAAGAGTGTTGTGTTTTTTTTTTCATCTCGGGGGACAGAGAGGAGCAGAAGAAGGTCCAGCGTGAGCTCCAGTGGAGGATCAGGAGGGCAAAGAAGGACTATGGGAAGAAGATGGAGGAGAAGCTGGCTCAGAACAACGTGCGGGACGTCTGGAGAGGACTAAAGACCATGTCTGGATTTGGGCAGAGTGTCAGAGGGACAGCTGATGGTGACCAGCGCTGGGCGGATGAACTAAACTGCTACTTCAACAGGTTTGATTCTCCCCCCTCCCCCTCTGCACCCCTCCCCGTTCCCCTCCCCTCTTCACACGTCTCCAGACCAGCTGACACCTCCCCCCTCCCCAGGCCAACTTCACTTGACTGCTACAGCCCGACAGACACATCTCCCTCCCTCTGCAGCCCACCCCAGCCCCCCCTATCCCTCACATCAGATCAGGTGAGGAGACAGCTGAGGCGACTAAATCAGAGGAAATCTGAAGGACCTGATGGCATCAGTCCCAGGCTGCTGAGGACCTGCGCAGACCAGCTCTGTGTGGTACTATGCTACCTGTACAACCTGAGCCTCAGCCTGGAGAAGGTTCCAGTCCTCTGGAAGACCTCCTGTGTGGTTCCGGTTCCCAAAACAGCACAAGCGAAGGAACCAGCCCACTACAGACCTGTCGCCCTGACCTCCCACCTCATTAAGACCATGGAAAGGCTCCTCCTTGAACACCTCCGCTCTATGGTGAGCCCCACCCTAGACCCGCTGCAGTTTGCCTACAGGCCCAACATCGGAGTAGAAGACGCCGTCATCTACCTTCTGCAGCGGGCACTCACCCACCTGGAGATCGCCGGCAGTGCTGTGAGGGTCATGTTCTTTGACTTCTCCAGCGCCTTCAACACCATCAGGCCAGCGCGCCTGCGGGGGAAGCTGGAGGGCGTGGGAGTGGACGGGCATCTTGCTGCCTGGAGTATCGACTACCTTACTAACCGTCCACAGTGCGTGCGGCTGCGGCTGTAAGTCAAAGGTGGTAGTCTGTAGCACGGGGCACCGCAGGGCACCGTCCTCTCACCCTTCCTTTAACATCTATACCTCGGACTTCATATATAACACAAACAGCTGCCACCTCCAGAAGTTCTCGGACGACTCCGCCATCGTGGGCCGTGTGTCAGAGGGGAACGAGCTGGAGTACCGGTCGGTCATCGTCGACTTCGTGGACTGGTGTGAGCGCAACCACCTGTGCTTGAACACTAGGAAGACGAAGGAGATGGTGGTCGACTTCAGAAGAAGCACTCTAACACACACACACACACACAAACACACACACACACACACACACACACACACACTCACAAGTGAACGTCCAGGGACAGGACATTGAGACAGTGGACAGTTTCAAGTACCTGGGTGTTCACCTTAACAATAAACTGGACTGGTCCCACAACACCAACGCCCTGTACAAGAAGGGCCAGAGTCGCCTCCACCTTCTGAGGAGACTCAGGTCCTTCGGCATATGCAGACCTCTGCTCAGGACATTTTATGACTCTGTGGTAGCCTCTGCAATCCTCTACGCTGCCATCTGCTGGGCCCCGGGCAGCACAGAGCGGGACAGAAAGAGACTGAACAAGCTGGTCAGGAGGGCCAGCTCTGTCCTCGGCTGCCCACTGGACTCTGTGGAGGAGGTGAGCGAGAGGAGGATGGTAGCAAAGCTCACATCCATCCTGTTCAACAGCTCTCACCCACTGCACCAGACTTTAGAGGAGCTAAGCAGCTCCTTCAGTGGACGACTGAGGCATCCTCAGTGCAGGAAGGAGCGCTACCGCAGGTCGTTCATTCCCACCGCTGTCAGACTGTACAACGCCACTTTGTAACTGTCTGTGAAAATACCGGTTATGTGCAATAAAAACCCCCGTGCACTTTAATCAACCACATCTACCCCACTGACTGTGAACCATATCAACCATTCAACCCATCTACTCTGCACTCAGATACATTACACTTTAATATAGGCCAGTCTATAAAGTTGCTCCATTCTTTTCTTTTATTGTTTAGTAATTTATACTATTTATGTATCTATTTATTTATTTACTTATATAATATATATGTATGTGTGTATGTTTGTACTTGTATCTATTTTTGCACCCCCTACTGATAGTACCTCAAGAGCCTGTAACAGTGAATTTCTCCATTGTGAGATTAATAAAGCTGTATCTTATCTTATCTTATCTTATCTTGTCTTCAAGGAGAAGTTGAAACAGGCTTTTGGTGGTCAGGAAGTGCTTCCAGATGACTGGACAACCACAGCAAATGTGATCAGGGAGACAGGTAGGAGAGTACTTGGTGTATCCTCTGGAAGGAAAGTAGATAAGGAGACTTGGTGGTGGAATGAGGAGGTGCAGGAGTGTGTACAAAGGAAGAGGTTAGCTAAGAAGAAGTGGGACATTGAGAGGACCGAAGAGAGTAAACAGGAGTACAGGGAGACAGTGTAAGGCAAAAGTAGCGGTGTCAAAGACCAAACAGAGGGCGTATGATGACTTGTATGATAGGTTGGACAGTAAGGAGGGAGAAAATGATTTATACAGGTTGGCACAGCAGAGAGATAGAGATGGGAAGGATGTGCAGCAAGTTAGAGTGATAAAGGACAGAGATGGAAATGTATTGACTGATGACAGAAGTGTGCTGGGAAGATGGAAAGAGTGCTTTGAAGAGCTGATGAATGAGGAAAATCAGAGAGAAAAAAGAGTAGAAGAGGTGACTGTTGAGGACCAGGAAGTAGCAAAGATTAGTAAGGGTGAAGTGAGGAGGGCACTAAAGAGGATGAAAAGTGGAAAGGCAGTTGGTCCTGATGATATACCGGTGGAGGTATGGAAGTGTCTAGGAGAGGTAGCAGTAGATTTTCTGACAAGAACATTCAACAAGTTCTTAGAGAGTGAGCAGATGCCAGAGATGGACAGGCTGACAGACGACGTTAGACAAGAATGTCCATGGACTATGATGTTTGCTGATGACATTGTGATCTGTAGTGAGAGCAGAGAACAAGTGGAGGAAAATCTAGAGAGGTGGAGGTATGTCCTGGAAAGGAGAGGAATGAAGGTCAGTAAGTAACAGAATACATGTGTGTGAATGAGAAGGACCCAAGAGGAACGGTGCGGTTACAGTGAGAAGTAATAACGAAGGTGGAGGATTTTAAGTACTTAGGCTCAACAATCCAGAGCAATGGAGAGTGTGGAAAAGAGGTGAAGAAGCATGTGCAGGCAGGTTGGAATGGTTGGAGAAAAGTGTCCGGTGTGATGTGTGATAGGAGAGTATCGGCAAGAATAAAAGAAAAAGTGTACAAGACGGTGATGAGGCCAGCGATGTTGTATGGTTTAGAGCCAGTGGCCCTGGGGAAAAGATGATTGCGGTTTTGAGTAATGAACCAGGCTGGGAGTTTTTAAAAGCCTCAGGAATCCTTTGCAGGTGTTTAGAGTTAATTGGTTGATTCAGATGATTCGGTTAATAGCTCGTTTAGAATACCTTTTCATGATATGCTAATTATTTGAGATAGGAATTTTGGGTTTTCATGAGCTGTATGCCAAATATATATATATATATATATATATATATATATATATATATATATATATATATATATATATATATATATCCCTCAAGGAATCAAATTAAAGTTGAGTTTGTCAAGCAGGAAATGCGCTTTGAATTCCATGTCTTGTGGGCGTGGCCCGCATTGCGCGCACGAGAGAAGAGAGAGAGAGAGAGAGAGACAGAAAGAGAGAGAGAGAGAGGTGTGTGTGTGTGTGTGTGTGTGTGTTAATAAAAAAATGTTTAATAATGGTTTAATTAATAAATATGTCAATAAATGGTTTAATATGTGAATAAAATGTTTAAATGGTTTCATAAATAATTTTCTTTTACTTTTAACACATAATTCATACAAAATTGGTGTATTGGTGTACTTTGATAATTTGTAAAGAGTTTATGGGGTTTATCCAGTCCAAAGACTGGAGCTTTGGAACGAATTAGGCGTTTAACATGTAAGATGTGACCCCTACTTACAAAATAAATCACCACCATAAAAGGGCTATGAATTTCGTAAATTGGGGGCCTACTGTATATATATATATATATATACACACACACAGTCAGCCCTCGACATTCGCGGGGGTTCAGTTCTGAGCCCTCCTGCGAATCGAGATAATCCGCGAGTTCTGTACTCGGAAGTAAAACCCCATGTATCACGTCACATGCCTGAATGAGCAGCCGGAAGTAAAACACTATGTCTCTATTACATGCACTAAAATATGCTTGTTAAACACATTCTATAGACAATCTAACTCATTACTCATTACAGCTGGAGTACCGGTCGGTCATCGTTGACTTCGTGGACTGGTGTGAGCGCAACCACTTGTGCTTGAACACTAGGAAGACGAAGGAGATGGTGGTCGACTTCAGAAGAAGCACTCTAACACACACACACACACACACAAACACACACACACACACACACACACACACACACACACACACACTCACAAGTGAACGTCCAGGGACAGGACATTGAGATAGTGAACAGTTTCAAATACCTGGGCGTTCACCTTAACAATAAACTGGACTGGTCCCACAACACCAACACCCTGTACAAGAAGGGCCAGAGTCGCCACCACCTTCTGAGAAGACTCAGGTCCTTCAGAGTATGCAGACCTCTGCTCAGGACATTTTATGACTCTGTGGTAGCCTCTGCAATCCTCTACGCTGCCATCTGCTGGGCCCCGGGCAGCACAGGGCGGGACAGAAAGAGACTGAACAAGCTGGTCAGGAGGGCCAGCTCTGTCCTCGGCTGCCCACTGGACTCTGTGGAGGAGATGAGTGAGAGGAGGATGGTAGCAAAGCTCACATCCATCTTGGTCAACAGCTCTCACCCACTGCACCAGACTGTGGAGAAGCTGAGTAGCTCCTTCTGTGGACGACTGAGACATCCTCAGTGCAGGAAGGAGCGCTACCGCAGGTCGTTCATTCCCACCGCTGTCAGACTGTACAACGCCACTTTGTAACTGTCTGTGAAAATACCGGTTATGTGCAATAAAAACTTTAATCAACCACATCTACCCCACCGTGAACCATATCAACCCATCTACTCTGCCCTCAGATACATGTACACTCGAATATAGGCCAGTCTACAAAGTTGTTCCCTTCTTTTCTTTTATTGTTTATTAATTTATACTATTTATGTATCTATTTATTTATTTACTTATATAATATATATGTGTATGTTTGTATTTGTATCTATTTTTGCACCCCCTACTGATGGTACCTCAAGAGCCTGTAACAGTGAATTTCTCCATTGTGAGATTAATAAAGCTGTATCTTATCTTATCTTATTAATTCAGTATTAATGTAGTCTGTCTTCCTTTTGGCTTTTTCCCTTTTACTCGGGAGTCGCCACAGCGAATCATCTGATTCGCACGTTTGATTTGGCAGAGGATTTTTTTTACGTCGGATGCCCTTCCTGTCACAACCCTTTTTAGCAAGGGACAAGGGACAGAAACACGCTGACGGCTTTGCAGCCTACTCTTTACGAAAGTCAGCAATGGTTCTTTTACATGCCTCTCACCATAGACAGTGAGAGACATGGCCCGCCTTTGATAACCCAGTTAGCCGCACTGGGGGGGACAGTGACAACCCTGTGGAGAGTGGGACTCGAACCCCCAACCTTTGGATCAGCGATCCAGCGCCCTATACCACTAGACCACCACTGCCCCTCAGTATTAATGTAGTAAGATGTAGTAATGATTAAGAAAAACTTTTACATTTTTA
The DNA here is from genome assembly GCA_024760905.1 of Plotosus lineatus. Lineage (NCBI taxonomy): Eukaryota > Metazoa > Chordata > Actinopteri > Siluriformes > Plotosidae > Plotosus > Plotosus lineatus. Next base: position 36,403,599 of record CM045730.1, on the reverse strand, counting down.
CTCTTATTTTTATTGATGATAAAATATAAACATTATACAGCATAAACTGTTGTAAAGCACTTGTATGAAAGTCTTTTTCAATTATTATTCCAGTACAGTACCTAAGTTAATCTTTAGAATGTTTGTGCATGAGATTTTATGTTCTGTAGCATGTTTAACAAACGATACCAAAAGCATAAACGTTATTACACTTCATGTCCTTTTACATTGAACTTGGAGTGACGTCTCCAAGATGGCGCTGCCTGGACAGCGATGTCACAGAGTTCTCAGAGTCAAATTGTTCCTTTTAATTTGTTATTTTGTTTGTTCGTGTTCTGCACTATGCTCGTCTATGACCAGTCGACTCTACTACAGCTATGAGCAGCTTCAGCTTTGGGCAACTAAGTATGCAACAACTCCTATCATGAGCTAATATCCTATGGTAGCTCAATGCTAGCCGCCCCCTGGCTAACAACTAGCCACGCGGGAAAGGGCCGAACGACGACTCCGGTGCTTGGGATCGCATGGGATGAAAGCCGTGTAGCCGGCTGGTGCAATCGCCTCGTCGGGTGTAATCTCCTTGAGCCATGTTTCACAGAAACACAGCATGGAGCAGTCCTGTAGATCCCTCTGCACTGCAATCTGAGCCTGAAGCTCGTCCACCTTCGTTCGACCCCTCCTCGCCTGGGCTTAGTGTTAGCCGGGATGCAGCTAGCTAGCATTGAGCTATCATAGTATATTAGCTCAGGACTTGAGCGTGCTTAATTACGCACCAAAGACACTCCGATCTCATAGCTGTCGACTGGTCATAGATGAGCGTCGTGCAAAACATGAACAAACACAACAACAAATAAAACAAATTAAAAGGAACAAAGAAACAATTTGACTCTGAGAACTCCACGACGTCGCCCTCTAGGCAGCGCCATCTTGGAGACATCACTCCAAGTTCAATGTAAAAGGACATGAAGCGTAATAAAGGTTATCCTTTTGGTATCGTTTGTTAAACATGCTACAGAACATAAAATCTCATGCACAAACATTAACTTAGATACTGTACTGGAATGAGATTTCTTTTTGGCTTTTTCTCTTTATCAGGGGTCGCCACAGTGAATGATTTGCAAGTTTGATTTGGCATAGATTTTTACGTCAGATGGCTTTCCTGACACAACCCTTTAGCAAGGGACAGAAACACGCTGGCGGCTTTGCAGCCTACTGATACTGCATTGGAATAATAATTGAAAAAGACTTTAATACAACAGTTCAGAGGAAACTGTTGTTTCTTTAGGAGAAAGTCTTATTTCTTCAGAAGAGACATCCAGCGTTTTCTATCACTTAGTGGTATCATAGAGCTTAACTGGTAATTAAAACAAAAAAAGAGGCTCATTGACAACTTGTGTGCAAATGATGAAAAAGAGGCGTTACCTCATCTCAACCAATCAGCAGGAAGGAGGACAGCCATTGGCTGAATTTGAGTGATGTGTCAGCTCGGCAGTCTGCGAATACTCAAACCGTGAGTGCAAAACCGCGAATAGTCAAGGGCCTACTGTATGTGTGTGTGTGTGTGTGTGTGTGTGTGTGTGTATATATATATATATATATATATACACACACACACACAGGGATCCCTCGCTACTTCTCGCTTCAATTAATGCGGCTTCAGTGCATCATGGTTTTTAAAAAAAAAATAAATAAACATTCATCGAATTAAAAAATATGAAAATTAAGGAAGAATAGATGGAAAATGTCACAAAAACAATGCCTTCTTCTTCTTTTCCTTTTGGCTTTTCCCTTCAGGGGTCGCCACAGCAAACCATCCGCCTCCATCTCACCATATCCTCTGTATCTTCTACTCTTACTCCAACTTCCTTCATGTCCTCCTTCACCACATCCATAAATATCCATAAAGGCCAATTATGCAAAAAAAAAACCCCAAAAACCAAACCCTAAACCAACAAAAAAGAACTCAAAATCTCCCATCAAAACTGGATACATTGTTGCATCTGTGTGTGCTGCGCAGACACGCCCACCCTTGTTGGAGCCTTAAGTGTACCTCAGGATAATGATAAAAAAAAAATCATATTTCATACTTATATTTATGATCTATATTTCTGTAGATTTTATTCCATTTCTATTTCTACTTGTTCTTCAATTTCATTTCACTTTCATTTTCGACCTTGGACATGTTGGTATCTCCGGATGTTTGCAAAACGAATGTTGGTAAGTTGGAGAGGGTCTGTATTTATATTTTATTTACATCTTATGTTATTTTTTCAATGTTTAATTTTTATTATAAGCATTTATAGCATTGGATATGTATTTATTGATATTATATACTGTACACATGTAGGTACTATTATGTAAGTATGTCAAGGGTGTGGGGGTGTGGTGTGATCCTACTTCGCGGATAGTCGTGTGGGAATCTTGGTCCCAATTAACCGCGGAAAGTGAGGGATCACTGTATATATTTACAACTTACGAAATGAATCCGTTCCAGAGCCCTTTCGTATAGTGGGGATTTCGTAAGTAAGGGTCGCATCTTACATGTTAAACGCCTAATTCGTTTCTAGGCTCCAGTCTTTGGACTGGATAAACCCCTCTTCTTCTTTTCTTCTTTTCCTTTCGGCTGTTCCCTTCAGGGGTCGCCACAGCAAATGATCTGCCTCCATCTCTCCCTATCCTCTGCATCTTCTACTGTTACTCCAACGACCTTCATGTCCACCTTCACCACATCCATAAATCTTCTCTTTGGTCTTCCTCTGGGCCTTTTGCCTGGTAGTTCCAAAACATCTAACATGTGCTGTCCCTCTGATGTACTCATTTCTGATCCTATCCATCCTCGTTACTCCCAAAGAGAACCTCAACATTTTCATCTCTTCTTTGGTCTTCCTCTAGGCCCTCTGCCTGGGAGTTCCAACCTCAGCATCCAACTGCCAATATACTATCCCTCCTCTGTACATGTCCAAACCATCTCAATCTAGCCTCTCTGACTTTGTCTCCAAAACATGTTACATGGGCTGTCCCTCTGATTTACTCATTTCTGATCCTATCCATCCTCGTTACTCCCAAAGAGAACCTCAACATTTTCATCTCTGCTACCTCCAACTCTGACTCCTGTCTTTTCCCCAGGGCCACTGTCTCTAAACCATACAACATCGCTGGCCTCATCATCGTCTTGTACACTTTTCCCTTCATTCTTGCCGATACTCTCCTATCACACATCACACCGGACACTTTTCTCCATCCATTCCAACCTGCCTCCACGCGCTTCTTCACCTCTTTTCCACACTCTCCATTGCTCTGGATTGTTGAGCCTAAGTACTTAAAATCCTCCACCTTTATCTCTGCCCCCTGTAACCTCACCGTTCCTCTTGGGTCCTTGTCGTTCACACACATGTATTCCATCTTACTGAGACTAACCTTCAATACCCTCCTTTCCAGGGCATACCTCGACCTCTCTAGATTTTCCTCCACTTGTTCTCTGCTCTCACTACAGATCACGATGTCATCTGCAAACACCATAGTCCATGGAGATTCTTGCCTAACCTCGTCTGTTAGCCTGTCCATCACCATAGCAAACAAGAAGGGGCTGAGAGCTGACCCTTGATGCAGTCCCACCTCCACCTTGAACTCTTCTGTCACACCGACAGCACACCTCACCACTGTCTTACATCTCTCATACATGTCCTGCACCACTCTAACATACTTCTCTGTCACTCCAGACTTCCTCATACAATACCACAGTTCTTCTCTCGGCACCCTGTCATATGCTTTCTCCAGATCCACAAAGGCACAATGCAGCTCCTTCTGACCTTCTCTGTACTTCTCTATTAACATCCTCAAAGCAAACACTGCATCTGTGGTGCTCTTTCTTTGCATGAAACCAAACTGTTGTTCACAAATGCTGACCTCTGCCCTTAGTCTTGCTTCCACTATTCTTTCCCATAGCTTCATTGTATGGCTCATCAACTTTATCCCTCTGTAGTTGCCACAACTCTGTACATCTCCCTTGTTCTTAAAAATGGGCACAAGCACACTTCTCCTCCATTCCTCTGGCATCTGCTCACTTTCTAAGACCTTGTTGAATATTCTTGTCAGAAAATCTACTGCTACCTCCCCAAGACACTTCCATACCTCAACTGGTATGTCATCAAGGCCAACTGCCTTTCCAGTCTTCATCCTCTTCAATGCCCTCCTCACTTCTCCCTTACTAATCTTTGCTACTTCCTGCTCCTCAACGGTGCAGCTCACTGGGTTATCAAAGGCGGGCCATGTCTGTCACTGTCTATGGTGAGAGGCATGTAAAAGAACCATTGCTGACTTTCGTAAAGAGTAGGCTGCAAAGTCGTCAGCGTGTTTCTGTCCCTTGATAAAAGGGTTGTGACAGGAAGGGCATCCGACGTAAAAACCTCTGCCAAATCAAACGTGCGAATCAGATGATTCGCTGTGGCGACTACCGAGTAAAAGGGAAAAAGCCAAAAGGAAGACTGGATAAACCCCATAAACCCTTAAAAATGATAAAAGTACACCAATTTTGTATGAAATATGTGTTAAAAGTAAAAGAAAATTATTTATTAAATCATTTAAATATTTTGTGAACATATTAAACCATTTTATTAACATATTTATTAATTAAACCATTATTAAACATTTTTTATTAACACACACACACACACACACACACACACACACACACACACACCTCTCTCTCTCGCACGCACGCGTGCACGCGATGTGGGCCACGCCCACAAGACGTGAATTCAAAACGCATTCCCTGCTTGACCATTTACTGAATTCAAACAACTTAAAAAACTAAACTAAAAACTAAAGAGTGAAGCTTCCTTCTGTCTCTATCTGGGAGGCCAGCTGGGCAGGATGTTGAGAGACAGCGAATGAGAGAGCAACTCACGCGTTTGAAATTTTGCTTGGTGCATTTGAATTTTGAATTTCTTTTCGTAAGAGGGGGTTGTTTCATATCTCGGGGATGGAAATTCAAGAAAATGTTTTTCGTAAACCGGGGATTTCGTACACAGGGGTCTTCGTAAGTATATATATATATATATATATATATATATACAGTGATACCTCAGCTCACGAACATAATTGGTCCCCTGAAAGTGTGTGTGAGGCGAAAAGTTCGTCTTCCGAACATTTATTTCCCATAAGAAACCATTAAAATGAGAATAATCCGTTCCCAGGTCCCCATAAAACATAATTTTCTCCTAAATAAGCCTTAAAACTACACAAAAATATACCTTATTTTATGTATAATAAATGTGCTATTGTATTGTAATTAAAGAAATAAACTGTACTGTACAATAAAGTCGTTTTATTTACCTTTGTGATGGTAGTTGACGGCTTGATGGAATGGAGTGGGAGGAGGAGGGAGGGAGGGACTTACTGTTTGGAAGGAGTGTTTGGAAACGCCTACTGTTTGGAAACACCTTTAGCCACACACGCACCCTTAATAGCTTCATTGTTCCTTGTACTGGTACTGGGACGCTAAGTCACACAAACGCACACCTCGTTCGTGTTTTTCAATGATCCCCGCCTGTGGTGGGGTCTTTTTCGGTCCCATAATAGCAAAAGTACACTCAATATGGTCCAAAATGTCTATCAAACACAAACCACTTCCGCACTCAAAGAAAGGGGTGATTTAACTGTGACGCCGTGGCGTGCGTCAACTTCTCGTGGCCGCCACCGTGGCGCTGTTCGACCGCGTGGTTTGATTCGTCCGCCGAAAACTAGTTCGTCAGCAGAGACTATATGCTCGCAAATTTAATGTTCTTGAGATCTTAAAGTTCGTGATCTTAAGCATTCGTCAGCGGAGGTTTTACTCTATATATATATATATATATATATATATATATATATATATATATATATATATATATATATATATATATATATATATATATATATATGTGCGTGTGTGTATGTGCGCTCGTGCAGCCTCCCTGTTTACCCAATGTTGAAAATTGAGTGTTGTAGACATTTACACATCATCATCATCATCATCATCATCATCATCATCATCTTCCGCCTAGTCCAGGGCCGGGTTGCGGATCTTATCTCTAAGTGCGGACCCCGCCACCTGGCAAAGGAAGCTCATTTCAGCCCCTTGTATCCGTGATCTTCTTCTTTCGATCATTACCCAAAGTTCGTGACCATAGGTGAGGGACCATAGGTGAGGGTTGGAACGTAGATCGACTGGTAAATTGAGAGCTTCGCCTTGTGGCTCAGCTCCTTCTTCACCACAACACACCGGTACAGGCACCGATTAACGGCAGAGGCTGCAGCGATCCATCTGTCCATCTCTTGCTCCATCCTTCCCTCACTCGTAAACAAGACCCCAAGCTAATTAAACTCCTCCACTTGGGGCAGGACCTCATTCCCGACCCGGAGTGTGCATTCCACCATTGTCCGACTGAGAACCATGGCCTCAGACTTGGAGGTACTGATCTTCATCCTGGCTGCTTCTCACTCGGATGCGAATCGCTGGAGGTCCCGACTTGATGAAGCCAAAAGGACAACATCATCCGTAAAAAGCAGAGACGAGATCTGATGGTCACCAAACCAGAACCCCCTCATCGCCTCGACTGCGCCTAGAAATTCTGTCCATAAAAATTATGAACAGAATCGGTGACAAAGGACAGCCTTGGCAGACTCCAACTCCCACCGGAAACGAATTCGACCTGTTGTTACTAATATGGACCAGACTCTGGCTCCGGTGATACAGCAACCAAATAGCTCGTAGCAACGTGTCCGGAACGCCGTACTTTTGGAGCACGCCCCACAAGATCGTTCGAGGGACATGGTCGAAAGCCTTCTCCAAATCCACAAAGCACATGTGGACAGATTGGGCAAACTTCCATGCCCCCTCCAGAATCCTGTGGAGCGTATAGAGTTGGTCAAGAGTGCTACAGCCAGGACAAAAACCACATTGCTCCTCCTGAATCCAAGGTTCGACTATCGGTCAGATCCTCCTCTCTAGTACCCCTGCATAGACTTTTCCAGGTAGGCTGAGGAGTGTAATTCCCCGATAATTGGAACACACCCTCCGGTCCCCTTTCTTAAAAATTGGGACCACCTCCCCAGTTTGCCAATCCAGAGGTACAGCCCCTGATGACCACACGATGTTGCAGAGACGTGTCAACCAAGACAGTCCTACAACATCCAGAGCCCTGGGATATTCTGGGCGGATCTCGTCCAACCCCGGAGCTCGACCACTGAGGAGCTTTTTGACAACCTCAGTGACCTCCACTCCAGTGATGGGCGGACCCCCACCCGAACCCCTAGGGTCTTCCTCTTCCACGGAGGGCGTGTGGTGGGATTGAGGAGGTCCTCAAAGTATTCCCTTCACCTCTCGACAACATCCCCAGTCAAGGTAAGCAGCTGCCCACCTCTACTGTAAACAGTGTTTGTGAAGAACTTCTTCCCCCTCCTGAGGCGTCGGATGGTGGTCCAGAACCTTTTTGAGGCCAACCGATAATCACTCTCCAGGCCCTCACCGAACTCCTCCCACGCCCGAGATTTTGCATCTGCGACAGCCTCGGCTGCAGCACGTTTGGCCTGCCGGTACCTGTTTGCTGCCTCGGGAGTCCCACAGGCTAATAAAACCTGATAGGCCTCCTTCTTCAGCTGGACGGCCCCCTTCACCACAGGTGTCCACCACCGGGTTCGGGGATTACCGCCACGACAAGCACCGACGACCTTATGGCCACAGCTATGGGCTGCCGCCTCAGCAATGGAGGCACGAAACATGGCCCATTCGGATTCCATGTCCCCCGCCTCCTCCAGGACGTGGTTGTAGCTCTGCCAGAGGTGAGAGTTAAAGGCCTCTCAGACAAGGGACTTCGCCAAACGTTCCCAGCAGACCCTGATTACACGCTTGGGCCTGCCAGGTCTGGAAGGCAACCTCCCCCACCACTGAAGCCAACTCACCACCAGGTAGTGATCGGTAGACAGCTCAGCTCCTCTCTTCACCCGAGTGTCCAGAACATATGGTCGCAAGTCCGATGACACGACTACAAAGTCAATCATCGAATTGCGACCTAGGGTGTCCTGGTGCCAAGTGTACTTATGGGCACACTTATGTTCGAACATGGTGTTCGTAATAGACAAACTGTGACGAGCACAGAAGTCCAACAACGAAACACCATTCGGATTCAGACTGGAGAGGCCGTACACACTATCGTTGCCCACATGGGCGTTGAAGTCTCCCAAGACAACGAGTGAGTCTCCCGAGGGAGTGTTCTCCAACACCCCCCCCCCCAAAGACTCCAAAAAGGGTGGGTACTCTGAACTGTCATTTGGTGCATAAGCACAAATAACAGTCAGGACCCGTCCCCCCACCCGAAGACGGAGGGAAGCTACCCTTTCATCAATAGGGGAGAACCCCAACATTTGGGCACTGAGACGAGGGGCAACAAGAATACCCACACCGGCTCGCCGCCTCTCCCCAGGAGCAACTCCAGAATAGAAGAAGGTCCAGCCTCTTTTGAGATGGATGGTTCCAGAGCCCAAGCTATGCGTTGAGGTGAGCCCGACTATATTTAGTCAGTATCTCTCCACCTCACGCACCAAATCAGGCTTGTTCCCCACCAGAGAGGTGACATTCCATGTCCCGAGGGTCAGAGTAAGTAGCCGAGGATCGGTCCGACAGAACCCATGCCTTCGGCTGCCACCCAACTTACATTGCACCCGACCCCTAAAACTCCTCCCACGGGTGGTGGGTCCATGGGAGGGCGGACCCATGTCTCCTTTTCGGGCTAGGCCCGGCCAGGCTCCATGGGCATAAGCCCGACCACCAGGCGCTCGCCTTCGAGCCCGTCCCCTGGGCCTGGCTCCAGGAGGGAACCTCGGTGACCCGCATCCGGGCAAGAGAGACTGCTTCCATTGTTTCCTCTGAGATGGGATAGGGGTCTTCTGAATCACACTTTGTCTGGACCTTCACCCAGGACCCGTTTGCCTTGGGTGACCCTACCGGGGGCATTATGCCCCTGACAACATAGCTCCTAGGATCATTAGGTCACGCAAACCCCTCCACCACGATAAGGTGGCGATTCAGGGAGCGGTTCACACATAACAGTTTTTATTTTCTTTTACATGTTTGAATTTTTGTTGTTATCTATTTATTTATTTATTTTTCTGCAAAAGCCTGTTGTAAAGAACCATCTGTGATTTTGAACGTATATTTTACACAAACCCGAGGAAGCAGGTTTTAACTGTTAATAACATGAAGTATTATAACAACCCTACTTGACATGATCTTGCCCCGTCCATCATTCGGGGTTGCCATTGGTAACCTCAGCGGTCCAAAGTCAGCTCTCTGACCGCATTACTAGCATAATAAATGTCCAAGTGCATACCCCAGCATACCCTACTGTACTGAGAGTATTTCGTGGGCTATTGCACTGCTTTACACGTGGCGTGTACGGGATGTAGACGTTGGCGTGACGGTCGAGTCTCTTCAGTAACTGGTTTGAACCGGAAAAGATGCCCGAGAGGCCAACGCGGTTTCCAGGGCTTCCTCGTGCTGCTATTAATATCTAACATAACTTTCCGCATGGAAGGAACATGTCTAGAATGATTGTTATGACTAAATAAAATGGTGGAGGTGGAGGTCTGGTTTTTCCTGTTCCGCTTCTCACCAATGTGACCAATTCAGGCAGAATTTCCATCAGATTAAATAAAAGCTATTAAGTTATCAGACACGCTGCTCGAGCTTTCCTGTGCTGGGTTTGTGTGTGTGTGTGTGTGTGCTGTGAATGACAAGGAAGTTATACAGCATCGAAATGTGAGCAGACCAGCGGGAACAGCTTCAAACCGGTTCAGCACCACAGCAACAAAAGCGGCTCGAGTGCGCACGCTCTCTCTCTCTCTCTCTCTCTCTCTATCTCTCTCTCTCTCGCGCGCTCTCTCTCTCTCTCTCTCGCTCTCTCTCTCTCTCTCTCTCTCAGTGAACAGCTGGCATCATTCAGCTGACTAAAAGTGCAACCTCGAACCGTTTTTCCTCTCATTGCATCCAAACGCCATGATATTACCAGTCGGTCTGGTCCTACTCCACAGCGGCTCTTCAGCATCTTAACAGCACTCAGTGCACATTCCTGGGTAAGTCTTCCATTCTGACATCTTGTAATTATTTACTTTTAACTGTACTGTTTGCTGTAATCAGAGATAACCCTGAATTATACACACTTTCTCCTTCACACTATTGCTACTTTGGTTTTCCATGTATTTGTTGGTTTGCTTTACCAGACCAGGTGATATGTGTCTCAAATAATGTTTCTGTTCTGTCTACAGCTTTAAATGAATGCCAGAAAGACATTATTGTGTTTATTCTGTTTGCTGTATAATAGAAAACCAGTGTGAGAACAATATCAGAAAGAGGATGTAGCAGCTTAATCTCCAAATGATCACAGAACTGAACTACAGTTTAGATCCAGTACTTCATCCTGTACACTACAGTCCAGAAAGCCACTTAGTAAGCAATATAAAAATGTGTATGGCTTTGCCAATGGAACCAAAAATCTGGACACCCAGTCTAAATTATTTATAAATTATTTAAAATCAAGTAAAATAAGATGTATATTATTCTGTTAGATAGTTAAAACCATCACTCCAAGTTAAATGCACGCTTTATGCCCCAACTTTGTGTACATTATAATTTGCAGGCTTTAGTCTACTCAAATGTTTTTGTGAGCTTCATGGTGTCCGTCTATGGTGGTCTAGTGGTATAGGGTGCTGAATCGCTGATCCAAAGGTTGGGGGTTCGAGTCCCACTCTCCACATGGTTGTCACTGTCCCCCCAGTGCAGCTAACTGGGTTATCAAAGGCGGGCCATGTCTCTCACTGTCTGTGGTGAGAGGCATGTAAAAGAACCATTGCTGACTTTTGTAAAGAGTAGCTGCAAAGCCATCAGCGTGTTTCTGTCCCTTGCTAAAAAGGGTTGTGACAGGAAGGGCATCCGACATAAAAAAAAAAACCTCTGCCAAATCAAACGTGCGAATCAGATGATTCGCTGTGGCGACTCCTGAGTAAAATGGGAAAAAGCTGAAAGGAAGACAGACAGACATGGTGTCCAACTGCACAAAGGTTTTAGGAAAGCACATGACTTTGGGACATATGAATATGAAACAGATTGAATTGAAATGTGTTCAGTCTGCTAGAGGTATTGTGTACCATGTATATATATATATATTGGTGTGGGTGTAGGTGTATACTCTCTCTCGTGTATACTCTCTCTCTCTATTTTATATATATATATATATATATATATATATATATATATATATATATATATATATATATATATATGTGTGTGTGTGTGTGTGTGTGTGTGTGTGTGTGTGTGTGTGTACTCTCTCTCTCTCTCTCTCTCTCTCTCTCTCTCTATACAGTGTTTATATATATCTATATATATATATCCCAGTGCAGCTAACTATGGTGAGAGGCATGTAAAAGAACCACTTCTGACTTTCATAAAGAGTAGGCTGCAAAGCCATCAGTGTGTTTCTGTCAGTCTAGGATCCACCACAGCCATCTCAGCCAGCTGAGCCACCATGGAAGGGACCTAGGCCTAGAGAATGGGGATCAGCCAGCGCGAACTGTCTCTCGCTATCCAAAAATACTCAGCGCAGGCGAGGAGAAATAACTCTTCACTATCTTCAAACTCAAAGAACAGAGTCATCATATATATATATATATATATATATATATATATATATATATATATATATATATATATATATATATATATAGAGAGAGAGAGTATTTTCTGTGTAGATCCTTCCGTAGGAGAGTGCTCAATACTTTTTGGTAGAGCAAATAAACAAAAATAAAAGGACAGGGCAAAGACTTTCTATTGAAACTCCATTTATCACTGATAAATGGAGTTTCAATAGAAAGTCTTTGCCCTGTCCTTTTATTTTTGTATATATATATATATATATATATATATATATATATATATATATATATATATATATATATATATATGTGCGTGTGTGTGTGTGTGAGAAGTTTAGATCCATTTGACCTCTTTTGTTTTAAAATAATGAAGTTTACCTGGAGGTAACTGTGATGGCCTGGCGAGCTGTCCAGGGTGTACTCTGCCCGAGCCCGGAGTCGACTGGGATGGGCGCCTGCCTCCCCACGACTCTAATTAGGATTAAGCGGTTACAGAAAATGAATGACCTGGTGGTAAGCGGAGATCACACTAAAGACATGATAGAAGAGCAACTGATGCAACTAAAAATTTTTTTTATTTTGTCAATTTTCAAATTTTCATCAAGATGCTGTGTGCTCATGCAAACAAATACTTGGTAGTATTTTTGCAACTGTCCTTCAAGTAATTTGCAATTGGTTTGCAGATGTTCAGTGAAAAATGGGGAATCTCCTGTTGTAAGTCGTGTTTTTTTTTTTTTTAGCTTTTTGTCCCCTCAAACCATTTGCTTTTTATTTGGGTTATTAGTACAAACAAAATGCAAACAAAATATTCATTTTACATGACAAAATGAATGAAAAGTGACGGTTGTGAATTACCATTCACCTCACCGCTCATGTGATCATTAAAGAAATACAAATGTCGCTCAACAAATTTGATTATGAAATGCGACAGCCACCAATTACCACTCATCACTGCCATTACTCACTGCGAGTGTGATCACTCCTAAAGGTAAAACTCAATTGTTTCCCCCTTTTTGCGATGGCGTGGTTAAGGGGCACTGAACAAAATATCAGATTATCCAAAATAAACCTTTCGAGGGGCAGTGGTGGCCGAGTGGTAAAGGTGCTGGATCACTGATTCTAAGGTTGGGGGTTCAAGCCCCACTCACCACAGGTTGTCACTGCCTCCCCCAGTGCAACTGACTGGGTTTTCAAAGGCCAGCCATGCCTCTCACTGTCTATGGTGTGAGGTTCATGTAAAAGAACCATTGCTGACTTTTGACAAGAGTAGCTAAAAAGCCGTCAGGGTGTTTCCGGTCTGCGATGACCTGGCAAGCTGTCCAGGGTGTACTCTGTCCTCGTCTGGAGTCAGCTGGGGTGGGCGTCAGCCTCCCCGTGACCCTAATTAGGATTAAGCGCTTAGACTGAAACCCTTTCTAGGTAGATTTCATTGTTTTAAAACAAACGAGATCAAGGGGACTTTGCTGGATTTTGCATCACTATCTATCTATCTATCTATCTATCTATCTATCTATCTATTTATCTATCTATCTATCTATCTATCTATCTATCTATCTATCTATCTATATGTCTATCTGTCTATCTATCTATCTATCTATCTATCTATCTATATATCTATCTATCTATCTATTTATCTGTCTGTCTGTCTGCCTGTCGGTCTGTCCATCCGTCCGTCCATCTGTCTCGAGACACACACACACACACACACACACACACACACACACACACACACACACACACACACACACACACACACATTGTATGTATACCTTCATTTATATGCACACAATGTACACATATACACACAGTATTGTCCAAATGTTTTAGGTACCTTTTTAGTATAAACTTTGCAATAGATTTTTATTTTTTAAGTTGTATCTTAAGTTAGTACAAATGACACTTTAGATTTCTGAACATTATTTTTCCAGCACAAAATGAAATGTTGTATAAAAATGTTAGTACAGTATGTGAAGAAAGAAAGCAGCATAGTATGTATAAGAGGTCACTTTTCAGATAAAAATATAATGATGGCTGCTGTGAGCAACTTTTATCACTTTTATACAACTGAGCAATTGAGAGTTAAGGGTGTCTGCCAAATGTCATAAATGCTAATGTGCAGCTCATCCATGCATATCGTTTTTTTATGTAAGTGTTGTTCACGAACAGGTTATCATTCTTGTGAAAGCAAAAATCTCATTAGTGAATCTCAAGATGCTGTTTAATGAATAAAGGCATAAAGCTGCATTTCCAATAAAGCATTTGTGAGTTCACAACATGTATTTTTTTTTTTCATTCTTAGGCTTTACAAAATCTCTTTGAAGAGCCAAGCATCGAATAATGAGTCCTCAGAACTCTAAGAAAGCGATGGATGGAGGCTGGGGCTGGGTCATTGTGGTCGCTTCATTCACTGCCCAGCTTCTCGCCTACGGTTCACCCCAGTCTGTTGGAGTGCTGTATCCTGAGTGGCTCAATGCCTTCCAAGAGAGCAAGGGGCTGACCGCGTGGGTGGGTTCTCTCGTCTCCGGTGTCGGCCTCACTGCCAGTGAGTTCACCAGCATTTATAGATAATACATTTAAACGTAACCAGCAAAACGCAGCAACGATTTATCCTGGTCACAATATGAACAGATGTGTAAGAAGGAGAGCCATTCAGCAGTCAGTCATAAGAGGGCTGAAACTGCAGTAAAATTACTCTTTGACACCTCAGCCATAAATTCTTCACTGAAGAGGCATGTGCTCTATGGAGCATGCTCAGACAGTCAGCAGATTGTTTTATACAGTATCATAAGTACATAACAGGAAATCACTCTCTATAATTCAGGCTGAAAACTTGCATTGAACACTACACATTTATTAGCTTTCAAATTAGATATGGCTACCATGAGCACTGAATGGTCGATCCAGAAAAGAGTATTGATGATGAGCTGTAGTCCTTTGGGAATTTGAACGATTGGGAATGAAAATGTCAATGGTTCCAATGAGTAGACATTTTATAATGTTGTGCAAACTTTAATAATGATCCTACCTGTTTTAATTGTTGTCTTATGTTCTTAAAGGAAAACTATACTGAGGGGGTTATTTTAAGGAAAATATTTATTTTACAAAAGCTACAGAATTAATCTCTTTTGGAAAAAAAAATAATATATATATATACACATACATACATATATATGCACATATATATATATATATATATATATATATATATATATATATATATATATATATATATATATATATATATATATATATATATATATATATATATATATATATGCTGATGAGTCACTTGTTAAACCATGGACTCATTTGTATTCACAGTGAAAAATTAAATGCAAGCTAGGATGTTGAGTACTGACCTTGCAAACATTTTCTTCTTAGGAAACAAGCAATCAGACGTTTTGTGAAATAAAATGCAATGTGTTAAAACTGGGTATGTCACACTATTGGCAAGCCAAATGATTTTTAAAGTGCCTTTTGCTTCTTAGTATTGTTAGCCAAAAATGTTTACTCTTTACTTTAATATTCATTTTCACAATGCTGTTTTTTAAAGGATGCCATTATCTTTTTTTTTTTTTTTTTGCACAGGTCCTATCTGCAGTGCCTGTGTGGTAAACTTTGGAGCCAGGCCTGTGACCATCTTCAGCGGAGTTATGATCGCTGGAGGTCTAATGCTTAGCGCCTTCGCCCCTAATGTTCAATTCCTCATGTTTTCCTATGGCATAGTTGTTGGTAGGTTCTGTATTTATCTTTGCAGATGAAATCCCTCACCTCCCGAATAGTAAAACTAGGTCAGTGTAGTAACAGTCGCAGCAGTGTTTAGAGTTGAACTAGTCTATGTTTCTCTGATCATTCTAAAGAAGAACGTTTAAACAAGTTTTACATAGGACATCCGTAGTCTCAATGCTGGAATGGAAATAAAAAAGTGTATTTAATTAAAGTGGAATAAAATTTGTGTTGGTTGTTGAATATAATTCGAATGGGAGTAATGTGGAAAAGTATAAAGTCAGCTGACAATTATGAAAGCATGCATTCTCTTATAATCCCATTTAAGCAAGTAACTGTATAGTTTGCCAGTGGATTTGTATTATTTCCCCTTTAATAACCTGATGCTTTCTTTTAAATAGGACTAGGCTGTGGACTTCTCTATGCTGCTACTGTTACCATTACTTGCCAGTACTTTGACAAGAAGCGTGGCCTTGCTCTTGGAATTGTCACTACAGGTAAACACATTAAACACGGCTAAGTTAGGTGTAATAATACTACATGGCAACATCGATCGGATTGGTTCACTATCTCAGAATAACAAACACTTTCTGAATGAGATGAATAGGACTGAATAATTCTCCATATCATTCATTCATTCATTTTCTGAACCGCTTAATCCTAATTAGAGTCCCGGGATCCTGTCGCCCATCTCAGCCGGCTCAGGGTGACGACAGAGTACACTCTGGACAGCTCGCCAGGCCATGGCTGGGCAGGAACATGCTGATGGCAATGTAACGTACTCTTTACGAACGACAGCAATGGTTCTTTTACATGTCTCTCATTACACGGAGTGAGAGACATGGCTAACCTTTGATAACCAAGTGAGTTGCACTGGGTGGACCTTTGGATCAGAAATATAGCTTCCTACCTCTTGGCTACCACTGGCCATTGCTTTATTATTAATTCAAAATTATTTTAGAGTAGACAATCGTGTTACTACGTTGCACATGCCAATCATACAATAATGTTTCAGCTTATCTAATGGGAATGATGCTATAATTTAGCTTGTTAAAGATTATCAAGAATTATTTACCTTTCCACTAATTATAAATGAGAAACTATCTTGAGTGAATAATAATCAATATTATCCTGTTTTCGAACTCAGGATTAACCTTGAATCAAATTGGCAGGAAAGAGCTCATGCTAATGCTAATTGTTACTAATTCTAAAGTAAAAAAATACAATGAAGTAATAACAGCGTGGGGGTGCAGTGGTTAGCACATCCGCCTCACAGCAAGAAGGCCAGGGATCAGTTCCCAGTCTGGGGTTTTTCTTTGTGGAGTTTGCATGTTCTGCTTGCGTGGGTTTCCTATGGGTACTTCGATTTCTTTCGATAGTAAAAAAACATCCTCAGTAGTCTAACTGGTTGCTCCGAATCGCCCCTATTTGGTGGTATGAGTGTGAATGAGGGCATGTATGTTGGCCCTGTGATGGAAGTTTCAGAAGATGCTTTAATTGAGAGCAAATGACTACTGTCATGCTTTTAAAATGTAAAAAGCATAAAAATCATCTCATTTTAGTTTGCTTTTCTCATCTTCCCATGTAATAAATACTAAAACTATTATTTGCCTCAGGCTCCATGAATATCAGGGGATAGTCCCTTGGATGGAAAGTTGACATGACATTGACTTAGCATCAAATGTGTTGGAATACTACACTGGATGTGAGTGTTCACATATTCATTATTATATATCATTCAGGGACAAGTATTGGAGGATTCCTTTATGCCACAGCACAGAATGAATTCATTGAGCTTTTCGGTCTCGATGGCTGCCTGTTGCTGATTGGATCGTTTGGACTGAATATAATTGCCTGTGGTGGACTCATGAGGCCATTGCATCTGTCAGCATACTACCTCAAGCAGAGAGCCGCCCTGGTGGAGAAAACTGATGAGCTCCTTACTGAAAAGCCCCAGACGCTGGATAAGTCTATTCAGAAGGACTTGGCTATCACTGATGTGCTGATCACAGTGGAGACCAAAGATTCCCTGGCTGCTGAAAAGGAACTGCTCATCTGCTCATCCTTGGTCAAACAGCTCAAAAAGAAGCAAAAAGCCTACATTGAGTACTTCCATTCCTTTGCTGAACAAATGAACGACCGGGTATTTGTAGCCATGTGCTTAGCACTGTTTCTTTATACTGTTGGGGGATTTCCACCAATGCTCTTCCTGGAGGATGTAGCCCAAAGTGAGGGCTTGTTTGAGGGCATCAGTGTAATTCCTCTGGTCTCAATATTTGCTATTGCGGGGGGCATTGGAAAGCTATTGCTAGGAGTGATAATGGACATCCGCTGGATGAACAGCATATATCTCTATGCCATAACTCTGGTGGCCAGCGGCTTGGCACTGCTGGTGATTCCTTTAATTAAGAGCTATGTAGGTCTCCAGGTTATCTCAGCAGTGCTGGGTTTCTTCTCAGGAAACTGGTCCATTACAGCTTATATGACCACCAAGGTAGTTGGCATTGAACGGCTCCCTGAGGCTTATGGGATCTTGATGTTCTTCGGTGGATTTGGGATTATGCTAGGACCTCCAATTGTAGGTAAGTCTGGTCAATTCTACAGTTTTTAACCCAATACCATTTCCTGCACTAGTTATACCCGTACAATAATTCATAGATACATTTTGAAGATTTTTCATCTCGTGGCTTGCGCTGAAACAAACTTGTGGTGCAGCCTTGCAGGATTGCTGATTAGTTATCCTAACAGTTGTTATTACTTCACACAGGCTGGTTCTATGATTGGATGCAGTCCTATGACCAGGCTTTCTACTTCAGTGGGAGTTGTGTGTTGCTGGGCGGAGTGCAACTTCTGCTCTCAACACTGTCTTGCTGGGACAAAACCAAAACTCTTGACTCATCAGCCAAACCAGGAACAGAATGCACTAATAACTGTGACAGCGTAGCTGCCGTAGCCTAAAAGTTGAACACACTGTTCTGTGTCTGAAGATGTATTTGTTTGCTTTACTTTCCAGTGATACACTATGCCTTATTGTTAGTTGCTGTTTGAATTTGTCATAATTGCTGTAGTTCTTTTTTTAATGGTCTGTTTCTTAATTATTGTTGTCTGTGGTTTTTAAAACCCCTGCCTGTGCATTGTATTTCTTTTATGTTGTAGCAACTCAGATCATTATGGCGTTCTACTCAACAAGGTGAACACAAGATGCAAATGTCCAACATTGTTGTATTGTTATTGACATTGGTTTTCGGAGAGATGTTCCACTACACCACATTTCTGTCCATAAATAATTCCATATTGAATTTTGTTCTTATTATTGTTATTAATGTTACACCAAAGTTAATTGATTTTTATTGTCTTGCACAAAGGGTTAAAGAGACAATCTCAAAGCACAAATTTTAAATGTTGTCTGTCTCTGCTGCTGAAGTCATCTTTCCCAGTGTTGTCCTTTGATATCGGATACACAGAAGAAAGGTATTTAATCTGACACTAATCTATTGGAGTATTTAATGTGCATCTCTCAGTGTTTTGGATGCCATCACTTTTCAGCTGAATTTCCTTTCAGCTCAAGCAATATGACATTTTATTGATTGATTTTTATTTGTATATTTCAAGACTTATAGACTGTTGTATTTATTTAATTGCACTGAATTAGTTTGTGCAGTGTAGATTTCTGTTTTGTTTCTTTTCTAGAAGAAGAGCTATTATACTTGAAATATACTTTGTGGGATATTATGTAAAAAAGAGGAAAAAATATTAAAAAAAGGTTTTGTGATTATAGGATTATGATTGTTGTGAAAGACCCTGAAAACACCTGTGATATTTGTTTTTTTTTTAACTTTACATTTTTTTCATAGAAATAAACAAAACTTGATAAAGCAGTTGTCAGCATGAAATTAATATGTGCACACCTTTCATCATGTGATGTTAAAGAATCTAGTGATGCCAGTAGGTGCCGGTTAATTTTCTATAGCATGTACCACTCACAGGAGTTTTGGAAGCAGATCACTTGTAGTCTTTACAGGGTTAGCAATGCTCTACATGATTTATGCTTTATAATGGATCAATTAAACAGTAAATATGGTTATTTATCAAAAATAAATAAGTATAATCATTAATATGATCAAGAGTTCTAGGCAGTAATAACTTGATTGCCATGAGAAGTTTTTAATGTCAAGTAAAAAAAAAAGACTGATGAAGTACAGTACATGTTTGTAATTGCTATAATGTAGATGATATTAAGAACATTGTGTGTGTGTGTGTGTGTGTGTGTGTGTGTGTGTGTGTGTTAGTCAAATGCAAAGAAATGCTGATTTTCTTCAGTAGTAATGAAACCACATGCTCTTTAATCTAAGAGCAGTCAACAGCAGTAAATGAAATAAAAAATATCAATATTTGCTCGGATGACATTTTGTTTAAAGAAATGTCAGATACATACGAGTAAATATGAACATTATCTTTCAGAACCGGTCACAGTTATGGAGACTTTAACGGTACATTTTTCCTATTGTAGCAGCAACGCCATCCTGTTTAATTATTCAATTTTTTTGTATAATTTGTAGAAACGTGAACTCTCATGCAATATACTGACATAGAATTTTTTTCTGTATCATTTAATTTTGAAAACTGTTTGGAAATCTAAACATATTTTGTACTGACTCAATAATATAAAGGTTATTAAAAAATCAATACCAAACTACTAAAAAAAGTTTCTCAGATTTTTTTTTACAGTACTCTCTGAATTACAATACATAATATCTATTGTGTCACAGAGATAACTAAAAAAAAAACCCATAAGTACAGTACAGTTTGGTATTGATTTTTTGGTCTCCTGCAGACAGCATTATAGAAAGTGTACTTTCAAATCTCTTCTGAGACACAGATTATAACCATCTGTGAATATAAACTTCTGCATCTGCAGCTTTATTCAGCTCACTGGTCCCGAGTTTCCATATTCAAATGATGTACATTCCTAACCAAATTTCTCCTGCAAACATTTAGAAGGAATCACAAACTTGTTCATTTTCTGAGCCACTTAGTCCCACTGGGTGAAGCCAGGGTGCACCCTGAACAACTTGTTAAACCAGTGCAGGGCAAACATACACATGGCCACTCACACTTACACATCTGGGCAAAATTTGAAACTACTATGTTACCAATGTAATGGTTCAAGTTAAAATACTTTGAGCATGGTTTACAGAGTACGACATGCTTCAAAAGCGAAAAATCAAATCCTTCGAGGCTAATAAGTAAGATTTGAGTGAAAAGCTTTGCCTTTGACAAAAGCTGAGCACATTACAAATTGACTGCTTGCTGCAAAAAAACCTACATTTCCATTTTAACTAAAGGTCAATTTTAGGAGTCAGTTATATAAACTTAAATATGTATAATTATTATTAATATTATTATTGTTATGTATTATTATTATTATTATGATTATTATTATTATTATTATTATTAGTAGTAGTAGTAGTAGTAGTAGTAGCAGTAGTAGTACTCATTCATCCAGTCATGGATTTTCTGACCTGTTCTATCCTAATTAGGGTCACATGAAGGCGGGCGCCGGTCTCCCTGGACAGCTTGTCAGGCCATCGCTGAGATAGTAATAATAGTTAGAAATTCATTTTTTAAGCCACTTAATGAAATTAGAGTTGTGGGGCGACTGGGGCTTATTACAACTGCAGGCCAACACACGTACAACACACTTCATAGAATTTGGAACAGCCAACGTGCCAACTGTGCATGCTTTGGGACTGCAGGGAAAAAACCTGAGTACTTGGAGGAAACCCACACAAGTGGGAAAACGTACACGTTACATGTGCTATCCACTGCACCTATAAACTCTAGGACAGTATATAATATATAACTAAACTACCTTTAGTTTTTTGGATTAGCATTTATTATTTTATTTTATTTTATACAGAAAGTCCTTGAGCATGCTGTCACAAGCATGAGAGCATAATACAGACTCCATGCCACCGTATGTGCACAAAGACTCCCATCTGGGAGAATTATTTTCTGTACTTTTCATTAAGTGTAGCTCTAGGTCACCGGTAAACAGATACCTGCCCTTCTAAAGAAAAAAAGTTGTGCAAACACAGTTCATAAAGTCACCTCATGAATGACTGTCTGTCTTTCGGGTGCAGTCGGGAATAATTGCTAGGTATAGAGTATGCACTGTGGTTTAAATGGCAGTACAGAAATCTCATATTTATTTTTCCTGAAACCAACTGTGCAGAAAGTATACAAAAGATCTTTCAAAGATCTTTTCCCTGGCTGTGTCTTGTTGTTCTTTGATTTGGTTACATTTTCCTTGCAATGCTTCCCTCAGTACAGAAATGAAAAGGCATCATCATATTCCTACCTAATGTAAATAAGCAACTCATCATTCCCATGGTCTCTCTCTCTCTCTCTCTCTCTCTCTCTCTCTCTCTCTCTCTCACACACACACACACACACACACACACACACACACACACACACACACACAAGCAAGAAGGTGATGGATTTGAGTCCCTATCTTGTGCACTTGCTCCCTGTGCTTGCATGGGCTTCCTCCGGGTATTCCAGTTTCTTCCCACAGAACAAAGATGTGCACATTAGACTAATTTGCTCTTTCAAATTGTCCTCTTTATTGGGAATGTGACTGTGAATAGTTGTGTGCCTGTGAGAGCCGAGCCTGCGACAATCTGCTGAGTTACTCATGGTGTACCCCACCTTCATTCAGTGTCATCTGAGATAGGCTCCAGATTCCCCACAACTCTAGTAGGATTAAACGGTTCCTCAAATGAGTGAGTGAGTGAGTGGGTATGCATTGAGTCCTCATCCATTTGTCCCATGGAGCATTAAAATGAATGGAATTTTATTTCCGTAAAATATTTATAAATTGTTGAAAAAAAGTCATCTTGTTCTGCTTCTTCCGGTGTCGGGTCGTGGGGGCAGCAATCTAAGTGAAGAGGTCCAGACGTCCCTCTCCCCAGACACTTTGTCCAGCGTTCCCAGACAAGCTGAGAGACATAGTCCCTCCAGCGTGTTCTAGGTCGACCCCAGGGTCTCTTCCCGGTTGGACATGCCCAAAACACCACACCAAGGAGGCGTTCAGGAGGCATTCTGACCAGATGCCCAAACCACCTCAACTGGCCCCTCTCAATGCAGGGGAGCAGTGGATGTACTCCGAGCTCTCCCTGGATGGTAGAGCTTCTCACCTTATCTCTAAGGGAGAGCCCCGCCACCAGGAGAAGGAAGCTCATTTCAGCCGCTTGTGTCCGCGATCTTGTTCTTTCAGTCACTACCCAAAGCTTGTGACCATAGGTGAGGGTTGGAATGCAGATAGACTGGTAAATTGAGCGCTTGCCTTGCAGCCCAGCTCCGTCTTCACCACGACGAACCGGTACAGGCTTCAGCAATCCTTCTGTTGATCTCCCGCTTCATCCTTCGGTCACTCATAAACAAGACCCAAAGATACTTAAACTCCTCCACTTGGGGCAGGACCTCATTCCCGACCCGGAGGGTGCATTCCACCTTTGTCCAACTGAGAACCATGGCTTCGGATTTGGAGGTGCTGATTTTCATCTCGGCTGCTTTGCACTCAACTGCAAATCTCTCCAGTGAGAGCTGGAGGTCCCGGCTTTATGAAGCCAAAAGGACAACTCGTCTTCCTTTCGGCTTTTTCCCTTTTTACTCGGAAGTCGCCACAGCGAATCATCTGATTCGCACGTTTGATTTGGCAGAGGTTTTTACGTCGGATGCCCTTCCTGTCACAACCCTTTTAGCAAGGGACAGAAACACGCTGATGACTTTGCAGCTACTCTTCACGAATGTCAGCAATGGTTCTTTTACATGCCTCTCACCATAGACAGTGAGAGACATGGCCCGCCTTTGATAACCCAGTTAGCCGCACTGGGGGAAAGCCAAAAGGACAGCATCATCCAAAAAAAAAGCAGAGACGAGATATGATGGCCACCAAACCAGAACCTAGGTTCTGCGCCTAGAAATTCTGTTCATAAAAATTATGAACAGAATCGGTGACAAAGGACAGCCTTGACGGACTCCAACCCTCACCGGAAACGAATTCGACCTGTTGTTACCAATATGGACCAAACTCTGGCTCTGGTGATCGAATGGCCCGTAGCAATGGATCCGGATCGCTGTAGTCCTGGAGCACACCCCACAAGATAGCCCGAGAGACAAGGTCGAAAGCCTCCTCTAAATTCACACTACACATGTGGACAGATTGAGCAAACTCCCATGCTCCTTTCAAAATCCTGTGGGCCGTATAGAGTTGGTCAAGAGTGCTATGGCCAGGTCGAAAACCACATTGTTTCTCCTGAATCTGAGGTTTGACTATCGGTCAGATCCTCCTCTTCAGTACCCCTTCATAGACTTTCCTGGGTAGGCTGAAAAGTGTGATTCCCCAATAATTGGAACACACTCTCTGGTCCACCTTTATAAAAAGGGGGACTACCACCCCGGTTTACCAATTCAGAGGTACAGCCCCCGCTGACCACGCGCTGTTGCAGAGACATGTCAACCGAGACAATCCTACAGCATCCAGAGCCATGAGATATTCAGAATGGATCTCATCCAACACTGGAGCCTGGACCACCGAGGAGCTTTTTGACTACCTCAGTGACCTCCACTCCAGTAATGGTCAGACCCCGTCCAAACCCCCAGGGTCTTCTTCCTCCACGGAGGGCGTGTTGGTGGGATTGAGGAGGTCCTCAAAGTATTCCTTTCACCTCCCGACCACATCCCCAGTCAAGGTAAGCAGCTCCCCACCTCGACTGTAAACAGTGTTTGTGGAGAACTGCTTCCCCCTCCTGAGGCGTCGGATGGTGGTCCAGAACCTTTTTGAGGCCAATCGGTAATCACTCTCTAGGCCCTCACTAAACTCCTTCCACGCCCGAGATTTTACATCGGCGACAGCTTTGGCTGCAGCACATTTGGCCTGCCAGTACCTGGCTGCTGCCGTGGGAGATCCACAGGCCAATAAGACTCAATAGGCCTCCTTTTTCAGCTGGACGGTCCCCATCGCCACAGGTGTCCAACACCGAGATCGGGGGTTACTGCCATGACAAGCTACGTCATCCTTCCGGCCACAGCTATGGGCTGCCGCCTCAGCAATGGAGGCCCAAAACATGGCGCATTTGAATTCCATGTCACCCGCCTCCTCAAGGACGTGGTTGTAGCTCTGCCGGAGGTGGGAGTTAAAGGCCTCTCAGACAGGAGACGTTCCCGGCAGACCCTAATTACATGCTTGGGCCTGCCAGGTCTGGAAGGCAGCCTCCTCCGCCATCAAAGACAGCTCACCGCCATGAAGTGATTCGTTGACGGCTCAGCTCCCTTCTTCACCTAAGTGTCCAGAACATGCGGCCGCGAGTCCGGTGACATGACTACAAAGTTGATCATCGAACTGCAACCTTGGGTGTCCTGGTGCCAAGTGCACTTATGGACAAACTTATGTTTGAACATTGTGTTTGTGATAGACAAACTGTCTGTGTGAAAAGGGTCTAATGGTTTGCTTTTGGGCATACCATAAATGTACATGGTGTCTCGACAATGGACAGCTATATGTATGTCTATATTAACTATAAACCATAACATGTCCAAGAAGAATTTGTTTACATGTACTTAGTAATAAGTAATGATCCATGGTGAGAAAAATCCACCTGACAGACTGGTGTGACCAGCTGAAACATTGCCTGAGCAGCCTTATGGTAAGTTAGCACAAATAAGAAGCCACCCCAAATCCGCCAGACATCACAGTGCCACTAGTGTTTCAAGTCAACATGGAGTGGACAATTCAGCTCAATGGCTTGTTAATTTTCCATATTGCTTATAGTATTAAAAGTTCATTTTGCAGTGATAACCCTTTCTTAAACAGTTTTGGCACCACCACTAATTGACCAAATACCTCTCATGTTTCACATCATGAAACCTGATGGGTATTTCAGTACAGTGAAATGGCAGGACTACTAAAATGCTGTAAAAAGTAATAGAGAGCCTGGTCTCGATAATATTGATGGAAAGTTGATTAAAATGATTAACAACAATACTGTACAACCAATACGGCATATTTTGAGATTAATTTGAATGAACATATCTTCTCTGAAGCATTCAAGATTGCTAAGGGTATTCGACACAGAACCATCCTATTCTCATATTTCTCCGACAATGGTCTTGTTTCAACCCCTATATAGGGATGGTCAGTGGCAGGAAAAATCCACCTGACAGAATGGTGTGACCAGCTGAAACATTGCTTGAGAAGAACTGTCAGCACATCAACACATTTGAACTGCCTTAACAGAGATGGTGGATAATTAGTTAATTCATACTCATGGAAAGAAAATTGTTCTTGAACTTTTACCTAATGTCAATGCAGCAGTGATATAACTGACTACAATGGTTTATTGAGTAAACTTTTAGCATATGACTTTAGGTTTAAAAGGCTGTCAAGTGGATAAAATGTTATTAAAAGTTAACAAATATAATGCAACCTTTAACTAAAGTTTTTTTTTTTTTGTTGCTACAAATAAGACTAAATGTGAAATTTCTCTGTAGAGCTGCCTCTGCAAGTTTTTTTGTTTTTACAAATGATTTACTGTAGCATTGAGGATGTCATCAATGAATGTGTGATTGTACATTATCTAGGTCTACTCACAGTTTAAGCTGAAAGATATGTTACAAAATTCATGGAACTTGTGTCTCACTGGGATGAAAAAGTCAAGTATGGATTTTAACTCAAGATGCAATGAAATGATCTGTCTACATTTTCTCAATTAAGGGAGCAATTTTTAAACAGGCTAATGAAGTTAAGCTTCGAGGTGTCATCCTGAATGAACAGCTTACCTGGTCATTTAATGTTGATAAATTAGTAGCAAAAACGTCTGTGTCTGTTGTGAGGAGGTGGGCTTATTTCCTGACTGATCTCTCAGCCAAACAGGTCATAAAGTCTGTCATTTGAGCCAACTCGACCAGTAGTAGTAGGCCTCTGTCTGTCTTAAGGGACTGTGGAGCGGCGCTTTGGCTGGTGTCTCGTCTGGTGGTACAAGTTCGGGTGGTCAGCCCGATCCGGGAGTGGCAGTCCCTTCTGCATTTGGTCTCGAGGAAGACTGTAGATGGTCTGCCTCTTGGTCTCTGAATGTTCTGCAAGTGCGGCATCGAACTTGGCGAGACCTGCTCTGACTGTTGGAGGACTGTTGTTGATTTTTCATCAGGGTTGACTCCTGAAGCCTTTCCCATGTGTGGGTATAGCCACAAGGCAGTGAAGGTTTGGAATCAGTGTTTACCTTCACTTAGACAGGCTGCAATGTTATGGTAAATAACTAACACAAGGGAAACATGCTAATGTTATCACAGGAACACAAAGGAAACATGCTAATGTAAACACACTAACACAAAAGAAACATGCTAATTTATCACACTAAAACAAAGGAAACATGCTAGTGTAAACACACTAACACAAAGTAAACACACAACCCACTAACACAAAAGAAACATGCTAATATAATCACACTAACACAATGGAAACATTCAGTTCATTTTCTGTAACCGCTTAATCCTAATTAGGGCCGTGGGGAGGCTGGCACCCATCCCAGCTGACTCCGGGCAAGGGTAGAGTACACCCTGGACAGCTCGCAAATATAATAATTGATAGATTTTCTTTTTCTATTTAACAAACCCATTGAACAAATTCTCTGAGATGAAATGAGAAACATACATTAAAAAGAACTTGATTCTAAAGGGAAACCCATCATCATCTTGGTTAACCGAAAGTTATCAGCTGCTTCTGATGGAGACTTAAGTGTGACTGCTCAAAATAGTGAGAAATATGAGACACTCTGATTATGGGAGCTGGACTTTAGTTCAGTCTTCAGTAAGCAAAAAGCTAATGGTAGGAGAACTACTTAGAAGAACCCCCTTCATTCTTGGAACACTGATTGGTGAGGTGAGTCAACAGTTTGCCATCTGACTGTTAGCTAAAAGCAATATTGTTTACTGCCTGAATTAACACTTCACTTTGTCTGCTATTCCACTGGACATTTAGAATGAAAGTATTGACATTTTGTTTGACACTAGTGATTTCATATATATAAATGATTCATATACAAATGTGCAGTCCAATAAAGCAGTGCAATTCTACATGCAGTATATAAAGTGGGTAAGAATGATTATATAAAAATTGTGGTTGATTTTTGATTTCATAAATAAAATAATATGAAATACTGTCTGCTACCATTATGGACGATTATTTAATGTGTGCATTATTATAACTGTATGAAACTACAGAGTCAAAGCATGACTGTAAATAAATCAATTGTGTTAGAAAATTTTATCATTTACAGTCACCATAAAACGATAAAGAGAGGTTAAGCAAGTCAATATGATAACGCTGTGTTATAAGTGTACTGTGTGATCACACTCATAAAACAGCTGTGGAATTAAAAATGCAAACGTCATGATAATTTTCTCTTGGATTGCATTTTGAAGATTTACAACCTGAAACTGAAATACTGAATAAGGAACTGGGATTACATGTCATCTATAAATAAAAGGTTGTCATTTTAAAGTGGCATTTAAAGGGGAATTTAGTTTTCAATACAGTTTCAAAATTATTCCCAAGTAAAATAATTTCATTCCATTTTAAACAATGTTTTTAATGATTTTCTAAAATGTAATATAAGTGTTGTTGAGTGATTCTTCTTCTTCTTTTCCTTTCGGCTTTTCCCTTCAGGGGTCGCCACAGCGAATCATCTGCCTCCATCTCACCCTATCCTTTGCATCTTCTTCTCTTACACCAACGACCTTCATGTCATCCTTTACCACATCCATGAATCGTCTCTTTGGTCTTCCTCTAGGCCTTTTGCCTGGTAGTTCCAGCCTCAGCATCCTATTACCAATATACTCACTATCCCTCCTCTGTACATGTCCAAACCATCTCAATCTAGCCTCTCTGACTTTGTCTCCAAAACGTCTTACATGTGCTGTCCCTCTGACGTGCTCATTCCTAATCCTATCCATCCTCGTTACTCCCAAAGAGAACCTCAACATTTTCATCTCTGCTACCTCCAGCTCTGCCTCCTGTCTTTTCCCCAGGGCCACTGTTTCTAACCCATACAGCAT
The DNA here is from genome assembly GCA_024760905.1 of Plotosus lineatus. Taxonomy (NCBI): domain Eukaryota; kingdom Metazoa; phylum Chordata; class Actinopteri; order Siluriformes; family Plotosidae; genus Plotosus; species Plotosus lineatus. The sequence continues at coordinate 36,375,087 of CM045730.1, read as the reverse complement.
CGTTGGTCTCAACACCGTCTTGTACACTTTTCCTTTCATTTTTGCCGATACCCTCCTATCACACATCACACCGGACACTTTTGATAAATCACAAAGTTAGTAAACTGTGAATTTTATTAACTTAAGCTGTCACCAGATTTACATAGAGATAACATCCCCACCCCCACCCCAAAAACCCCCAAAACAATTAAGTATTATGAATGATAATTAAAGAGTCATATGAGTGAATATAAAATTTTAAAATGCAAATATAAAACTATCTGAGAAAGAATTGGGCAGCGTAGTAATCAAAAATGTAATATTGACCATTCAAGAATTTAAGCAGCTTTATAACTTGTGATTATATAATTATTTTAATACTGACTGTGACTGGATTGATTACAATGTGAAACATGGTACAACCTACTCCTAACACCAGGGGGCACAATTAACTTTAGTGAATTGTTTCATTTAAAGTGATTTTTACTGCATGGTGAATGTGTTTTTGGTGCTTAGTAAATATTCATGTGTTTTGAGCAAACCTTAAAAATATGCATAATCAAAGTAATTATTAAAAAAACATAATGGTGCAAAATGATCGTGAAAAAAATCTGTTTTGGCTACATCTTGCATGTGTGTTTGATAATATTATTGTGAAGAAATCAATGGCCACTTGGGTGACCATGGTAACAGGGCAAATTGTTTTCTGACATGTCATTTAGATTGCAGTGTTTGATCAACACAGCAAGGCCTGAATCGGTAGCTTTCTATTGTGCACATGTGTACACCCATACTCTATGAAAACACACAATACAAATTTATTATTCGCACAGTCTTACCGCCTAAAAATAAATACGAATAAGCAAAAACAAACAAACAAACAAACAAAGAAATAAATGCTGTCCTGAAGTGAACCTGACCCACAAATAATCAAATAACAACCTGTAATGAAAGAGCCTTGTGTAATATACAGAGGAGGAAGATGGAGACACTAAGCTCAGTAAAATGAATCCCTGCTTGTCTTTTCCTCATCTGATCAGACTACTGTATTTATTTTAATATTTTATAATGTGATTTACAAAAATGTAAATATATGTATTACTTTCAATAATGTACAAGCTCTTGATAATTTATTTCTACCACACAGCTGATAGTTTGTGGTGAATGTCCTTGTGTGTCCAGCTGAGTAGGGCTCCACTCAGTTTCAATGAGTGTGTGGAGTTAATTTCTTTAATTCATTTAAAGGTTTCTGTTATGTTATACCTGGGAAGGCTCATGTATCTGAAATTGGACCAGGCTGAAGCAACACCTCAACATATAAGCACTGACTCAGTTTAAACAGGGTTGCCAGTAGTTTTAGAGACAAGCCTTACAATGGACCCCCTGCTTGTGTGAAGAGCCATAATTATCAAAAATGACTCATTTCAAATATACAACAGGCTGCATAAGAGTACACTTGGTAGGAGATTCGTGCCCCATAAATCACCCCAATAAAGTTACATAAGGCATTTTAGTACCAGCCAATGAGCTCAAAGTCTGGCACAGTGGTGCAGTGGTTTGTACTTGGTTTGTACTTGTGGCTCACAGCAAGAGGTGTACAGTGTTTCAGCCTTTTGCTCGGTGAGGTTTTATGTGGCGTTTACATACTCAACAAATGAATTAATAAATAATACATTGTATAGAAATTACAGTAAGATTTGATACATTTTATATTTACAGTAGAATTTGTTTATTATCTATTAGTTAAAAAATGTTACTCAAAGATTTTCTGAAACATTTCATTTTAGGAAAGCACAAAATTACTATAGTTCTTATACAGTAAATGACTATAATCACTTATTTCCAACATCAACAGCTCAACAGACCACAGAGGGCCAACACAATCAAATAGCCTAATGCGTCTCTCATGGGAAGATACCAGAGAACCCAAAGGAAACCAATTCAAGCATGGGGACAACAAGAAAACTTCACACTAAATGACCCCTGCTGAGCTTGGAGCCCAAACCCAGGACCTTCTTAGTGTTAGGTGGAACTGCTCACCAAATGCGATATTCCAGATGAAATACCTACAAGTTATAACTTTAATTATACACAACCTGATCAACTGAAGCAACGAGGCCCTTTCTCTTCTATTAAAACTATTGAAGTTCATGCTTGTAGTTCTGTACATGATAATTGCACCCTGACCAATATTTGGCATGAATTCTATAACAACGATGTCTTAAAAAGATCCCATTCATATTCAGAATAAACTCCTGGCTTTGCCCCTGTATACTTATTAAACTTGGTACATCCTTACACTAATTCCCACATGTTAAAGTTGAGTGAGACATGATTTCTCATGATTCTCATATATGAGTTTTAGAGTTTTCAGTGTTGTTGCTTTGAAATGATATTATTTCCTTCTTAAAACCCTCAGACAAATTTTCCTTTCTTCATTTGACATCATACCTTTTAATTTTGTTTTTCCCTTAATAATTTTAATTTCATTCAATTTTTTATCTGATTGGTCAAGCATTTTCTTGAAGTAAGATACTGTACAAATTAAAACTTATATCAAACCACAGCTAGGATTATTGTATGATAAAGAAACAGATGGTAGCAGCAAGCGGTAAGATGATTATAAAGTACATACCTTCCCAATGTTGTCGACTCTCACATGTTCATGAAATAAGTAGAAAACGGGACATAATAGCCACATGCTTTCTGATTCTGCATGGGGCTTGCAACACTCTCAGATACAGAGTATGTTCATAACAAGTGGCCCTATGTAAGACAGATGGAAAAATGAATGAAGATCAGTATTCAATTTTTCCATTGACAAGATTCCGACTCATGTGAGGAGTGAGAGAAAGGATGAGTCTGGCATTCAACTGTGGGAGGAAATCAAACTACCCGGAGGAAACCCACAAACACACAGAGATTAAACCCAGGACCTTCTTGGCGTGAGGCAGACATGCTAGCCACAACACCACTGTGATACCTTCATTGCTGATGCATGCATTTTGATACAACAGACATAACATTACTCTAATTGATTCTGAATTCAGTAACTATTGTCAAGTTCCTTTGAAAGTAATTAGTACTTTTACCATTTGGTAAACATCCTAACATACACTGAATAGCCTATTACAGTATTACTGAAAGCTTTACAAATTACACTGATAATTCAGAGGATGAACAATTTTTGTTAGTTTTATCTTTCCTGGTAACACAGAGAACTGCTCATTATAAAACCGATACGACAAGAGTGGTGTCAGTGCCTCACTACTTCTTCTTTTCCTTTCGGCTGTTCCCTTCAGGGGTCGCCACAGCAAATCATCTGCCTCCATCTCACCCTGTCCTCTGCATCATCTTCTCTTACTCCAACGACCTTCATCCAGAAAACTCTTCTTTGGTCTTCCTCTAGGCCTTCTTCCTGATAGTTCCAAACTCAGCATCCTACTACCAATATATTCGCTATTCCTCCTCTGTACTTGTCCAAACCATCTCAATCTAGCCTCTCTGACTTTGTCTCCAAAACATCTTACATGTGCTGTCCCTCTGATGTACTCATTTCTGATCCTATCCATTCTCGTTACTCCCAGAGAGAACCTCAACATTTTCATCTCTGCTACCTCCAGCTCTGCCTCCTGTCTTTTCCTCAGCGCCACGGTTTCTAAACTATACAACAGCACTGGCCTCAACACCGTCTTGTACACGTTCTTGCCGATACTCTCCTATCACACATCACACCGGACACTTTTCTCCAACCATTCCAACCTGCCTGCACACGCTTCTTTACCTCTTTTCCACACTCTCCATTGCTCTGGATTGTTGAGCCTAAGTACTTAAAATCCTCCACCTTCCTTATCTCTGCTCCCTGTAACCTCACCGTTCCTCTTGGTTCCTTCTCATTCACACACATGTACTCTGAGTTACTGAGGCTAACCTTCATTCCTCTCCTTTCCAGGGCATACCTCCACATCTCGAGATTTTCCTCCACTTGTTCTCTGCTCTCACTACAGATCACAATGTCATCTGTAAACATCATAGTCCATGGAGATTCTTGTCTAACCTCGTCTGTCAGCCTGTCCATCACCATCGCAAAAAAGAAGGTGCTCAGAGCTGATCCTTGATGCAGTCCCACTTCCACCTTGAACTCTTTGGCCATGCCGACAGCACACCTCACCACTGTCTTACATGTCCTGCACCACTCTAACATACTTCTCTGCCACTCCAGACTCCCTCATGCAAAACCACAGTTCTTCTCTTGGCACCCTGTCATATGCTTTCTCCAGATCCACAAAAGCACAATGCAGCTCCGTCTGACCTGTGTACTTATCTATTAACATCCTCAAAGCAAACACTGCATCTGTGGTGCTCTTTCTTGGCATGAAACCAAACTGTTGTTCACAAATGCTGACTTCTGCCCTTAATCTAGCTTCCACTATTCTTTCCCATAACTTCATCGTATGGCTCACCAGCTTCTAGCCACAACTCTGCACGTCTCCCTTGTTCTTAAAAATGAGCACCATCACACTTCTCCTCCATTCCTCTTGGCATCCTTTCGCTCTCTAAGACCTTGTTGAATGTTCTTGTCAGAAAGTCTTCTGCTACCTCTCCTAGACACTTCCATACCTCCACCGGTATATCATCAGGACCAACTGCCTTTCCACTCTTCATCCTCTTCAGTGCCCTCCTCACTTCAACCTTACTAATCTTTGCTACTTCCTGCTCCTCAATGGTCACCTCATTCATCAGCTCTTCAAAGTATTCATTCCATCTTCCCAGCACATTTCTGTCATCAGGCAATACATTTCCCTCTCTGTCCTTTATCACTCTAACTTGCTGCATGTCCTTCCCATCTCGATCTCGCTGTTGTTCCAGCCTGTATAAATCATTTTCTCCCTCTTTACTGTCCAACCTAGCATACAAGTCATCATACGCCCTCTGTTTGGCCTTTGACACTGCTAGTTTCACCTTACACTGTGTCTCCCTGTACTCCTGTTTACTCTCTTTGGTCCTGTCAATGTCCCACTTCTTCTTAGCTAACCTCTTCCTTTGTACACACTCCTGCACTTACTCATTCCACCACCAAGTCTCCTTATCTACTGTGCTTCCAGAGGACACACCAGGTACTCTCCTACCTGTCTCCCTAATCACATTTGCCGTGGTTGTCCAGTCATCTGGGAGCACTTCCTGACCACCCAAAGCCTGTTTCAACTCCTCCTTGAAGACAACATGACACTCTTTCTTTTGCAGCTTCCACCACTTTGTCTTCTGCTCTGCATTTGCCTTCTTCACTTTCCTCACCATCAGCATCATCCTGCACACCACCATCCTATGCTGTTTGGCAACACTCTCACCCACTACTACTTTGCAGTCACTGACTTCCTACACAAGATGTAGTCTACCTGTGTGCTCCTACCTCTGCTTTTATAAGTCACCCTATACTCCTGTCTCTTCTGGAAGAAAGTATTCACCATGGCCATTTCTATCATTTTTGCAAAATCGATCAACATCTGTCCTTCTGTGTTCCTGTCCTGGATAGCAAACGTGCCCATCACTTCCTCATCCCTTCTGTTGCCTGCACCAACATGTCCATTGAAGTCTGCACCAATGACCACTCTTTCACCTCTGGGGGTACTCTGCATGACTTCATCTAAGTCACTCCAGAATCTCTCCTTCACTTCTAGCTCACATCCTGCCTGTGGGGCATAAGCACTAACAACATTGAACATCAAACCTTCAATTTCTAACTTCAGACTCATCGCTCTGTCTGACACTCTTTTCACTTCTTGAACATTCCTGACAAACCCCTCCTTCAAGATGACTCCTACTTCATTTCTCTTCCCATCCACGCCATGATAAAACTGCTTAAACCCTGCTGCTAAGCTTCTAGCTTTGCTACCTTTCCACCTGGTTTCCTGAACACACAGTATGTCCACCTTCCTCCCCTGCATCATGTCAGCCAGCTCTCTATCTTTTCCTTTCATAGTTGCAACATTCAAAGTCCCTACTCTCAGTCCTAGACTCATGCCTTTCCTCTTCTCTCTCTGCCTACGGACACGCCTCCTGCCTCTCCTTCTTCGACCAACAGTCGTCCAATTTCCACCAGCACTCTGTTGGTTAACAGCACTGATGGCGGTCGTTGTTAACCTGGGCCTTGACCGATCCGGTATGGAGGTAATATTTGTGATTTGCATGTTAAATTTTGCATTGGTTTTACGTTGAATGCCCTTCCTGACACAACCCTCTGAATTTATCCGGGCTTGGGACCGGCGTGAGGGAGAGACACTGGTTTGTGCCCCCCCTCCCACGGCTGCGTTTGTGACGGTGTCAGTGCCTCACTACCTGCTTCACAAATGACTCAGGGGAATGACAGGGGATGCAACACTAATTTTGTAACCCTTGTTTCACCCACTACACATCTCTGAAAGCACAAGGTGATGGATCTCCTCCCAAAAGGATCCCGTTTCCCTCCTATCTAGACTGTGCATCTTAGTTGGAGACTGATGTGGAGGCCAATCAGGTCTCCTAGCCACACCTTTGTTCCCAGTCAAAGAGACAAACGAATCATTTAAACTTTATCTGATCATCTGGAGATACAAAGCCATAGTAACTCTTGACTTACTGATATTGGGCATTACTACACACCACTCCTTAGATCCACAAAACCTTTTACCGAAGTCCCATGAAGCTGTGGATTTCATGACTAATTTTCTCCAGTCCTTTTGAACAACCCTATATAGTCACGATGTAGCAGATACAGTTCTCTCTATATGTCCCTCAAAGTCCCTCTCTAATAAATGTTCCAGACATTCATGAATGAACTGCTTCTTCCTCTTTTCCTTTCGGCTTTTTGCCTTTTTCAGGGGTCTTTACAGCAAATCATCTGATTCACATGTTTGATTTGGCATAGTTTTTTATGTCGGATGCCCTTCCTGACACAACCATTTAGCAAAGGACAGAAACACGCTGACGGCTATGCAGCTACTCTTTACAAAAGTCAGCAATGGTTCTTTTACATGAACCGCTCACCATAGACAGTGAGAGACATGGCCGGTTTTTGATAACCCAGTTAGCTGCACTGGGGGGGACAGTGACAATCTTGTGGAAAGTGGGACTCGAACTCCCAACTTTGGGTTAGCGATCCATCCCCCCCATGAATGAACTGAATTTTGCCATTATCCACCTCATATGGAGCTTGTATGCCGACCTGTAGCTAGAAAGTTGCTCAATACAGGGATCCCTCACTTTCCGTAGTTAATTGGGACCGAGATCCCCTGTCAAGTTCCGCGAAGTAGGATCGACCCCCCCTGACTGACATATACGTACATGTACATTATATGTGCATATAATATCAATAAATACATATTCAATGCTATAAATGCTTATAATAACAATTAAACATTTAAAAAATAATGCATAAGATATAAATAAAATATAAATGCACACACATAGAGATGCACGCACATGCACTCAGATGCACACATCACAAAAATGTAAGTAGTTTTGATGGGCGGTTTTGTTTTTTTTTGTTGTTTTTGTTTGCTTGGAGTTTTAATTTCCTTATTTTTTTTAATTTCCTTATTTTTTTAATTTGATGAATATCTAAAAAAAATGCACTGAAGCCACATGAATTGAAGCGCAAAGTAACGAGGGATCCCTGTACTATAATAATTCATTTTTAATCTGTATTTTACTGTCCATGTTGATAGTTTTGATAACTGCTTTGCTTGCTGGTTCTTTTTAATTTATTTTTTAATGTTGTTTACATATTTCACGCTTTTACTTAAATGCTTTTATAGTTTCTATTGATTCTATTCCAGTTTGGTGATTGTTTTGCGTGCTGTTTTGAACACTTGAGCTCGCTATCCAATTAGTGTTAGAGTTATTGTTAAGGTCAGGGTTAGAGTTATGGGATGTTTATCAAACATGGTAGGCTAAGGTTAATTTTGTGTTTGAAAAGCCATTTAAGTAGCAATCTGCAAGTTTTCATCAGGTCATCATATAATAAAGGCAAATTGGGAAAAAAACTCGCATGAAATGCTTTCATGAATTCATGTGTTTTCTTTGCTCTGTCAAATAATGGGAAGGTTATAAAAAGCGGTTTAACCACAAACAATTACAGTTACATTCTTGAACAGAGATTCTGGTACCATTTTACTGGTACTTTAAACTTTCATGCAAAAACTTTGACTAAAATTGCATTACAGCAAATTAAATGACAGCAGCAGACAATAGCAAGGAGCTTAGCAACAAACTAGCCAGAGAGAAATAGCAAGTGGCTCGGGAACAAGCTAGTGAGTGTACAAAAGTGATATCTTAGGTTGTGTAAAAGTGTATCACATAATCATGTTCTCTGGTGCACATACTGTTTTATATAACTGTACAATGGTGCTTTATTTTTCTATGTTTTGCTATACTTAAATGTTTGTTGAGAATAATCAAATGGAATGCTTAAGGGGCCATTCTTCATGTCTGTTGTAAAAGTGTACACTTAAACAGAAGTGCATGCTGGGTACCCGTGACACACAGAGCCTTTCACTGTTAGTGTGACCTTCAACAGACTCAACAGTTTCTAGCTGTAGATTACTTCGAGGTCAGGAGGTGGGGGGTGTTTGGGGATTGTGATGCTCCCGAAAAGAGCCCAGATTTATCGCATCCTGTTGAGATAACAACGCATCAAAGACCCAGTCACAAACCCGGAAGGAGGAACCTGCTCTGCAGCCCTTAAAAGCACCCCCCCCCCGCGAGGGAGACCTCAGACCTTAACTAGCGTGTCTTTTATGCATGTTTGTTGGGTCTCCGTCCTCTGCAGACGACGCAATAAAGCTTCTCATATTCAACTCAAAACCAGTCTCCAGTCGTCTTCTTCCACATTCAACGGATCTTAACAGTTTTAAACAGAAGGCAGCAAAAAAAAAAAAAAAACAACTTCTTGCAGCATTGCAAAACTTTTCTGTTCACAGAGAACGGGGATTATGAGTTACAGTGATCAGTGGTCTGAAATTTAAAGTCAATGGGGTGGTTTCATTTATTTTTACTAATTGTAGTGGGCAGTTAGAAGTTGTTCTCTCCTCTTATGATCTTATGAATGGCCACAATTCGCTAGTGTCACTGTGATTGACAAGAAGAGAGCCTATGACACCTTTCCAGCAAGCCATTCTTTCATTCATTCATCCATTCATTTTCTGAATTGCTTAATCCTAATTAGGGTCACAAGGAGGTTGGTGCCCATCTCAGCCGACTTTGGGCAAGGGCAGGGTACACCCTGGGCAGCTTGCCAGGCCATTGCAGGGCCCAAAAAAGACAGCATGGACAAATTTTCTCACATTATCCCCATCCATGGATGTCAGTGGTATTTTTGGGGCCTTTATTAATGATTTCTTGACAATCAAGTGAATGCTGTGTACTGAGTTTGGACCTGCAGGTGTTTTTGATAATCAGTGTTGGCTGTCAGACATGGGCTTGAACTTCTGACATTTCAAAGCATTTCAGTTTATGAACCAGAGACTGGAAAAGGAAGTTAGGAGGGAGAGCTTAAACTTTATTACAGCGATTTACTTTTGGATCTGTGAAACAGAGATCAGTGCCATAATTGGATGTCTACAGTATCTAATCTCTGCCAGTGTCCATTGGTGGGGATGTGTCAGGCCATGGAAGCTTCAAGATCTGTTTTTTTTTAGAGTGATGCATAGCTTTTCTGCTCTCACACATCCATACAACTTTTACACACAGCTCATATCAAAAACAACATTGATGAATGGCAAATTTGCAATCTTTCCACAGATTGTTTAACACTTCATTGTTAAAAGCCGAATCAGTAAAAATCAAATGACGGTGATTATGAAATTCCCACAGAGTTTCATGCAGATAGTTAAAATGACACTGTGGGTGAAATATAACATCATGAAGCTTGCAGTGAATGTCACAAGATGAATGACCATATGTGCTAGGAACAGCGTCCAAAACATTACAGCAGGCCAGGAAGTTTCAATATAACACTGCTGTCAGGTAATAACCCCATATGTCCAAAAACGTCACATAATCCTTAAACTAAAGGTCACTATGATTAAAACTAATTCTATATATTTTACTCATTTAAAGCTTTATCTTTTCTTGCTCTTATCTTCTTCTTTTCCTTTCGGCTGCTCCCTTCAGGGGTCGCCACAGTGAATCATCTGCCTCCATCTTCATGGAAGTCATATTAATGATTCGGATGTTTGATTTGGCATAGGTTTTTATGTTGGATGCCCTTCCTGACACAACCCCTTTAGCAAGGGGCAGAAACACACTGACTGCTATGCAGCTTCTCTTTTTACGAAAGTCAGCAATGCTTCTTTTACATGAACCTCTCACCATAGACAGTGAGAGACATGCCGGCCTTTGATAACCCAGTTAGCTGCACTGGGGGGGACAGTGACAACCCTGTGGAGAGTGGGACTCGAACCCCCAACCTTAGGATAAGTGATCCAGCGCCCTTCACCACCAGGCCACCACTGACCCCACATTTCTTGCTCTATATATTCTATTAAAACCTAAAACTTGAAATGTGTAAACATGTCTAGAAATAATTTTAATAATGCTTATATTTGGTGCATTATATTCTGGTAATTGGAGAAAAAAGATGTACAAATATGAGCACATTCAAAATATTTTCATTTACTTTGATGAAAGGAAAGCTAACTGAAATTATATGAAATGTTTTGATGTTCAGTGATTTCAGTATGCAAATTCTGGTATGGTGACTATCCTTGTTCTTATAAACATACAATTCTAGTCAAAACTTTGGACACACAAGTAAATGCATGTCTGAATAGCACCAAGACAACAACAACAACAACAACAACAACAACAACAACAACAACAACAACAATAATAATAATAATAATAATAATAATAATGTGGGGCCGGTGGTGTAGTGGTTAGGGTGCTGTGCTCATGATCGGGAGGTTGTGATTTCGAATCCCACTGAGACCCTCACTGTGCTAAGACCCCTAGGTAAGGGCTCAACCACAAGTGTGCTTCTGTTCACCCAGCAGTATACATGGGTACCAGTAAAAATATACTGGGAAGGTAACCTGCAATGGACTAGCGTCCCATCCAGGAGGAGTTCAACTCCTGGTCGCTTCACGTTACAGGAACCGGGGATAAGCACCGGCCTGATGAGCCACTAGGCTCGGGTGTAAAAACCCAACAGACTTTACCTACCAATAATAATAATAATAATAATAATAATAATAACAATAATAAAGGCTCATGATGACATACAACAGACAGTGGCTTACAGTTGAGTCGTAGGTATTGCATAGACTTCCTGATTCAGTTTTACATTTATTTTTGTTTAGCAGTCATGTCAAGAAAGTAGATCCCAAACACTTGACTGCTTTAAACATATTTCACCAAATAAATATTTCACCCTCGTTAATACAGCACCGGCAACATAACTGAACAAATGACACATAAATGGAAATTTTGTCCTAATTTTCATAATTTAAATAAAAAACATAAAATCCATCTGTGATTTAAAATTGTAAGTATACTCTTACATTTACAGTATTATATCTTTAGGTCATTAAATTTAGAATCAAATGTTTCAGATCAGGTGCCAGTGATTCAAACGTCCTGCAGGTGGACCCTACGTTCCTTAAACCTCACATCTAGGATTCAGTGTTTTCTTTGGTATTAAAATGTGTGTTGTTATCAAGCTCAGATCTAAAACACTCACTAAGGATCTAAGAAAAAAAATGTTGAGACTTCGTGGTCTAGAAAGAGATTTAAAATGATCTGTAATTTATGAAATGGAAAAAGCCAATTGGGAATAATAAAAATAAAAAGCCTTTGCTATCCAAAAAGAACATTAGTACCGTTATATTATACACAGTTTGTACATTAACATATAGGAAAAGACGTACCCTTGTAGATTATGGACAGATGATGATATGTTGAGAATAATTATAGCTTGAATGGTTTACACAGGTGCAGCTAACTGGGTTATCAAAGGCGGGCCATCTCTCTCATTGTCTATGGTGAAAAGCATGTAAAAAAACCATTGCTGACTTTCGTAAAGAGTACCTGCAAAGTCGTCAGCATATTTCTGTCCCTTGCTAAAAAGGGTTGTGACAGGAAGGGCATCTGACGTAAAAACCTCTGCCAAATCAAACGTGCGAATCAGATGATTCGCTGTGGCGACTCCCGAGTAAAAGGGAAAAAGCCGAAAGGAAGACAGACAGAATGGTTTACACATGTGCAGGACAAACACAGCTTTGTAGTAACATTGTCAATTTAATGGTGTGAGATGCTTTGACATTTGGTGGCAGAAGTGGGACAGCCAGTTGAAAGCACAGGTTTTAGGGTGGAGCTTTTGTACTTTTCCAGGTTTTTCCTACGTTTGACAGAGCTGTAGCTTCCCTTTGCAGATTTGGCTTCCCTTCTTTGGTCTGATGTGAGGTAGCAGCAGGTCTGATAGGTCAGATGGAAGGAGGAAAGTTCCCAGCAAGAACAGTGCTTCAGAAAAATCCAACACTAGTTCCAGCTTTTACAGTTGGGAGTGCATGAACACACCACCCCAGTCTCTGGACCCCTGCAAGCTGAGCTTGAACTACCACATCCCAAGTCACAGTGATGGAAGAAAAGAATAGATATAACAATGGAAGCATGTACACGTGCATGAATGATATGAATGGTACAAATGGTACTGGTATGATGTGGTATGAATGGGAGGGAAGGTTCAGCAGGGGACTGAACTCAGTAGAGACAGCTGTTGGGAAGAAGATGTTCCTAAACCTGCTGGTTTTTGTTTGAATTTTGAAGGCTTCTGAAATGCTTTCTGCAGGGAGGAGCTGAAAGAGTCTGTTGGCAAGATGAGGAGTCCCTGAAAATGCTGTGTGCACAATTCCAAACAATGTCATTGAAATGCACCAGAATGACCCTACACTTGCCCGTCTTTTGCAGAGGGTCGTCAGTTGAGTTGATATTTAGCTTTTGTTAATTTTCTTTTCAGTAATGATATATTTTGTTGATTTTTTAAGGGCCCTGTAATTATTTATTTATTTATTTATTTATTTTGTGGAAATAAATTAATACATTTTGGAGATTTAAACCGGTGTTTTTTGGTACGTGGCTGTTTCATTCCACAACATTCGGAATTTACGATTAATTAAATGAAACATCATACATTTGTTGCTTGCATGAGTAATTTCCCATTGGAAGAATATTTTTATCTGCAATTATAGCTTCAGGTCTTTGAAGATAGGTCTCTTTCAGCTTTGCACATCTGGATCTTCCATTCTTTTTTCAAAATTGCTTCCTTTAGACTGGGCTGAAACAGTTCTATCAATGGCTTACCACCAGTTCTCAAATAGACTGGGGTCTGGGCTTTGACTAAATCATTTGGGTTCTTACTTTTGGCTTTGGCAGTACACTCAGTGATGTTTTCCCACTAGAAGGTGAACATTCACACCAGCCTATAAATCTGGGCGAGACAGGAACAGGTTTTCTCCTTTCATGACCTTTCATGTCTCTCCATCAATCTGGCCTTCAATCTTAATTGGTTTCCCAGTCCTACTGATAAAAATGCATTAAGATGTCCCATCACTATTTAAAATCACATTCTCATGATAATGAGCAATATTAGTCTCATTAGACTTGAAAAAATTGTGGAATCTTCAGTATATCTTTTGGGAATAGTCCAAATATGATTTGCTATGGCTTTATTTCATATTGACTTTCTTCTAACATGAAGCCCACCTTCTCCCATATTGGCTGTGGATCTATCTAGTCAATGCAGACTTATCGTTGAATGTCGACTCTGATCAAAAATAATGGATTGAATGGTGGGTATGGTGATACTTCACAAGAACATACACTTGGAGTTATTTTGACAGCACTTCATTCATCCTGATGGTTTGTTTTTAGATTTGCTCTCCAACAAACTGTGGTGTTTCCACGAACAAGTGTATTTACAATGAGATCATGTGATACTCAAGTTGCACATGGTAGACTTTCATCAACTTATTATGTGACTTTTGATATCAACTTAGAATTTCAATTCAATTTAGAAATAATTTTCAAATAGAATTGAGTACCCCTTCAACCAATTTGCAGTCTATTTTGGATAGATTTATGGCATCTTATTACAATAACGATATAATATTTATTGAACTTGACCGGTGTCTGCAAACAGGAAGATATTTTGAAAAAAAAAAAAAAAAAAAAAAAAAAAAAAAATATATATATATATATATATATATATATATATATATATATATATATATATATATATATATACACACAATGGTCCTCATATGAGAATCCTACAAGGATATACACCTGGTGTAGTTGGCAGAAAATAAATTTCCTCATATGAAGATAGTGAGATCTCAAGAGGTTATGTCTGAGTACCAGTACACAACATTAAGCTGGAGGTTAATGCTAGAGAGTTAATACATACATTCACTGTGCTAAAAAAAAAGACTGAAGTCAAAACTAGGAATGATTCCATGACACACAATCAGAAAAAGGAAATATCAACCTAGGTTCTACTAATTGTGACTTCTTATTTTCACGTATAGATCTGACTACTTGCATAACAGAGTGGCTAAGTGCTTTGTAATGTCACTTCTCATCAAGAAGGTTCAGGGTCTGAACCTGATCTAAGGGTGGTGCTGTGTAGAGTTTGCATTTCGTTGCTGTGCCTTCATTTTTTTGTTTTTGCTGCAGGTATTCCAGTTTCTTCTAATACAGTAGTTCAAACCTAAGTAGATTAGCTGAACTGGCTATTCTAAATTAGTTTAAATGTGTGTGGGAATGGCTGTTTGTGTCTGTGTTAGCTAAAAGTCAGATGGGATTAGCACCGGCGTCCCTTGCAACCCTGACAGAAGCTTTGTAAATAAGGGATAGATGAATTGATGGACTTCATTTTTATTTAGATTTATTATTATTATTATTTAGCATGTAACTTACTAAACCTCACACTCACTTTCACTGAGGTTTGTAGCTAGCCATGATATCCCATTGGGACTGTGCTACAAATAGCAACACCCAGCTGCGCTCATGTGAGCAAAACCACAAACTCAAAATAAAGCCGAACAGGAAACATCACAAATACCATGTATGTACCACAGACATTTACCTATTATGCAAAATAAGACTAGCATGGCCCTGTGATGACCTGGCAAGCTGTCCCTCTTACAGAGCCCAAACACAAGAATGATATGATTTTAGTGTGAATGAAATGCTTTGCCTATGACATTAAGTTATCAGTTGTGTTAACTTTAAGAGAATTGCATTTCCCATTTGTTTAGATGTGGAAGCAGCTGCAGAAGCTGCAGAGCGAAGAGGAACTACTTCGATACGTATACAGTGCTTAAAAAAACGTATTGGCACACCTGTCACACTTTCATTCATTCACTCATTCATTTATTTTCTGAACTGCTTCATGGTAATTATAGTCGTGGTGATGCTGGCACCCATCTCAGCTAACTCTGGGTGGGGGCAGAGTTCACCCCGGACATCGCAGGGCAGAAACACTCTGACAGCTAAGCAGGCTAATGCTTATGAAAGTCAGCAAAGGTTCTTTTAAATTCCTGTCATCACAGACACTGAAAGACATGGCTGGACAGTTAGCTACGCTGGGGGGACAGCAATAATAACCCATTGATAGTAGAGCTTGAAACCTTAACACCCAACATCAGTAATCCAGCATCCTACCACTGGGCCACTAAGTCGTCCAGCATCCTACCATCAAGCCGCTTTTGCCCTCGATCACACTTATTGAAATGCAAATCATTCTGGATTCATAATTACAAAGGTAATGATTCCAGTCATTGACTGAGCTAGTGCAGAGATTATCTGAACCAAAAACAGAAATCTGGAATATTGGAGCTGAAAGACTGGAGTGGAAAAATATAAGATTTAATCAGTTTATGAATTGATCACACAAACATTTCCTCTATGGAGCATTTAGGGCCAGTTACGAAACGATTTCTGGCTAGGGAAACTGTGGAAAAAATATAAAAATTCTGCCATCATGAGTGTTTTGGTGTTAGAAAGCACAAAGAACGTTGTATTAAAATACCTTCTGAAATATTAATTCATTCATTTTCTGAACCGCTTAATCCTAATTAGACTCACAGGGAGGCTGGCACCCATCTCAGCTGACTCTGGGTGAAGGCAGAGT
Source organism: Plotosus lineatus (assembly GCA_024760905.1). NCBI lineage: Eukaryota > Metazoa > Chordata > Actinopteri > Siluriformes > Plotosidae > Plotosus > Plotosus lineatus. Next base: position 36,358,940 of record CM045730.1, on the reverse strand, counting down.
ACACCCTGGACAGCTCGCCAGGCCATTGCAGGGCATACACACGCTGACAGCTATGCAGCCTACTCTTGACGAAAGTCAGCGATGGTTCTTTTACATGCCTCTCACCAAAGATAGTGAGAGACACAGCCGGCCTTTGAGAACCCAGTTCGCTGCACTGGAGCCTTCTGATATCTTTAAAAAATAATCGCCTTTCATGTTAAAGTAATTCTTATTTTTTAAGTAACGAGCATAAAATGTGATTTGCAATCCATTCATCCACCGATCCATCCATCCATTTGCTGAACCGCTTTATCCTACTAGGATTGTCGTGAGGTTCGAATCTATCTCAGCCAAGTCTGAGAGAAGACAAGATAGCTTGTTAGTCCATCGCAGGTCAACACATATATGACCATTCATACTCTCACCTAGGTGCAATTTGAAAAAGCCAATTAGTTGAATGTGCATGCGAGTACCCGAAGAAAACCCAGGCAAACAGAAACTATGCAACTATGGAGCCCTTAGTGCTTAGTGATGATGATCCATATGGTCCTGAATATACAAATTCGGATTTCAAAAAAGTTGGGACACTATACAAACTATGAATAAAAACTGAAAACAATGATGTGGAAGTGCCAAATTTCAATATTTTATTCAGAATAAAACATAGATGACAGGTCAAAATGTTTTATTTTAAGGGAAAAATATGTTGATTTTAAATTTCATGGTGTCAACAAATCTCCAAAAAGTTGGGACAAGGCCATTTTCCCCACTGTGATGCACCCCCTCTTCTTCTAACAAAAGTCTGCAAACGTCTAGAGACCAAGGAGACCAGTTTCTCAAGTTTAGAAATAAGAATGCTGTCCCATTCTTGTCTAAAACAGGCCTCTAACTGTCTTGGGCCTTCTTTGTTGCACCTTCCTCTTTATGACACAAATGTTCTCTATAGGTGAAAGATCTGAAGTGCAGGTTGACCAATTCAATACCTGGATTGTTTCTCTACGCAGCCATGATGCTGTAATTAATGCTGCATATGGTTTAGCGTTATCATGTTGAAAAATGCAAGGTGTCCTCTGAAAGAGATGATGGGAGCATATGTTGTTCTAGAACCTGAATATACCTTTCTGCATTGACTGTGCCTTTCCAGATGTGCAAGCTACCCATGCCACACACACTCATGCAACCTCATACCATCACAGATGCAGGCTTCTGAACTGAGCGCTGATAACAACTTGGGTTGTCCTTGTCCTCTTTAGTCTGGATGACATGACGTCCCAGTTTTCCATAAAGAACTTCGACTCGTGATTCGTCTGACCACAGGAAAGTTTTCCACTTTGCCACACTCCATTTTAAACGACCCCTGGCACAAAGAAAACACTTGCACTTCTGGGTCCTGTTTAGAAATGGCTTCTTCTTTATATTGTAGAGTTTCAGCTGGCAACGGAGTGCCGTTTAAGGGCCCGAAGCTCACGGGCATCCAGTATGGTTTTTCGGCCTTGACCCTTACACACAAAGATTTTTCCAGATTCTCTTAATCTTTGGACGATGTTATGCACTTTAGATGATGATAACTTCACACTCTTTGCAATTTTTAACTGGAAAACACCTTTCTGATATTGCTTCACTATTTTTCTGCGCAACATTGGGGGAATTGGTGATCCTTTACCCATCTTTGCTTCTGAGAGACACTGCCACTCTGAGAAGCTCTTTTTACATTCCGTCATGTTGCCAACGGACCTCATTAGTGGCAATTGGTCCTCCAGCTGTTCGTTATAAGTGCAGTTAACTTTTCCAGCCTCTTATTGCTACCTGTCCCCACTTTTTGGAGATTGTTGACACCATGAAATTTAAAATCAACATATTTTCCCCTTAAAATGATACATTTTCTGAGTTTAAACTTTTGACATGTCATCTATGTTCTATTCTGAATAAAATATTGAAAATTGGCACTTCCACCAGTTTTTATTCACAATTTGTATAGTGTGCCAACTTTTTTGGAATCCGGTTGGTAGACTCAGAAACTGTGGAAATGATTTTTCAATGCAGGTGATAAAAAATCATGAATTCTCTGAACCACTTCATCCTAATTAGGGTTGCAGGGAGGCTGGGTGAGGGCACACCCTGGACAACTTCCAGGCCATTGCAAGGCCAAGACTCACATAAACATAAAAATTTATACTCACACCGTGGGGTGATTTGGGTTAGCCAATTTACCTACTGGGCATGTTTTTAGACTGTGGGAAGAAACCGGAGTACCCGGAGGAAACCCAAACAAGCACGGGGAGAACATGCAAACTCCACACAGAAATGACTGAGCTGGGAATCGAATTCAGGACCTTCTTGCTCTGAGCTGGACATGCTAACTTCTACACCACCATGCTATATATGATATAAATTCTTTTACTGAAATGATTCAGGACTACAAGTACCATTACAGGTATAAGATAACCAGCTTCTTGTTAAACTACAGTGAGATTCTTGCTACGTGGTTTGTATTGTATTATCTGGTGTCACTGAAACGAGACTTGACTTCCTCTTTGAGTTGGGCTACTCGCAAGGTTTGTCTCATGTCTTCTGAGGGCGTTTTCCCTTGCCGCCATCAATATGGGCCTGTTCACTGGGGATATGTAGGGTTTGCAGAAGGAATGTTTCAATTCTTTATCAAATGTGATTTTACTATGTAAAGCTGCTTTGTGACAATGTCAGGTGCAAAAAATGCGAAGCAAAGGAAGCTGAATTGAATGAAATAGAAATGAACTTACTGAGCCTGGGACTCAAAGCCATGACGTTACTGTTCTCACCCAAGTGCAAGTAGACAACCCCATCCCACACATGCACACACAAAAGATGCTGGATCATTGCTATCCATATGTAGTCTACTCTTGTTGAAAGGCAGCAATGGTTCTTTTACGTTCCTCACACCATACAAAGTGAGAGACATGATAACCCAGTTAGCGGCACTGGGGACGGGAGGGACGGGGGGGTCATTGATATCTTAAGCTTGTTTTGTGATTCTTGAGAAAATTAATGCCACTATGAATCCTGATTTGTAATATCTTCTTGTGTTGAGCATTGATAAACCTTTCAACCAAATACCTCCTTCTGAGTCTACACAGAAATAATTCTCGAACTACAAAGTAACCCTATCCAGGAATGAGCCCCAATAACCACCTACAGGTCTGAATCAAAGTGAATCCGAAAAGGAACAAAATCTGTCTCCAACCTTGTTAACCATCACAGGAAGCAGCTCAGTGATGTTGTTCTTCTGAGAGAAGGTATCAAGAAATATTAATTATGCATTCATGTAGATATTAAATATCTAAACATTTAAATGTAATTTTTGCATTAAAAAAGCATTGTACACATGTGATGAAGTCTGGGGGTGGGGTGGGGGGATATGGAGAATGAGGAAAGAAGGGGCTGGATGACTCATCCTCGATGAAGTGCACAGCTCAGTCTCCTCTTCATATGGCAGACAGAGAGGAGGAGATGCAGCAACATCATGGAGAAATACATAATCTCTCGATGTTAGTTCATGCATGCCTGCAAGTATGAACTGCGTTCTCTTTGGCCTGCTGCTTGAAGCTGTAATTTCCGCCTCCTCCTCCTCCTCCTCCTCTTATTTTTATGAATGGGTAAGGGGTGGAGCCATGCTCTTGAATCACGAATTATATCACGAGTGAGAACATTGTCCGTCCTTCAGATGCGGGGGAAAAACCTTCATGCCACGCCTGAGAAACCCCTGCCTTGCCTTCTTACCCCACGCATTCTACTCCTCATTCCAACCAGTTCTTCTTTTTCATCAGCCGGTCTCATCCAGCCTGCCCTGGGGCTTGCTGACGCTAACAGACCCCCCCCCCTCTTCTCTTTCTCTCTCTCCCTCTCTCTCTCTCACTCACTCTTTCTCACCACTGCATGAGCAATCCAGGCGAGGGTAGGAGCTGCTGCTGCAGCATTCATATGATCGGAACACGTTCACGTTTACACATCTTAAAAACGCGTATGAGCAGTGGCAGGGCCAAGGGCTGTGTGTGCATGAAAGGGACTGCAGTGGCATTCCAGCCCTCCATCTCCTTGCCAGTCATTCTCATCTTCATCCACCCCAGATTTTTGTGTATACCTTGTTGGCATGTTTTGCTTCTGCCTACAGGGCTCTCTGTTGAAGCTCCAGGCTCTGGAGGAGGATGCCAGCTCGCCACCAGATTCTTCTCCCGATGAAAGCCCAATCGGCATGGGTGGCAGGGATGAGGCACTGCCCCCCTCACGAAGCAGTCTAAGGGATGAGAACAGCCCTCAAGGTAATAAACCTTCACTGTGCTGATCCGACACACCATCTCAGTTATGCAGCTGTACATTTGCTAGCATTGTGATACATGTAGAAGATGTGACGTAGTGTATATATATATATATATATATATATATATATATATATATATATATATATATATATATATATATATATATATATATAGGTATGCCATGCTTAAAGGAGGCACTGGATGCTCTGTGATATTCTGTGATATGAAAAAATGCATTGCTTTGCATTGACAGTTTCAGCTCATAGTGATTGATTTGTGAGAAACTGGAAGAGAATGGGAGGAAATGAAAGATTGCAAATGGGGTTTGTGGAGATGTGGCTACCACCTGCTTTTATTTTTTGGCTTGTGGAGCCATTTCACGCAGGTGTCTATTAATAATGTGGTGTGTTGGAAGTATATGCAGTGTGGCTGCACCTCCTCACAGCATGGCTTTCTTTGGCTCTTATACTAACACCTAACACACACCTTTAAGCTGACACACACACACACACACACACACACACACACACACACACACCTATCTATATATATATTTGAGCATTCTGCTTACATTATCTTCATCTTCTTTACATGCATTTTTCAACACCATTCTCTCTTAACCTACTACGTACTATGTTCCTTATGCAACCATTGTTAGTTTTATTTTTTCCAATCTCACTTTTCCTGTCTTGTATATTTATAGATTCTCAGTAAAAGATACTGGGAAGGTAACCTGCGATGGACTAGGAGTAGAACTCCTATTCGCTTCACACTACAGAAACTGGGGATAAGACTCTGATTGCCCACTAGGCTTGGGTGTAAAAAATCCCAACAGATTTACCTTTACCTATTTATAGTCAGTAGTTCTTAAACTTGTTTCATATACGCATTTACAGAACCATTCTTTATTGAAAAATAGAATTTGTTTTTTTTTTTTTCAAATTCAAGATATAGTAGGTACAGTATATGTTTTACTGGGGCATCAAAATGAACCGTGCATAAACATCACTGTGTTCAAAGAACAAAACCAATACAATGCTTGAACGCACAACAAATTACACACCTTCTCACAAAGACATGACTTTTTTAATACTACCACAATGAAATGGTTTTAATTTTTAACCCTATACATCCCAATATTGAACTTATTGTATTTATGCTATTTATTATTTTTAACATTCCAACACATACCCATCACCTAAATTCCATCAGGCTACAATAATAATGAATATTTACTGTAAATCATTATGACTTCTGCTGTTGCCTTTGAGAGACCAGTTCAGAAATGCATGGCTTCACCTTGGACAGTGCCACTCTCATGTAATTTTCACAGCAAAGTCTGCTGTTTTTCTTTATTTTTATGTCCAGCATCCTCGAAAACCCCCAATGCAGCTACCTGAGTTATCAAAGGCCGGCCATGTCTTTCACTGTCTATAGTGAGAGGTTCATGTAAACGAACCATTGCTGACTTTCGACAAGCGTAGCTGCAAAGCTAACAGCGTATTTCTGCCCTGCGATGGCCTGGCGAGCTGTCCAGGGTGTAATCTGTCCTTGCCCAGCCTCCTCGCGACCTTGATTACGATTCAGCAGTTACAGAAAATGAACTGAACATCCTCGAAGAGGATTGTTCGTAAAGATATGTTATAACAAATGGTGTAAAAATTTCTAGGGCTGTCTTAGCAAGAACAGGATACGTTACCATTTGTCGACACCAAAACGTTAAGAGCGTTGTTGTTCTGAAGAGTTGCTGTTGAACCTGTCTCTGCTGAATTTCAATGATTTTGTCAAGGTATTCATCATAATAACATTCAGTAGATCATAAAACGGGGTTAGCAAGTGCTCAGAGGTTTTGCTTATTTTTTTTTGCTTGGATGTCAAGGCAAAAGGTCTGATGACTCATTCATTCATTAATTTTCTGAACCGCTTCATTCTTATTAGGACTGGGGGGAGGCTGGCACCCATCTCAGCCGACTCCAGGCAAGGGCGGGGTACACCCTGGACAGCTCGCCAGGCCATGACAGGAGTCTGATGACTCCAGATCTTAATCATGCATATGTGTTGGTGAATACAATGCAGAAAATGAAAACAATAGCCATGTATGAATCCATGGATGCTAACAAAAACACATGGATGCTAATTCTACCTGGTGTTCACCATTCACCTACTTCTTCCATTTTATTTAATCTGTAGTTGGTCTGCACTTTATTCCCATAAAACCTCTTTTTAAAATGACTTTTATTATATTTTTGAATGCACAGTGCTTGATTTATAAGTGTATATATCACTTATAATACGAGTAAAAGCATAAACCAACTCATGCGTCTGTACTCACTCTTGTAAATACCACACCTCTAATAAACCTCTAACCTGCTGAGAAGCAACAGCTTTTAACTAGTACTCGATTGTTAAAGTCAGAAAATTAACACAAAGTGCATGGAGCGACTTTGTTTTAAGTCACATCACAGTTAAAGACCTATTTAAAATCTCTGTGAAACAACCTGAAATAAATCCAAATCGTATCCACCCACTACCGGCCAGTTTCTCCAGCCCAGCGTGGCTAAAAATAACCTGATATAGGAGGTAACTGCCATTCCAGCAAATGTGCATTTGTTGCTGGTGCAATAACAACAACAACAACAACAACAACAGTAATACTAATAGCAATATTAATAATAACAATAGGGTGGCCTGGTGGGGTAATGGTTAGCATGTCCATCTATAGTAAGGTTCACTTGTTCTCCTCAGGCTTGTCTGTCTTTTAACTGTGCAATTCAGTCTCCCTCCATAATTTAAAGACATGCACATCAGGGTAATTGGGAATTTCAAATTACCTCTAGGCGTAAGTTTGAGTGTTGTGTGCTGTCCTGCAATGGATTGGCAAGCTATTGAGGGTGTACCCCACTTTTGCTCAGAGTTGGCTGAGACAGGGATGTGAATAGCTCACTCACTCTTTGTCAGATGCTGAACCTCTTAATGCTAGCAGCTGACATTTGAACTGTACCCTGAACAGCTATTCAGATCATCACACAGCCAGCCAACACACACACACACACACACACACACACACAAAACCATTCACACTTACACATATGGGGCAAATAGAAACAGTCAATTAGCTTAACATGCATATCTTTGGACCTACAGTACCTGAATGAAACCTATGCAAACATAGCAAGAACATGTAAACTCGAAATAAAATCACCCTTGCTGAGATCTGGACTTGAAATCAGTATCTCCTTGCAGTGAGGCGAAATTGCTAATCACAATGCCATCATAGGGTTCTTCCTCCTCGTACTCCCCCACTTCCTCCCCCCCCTCCTCCTCCTCATCATCACAATCATCATGCAATAATCCTGATTTTCTCTTTATATAAAGTATGCATTGAATCTTATCTTGAGAATGTCAATCTGTTTTTATTTCTTTGTTTTCATAGCAGTGTTGATGCATAAAAAGATGAATGGCTTTACATATTTAACTTTACTCTAGTGACTGGGCTGAACTGGGGTTAATGTTTGCTTCTACTGGAGCAAATGTGCATCTGGTATTTAGGACAAATTTATACACATCACAAAGGCGGTTCCAAAGAATAGTATGAAGTGATGATGTATTTTTGAAGCATTGTATTGATGTGTTGATGACATACATAAATGAGAGAGAAATGACTTGGCTAGACACTTCACAGTACTACCTTTACAAAGAAAGGCTACATGGGGACCTAATGCTATGAGATGTTGAGGACATCATGAGGCACGCTCACATTGGTCTCGTTTGATGAAAGAATTAGGTCATGATGCAAAGTTTCCAATTAAGATGCAGAAAGTAACTTTATGCAATTTTAGAGGGGCTCAGAGGTTATGGCTGGTGCCTTGCAACAAAGAATGGCTCTGGATTGAAAGCCTGTGGTCATCTGTATGAAGTTTTTGCACATTTTCCCAAAACGTATATGGGTTTCCTCCAGGTTCTCCTGTTTCCTCCTATTAGGTCAACTGTTCATGAGTGTGAATGGTTGTTTGTATCTGGGTCCACTTTGTGATGGACTGGTGACTTGTTCAGGATGTACCCTTCTTCTCGCATAAAGACAACTGAGATGGACTTCAGCTTCTCTTGAAACCCTGAGAGACAAACGGTGTAGCTAACAGATGGATTAATACTATCAGAATAATGGTATATTTTGTAAAAATGTAAATTATTAGCAGGATTACAGTTTTAAACGGCATTAAATGAATCAGGATATATTCCCATGCTCATGTGCATACATTACTATACATATACTGTATCACAATAAATGTCACAACACATTTTAGTCTCTAAAACCAAAGCTATTGATACAGTTCGAATTATTCATTCATTGTCATGGCTTATAATAATAAAAAAAAAATCTTCCACATGATGAAACTGGTTTGGTTATCATGTCCGCCTTACAACAAAAAGTAACTGTGTCAGAGAGTGGCTGGTGTCTCACATAAAGCTAGTTTAGAGTAAGAGTCCATTACCATGATGTGTTTCTATCTGGAATTTTGTTCTCTCCTTTTTGTTGCATTGGTTTTCTTTGGATACTCCACTTTTCCCTCACTGACCGGAGGCATGCACATTAGGCTAAGTGTTTGTACCAAATTGCCCCTTGGTGCCCCAAGTGTGTAAGTGTGTGACTGATTGTGTATGTGTTGGCCCAGTGATAGACTGACAACTGTTCCAGCTGTACTCCAGCCTCCCAGCAACTCTAGTAGGATTTATGAATGAATTAATGCGCTTTTTTTTGGTCATGTTCCTGCCTAGTAAATACTAAAACAATGATTCATCTCAAGTTCAGTGGATATTGCTGAAAAGAAAAGTCCATCTACTTAGGCTCTGAAGAATGATGAATGTTAACTTGGACAGAGTAAATTTATTAAAATTATTATTTATTTTATTATGTCTATTTCTTTTCCAATGCAGCCATGAGGCGGGGGGGGCACTAACCAGTGTCTCTCCCCCTTATGCCGGTCCCAAGCCCGGATAAATGCAGAGGGTTGCGACAGGAAGGGCATCCGGCGTAAAACTTCTGCCACATTTAAAAATGCAAATGATCAAAACAAAATTCATACCGGATCGGTCGAGGCCCGGGTTAACAACGACCGCCATCAGTGCTGTCAACCAACAGGGTGCTGATGGAAATTGGACTACTGTTGGTCGAAGACGTCGAAGAAGGAGAGGCGGGAGGCGTGTCCGTAGGCAGAGAGAGAAGAGGAAATGCATGAGCCTCGGACTGAGAGTAGGGACTTTGAATGTTGGAACTATGCAAGGAAAAGATAGGAGCTGGCTGTCATGATGCAGAGGAGGAAGGTGGACATACTGTGTGTTCAGGAGACAAGGTGGAAAGGTAGAAAGGCTAAAAGCTTAGGAGCAGGGTTTAAACTGTTTTATAATGGTGTGGATGGGAAGAGAAATGGAGTAGGAGTCATCTTGAAGGAGGGGTTTGTCAGGAATGTTCTAGAAGTGAAAAGAGTGTCAGACAGAGTGATGAGTCTCAAGTTAGAAATTGAAGGCGTGATAGTCAATGTTGTTAGTGCTTATGCCCCACAGGCAGGATGTAAGCTAGAAGAGAAGGAGAGATTCTGGAGTGAGTTAGATGAAGTGATGCAGAGTACCCCCAGAGGTGAAAGAGTGGTCATTGGAGCAGACTTCAATGGACATGTTGGTGCAGGCAACAGAGGGGACGAGGAAGTGATGGGCAGGTTTGGTATCCAGGACAGGAACACAGAAGGACAGATGTTGATCGATTTTGCAAAAAGGATGGAAATGGCTGTGGTGAATACTTTCTTCCAGAAGAAACAGAAGCATAGGGTGACTTATGAAAGCGGAGGTAAGAGCACACAGGTAGACTACATCTTGTGTAGGCGATGTAATTTGAAGGAAGTCAGTGACTGCAAAGTAGTAGTGGGTGAGAGTGTTGCCAAACAGCATAGGATGGTGGTGTGCAGGATGACACTGATGGTGAGAAAGGTGGAAAAGGCAAAGGTAGAGCAGAAGACAAAGTGGTGGAAGCTGAAAAAGGAAGAGTGTCGTGTTGTCTTCAAGGAGGAGTTGAAACAGGCTTTGGGTAGTCAGGAAGTGCTTCCAGAGGACTGGACAACCACAGCCAATGTGATCAGGGAGACCGGTAGGAGAGTATTTGGTGTGTCCTCTGGAAGGAAAGTAGATAAGGAAACTTGGTGGTGGAATGAGGAAGTGCAGGAGTGTGTACAAAAGAAGAGGTTAGCCAAGAAGAAGTGGGACATTGAGAGGACCGAAGAGAGTAAACAGGAGTACAGGGAGACACAGCGTAAGGCGAAGGTAGCAGTGTCAAAGGCCAAACAGAGGGCGTATGATGACTTGTATGATAGGTTGAACAGTAAGGAGGGAGAAAATGATCTATACAGGTTAGCACAGCAGAGAAATAGAGATGGGAAAGACGTGCAGCAAGTTAGAGTGATAAAGGACAGAGAGGGAAATGTATTGACTGATGACAGAAGTGTGCTGGGAAGATGGAAAGAGTACTTTGAAGAGCTGATGAATGAGGAAAATGAGAGAGAAAAAGAGTAGAAGGGGTGACCGTTGAGGAGCAGGAAGTAGCAAAGATTAGTAAGGGAGAAGTGAGGAGGGCATTGAAGAGGATGAAGAGTGGAAAGGCAGTTGGCCCTGATGACATACCAGTTGAGGTATGGAAGTGTCTAGGGGAGGTAGCAGTAGATTTTCTGACAAGAATATTCAACAAGGTCTTAGAAAGTGAGCAGATGCCAGAGGAATGGAGGAGAAGTGTGCTTGTGCCCATTTTTAAGAACAAGGGCGATGTACAGAGTTGTGGCAACTACAGAGGGATAAAGTTGATGAGCCATACAATGAAGCTATGGGAAAGAATAGTGGAAGCAAGACTAAGGGCAGAGGTCAGCATTTGTGAACAACAGTTTGGTTTCATGCCAAGAAAGAGCACCACAGATGCAGTGTTTGCTTTGAGGATGTTAATAGAGAAGTACAGAGAAGGTCAGAAGGAGCTGCATTGTGCCTTTGTGGATCTGGAGAAAGCATATGACAGGGTGCCGAGAGAAGAACTGTGGTATTGTATGAGGAAGTCTGGAGTGACAGAGAAGTATGTTAGAGTGGTGCAGGACATGTATGATAGATGTAAGACAGTGGTGAGGTGTGCTGTCGGTGTGACAGAAGAGTTCAAGGTGGAGGTGGGACTACATCAAGGGTCAGCTCTCAGCCCCTTCTTGTTTGCTATGGTGATGGACAGGCTAACAGATGAGGTTAGACAAGAATCTCCATGGACTATGATGTTTGCAGATGACATTGTGATCTGTAGTGAGAGCAGAGACCAAGTGGAGGAAAATCTAGAGAGGTGGAGGTATGCCCTGGAAAGGAGGGGATTGAAGGTTAGTCTTAGTAAGACAGAATACATGTGTGTGAACGACAAGGACCCAAGAGGAACTTTGAGGTTACAGGGGGCAGAGATAAAGAAGGTGGAGGATTTTAAGTACTTAGGCTCAACAATCCAGAGCAATGGAGAGTGTGGAAAAGAGGTGAAGAAGCGCGTGCAGGCAGGTTGGAATGGATGGAGAAAAGTGTCCGTGTGATGTGTGATAGGAGAGTATCGGCAAGAATGAAGGGAAAAGTGTACAAGACGGTGATGAGGCCAGCAATGTTGTATGGTTTAGAGACAGTGGCCCTGGGGAAAAGACAGGAGTCAGAGTTGGAGGTAGCAGAGATGAAAATGTTGAGGTTCTCTTTGGGAGTAACGAGGATGGATAGGATCAGAAATGAGTACATCAGAGGGACAGCACATGTTAGATGTTTTGGAGACAAAGTCAGAGAGGCTAGATTGAGATGGTTTGGACATGTACAGAGGAGGGATAGTGAGTATATTGGTCGTAGGATGCTGAGGTTGGAACTACCAGGCAAAAGGCCCAGAGGAAGACCAAAGAGAAGATTTATGGATGCAGTGAAGGCGGACATGAAAGTCGTTGGAGTAGGAGTAGAAGATGCAGAGGATAGGGAGAGATGGAGGCAGATCATTTGCTGTGGCGACCCCTGAAGGGAACAGCCGAAAGGAAAAGAAGAAGATGTCTATTTCTTTTCCATACTGATAATACAGTAGTACCTTGACTGATGAGTGTCTTTTATAAAGGATTTTCCATGATACGAACTTTGATTCCACCAAAAGTCTGCCCCATCCAAAGAACAAAATTTTGATTTATGAGCTCTGCTGGGGAAATGGCTTTTCTGGGCTGATTAGCCTTATATTCTTTCACATGTATTCCTCCACGCTCCGAGAATGCCTTGTGCAGTGCTTCTCAATTATTTTCTGTGATGTCCCTATATTAAGAAAAAAAATACATTTCAGCCCCCCCAGTGCCCCATGCGCAACTATAAATGGTGTTTACTGCACTTCATATCGTTTGCTCTGTACTTTTTCCATACACCATAGGGAACACAGTAAGAGCGCCACTTCCACCGTGTGTAATTGCGTGTTCTCTACCTTAGGTGGCAGTGGCATTCTCACTGTATACCCTACATAATAGGGAACACAGAGTGCCACTGCCACCTACTGGAGAGGATATGCACAGTTAATTTTAGTTCAGTATGGCAAAAAAGCATCTTCCCCAGGGTCATACGCTCCCCCTGCCCGCCCCACTATTTGAGAAGCACTGGCCTTGGGGGAGCTCACCACGAGCCTTTCCTCGCTGGTATTCGTAGCGTGCACATGCACAAAAGTGTCCGCCTCCTTCTCAGTTACGCACCACCTGATACCTGCCCACGTGACATCTTTGCCGCAGTCGATGATCGGAAGGGTTAGTTGACTTGTTTATTCTTGTTTTATTATTATTTATTATTAATTAGTATTACTGTTAATGTACATGTATTATGATTATGAAATATTTATTGTTTTTACATGTTTATCTTTAGGTCACATTTACATGTTTGTGTGTCTTATATTATATGAGTTTGGGAGGGGGTTGGAACGGATTAATTGTCTTTCTATTATTTCTGATGAGAAGTTTTGTTTTATCTAACGAACATTTTGACTTACAAGTTTGTCCCCAGAACGGATTAATTTCATAAGTCAAGTTACCCTTGTATATATTAATAAAGACAAAGGAAGAACTCACTCCGGTTTATTTCTAATAAGAATTTTTCATGTATATAATTCTCTACACGTTGGAGTAGATTCTGAGATTAAGAATCAGTTATTGACTGATATTAAAGTCCAACACCTGACACATTTCTGAATCTTATTATAGTCATGGCATCACACACAGCCGGCAGGTATTGAGTGTGATTTTAACCAACAGATCAGGTGTGTGAGATTTGAGACAAGCCCACACAGGTTGTTCAGTGTTGTACTGGTCCTTCTCAGAAAATTAGCATATTGTGATGAAGTTCATTATTTTCTGTAATGTACTGATAAACATTAGACTTTCATATATTTTAGATCCATTACACACAACTGAAGTAGTTCAAGCCTTTTATTGTTTTAATATTGATAATTTTGGATAAAAAGTAAAGAAAAACCAAAAATCCCTATCTCAAAAAATTAGCATATCTCATCCGACCAATAAAAAAAAAAAGTGTTTTTAATACAAAAAAAGTCAACCTTCAAATAATTATGTTCAGTTATGCACTCAATACTTGGTCGGGAATCCTTTTGCAAAATCTCCTGATAGCTCGCTTCATTGACCCTGCCCTTGATAAAACACAGTGGACCAACACCAGCAGCTGACATGGCACCCCAGATCATCACTGACTGTGGGTACTTGACACTGGACTTCAGGCATTTCCTTCTCCCCAGTCTTCCTCCAGACTCTGGCACCTTGATTTCCGAATGATATACGAAATTTGCTTTCATCCGAATAAAGTACTTTGGACCACTAAGCAACAGTCCAGCGCTGCTTCTCTGTAGCCCAGGTCAGGCCTTTCTGCCGCTGTTTCTGGTTCAAATGTGGCTTGACCTGGGGAATGCGGCACCTGTAGTCCAGTCCACTGCTTCTACAGGTCCCCCAAGGTCTGGAATCGGCCCTTCTCCACAATCTTCCTCAGGGTCCGGTCACCTCTTCTGGTTGTGCAACGTTTTCTGCCACACTTTTTCCTTCCCACAGACGTCTCACTGAGGTGCCTTGATACAGCACTCTGGGAACAGCCTATTCGCTCAGAGATTTCTTTCTGTGTCTTACCCTCTTGCTTGAGGGTGTCAATGATGGCCTTCTGGACAGCAGTCAGGTAGGTCAGCAGTCTTACCCATGATTGCGGTTTTGAGTAATGAACCAGGCTGTGAGTTTTTAAAAGCCTCAGGAATCTTTTGCAGGTGTTTAGAGTAAATTGGTTGATTCAGATGATTAGGTTAATAGCTCGTTTAGACTACCTGAACATGATATGCTAATTTTTTGAGATAGGAATTTTGGGTTTTCATGAGTTGTATGCCAAAATCATCAGTATTAAAACAATAAAAGACCTGAAATATTTCAGTTGGTATGTAATGAATCTAAAAATATATGAAAGTTTAATTTTTATCAGTACATTACAGAAAATAATGAACTTTATCACAACATGCTAATTTTTTGAAAAGGACTAGTATATGATGTAGGTAGTCACAATGCTTGCGGTAGGGTTTGAATTTTAGGTATTATTGTTCAAACATGGGAACGCTGAGCAGAATAAACTCTGGACTGTTGAAAATTCTTGCAAGTTGAACAGTAAGTTTTCAATATTAGTGAATTAAAACACTGATTCAAAAATCTATCATTTTTGATACAATAAAGTTTAAGCATTAATTATGGAAAGAGTCTCCAGGGTTAGAACAAAGACTACAAATAAGAAGTTCGACAGCACTGGTCTAGAACATATGACATCGGGAAAAAACTTAGCAGCTGTAGTACAAAAGGAATAAAATCCCTTTACTAAACAATTTGTAGTGACACTTTTGTTGGGAAAATTCAACTCAAGCTAAAGAACTAGGTATCCAAAAAAAAACCAGACAAATAAATAAATAAATAAATAAATAAATACCCCCCAAAAAAAAAAAAAAAAACCCCAACACACTCCACTGCGAACACAGAGAGGAACAACCATAAGATGCAAACTGTAAAAACAGACAGAAACTGATGGTGTATTTTCAGTACACAGACAATAGTACATAGAACTCAAAAGGTAGCACATGGATGCAATCAACATTTCTGTGCCCCCAGGAAGAAAAAAAAAAAAATTCACCCCCCCACCGCCCCACAAGCAACTATAAATAGTATTATTTGTCTATAAAATTGTTATTAGTACACCTCTGCATAACATTGTATCATTATTAACATTAAAAACAAAAAAGAAAGAAATACGTATAGTTCAACTCACAATAAAGAAAAACGTCATTAACATTGTTTTTAATTTGTAACAGAAAAGATTTTAAGTGCACCAGTGTGCCTGAAATAAAAAAACAAAACAAAAAACATACTACTTTAAACTCATTCAACTAATTTAGCTCTTAATATCTCAGTCTCTCGCCACCTCTCCTCGTTCCTATTCGAAATTTTCCCGTGTTTCTTGAGGGTTGTTTACTGCACTTCATATTGTTTGCTCGTGCGAAAAAACTGCTACGCCATAGCGCGACAATGACAGCACCACTGCTAACTAGTGGAGCGGATTACACTTAATTCTCGTACACTATTCCAGAAAAGCATGTTCCCCAGGGTCATACGCGCTGCCCCTGGCATCACACGGTGCCCCCCGGTATAATACCCAAGGGGGGCACGCCCCACTATTTGAGAAGCACTGCCATAATGACATAAGAGCAGACAGAGACAAGACCAGAAAGAAAAAAACTGAAGAATGTCGCAACAAGATCATGAGCTCTGCAGATGGTGCAGTTTATTATTACATTGTGGTGGAGACAAAAGCACTCACTATGCTCAGAGGAGATGTGTGACACCATACATTTTAATATATTAATAGGATCAAACATTCAAAAAAATGTTCTAGATACCACTGGCTTAATCTATTAATAGGAGTACCATATGTAAAATCCAACACACTATTTTTGCTGCAATATATTTTTAGAAATCTATTTTGCTATCTTTATTTTGTCTTAAAAATACTTTTTCCTCATGCAAAAGCTCACACATTAATCCTCTGATGTTGCAAATTTTATTGCTAACATTTCTACTTTAAGCAGAATTTACTTATTCATTCATTCACTTGCTTCACCATTTAATCCCCGTAGAGTCATGTGAGGAGGTGGGAGCCTATCCCAGTGACTCTGGGTAAAGGCAGGGTACACCCTCAACAGCTTGATTTGTCCAGGGCAGGGCCAAGGCACACTCAACCATTCACACCTACGAGCAGTTTGAAACAGGCCAGTTAGCCTAAAATTAATGTCTTTGGATTGTATGAGGAAACCAGAATACAGTGGTACCTCACTTTACGAAAGTCTCACCAAACAAAAAAATGCAGGTTACGAAACGCATTTTCCTAAAATTTTTGTCTCTGGATACGAAACAAGTTCACGTTACGAAAGTGTCATCTTAAAAATTCAAACGCGCCATTCAAGCATTCAAACAATGCACGAGCTGCTCTCCCATCAATGACGTTCAAACAGCCCGCCCCGCTGGCCTCCCATTGGCTAGGATACTACCCCCTAAACCCTTTAAAAATTATAAACGCATACCTTTTAAGATCTCCTTCTGCTTAAATATCGTACCGATGGTAGACAGGTTTGGCCATATTCCTTTGCAATATCACTCAAGCCCGTTTCTTCTTCTCACTCGCACCGGAAATCACACACATGTACGGGCACACACACACACACACACACACACACACACACACACACACACACACACACACACACACACACACTCCCATAATGCTTTTCGTGTAAAGGACAGAGTTACTGTTTTATGCTTAATTTCTTGACTCAGGCTTTTAACCTTCCATAAACATTTTTAAGATTATAACTCTGCTGAGAAGACATGGTCGACACACACGCGCGCACACACACACACACACACACACACACACACACACACACACGTACGCATGTGATTTCCGGTGCGAGTGAGAAGAAGAAACAGGCTTGAGTGATATCACAAAGGAATATGGCCAAATCCGTCTACCATCGGTACGATATTGAAGCAGAAGAAGGTCTTAAAAGGTATTCTTTTGTAATTTTTAAAGGGTTTAGGGGGTAGTATTGGGAGCCTTGGAACGAATCGCGCGTTTTACATGTAAAATGCTGTTCAATCTACGAAAAATGCAGGTTACGAAAAAGGCTCTGGAACGGATTAATTTCGTAAAGTGAGGTACCACTGTACTTGTAGGAAACACAAGTAAGAAAAGGCAGAAGATGCAAACAGAAAACTGCCCAGGCCAAATTTGAGACTAGAATCCAGGATGTTCTTACTGTGAGGTGAACCTGCTATCCACAATAACATTTCGACACAGAACAATTCATTACACAATATAAATAATTTCCTATTATGTGAGACACCAGAGCAAAGATGAGAGCATTTAGTTTCTAGGTTTAATGTAAAGACCAAAATGGTTCGCCATATAGGTGTGTGTGTGTGTGTGTGTGTGTGTGTGTGTGTGTGTGTGTGTGTGTGTGTGTGTGTTAGTTATAGATCGTAGGCTGTCTGAAGGTGACTGCAGCAGTGAACTCCAACAGAACCCTGGTCCCAGTCGGCTCATCTCCTATATTACGGATGGAAATAGCCCTTTACCTTCACCACGCTGTGCCAGCCTCAGCCTCAGCCAGCGCTTCAACACTGACCCTGAGAGTGCACCATCACCACCCTGCACACAGCATCTCATCCTGTACGATTTCTCTCTCTATATACAGACACACACACAGGCACACGCACATAGAAATACAGAGTTTGGTTTTATATTTTAATCTGAAGAACACCACCACCTGTTCATGCCTCATCAGTTCGAGGTCACTAAGAACATCTGTCTTATTCTCTCTTCCTCAGGCCTCGTGGGATGGTCAGACCGGAGACATGTGATGATGCTAAAGACATACAGTCTATACCATTACTCACTAAACACATCCAGACACTCAAGAGGAGGCTACGCAAGTTTGAAGAACGCTTCGAGCAAGAAATGAACTACAAGGTACAAGGTTGCCAGATTGTAGCAGAAATCCAAACACCCATCAAATGGTATACATTTATATTGTACTATGTTACCCAGTTTTCGTCTCAGTGTACTAAAACTGGAGGAGTTTGCTTACATACAACACAAGCAGATTTGATTAATCAACTTCGTATTGAATCTGTCACTTCATAACCACTTAGCAGGGCAAGTGAAGACTAGACTATATTCGACAATATTTGTTTTTGTTTTTTTTAAATGAAAATCTGTTTGTGGGCAGCAGAGTGCTGAAGTGG
Source organism: Plotosus lineatus (assembly GCA_024760905.1). NCBI lineage: Eukaryota > Metazoa > Chordata > Actinopteri > Siluriformes > Plotosidae > Plotosus > Plotosus lineatus. Next base: position 36,340,279 of record CM045730.1, on the reverse strand, counting down.
TGACGTCTTTTGCCTCAAAAGGTCTTGAGAACAAATGCAGGTCTTCTTCGGAAGTGACTGTAGACAGGAAGGTCTGGACTTCATTACTTAGGCTGCTGCCCTTGTGACCCGACCCTGGTTTAACCCGAGGAAGATGATGATGTTTTGCATGTCAGTAAGAAAAAAGGACATCATTCATCTTCTTTTTTGAGTGCGCGCTCACACACACACACACACACACACACACACACACACACACACACACACACATATATATATATATATATATATATATATATATATATATATATATATATATATATATATATATACACACACAGTAGGCCCTTGACATTCGCGAGGGTTCGGTCACATGCGCGAATGAGCAGCTGTAAGTAAAATACTATGTATCTGCTAAAATATGCTTCTTAAACACATTCTATAGACAGCTTTGCTCATTAATACGGTATTAATGTAGTAATGATTAAGAAAAACTTTTCAATTTTTACTGTTATATTTATTGATGATAAAATCTAAACATTATACAGCATACGCATAAAACACCTTTCAGTGCATTCTCTTTATAAACATACAGCACTGTAGTTTTCAAAAATGCCCACTAGAGGAACGTACTGTATTGCATTAGGCATGACACGACTGAATTCAGGTATTAACTGCATTAAGTCCGAGCAGCTCGGCCACGCCTCCCCAGCCAGAACCAGAGTACAAAACAGAGTTTTAGAGTGATAGAGTAAGAGGCGTTACAAACCAACGAAGCGGTGATGTTGATGTGAGTTTATCCTCTGGTGTAGAGCTGAGCGTGCTTTTGTTTATTGGGAGTAAATGAGAATAGTGAATCCAAGTGTGTGTGCTCCCAGCAGCTCAGCCACGCTCCTCAGGAAGTAAACAGTTAGTGAGAGGCACAGCGCCAAAATCAAAGCCCCCCAAAACACAGACCATAACAAAAAGAACATGAAAGAACAAGAAATGTAATAAATTGGATAAACAAAACACAATGAGAAACATGCTACACCACAGTAAATAAAACATAACACACAAACATTTTAAACATTACCTTAGGTCATGTACTGGAATAATAATTTAAAAAGACTTTAAAAGTGGAGTGTTTTATAACAGTTCAAACTGTATTCCTCTGGCAATGACGTGACTTCAGAGGAAACTGTCGTTTCTTCCAGTGAAAGTCTTATTTCTTCCAGAAGAGACATCCAACTTCATTACCTTTTTCTGGTGCTTAAGCAGGCGTTTGAGTGATATCATTGAACTTAACTAGTAATGAAAACACACCAAAAAATGCTCATTGCCAACTTGTGCGCGAATGAGGGGAAAAAGGGGCGTTACATCACGTCAACCAATCATCAGGAAGGAGGACAGCCATTGGCTGAATTTGAATCACTTCCGTGTCCGTGAATACGCAAACCACAAGTGCAAAACCAAATAGTCAAGGGCCTACTTGTGTGTGTATATATATGTGATAGAAGATTTCAAGGTGGAGGTAGGACTGCATCAAGGGTCAGCTCTGAGCCTCTTCTTGTTTGCTATGGGGATGGACAGGATGACAGACGAGGTTAGACAAGATTCCCCATGGACTATGATGTTTGAAGATGACATTGTGATCTGTAGTGAGAGCAGAGAACAAGTGCAGGAAAATCTAGAGAGGTGGAGGTATGCCCTGGAAAGGAGAGGAATGAAGGTTAGCCTCAGTAAAACAGAATACATGTGTGTGAATGACAAGGATCCAAGAGGAACGGTGAGATTACAGGGAGCAGAGATAAGGAAGGTGGAGGATTTTAAGTACTTAGGCTCAACAATCCAGAGCAATGGAGAGTGTGGAAAAGAGGTGAAGAAGCGTGTGCAGGCAGGTTGAAATGGTTGGAGAAAAGTGTCCGGTGCGATGTGTGATAGGAGGATATCGGCGAGAATGAAAGGAAAAGTGTACAAGATGGTGTTGAGGCCAGCAATGTTGTATGGTTTAGAAACAGTGGCCCTGGGGAAAAGACAGGAGGCAGAGCTGGAGGTAGCAGAGATGAAAATGTTGAGGTTCTCTTTGGGAATAACGAGGATGGATAGGATTAGGAATGAGCACATCAGAGTGACAGCACATGTAAGACGTTTTGGAGACAAAGTCAGAGAGGCTAGACTGAGATGGTTTGGACATGTACAGAGGAGGGATAGTGAGTATATTGGTAGTAGGATGCTGAGGTTGGAACTACCAGGCAGAAGGCCCAGAGGAAGACCAAAGAGAAAATTCATGGATGTGGTGAAGGAAGACATGAAGGTAGTTGGTGTAAGAGAAGATGCAAAGGATAGGGTGAGATGGAGGCAGATGATTCGCTGTGGTGACCCCTGAAGGGAAAAGCTGAAAGGAAAAGAAGAGGATTCTAGCATGTGTGTTTTCTTAAAATTCATACCTCATATTGACCCATTCATTCACCTAGAGTGCCTTTATCGTCTTCTTCTTTTCCTTTCGGCTTTTCCCCTTTTTTACGTGCCATTACGTACATCTCATTTCTCCAAGCCTGGAAAAAAGTGTAATTTGTAAACATTTGTTGGCGATATTTATTTGAAAAAATTGTTTATGCCAAGTTAGTGAAGTACAGAAAGAGAAATACAGCCAATATCATTAATTTCCTGTAACCGCTTAATCCTAATTAGGGTCATGGGGAGGCTGGCACCCAACCTAGCCAACTCTAGTCGATGGCAAAGTATACCCTGGACAGCTCTCCAGGGTATTGAGGGCAGGAACACACTGACGGCTATGCAGCCTACTCTTGTCAAAAGTAGACATAGAGAGACATGACCTTTAAAAACCCAGTTAGCTGTACTGGGGGGACAGTGACAACCCGTTGAGGGTTGGGCTTCAACCTCCAACCTTAGGATCAGTGATCCAGCAGCTTTACCACCACGCCAACACTGCCTGTTACATTCAGTATTAAAGCCTGAAATCAGTATACTGTACATTTAGATTTCACAAACCGTTCAATAGAATTAGCATTATTTGTCCATGCTAATGCTGTTTTCATGAATGTGTGAAAGCACAGGTATACAGCATGCACAAAATTTCATCATGTTGCAGACTTGTAGAAATTAAACCTGCCGCACTGAGACACAAATGAAGCACTTATTTATTTTAGATTAGTGCAGTGTTGACAAAGATGTCATCCTTTAAAATAGTAGTATTAACAAAAACATAGCGTTTATCCTAGTACTTTAATAAAGGGCAATCTGATGTAGCAGATAATAAAAAAGGACAAAATAAAACTCAACACCCCTGATCTTTAGTCACTAGTGTTTAGTTTTATTTTGTCCTATTTTATTATTTGCAATATCAGAGTTGTGAAATGACAAAAAATGGCTTTCTCTTAGGGCAGCCCAGTCGCGCAGTGGTTAGCACGTGTCTCTCTCACAGTAAGAAGGTCCTGGGTTTGTGCGCTATGCTTATGAAGGTCATTTCTGTGTGGGATTGGTATGTTCTCACTGTGCTTGTGTAGGCTTCCTCCAGATATTCTGGTTTCCTCGCAAAGTCAAAATACATGGACATCAGGCTAATCGGCTTTTTCCAAACTGTGCCTAGATGTGCGTGTCAGTGTTCCTGTGTGTGTAAGCCCTGTGATTGATAGGTCAAGGGTCAGGCTGTGCATCGCCTTCATCCAGAGTCGACTGAGGTACGCACCAGTCTCCTCATGACATTTAGTAGGATTAATCTACTCAGCAAATGAATAAGTTAAGGATTTGTAGTACATTCCTTTTTTTGTAGCCTGAAAGGGAATGTCTTTATTATGTAATAATAAATATATTAAAAAATAAATTATTATATTATACATTCACTTATTTTGTGGACCATTTAATCCTTATTAGGGTTGTAGGAAACTCTTGTAGAGGGCAAAGTACACTTTGCATAAACCCTGGACGGCTTGCAAGGCCATCACAGTATATATTATTTTATATTTAAGCATTCTTTTTTTGTGCCATAGGTTTTACCATTAATAACTTGATACCCCGGACACACACACACACACACACACACACACACACACACACACACACACACACACACACACACACACACACATACACTGGAAATGGTCAGCCACACTGGAAATGGTCAGCCACTCATACAAAACTTTTTTTTAATAATCACTGCCCTCTGGTGGTAAACAGATATGCTACACCTAAATAAATTTAAGACCTCATTATTTGATATGTATGTACTGTACTAATTACTCACAATACTGTATTGGAAATTAATATGACAGACATTTTATTTTCCATTGAAGCTATCAGGTGTCAAGTTGTTTATCACATTCTTCTTTTTGGCTTTGATTTTGCAAATTAAATGGAGTCTGATTTTGGATTGTCAAACTAGAATTATGACATCATAACTTAATAAAATTTAACTGCTGAATGATGCTGGACACATTTTTACAAAACTTGGCAACAATAGGGTTCGCAGCAATGCCAACAGTTCTGTGGGATCAGGTCTTTTCAATTTTCAACATAGATGTGAATCTTCACGTATTTGGCAGGCTTATACCAGATAACCCGTTGCACAATTCTCTAGACAGATTTTTACTTCACAGATTACCTCCAGTTTGTAGCTCAGTTCAGATTCTTTAAGAAACAGCAGCACAGTATAGTGGAATTTTTAACCAATTGTACTTGTAATGATTACATGTTGTATGTATGCAGTATAGGACTTGGCAAAAATTTAGGCTCCTTCATCTTAATTACGGTCACAAGAAGGCTGCCGCCCACCTCAGCCAACTCTAGGCGAGAGTACACCCTGAGCTCTCCAGATCATCGCTGGGCCAACACACATCGAACCATTGAAACGCACACTCACACCCTGGGGGCAATTTGGAACAGCCTGTTAGCCTACTGTGCATGTCTTTGGACTGTGGGAGGAAACCGGAGTGTAAGGAGGAAACCCATACAAGCACGGGGAGAACATGCAAGCTCCACACAGAACACTGCTCCACACACTGAGCCCAGGAATTGATCCAAGGTGGATGTGCTAACCAATGCACTGTAGTGCTGCCGCTGTCCAGGAGGAGGCTCATACAACCCCAATTTTCCACCACTCTTCTCACCAGCAGCTAAACCTAAACCAAGTACAGTATCATGATGCTTTCCATACAGAAACACAGCACTGTCCTGACTAATCTTACAACAGATTTACTGATTTAAAAATGCTACTTTTGTTTTAGGTGGGGAAATGAATTGTTAATATGCTCTGAAGAAATTTACATTTAAAATTATATAGGTGTAAAACTCATATTTTATTTTATTTATTTTTTTGTAGCCCTCCCATAATGACAAGACTGCTAACCCAGAGATATTCAAGCTGATGAGTGAGCTCGCCAAGTCTCGCAAGCAGCTCAAAGGTAATCTTTACATCCTTTATGCTGAAGCTCTGGGCCTGGCGGTAGGGTGCTGGCTTACTGATCGCAAGGTTGGGGTTCAAGCTCACCTATCAACAGATTGGCCGTCCATATTTCTCACTGTCTGTCGGTGAGAGACATGTACAAAAACTATTGCTGACTTTCGTAGAGATGGCTGTATTGCCGTCAGCATGTTTCTGCCCTGTGATGGCCTGCTGAGCTGTCCAGAGTGTATTTTGCCCTCATCCACAGTCGGCTAATATGGGAACCAGACTCCATGTGACCCTAATTGGCGGCACGGTGGCGTAGTGGTTAGCACGTCCGCCTCACAGCAAGAAGGCCCGGGTTCGATTCCCGGCCTGGGCGTTTCTGTGTGGAGTTTGCATGTTCTCCCCGTGCTTGTGTGGGTTTCCTCCGGGTGCTCCGGTTTCCTCCCACAATCCAAAGACATGCACTGTAGGTTAATTGGCCGTTCTAAATTAGGGACTACAGATGGAAACTGGCTATAAGCTATAATCTGGTACAGTACATCTCTGTCTCTATGAGCTTAATGTTCCAGTACATTGTCCCTTAAATAAAATAAATAAATAAATAATTAGGTGTAAGGAGCGCAAAAAAAAAAAAAAGAATGAATGAGTATTGAAATGAATGGCAACATAACCATTATAACAACCATAATGTAAAAATAAACTCAGAAGGAAAACTTGGAACTGCAAAATATATGTATTTTCTGTATTTATAATTTAAAAGAATGACCTTGTATGTACTTAATATGTACACAATTCACACAGTACCTTGTCTTATACAATATTATATATTCACATGCAAGAAAGCTGTACCTTGTTCAAAAACTACAAGCATGTTTAAAGAAATGTGTGATAAAATGCAGTCTTCTTCTTTTCCTTTCGGCTGTTGCCTTCAGGGGTCGCCACAGCGAATCATCTGCCTCCATCTTCATGGAAGTCATATTAATGATTCGCATGTTTGATTTGGCATAGGTTTTTAGGTCGGATGCCCTTCCTGACACAACCCTTTAGCAAGGGACAGAAACACGCTGATGGCTATGCAGCTACTCTTTATGAAATCAGCAATGGTTCTCTTACATGAACCTCTCACCATAGACAGTGAGAGACATGACCGACCTTTGATAACCCAGTTAACTGCACTGGGAGGGGGGGACAGTGACAACCTTGCGGAGAGTGGGACTCAAACTCCCAACCTTAGGATCAGCGATCCAGCGCCCTATACCACTAGGCCACCTCTGCCCTGTGTGATAAAATGCAGTGAGCAGGAAAAAAGTCTCCTCACTGGCTATAAAAAGCAACTCTAATATTTGCCAGAAAGGGCGTTACTAAATATGAACATAGCGTGCCTGTGTGTGGAGTGGGGTGGGGTGGGTGGGGACAAAAGTCAGCTGGGATTAACTTCAACTGCACCTATGACCCTGACAGATAGATGGTTACAGATAGTGGATGGATATATGGCTGTAACTCAGGAAGGCTTACACTGTGCCAACTTTCTGAAGCTCAGGATCCTCATAAAATAATCTGATAAAGCTTTTGCTGTGTATGACTAAATATTGTGTTCTACTTAGGGGCCCGAAATCTGAAATGGACCTTTTTTTCATAATCCCAATGCACTATAATAACTGTAATCTTTTTTAAAGAAACATGTCATGACTTTTTTATCCATCCACATCTACTCTGCCCTCAAGTTACATGTATATTTGTATATAGCCAGTCTACAAAATTTTTATTTTATATTATTTTTATATTATATATATATATATATATATATATATAATATAAAATTTTTAATAATAATAAAATATATATATATATATATATTTTTATTTTTTATTTTTTTTTGTTATTATTATATTTTATTGTTCTGTTTTAATATTATGACTCAATGATGCACCTTTCTGAGCTATTTTGCACCCCCTACTGATGGTACTCCAAGAGCCTGTAACAGTGAATTTCTCTATCGTGAGATCAATAAAGCTATCTCTATCTATCTATTTTTTAATGATTTCATTTTTGCTTTACTTTAGAACTGAAGCTGAGGCAGTCAGTAGAGGAATCGCAAGGCCAACAGAACGACCAGCCCACAAGCACCTGTAGATACTCAAACGGCCTGCATGAGGTATCAGAGCAGCAGCTGCAGCAGCACAAGCCCTCTCTGGAGGAGACGGTGGATATGCTGCTAAAGCGACTGAGGGAAAAACGCCAAGCTCTTGGCCTTCCAGACAACATGAAAGTAAGGCCATCTGTGGCTTCATTCTGTTTATGCTGAAGGCGAGCTCACAGAGCAGCAAAGCCGAAGAAGATTAACCTTTATGTTACACTCACGATTTAGAAATAAACATCCTGTTTTAATTACATTACAGCAACATCTATTAAAATTCTATTATGTAGATCTTAAGTATAATATGTAATTATGATTAAAAACCTTGTTTGGGGATTTATATCCATTAATTTTACATAAACTAGAACAGATTAATCATTAACACATTCTATAATATCTCGAATATAAATTTTTATCGGCGGTACAATGGCACAGTAGATAGCAAGGTCGCTTCACAGCAAGGCCAGGGTTCAATTCTCAGCTCAGATGTCTCTGTGTGGACTTTGCCTGTCCTCCATGTGCTTGGCTGGATTTCCTACAGTTACTCCAATTTCCTCGCACATACCAAAAACATACACAGTAGGTTATTCGTCCGTTTCGAATCACCCCTTGGTGTGAGTGTGAATGGTTGTGTGTGTGTTGCCCCTATAATGGGCTGGCAAGCTGTATAGGGTGTAAGATAAAGCAGGCTTGAAAAATAAATATTTCATGTGAATCAGAGAACTCAATCACATCGTAAACTAGAGGTGGGATTGAAACAAGTCTCACTGACTTATCCTTAACCATATTTACTGGCGTTCTCAGGAGATGACCCAGAGACAGATGGCACTGGAGAAACTCACACTGCAGAAATGCCTGCTGTATTTCGAAAGTCTACACGGACGTCCTGTAAGACCCTTTACAACCGAGCTATTATCAGCACTGCAAGAGGAAGCTTAATGCATTTCACAAAACTCTGTGACAGCCTCTTGTTTGTGTGTTGCAGGACAACAAGCAGGAAAGAAACCCGGTGAAGCCGCTCTATGACAGATACCAGATGGTCAAGCACCTGCTATGTGCCACTCCCACTATAACCACCATTGTACGTGCAGCTCAGCACTGCGCTTTCAGAGTAACGCACACAGTACACAAACCCCTAAAATCTATACTGCACTGGTTCTGCTGATGATAATCAAATTGAAATCTCAGGTTTTAAAATCACACTTCTTCTTTTCCTTTCGGCTGTTCCCTTCAGGGGTCGCCACAGCAAATGATCTGCCTCCATCTCTCCCTATCCTCTGCATCTTCTACTCTTACTCCAACGACCTTCATGTCCGGCTTCACCGCATCCATAAATCTTCTCTTTGGTCTTCCTCTGGGCCTTTTGCCTGGAAGTTCCAACCTCAGCATCCTACGACCAATATACTCACTATCCCTCCTCTGTACATGTCCAAACCATCTCAATCTAGCCTCTCTGACTTTATCTCCAAAACATCTAACATGTGCTGTCCCTCTGATATACTCATTTCTGATCCTATCCATCCTCGTTACTCCCAAAGAGAACCTCAACATTTTCATCTCTGCTACCTCCAACTCTGACTCCTGTCTTTTCCCCAGGGCCACTGTCTCTAAACCATACAACATTGCTGGCCTCATCACCGTCTTGTACACTTTTCCCTTCATTCTTGCCGATACTCTCCTATCACACATCACACCGGACACTTTTCTCCATCCATTCCAACCTGCCTGCACACGCTTCTTCACCTCTTTTCCACACTCTCCATTGCTCTGGATTGTTGAGCTAAAGACCATAAAAACATTGGGGGGAAAAATGGAGTTTGATAGTTCGCTGGGTAATTTTTTTGTAGGGATGCCACTTTATTTCATTCATGACTGAAAAACAACCCTTTCTTCTTCTTCTTCTACTTTTGGCTGTTGCCTTCAGGGGTCGCCACAGCGAATCATCTGCCGCCATCTCACCCTATCCTCTGCATCTTCTTCTCTTACACCAACTACCTTCATGTCCTCCTTCACCACATCCATAAATCTTCCCTTTGGTCTTCCTCTAGGCCTTCCGCCTGGTAGTTCCAACCTCAGCATCTTACTACCAATATACTCACTATCCCTCCTCTGTACATGTCCAAACCATCTCAATGTAGCCTGTCTGACTTTGTCTCCAAAACCTCTAACATGTGCTGTCCCTCTGATGTACTCATTCCTGATCCTATCCATCCTCGTTACTCCCAAAGAGAACCCTTTAATTATTTAAAATGACAGTATTTGTCTTGTCCCAGACATCAGGGTTGATTCCCTTTGCTCTTTGCTTTTATTTCTTAAATTTATTCCATCATCATCGTTTAAATTTCATTTCTCCTGACTGACTGAGCCCTTCTATGGCCTAGCAGTCTGTCTAGGGTGTACTCTGCCCTTGCTCAGAGAAGGTAGAGATGGGCACCAGCCTGTATTCAACCCTAAAAAGGATTAAATGGTCCAGAAAATAAATGAATGAAGGACTGACTGACTGATGAACTAAAATACATTGTATTGTAAATAATGATGCGACTCCGAAAATGAATAATCTTACATATACGACTTAGCCAAAAATAGTCACACACATTTTTATATTATGTTGTTTCGCCTTTTTGTTGTTGTTACGGAATATAATCTCCATGGCTTTTTTTTTTGACAAACTTAGGTAGCATTACAACATCGCCATGCAGAGCTGGGTTTATTTTATCATCATTTTGAACTTATATGGAAAATTTAACCACACCATAAAGTCTTCTGCACATCCTGAACATGTGACCTCAATTTTATATCCATACCATCAGGGAAGAAAAAGTCAATTGATGTGATAACCTGGCCATTCAGTATTTCAGGTCATCAGCTGACTTAAATTTATTGACATATAATGTTGTTGAGCCTCGACCCGCCCAACTGAAGCAACTGTATCATGCATTGTAATCAAGGAAAAGGCCCTCCAGAAAAATATTAGAGTGCGTGACTGTGATCTGGCTGGGCAGAGTTGAGCTTACACAGATTTGCACTCTTCTGTAATTTCCCCTTGAAACTACTGTACGTAGCACTATTGATCTCTGCAGACTTACTGCTTTTAATTCTTGCACTCTAGGAGGAGGAAGAAGGGTCTGATGAAGAGTACGTACAACATACTCAGCCGCCAAGGCAAGCAACCCCTGAATCCATGGAGGAAGATGAGGATGGGGACAGCGACACGGCATTTGTCTCCCCTTTGGATGAAGTGAAAGCAGTTCGACAGCCTACACTTAACATGTCCAATGTCCATGCTGCTTCTAGGTGAGCCACACCCCATTGTCATCAATGTTGGGAAAGAGCATTTAATTTAATCCAATGTTATAGAACTATAGGGCACAAGTTCCAAGTTCTTACTGAGAACTAACATCACTGTTTAAAAAGATATAGTGGCATCTCTCATTAGGACAGATTTAGGTAATTTTAAAGCCACAACATATTGCTGGCATGTCATTTTATTCACTTTCTGAACCGTTTAATCATAATTAGGGTCACGGGGAGACTGGCCCCCATCTTCGCCGACCGTGTGCAAGGGCAGTCGCCAGGCATTGCAGGGCAGAAACACGCTGACAGCTTTGCTGCCTACTTTTGACGAAAGTCAGCAATGGTTCTTTTAATGTTAAAATAACAATAAATGAATAAAAATCGATCAATCAACATCCATTTAATTTCGAGTCACAGAAAATGTTATCATTATAGAGTCAGTTCATTTTCTGTAACCACTTAATCCTAATTAGTGCGCCCATCCCAGCTGACTCTGGGCAAGGGCAGATTACACCCTGGACAGCTCACCAGGCCATCTCAGGGCGGAAACACGCTGACAGCTATGCAGCTACTCTTGTCGAAAGTCAGCAATGGTTCTTTTACATGAATCTATCACCATAGACAGTGAGAGACATGGCTGGCCTTTGATAACCCAGTTAGCTGCACTTGGGGGGGGGGGGGGGGGTGTAACCTGTGGAGAGTGGGACTCGAGCCCCCAACCTGAGGATCAGCGATCCAGCGCCCTATACCACTAGGCCACCACTGCCCTATTATAGTCATTTACCATCTATTTACCTTTTACATTACTATCTGCATTCATAAAAGTCTTTGACGCAATAAATAAATCTCACCCAACATTTAAATCTCACAACATCAAAAGCTACAAAACAAAATAATCACCTGTCACAGAAGTGATGCCTGTTAACTATTCTAAACTTAAAACAAATCTGCTTTTGTGAATTTTTGCTCTTACGAGCCTTTTTAAATACTAACATACTGTACATCTAGTTTATATTACTTTTCACGTAGCCTGCAGTAAAGTGTTACCCAACCTCTGTACACAACGAAGACAAAATAAAAATGAAAATAGCAATCCTGAGCAGCTCATAAGACTAATATCTTTATAATGATCAAAAAGATTATCAAGTTATGGCAGTCCCTACATGTTGAGAAGATTATGTTTCAATCTATGAAAAAAAAAGTTTCCTCCCCATAAGTCATATTTTCAAGCTCCTTTCATTTTTCTCAAGTTTGTGTAGATGAATGTTTACGCCCGGGGAGGATCATTTTGCTGGCATGACTCAGCGTGGAAGAACTGCTTATTACTATGATTTCAGGACACTCTATTTCATCATAGCAGTAATAATATGCAGTGCTAATAAAAATGTATCACAAATTAGCTAAATAAACCTGCTAAAAGTATTCTTCACTTTTAATAACCTAACCAGTACTTTCACCCAGTGTTATCTGGGATTGGATCCCCTTCGACTGAGGCGGTGACAAATAATGGGTATAGTTAATGTATTGTTTGATCGAGAGGTACAGATGGATGGAAGACAAACCAGCTAGTAGCATTTAGCAGTACCCAAATATTAGCCAAAATAATACACTAGCTAGCTGGCTATGGTTAGTCACCCATCACATAACAGGCATCTGTCATCAACTGGCATGAATCTTTACCTGGAAGTGTCTGTCATTAAGGCAGCTTTGGGTAATTTTGACGTTCTGAGGTATATCATTATAAAGGCTTGTATTTGAACATTATGACTTTAAATAGATTTCCTTTCAGCTTTTTCCCTTTATCAGGGGTCGCCACAGCGAATGATTCGCAAGTTTGATTTGGCAGAGGTTTTTACATCAGATGCCCTTCTTGACACAACCCTTTAGCAAGGGACAGAAACACGCTGACGGCTTTATAGCTACTCTTTACGAAGGTCAGCAATGATCCTTTAACATAAACCTCATACCATAGACAGGGAGAGACATGGCCCACTTTTGATAACCCAGTCAGCTGCACTGGGGGGACAGTGACAACCTTGTAGAGAGTGGGACTCGAACCTCCAACCTTAGGATCAGCGATCCAGCGCCCTATACCACCAGGCCACCACTGCCACTCAGGACAATGACTTTAAATAATGATGTAAAAAAAAAAAAAAAAAAATCATCCCCCATTGTATCTTCTTTTCCTTTTGGCTTTTTCCCTTTTCCAGGGGTCGCCAGAGCGAGTCATGTGATTCACATGTTTGATTTGGCATAGGTTTTTACGTTGGATGCCCTTCCTGACACAACCCTTTACCAAGGGACAGAAACACGCTGACGGGTTTGCAGCTACTCTTTACGAAAGTCAGCAATCCTTCTTTTACATGAACCTCTCACCATAGACAGTGAAAGACATCGCCGACCTTTGATAACCCAGTCAGCTGCACTTGGGGCGGGGGGCGACGACAGTGACAACCTTGTGGAGAGTGGGACTTGAACCCCCAACCTGAGGATCAGTGATCCAGCACCCTTTTGCCACCAGGCCATGTATTTACCTTCGCCAAGGAGGTCGAGTTTCTTTCAGTGTTGGTTTGTTTGTTTTTTGTCTTCTCTCTTAATCTTTGGAGGGGTGATGTATGGCCCACGTAGCTCTCTATTAGATTTTTGAGAATTCTGGAACTAGAAATGTTTTAAATAATTTAACATTGTACGATAGGCTGCTGTGCACTTTCAGCTATTTCGGAGTCTTTTTGTGGCGGTTTGTGCTCCACGAATTTTTCTCATCTTGAAATCTTCCTGAGAATCTTGGCAAAATTGTACATGATCCTCGGCCCGTTACTGATCTTGAGATCTTCAAACAGTAACAGGCCCAGGATAATGTACAATTTTGTGATTGTCTACTTTTTGCAAAAAGAAAGTTTCTCTGAAAATCTTTCAACCAAAAATCATGTACATGAGGGATTCGAGTTTGCTGAACAGCCTGATGTAAATATGATTCTGGTTTATAATTCACAGATCTGAGCTGCTGCAGTGTCTGCGTGAGACTCGTGCTGAGAAGAAGAGGAGACGGAAAGCTATAAGGGAATTTGAGGAGCAGTTCTTCAGGCAGATGGGCAGGTACCACTCGAAGACACACTGCAGTGGTGTTAACTTTTTTAATGAATACGTATGTTACACTTGATATTTGTAAAACATGAATAGCAGAAGAAAGAAAAAGAGACACACATCTACGAGGCATTTCAGTATAGTCAGTTATCTTGATGCACATAAATACAACCCAGAAAAAAAAAAAAAAAACACATTGAAAGATATGGGGAAGAAACTCAATGTACAGAAGCCCCACAAATGACTCTGTCCATAGTATTTTAAATGTTTAACAGAAAATAAAATCTATTTTTTTTCCTTTCGCTGACATCCACTGATTTATAAAACTATAAGGCAACACAAGGGCTATTCTCACTGCATATATGGACTCACAATGTCTTTATTGATGTTTCCACCTCGCTTTTCTTTCTTTTTTTTTTTTTTTTTTTTTTTTTTAAACTTTCAAACACAAGGGCTGCACAAAAGGACGACCGGATTCCCATGACAGAAGAATACCAGGAGTACAAAAGCCTGAAAGCCAAACTGCGTTTGCTGGAGGTTCTGCTGAGCAAACAGGAAACCACATAGACTAATCACAGAATATGAATATATAAATGGTTCGCCTTTCAGTATGTATCGAGATATTTGGACCAAACCATGTTTTTACTTACATATTCCATGCTCGTGCCATAATAACACTACAATGCACTTTAACACTGATTCTACATCGAGCTGCCCAAGCGTCCAAGACACAGGGTTCGATCTATCTCGAAGTAAAAGCATTCCATGGCTACTGCATGACGTAATATGTAAATACAGGTCTTTGTTTTGTGCTCATTCCTCATTCCAAACTCAGCAGACACTGACAAATCATTTGTGTCTTAAAAAGAAAAGAAAAAAAAAAAGATGGCACTTTATGTTGTTCTTTTGAAGACTATTTTTTTTTGTTAACCAAAGCCTGAATCAATATGCAATTTTCGTGGTTTCTTGTTCTGAGTTTTTTGTCATTCTGATGTAATCTGAAACGAAATGACAGTGTGCTCTCAGACGATCGGACCATGATGCTCAGGGTTCAAGACAGGGGCTTTGTTGCAAACAAATAAAAACCCAGAGCACTTAGATTTCTAATCATATGCAAACTCACCAGCTGCTGAAGCACACATATGCTTGTGTTAGTGGCATCTTAAATACAATGTGATCCTATTGTGGCCTACTGTGAACATGTCCCTCTATTATACTTGTGTTTTCACACAGAAAAACCTTAACAAATAATAAATATATGAACTGAATGACTGTGACACATTAAAAAGCCTCCCGAAGGACTTGCAGAATCACAATGACCAAATTTTTTAAAAAAGAGATACACATGAAATTTGACTCTAGGTTACCGTGAAGCACAGTGGTCCTTTGATATGGTCTGAAAGCGGACCATACTTAAAGGGAAAAAATGACTTGAATTTCTGTGTAACAATCCAGATCGAATCGACTTTGCTCTGCTGTTTTAGCCACACCAACTTCTTTCAATCGTGTTTTGTCTCTTGCATGCCAGCCGACTTTGAATTGTTGAGATCTTCTAAAATCAATCGAGTGTGGATTGTTCGGTGTCATGTTTGCTGTGTTCCAGACTGGATTCGGCGTACGCAGGACACTCTGACTATTTTCGCCATTTGAATGAAAACTTTCAGTGCATGTTTATTTTTGCATTGGTTTATGCAGTAGATTTGTGCAAACTTTGTTGTTTTTTGTTTTTTTTTTGTTTGTTTTTTTTTCCCCAGGAAAATTTGTTCCTGTGCTTGTGTGCATCCATTTCGTGTCCCAAAGTCCTCAGTATTGTGCACTTCTGGTTCTGTCCATTTTCTATACACTGGTTAAAAAATAAATATTTTTCTATTTCTACTACTTGGCATGTTTATTATGTGTCAAACATCGTATAATAGGTTAAAGATTTGATTAAATAACATGAAACACTGCAGAGTAGCTGTCAAAGAAGTGCTGACGTCATCATGTTTTAAGTTCAGAGTCATGCTACCGCGGGGTCTACTCTGCTCTTTAAACTGAACGCAATATGGTATAAGATTAATACACAATTTTATAGCCTTGTTATACAGTATATCCAGCTACATTATCAGCTTAAACCAATGTGCTACTTTACATTGTCACCTTTGGCAAATTATGACATTTTAACTCTAAAACACAGTTTCAATTTCACAGCCAGTAAAGATTAAAGGAGCAAATGCCACTTTCTTGACAGTCACAACGGAAGGTCTAGCGAGGTCTCTGAATATAGATAGAAAAATAGGGCTATAGTGTAGTCTAACTCAATAGGAGAAGAGTGTTTGGTAAAAGCCTGAGAGTCTCATGCCGTCGAGCAGCCGTGAGACTCCTGAAGTGTTATTAAAGGAGAGTTAAAGAAAAGAGCTCAAGGAAATAAAACAGAAGAACAGAACAGAACAACAGGGGGCGCTTGAACAGGGATCAATCTAACGGCCAACGCTGATGTTACAGGTCTTGCAGCTGGGGTCCTTCTTGGCATTGATTGTAGACAGGCTCATGAGTTGGTGCCCACTGATCTCAGTCACCACACCCAGGCTCAAATCCACTGGGTTTGTATAAATCACCTCAAGAATGATGTCCTGTGCATGATGGAAAGAAAGGTGCCCATCTCCATCCTCAACACATGTCAGAAACCGGTTGTTGGTGATATCCAGTAAGGGGAGCCTTTGCTTACAGAATTCATCACCAGGTGAGCCATGCGGTGCCAGCACCACGATCACATAGTGGTATGCTGTGTACATGCAGTAGAAATCAGCGAAGTATAAGTTGGTGTTGTGGTTGAAGAGAGCCTCAGCTGGCACTTGGAAACGGAAGCGGCCATACGGTGAGTCCTGAGGTGGGGCTCCTGTATTGAACTCGGTGTTACAGCTGAAGAAGATGCCTTCCAGCTTTCCACTAATGGGAGAGCCATGGCTGCCGCTATTGTCTTTCACCGCTGGAAGCATCTTGCTGTCCTGTGCCTCCCTGTAACGAGGGTCCATTCATATGTAAATATAGAATCATAACATGTTACATTTAAATTATCAGACCTAACTCATTAATTAAAGAGAATAAAACAGCTGCGTCCTTCAATAATCAGCAAGTTCTCAACTGATCCTTACTAGAAAACGGTCAAATAGGCAACGCAAATATGGAATTGTCATTCATTCATTCAGTTTCTGAACCACTTAATCCTAATTAAGATCACGGGGAGGCTGGCGCCCTTCTCAGCCGACTCGGGGCAAGGGCAGGGTACACCCTGGACAGTTCGCTAGGCCATCGCAGGGAAATATGCAATTGTATGAGGACCAAACATCAAAAAAAGTGTCAAAGGTAATGCGTTTAAACAGCAGCATATACATCCGTGTTATCTACAAGTATTCCTCATCCTCTCAGTTTGATCATACAGAAACGCTTGAAGAGAAAGTGAGGATTTGAAGGGAAGATTATGAGTTACTAGAGAGATACTGAGAATGAGAAGAAAAGAAATTGAAATGCAGCCTGTGTAAACACCACAAATCTCGGTATAAAGTCTGTCAGGGCCAAATGCCACTAACAGAGCTTTGTGGGATTCTTTTGTGGAAGGTAAATGGAGAGATAATTAGATTCCAGGGCGCTTCTCACATCTCATTTCATCTCAATTTTCCTCTTTTGGCAGATTTAATAGGACTCTTTTGTTGGTTTCATTAACCTCTGCTGCAGGACCAACTGCTACACGCCTTTGATCCTTTTATGATCTTCGCCAGCAGAACGAGGACGCATCAACAAATCAAATGTTATTCACCATCAAGTTGCTCTGCATACGTTTCAATAGACTGTAAATGCATGATTCTGTGAAATGTGGATTTTTTTTTTGAGGAAGTCTTAAGAGACAGCTTGTGCACTGCATACAGATCACAAATTGCAAGGGCGTAGGCTGGTCTGACCGCGGTGGGGGGGTTGTTGCACATCTCGGTTGACCGGAACTCGATTCCCAGGGGCTATGGGCCCAAGCCTCAAAGGGGAAATGAACCGCCGACTAAATAAGTTGGCGGTAGTTTAATTTATATTTTATATCATAAATAAACCATTGCACACGCAGCAGTTTTGTTTGATGTGCTTTTCGTATAAGTTATCGACCCAAAAGCTGCCGTTGCTAAGTGCCCGCCTACACAAAGTTACTGTGATGTCACTGGGTTTGTACAAAGTACCACATAAAATATAGTGCATGCATATCACAGCATATTATAGGATATAAACAACATGGAATCTCACGTCAACAACACGCACAGTTTTTCAGCAGAAGACGATTCATCTATTATTCTCAGAAGACGAATCAAATATTATAGTTCAACCAAAAACATTCTCAAATAAATTTCAAACTACATCTGCAAGTACATGTGCTAAATACATTTACAAATTGAGCTGAAGTTATTTATCTATTCAAAGGCACAAACAAATATTAATACATATTTACAGCACAAAAACATACTATTAATGTTATAAAAGTTCTGAGCATTAGGCTGCAGATCCAGGCTGGATGGCTTATGATTATTTCAGCCATTCATTCTCTGTGTGTCAATGTTTGTGTTCTGACACATGTGCAGGAACCGGAGGCGGGACTAACAAACTGTGCTTTATTCTCACACTCGCACTTTGTTTGATTGACAGTGTTAAACTATTATTGCTTATTGATAATATGTTTGTTGATTGGTCAGCTCGGGCGTGTACATGCGCAGCGCCCGTTACACGTTAACTTCCGGTTTACTTCCTGACTCGAGTCATGCGGAACTTATCTACGACTTTCTCTTCAATAACAGTCATTAAGTTTATTTATAAGATTGTGAATACATTACACATAATTTCTTGTCCAGCAGAACTCAATTCCTGCTGTGCGGGGGGGTGCATGTGCACCCCCCCCCCCCAGCCTACGCCCTTGAATTGGTAGTTAACGCGCCGCTAAAACGTTAAATATTTATTGCCATGGGTTTATGTGTCTGTTAGCAATTTCTCATCCACAGCTTTTGAAGCTTGATATGAAAGTTTTATAACAGTTAGGTGATCATTAAAGGAAGTTCCAAAAAAAAAAAAAAAAAATTAGGTACACATCAGCACACTAGTGACATCACAAAGCGTATACATTTTGAAAATTCCTATATCATATAACATGTAAAATAAAATGTAGAAGTCATATCTCTCTCAAGACACGTGATGAAGTGCTACATACTTTCAGGATCAGAACCTTTCATGTCAAAGTTTCTGAAAGATCTGATCCAGATTGTGCATTTGGAAGCAATTGAAATTTAATATGGGTAAATCCCCAAATTTTTTGTAAGTGTGGTAGTACAGCAGACCCAGTGGGGGGTGCTGTTTACTTAAATTTAATGGCTAGGCAGGGATACACTCTCCAAACGTTTTTTTTAATGATTGCACCAATTAAAATAGATGGTAAGATTTAGTTAAGGGAAGTAGAATGTTTTGTGACGTATAATGGACTTGTAGTTTATTTCTATTTCAGGAAAGAGCACCATTAAAAATAATTATACAGTATAATAAATCTAAAGTGATTACAGACCAATAAAAAAAGTTAATAAGTCAATAAGAGCAAAGTTGTGTGAGATTATGATGAGAGTGCTGGCATTGGGGAGTTTTTAAATTAATAGTAAAAATTACATTATTTATAAGGCCATATCCACATCAGCTTTATACACACAAATATTTAAATTAAACGCCGATACCAACAAACAGACCTTGCAGATGTAGATTGCGGAACTGAAAAACCTTTAACTGCAAAAATTTAATAAAGTTCTTCAGCTTTCTAACTCCCTCCTCCCAAAAAAGGTATTTCAAATATATCACTGCTAGTAATAGTAAGACCAGAAGATTTACATGCCTTGCATGATCAAAGTACTCCTTGTTCTGGTTGCGATAGAACACAGAGAATGGCAGCATTCTGCCTGCAATAGCCTCTGCTTTCTCCAGCAGTTGTGTGAGATGAACTGTAGAGTAATCTGAGAATAATTAAAAGAGAGAAAATGTGTAAAGAAGCCAGAATGAGTCTCAGTAGTCAGATGAAACCATAACAACAGACACGATGGTAAACTCAATTATTGTTCGGTTAAAGTAGATTTAAAATTGCTGTAATTTAAGGTCATTTTATGCTTAAACTCTTCTAAGACCAATATTTTTAAAAATCCCTTTTAAACTTTTAGTAAAAGTGCACAAAATATGACATGAAAGTCCTTGAAAAGACAGAGAAATAGAATAAAATTATTTTTAAATAGAAATTCACATTTGTTTCTGATATTACAGAGGCTATATTCAGGCGTCAGACTGGCGAGCAACACACACACACACACACACACACACACACACACACACTGACCCTTATTGTGCTAAAATGAGCATGATTTAATTTGTTTCTCCCACACAATTCAAATCAGCCAACAAGTACTTCATAGTAAATAACTTTGGAATTTTAAAGGTTTTTGCTTTAGGAGGTCATAAACTCCTGTGAATAAATTTTTACCATGCAATGGGAAAAACATTGTGGTATATAAATATTTAAATTAAACACAGATACCAACAAACAGACCTTGCAGATGTAGATTGGGATACTCACCTCTACTTAAAGCAGAATACCAACATATATAAATCATGATCAAGAGATGTACCAAACTGCGTACTCTACATCAGCATCTTCAGCAATTTGTTATTGTGTCATTAATAAAATCAGCATTGATCTGCTTCAACAAGCAGTAAGATTTATTTTACTGCTCAAAAACTCATTTAAGTGTATAGTACCTCTTTAATAATTCATTTTCAACTTCTATACATAAAGATCTTTGCCTGTCTTAGTCCTACTTTCATATGAACATAAAAATAGTATAGAAT
Organism: Plotosus lineatus; assembly: GCA_024760905.1. Classification (NCBI taxonomy): domain Eukaryota; kingdom Metazoa; phylum Chordata; class Actinopteri; order Siluriformes; family Plotosidae; genus Plotosus; species Plotosus lineatus. Next base: position 36,319,511 of record CM045730.1, on the reverse strand, counting down.
TGTTATAATTAAAGGAGCAGTTATGTTTATGTAGGTTGTTTGTGTATTTTGATCTCACCAGCTGTACAGAATTCCACAACTTCACTCCACTCGGAGACGATATAATCTCGGTCACTCTGTTTGGATGCTGTTTGGACTGCGACAGTGTACCCTGTGCGTGGGCTCAGAAACCAGTGGCCTCTTACTGTCATGGGCAGAGGCACTGCCTTTGCTACTAGCTTAGTGGGTACATCCTATGGCACACAGAGGGCAGAGCAGAGCATTCATTAAATATTCAAAGCAATTAACCCTACTCAACCTTGTCTCAGATTGTTTTTTCATTCAGAGAGAACTTGGAAATGATTATGATTGTTCCGAGGGCTGCATTGTAGGTGGTTAACATACACACACACAGGTCAGGTAATTATATATGCATCAGTTGGTTCATGCAAATTTTATACTGTACAATAAAAAAAAAAAATCATTCATTAATTCATTCATTTATTAATTTAATAGATTAGCCATTTAATCCCATTAGTTAGGCTGGAGCCTATCTCAGCCGACTTAGGGCGAAAGCAGGGTACACCCAAAACAGTTTGTCATACCAACACAGGGCCTGCAAACTCACACACACATTCAAACTCAGAAATAGGTGCGATTTGGAACAGTCAATTAGCCCAATGTGCATGCGCACCGACCATGGGACAAAACTGGAGTACCCGGAGAAAACCCACACCAGCATGGAAAGAACATGCAAACTCCACACAGAAATGCCTGGGACTTGAACCCAAGCCCTTCTTGCTGTGAGGCAGATGTGCTAACCACTACACCACTGTATCACCCACAGATCAGCTAATTTGTTATTATGATTCCATATGTATTCAATAGTATTTCTCTCTAAAAGTCAATTGATTTTTTTTATAAGACAACACTTGCAAATTGTGCTAATATTCAGTGACTTCTGTATACAGCATTACTAAAGTTGTCCATTCAATTATAAGGCATATTAAATAAACATGAAATATATTTGTATCTTTTCAAAATAAAACTGAACAAGCCACAATGCCTTTCTAAAACCTTTTGCTTACTCCTGTACACGAGTGTGAATGATCCCATCTTGAACCTTTCCACTTTCCAAGAATCTCTGTTGCACACACATAGTATTTGTGTAAACAGATACAGAACAAAAACAAGATGTAAAACAGGTGAATAAGAGACACTGAGTCCATGAGCTGGCTGGTTTTTCCAGTGGCTGTATTCAGCCAAAATGATCAGATAAAGGAAAATAAAACACATCGGCCATTACATTTTAATTTTTCTTTTACATTCACATCTTTATTTCACTTATTTGTATGTCTTGTTCACATACATAATCCATGGTTGTACTAGCTGAAAGTAAACATAAATTAAGAATGACTTATCAGTATGATAAAATCAAAACTACTAAGACAGGAAGGGGGCAGTAGTGGCCCAGAGAAGAAAGTGTTCAAGTTTAGCAATTAAGCCAACATATGTTTGTAGTGATAGTATCAAGATGTATCTTTCAGAAAGGTTCATCATCAGTGTAAAGTCAAAGGGATTTAATATATTCTGTACATTCAAGAACATCACTAATTTTTTTCATTATCAAATCAATGAATTTGGGGTTTATAATTTAATTGTTTTTTGAGGATGAAAAATAATTTGATTTCTTATGTTTAAAGTTAACTTATTAGAACGAAGTCAAGGACATGGATTTTGAAGTTCAGTGTTAACAATATTTTCTAAAGTCTTAAGATTTTTATGTGAATACAATACAAGGTGTCATTTTTTGGAGGTGTGGGTCCAGGAGAAGGCAAGCCTTGTTTGGACACCAACTTGGTTTCTTCCTAGTCTGAGTCCTATCCATCCACTCTCCCAGCATGATTGCATCTTGGCTGATATCACCATCAGGGTCTCTGGAGTATGCAAGCTCTTGCACTGCTGCAAAGCAACAATCCTTTGCAAGAGGTAAGCTGAGGGAATCAATGCAAACCATCGGAGGGTGCCTCAAGTCGACACCGACCCAGTGGCTTCTAGTTGTGAACTCATCTGCTCCACCTCACATCAGAAGGTAAGATGCGACTCAGAAAATGCTTAAAAGGCTGAAAAGCATGGCAAATAATATACCTCTGAAACAGGTATACAGGAATGCCCCAACAACCTCAAGACTCAAGTCAAGAAACCCTTTCTACAAAGCAGAGCTTGAAGACTTTGATCCAACAGAAGCATAGAGAACAGAATGGGAAGGAAATGTTCCAACAGGTGGAAATGAGACAGATGATCCGACTCAACCCCTTCCTGGCTTCAAAACTCTGAAACGAAAGCAAAAGGTAATAACCAACAGACTTAGAACAAAACATGCAAAGACTGCCTACACAATGCACAAATAGAAACTAAAAAACTGCCCCTATATGCCCTCGGTGTAACAGTACTCATGAAACAATAGACCATGAGAGAGATTTCCTTTCGGCTTTTCCCCTTTATCATATCAATGATCCAATGACAAGACTGGAAGGCGGCTATGCATGGGTTCAGAAAGCAGATGAACTGACGGCCTGGATAGATATACATAATCTGGAAGTGCAGCCATACAACACTATTTCTATCATCAGAAAAAAAGATACACATTTAAATTATCAGAGCTTTTGTAAATATCATTACTATAGCAGTAAACAGCAGAGGGCCCAAAATAGAGTCCTGTGGCACACAACTTGCGATGCATTTACCTGAAATACATGGACTATTTTAATTTGTTTGTCAGCTGCCACATAAGTATGAGATAAAGAAGTCATTAATACCATAAAACCCACAATAATTGAGTTTAGATAATAATATTTAGTGATCAACAGAGTCAAAGGCTTTTTAAAAAATCAATAAATACACAAACGTTTATCCACATTAAATTATATAGAACTGCACCATTTAAGTAGCTTTACAGGACACTAATAAAGTCCACGTGATTTAATATTTGGTAATAGTAAAATTTCTAGTTGGTGAAATGATGAAAGCAAGTGTCAGTGTCCACTGAAGCAAAATGTGTGTGAAGGACATTTACTATTTTATTGGGATTATTACATATAGCATTATTACTGTTAGGATCTTATATAGCAGCTATTACATTAATATTTTTTATTTTCAGATTTAGTAGACTATTTATGCCCCGTCCATGTTTTTCTCATGTTTGTTAAATTTTTAAAAATAATCATAAAAGTATTATTTTTTACTAATTCTGATAAGGTGACAAATCAGATTTTCATAAAATTTATACTTTGCCTCATCGCTAGTGGCATAAAACTCAATTTTAATTGAGGCCCTTATTCCCTGTGTAATCCAGGACTAAGTAAACTATTTAGCACAGCAGTACGATAAAAATTTAATTTAAACATATTTTTTTTTACAGTTGTCTGGGGTTTAATTTTTTTTTTTTTTCGGGTGACTTCAGAATGCAAAATTGTGCAGACTGGTTGCTTGAATCAGAAACGATTTTTCCACTTAACAAAACATCATTTGGAGTATTGTATTAACAAGAATGGTCAACTGGCAAAGCAGAGTTTCCCCGGACTTGTGTAGGCTTATCAACTGTAGGAATGAAGATAGTAGAACTCTCTGGCTAAAAGCAGATATTTCACTTTTGGGAAGACAAAGGTTATAATTTTCCATCATAAGAGTCTGTTTATATTTGGCTCTCAATCTTTCAATTATTTGTTTAAAATAGGATAAAGAGAATTATGTTAGTGATATATGCCATGTATAATATTCTTTTGTTGCAAAAAAAAATATTTAAATCCAGAGTGCTTGGAATGCTTTGTTAGAAGTTCTCTCATGACTGTGTAATTTAAACTATCATCAGTGACCATTGCAACAGCGCCAAAAGACAAAGGCTTTGGAACATGTTCAAATAGCATTGACTAATTTTCTGAACTGCTCAGTCCTAAATCTCAGCCAACTCTGGCTGAGGGTAGAGTGCACCCTGAACAGCTCGCCAAGCCATCACAGCTCAGAAACATTCTGCCTGCTATGCAGCCTACTCTTGACAAAAGTCAGCAATAGTTCTTTTACATACGTCTCACCATAGCCAGGGAGAGACATGGCTGCTGACTGTCCACAGATAACCCAGTTAGCCGCACTTGGGAATCAGCAGTTGCAACCATTGACAGTGGAGCTTGAACCAAAATCCTTGAACCTTGATCTGTAATCCGCTGCCTTACCACCAGGCCACCACTGTCCTTCCTTCATTCATTCATTCATTATCTGTAACCACTTAATCCTAATTAGGGTCTCGTGATGGCTGGCTCCCATCCCAGCCAACTCAGGATGAGGGCAGAGTACACCCTGCACAGCTCACCAGGCGATTGCAGTGCAGAAACACACTGATGGCTATGCAGTCTACTCTTGTCAAAAGTCAGCAATGGGTTCTCACAACATAGACCGTGAGAGACATGGCTGGCCTTTGATAACCCAGTTAGTTAGCTGCATTGGGGGTACAGTGACAACACGTTGAGAGTGGGGCTTGAACCCCCAACCTTGGAATCAGTGATCCAGAACCTTAACCATCAGACCACCATGGTCTACACCACTGCCATATGTTCAAATATGTATCCTGGAATTATCGGAGCAGAACAACTATTCAAATTCATAACTTTGGTTTCATTAACTCCAATCAACATGAAATATAAAAATTATTTCATGAAGCGGATCTCTAAATTTTCAAGGTTGGAGTTGAGACAAACACTATTGTGAATAGTAGAAAAACTAGAATTGGATAGAGAACTCAATGACTCTTTGAAGCTTTGAGGACTATAATAGCTGCATGCAAAGTTCTAATTCTTAAATAAACGATCATTGTTTACATTCCCAACTTTCTGGGGAAGAAATATGCAGCCGTTCTTTGGCAAACAATACTTAAAACTATGAGCAGTCTTAATGCTTTTGTCTCAACCATAAGGATTTGTTGTCTAAGCCCAAGGTCTTGCAAACACACCGTGGGTGGTAACCCCAGGAGTATACGCTCAATGTTAGATACATTTCTATGGATGGCCATTAACTTCACCATACATTGAGTGAACATACAAATAATCGCATGAGGCTGGTCACATGGTCTCCTCGGTGGGACCCTGAGCATAATTTCTATATCTTGGAGGGTGACTTCTTTGGCTCCTAAAAAATGAAAAAGTTGGAAGCAAAGGTTTGCGGTAACCTCTTCACTTTCTTTCGACATGGCCATAATAACCGTAAGGTTGTATTTATAGCTGTAATCCTGCAACTTCCTGTTTATTGCTTGAATTTGTCTCATCGCCTCTAAGTCAGAAAGCTTCCAGATTGTCATACTGACAACCCACAGAATCAACAGCCTTGAGATCACTTCGACCTAGGCCTGTTCTTTTCCTTTGATGTCCTCATCTTGAGTCACAACGCCATTATTGGCCTGTACTGGTCAAGTCAATGGAAAATCGTAATTTGCTTCGAAAGTTTCTCTGCATTCGGTGTGAATGGAAATGAAAGCTATAAAAAGGATTTTGAGCTTTATTAACGTTTTTTTAACACACTATTCTGAACATAACTGTACCTTGTGCTTGAACTTGTTAGCATTCTTGTTCTCTTTCTTGTTAAGGTCAATAAAGTAATGCGTGATGCGCTCCTTGGCCCTGGAATCCATGTCCCAGCAGATCTTGAAGGAGTCACAAGTGATGTTGTTGATTTTAATCTGCTGAGGAACAGGAAGCTCCTCCATCTCTGCAATGCCACTGTCCTGCGACTTATTTCCTTAAAGAGGGAAAGGGAGAGACAAACAGAGAGAGAGAGAGAGAGAGAGAGTGAGTTAAAGATGCAATGGTGTCTCTGTCAGATGAGCTTCTGCTTTAGAACAATAAATGACAAACACAGTCACCCAGCTGGAGTTTGAATTTTTCTTTACGGCACTAAAACAAGCAGAAATTACACTTGTTAATGGTCAATTTTTTACTGTTGAAAACCACGGTGACACACTGGTGTAATAACACATCCACCAAAAAACAAGCACGTCTTGGGTTTGAGTCCTGGGCTCGGGCATCTGTCGAAGTAGTTTACAGTTTTCCCAGACTTGCATGGACTTGGTCCCACAGTCCAGAGACATGCATATTAGGCTATTGGTTTATTACCTCAGGAGTCAGTGCGAGTATGAATGATTGTCAGTGTGTGTTTGTTCTTTGAAGGCCTGGTGAGCTGTTCGGGGTGTACCACTCCTTCACCGGGTGTTGGCGGAGATAGGGAACAGCCTCACTAATAGGATTAAGCAGTTTATCAAATGAGTCAGAGATGAGACTAAGTGCTGGAAACCAGGACATAGAAATGCCTATGGAGTGCATGGAAGTGGACTACCAGTCAGACTGCAGCATTTAGCATTCTGAAGATTATGGCTAATGTAAAATGTCCAAAACATTTCATATACTGCTTATCACCTGGGTAGAGCATCTGAGGCGCAGACTATGTTTCCAAGAACTAAGTGCAAACTAGACACCAAGTCATACCATATATATACATATATATATATATATATATATATATATATATACATATATACACATATATACATATATATATATATATATATATATACATATATACATATACATATATATATATACATATATATACACATATATACATATATATATACATATATACACATACACATATATACATATTTACACATATATTCATATATACATATATATACATATATATATATATATATATATATATATATATATACATATATAAATATATATATATATATATATATAAATATATTATATATATAAATATATTATATATATATATATATATATATATATATATATATATATATATATATATATATATATATATATATAAAAGAGCTGTTAATGAATACAGGATCCGAGATCAGAGATAAACCCGATTTTTGGTATGGAATAGACGCTGTGTGCACAACAGGGATCTAGAGAGTGTCCAACATGAGCAAGCGTACACAAGAGCTCAAGATAAAGCCAACTGCAGGAATAGAAAGGAGAAACGGAGCAGACTGGAGTGTGCACAAACACAAGAACATGAGCATAATCCAAAGCAGACACCGAGTGAGGAGTAGAACCAGACACTGAACTAAGAGAAGGAACAGACTTAGACTGATTTTGGAATCAGAGCAAAGACTAAACTAGAAACAAAACAGTTGCTGTGTGAAAAGAACGAGTGCATACAGAAGCTAAAATTAGGAACATAAGCAGAACCAGGCAGTCCAAATAAAATCAAAGCCGACACAGGGGACCCTGAACAAAGAATCCACATTGCCCCTTACGAGAATCCAGTGAAAAAGATTCACGGCAGCACTGTTCGAGTAGAAATCATACCAGCGCTGTTTTTAGTAACAGTAAATTTCATTACCGGTGGTTAAAAAAAGATGTGAAAATGTAATTTACCTGTCGACTTTCGCGAATGTTCTTCCCATTTTAAGAAGTAACACAATAGAAGAAAATAATACAGTTAGCAAAGCAACAACAGAAGGTTGCTAAACATATCAGAAAATTTGACACTTGTTTTACAGAATAGATTTTTCATTACGTTGCAGTGCATAGCTTCATTCACATTTACAGTATGGGAATATCATTTGCAGGAAGGAACAGACATAATCAAAATGGCCACGACAGAGTAATCAGAGCGAGGAAAGAAACTTGGAGAATGACATAAGCGATGAGGTATGAGGCACACAGAAAATGAGAAGGAAAAAAAGAAATAATGGCACCAGTTGGATCACACGGCCTGAATTTGAGACTGAGTGGTTTTGACACTTTAGAGGTTGGGCAAGTGATGAAAACAAGTGTTGGCTGTTGTAGGCTGAGGCACATGAACAGCTTTAAACAGTGGCTGGGCCAAATCACCTGTGATGCCATGAGTCTGGAATTTTATAACCTTCAATCACATGGCTAAACACATCCTTGTGAATTCATTTCTTTATTTTTGGATCAGAATGTACACGCAAGAAAGCCCTTGGAACTTAGGAAAAAACACACCAATATGGAATCTGGGAAAGTCCAAAAAACATTGCGATAATTTAAAATACTGAAAAAACCCCAAGATAACGTTCCTTCATTTGATTAATAATACTTCTAAACAATCAATAAACATTGGCTTATTCCACTGGGCGGTACACCTTCTATGTGTGAGTTTCTTTCTCTCTCTCTCTCTCTCTCTCTCTCTCGCCTGACCAGTACTAATGGCGCAACATGACTGGCTAAAATCACCAAGCCCGGTGTCTCTGCAGGCAGCACACAAAGTCACAGATTCATTTTACTGTTTACTGGTTCATTCAGTTCAGTTCATTTTCAGTAACCACTTAATCCTAATTAGGGTCGTGGGGAGGCTGGCGTCCATCCCAGCCGACTTCAGGCCAAGGCAGAGTACACCCTGGACAGCTCGCCAGGCCATCGCAGGGCGGAAACACGCTGACAGCTATGCAACTACTCTTTACGAAAGTCAGCAAATAGTTCTTTTACACGCCTCACACCATAGACAGTGAGAGACATGGCCGGCCTTTGATAACCCAGTTAACTGCATTGAGGGGGGGGGGGGGGGCAGTGACAACCCTGTGGAGATTGGGACTTGAACCTCCAACCTGAGGATCAGCGATCCAGCGCCCTATACCACTAGGCCACCACTGCCTTTGTTTATTGGTAAAAACAATTCACAAAAATATTCTTTATGCATTGCGAATCTGAAAGTCCCCGTCCTTAAATACGAGTTGTGAAACTTCTCCTTATGGATTGGTTATGTACCTCATAAAATACCAATCCCACTTATCTCTAGGGCTTATTCATTCATTCTAAGCCATTTATTTCTAAGGGGGGGATGGTGGCTATCTCAGTCGACTGTGAGTGAGGGCAGGGCTATAGTGCTTATATTTATAATCTTTTCCCTTCCCGAAGAACATGTGAAATAGAGCACAGTAAAGATGCCCACTGTCCATCGAGAATTCTGCAATCAAATACAGTCTCACGTTTATGTCTAAGCTAAAGATGTCTTTTTTTTTTTTTTTTTTATTAGGCATCTGTCAAAGCTTGTGTACTTGAATACTTGGATCTTGAAACTTACAGAATTAGGAGCATACAACTAGAGGAGACTTTATTAGAACTAAGCTGCCCAAACATCTTCCAGCATAATGATGGCCTTGTGTGTAAAACAAGATCAACGAAGCCACGGTTTTCAAAAAGTTTCAAACCCTTATGAGAATCCACCTTTGGGAATAATCAGAATGCCGACTGTGCCTCAGCCTTTTTTGTTTGACATTCGTGCCTAACCTCACTAATGATCTTGTGGCTGAATGGAAAAATCCCTTTTGGAAAAAGCCACATTCCTAAACCTAGTGGAAAGTCTTTACAGAATACTGGAGCTGCTTTTAACAGAAAAGCCCCGAATGGACCGGAATCTAGAATAGGATGTTCAAAAACAACATACGGATTTCATACACTCATCATGGACATGAATGATATGTCAAATATTAAAGGATTTCATTCATCAATTCATTCATTTTATGAACCGCTTAATCCTAATTAGGGTCGCAGGAAGGCTGGCGCCCATCTCAGTCGACTCTGAGCGATGACGGGCTGGGAATCAAACCCAGGACCTTCTTGCTGTGAGGTACGTGCCAACTACTGCGCCACCATGCCGCTAAAGGATTTCAATTTTATTATATACACACTAGTATATATATATAAATAAACATTTTGTCTAATAAGCTCATAACTAGCAACTGACCTCTTTCTGAACAACATATTCTTTTTAAATGTATGTAGCATGCACCACTACATTTGAGTATGGAGTCAGGTATTGGTTCCTATTAAATCTCACATAGTTGATTTTTTTTCCTTAGACCAATAATATGCCTGATCATATAACAAATAATGCCGTTTGTTTTGATTCATTTCCGACTATTAATAACCAAACTGTAAACATGAAAAAGCTTACCATTTTAATTTCATTTTTACTTTGATAGGTAATCAAATCAATAAAGACATGATAAATTGCAACACTTGTGATGACTCTTAGTGAATTCTGCAAAGAATATATATTCAGTTATATCAAAACACAAAAATAAACATGAAGACAATTTCATCTATTACTTCATAGTACTTATATCAGATAACTGAATACTTCCATGTAATATTCTAGTCAAAATATAAAATGTTTGTGATGACAAGTTATAGTCTCACAAAATATCTGTCACAAAATTATTATAGCTGTCACTTTGTCTTGATTCTTTTCCACTGATGTGAATCACCAGCAGAGCTGCGAGTTATCTTTCTTTTCTGGATGCAGTTTTTCATTAATTTTGCAACTCTCCTTGCTTTCTCTAATTTCAATAACTGTACAGATATGTGCAGCTTTTCCTGTTTTTCTTCTTTGAGTCGTTTTATGTTTCTTGTATGTGGAGAAACCACTGCATGCTTTCTTCATTGCTGTTGACACACACACATACATATATATGTACACATACATACATATATACATATGTACACACATATATATATATATATATACATACATACATATACACACATATATACATATATATACACACACACACACACATATATATATATATATACATATATACATACATACACACACACACTATATATATATATATACACATATATACACACACATATATATATATATATATATACATATATATATATATATATATATACATATATATATATATACATATATATATATATACATACATATACATATACATACATATATATATATATATATATATATATATAAATTCCGGTGTACCATTCTAAAATGCTTGCTGAATACCCAATCCATAGGAAAGGTCAACTCCGTTAGGATGACAGCAGAATTGTTCTCTAACGTAGTGTATATCCTTGTTTATAGAGGTCACCACAGTCATCAATGCATATAGCATGTCACCTGATGAAGCACAGTCTCATCCAGGTCTTTTATTAACATTGTTATATACAGCTTACCCCCAGTGCAGCTAACTGGGTTATCAAAGGCTGCCCATGTCTCTCACTGTCACTGGTGAGAGGTTCATGTAAAAGAACCATTGGTGACTTTCAACAAGAGTAGCTGCATAGCCGTCAGTGTGTTTCCATACTGCGATGGCCTGGCAAGCTGTCCAGGGTATACTCTACCCTTGCATAGAGTCAGCTGGGATGGGCGCCAGCCTCCCCACAACCCTAATTTGGATTAAACGGTTACAGAAACTGAAGTGATGAACGGTTACAGAAAATGAATACCGTATATGAATATACAGCTGAAGACTTTGTAGATTCTTAATATTGATTGTACAGAATTTCAGTAACTGCATCACTCCTTACTACAGTTTCCACTCCCCAGTTCCATTTTATGCATCTTACTCTCACAGTTCAGTGTGAGGAAAAAAACAGTACAACTAGCAAACAATCAAACCTTAGATGACCTCTGGGGGATTCTCAGCAAGTATTTTATATGGCCAGTCAGCTCAACCCAGCCATCACAGTCGCAAACACACTCACATTTTGAGAGCAGATGAGATGGAGGACAACACTAGCGGCAAGATTTCTACAGAGTCCCCCCGTCAGAACAAATGGGAAGCTTGGATACAGGAAGGCAGCCAATACATGGAAAAACTATGAATTTTTTAGACAAGTCCAGCTTTTTAATCCTGGATGCTCAATATATTACGAAGGAAAGAGACCGACCGAAAGGACTGTACTCTGCTGTCCTCTTGAACAAGAGCTGAAAACTATTATTCACACCTCAGTGAGAAGACAGTTATCACAGTCCCAGAGACACTTTGTCTCTAGTTTGCTGTGCTTTTTAATCATCCTCAGTCTTTATATGCAATAAAAAAGAGCACATGGAATATGAACTCACCTTCAAAAACCAAACAAAAGATCACAAGATATCGCTTGTGAATTTCCTGATTAAAATCCAGTGAAAAGGATAAATTCAGATTTTTGGAAAGCGAGTCCACATATAATTAAGGAGTGTCACAGATAGTGTGGCATCACCAGAAGCCCTGTGTGCACTGAATTAACAACTTAATAGCTTGTCTCTTATAACACATACCCACACACTTGCTGGTAATGGAGTGGAATTAGTATTTGATCAGATAACTCTGCTTTTTTTTTATTTTATTTCTTTATTTGATTCAAAGACTAATTTCCATACTCCAAAATTGAAGGTTAATGAAATTCCACATAATTAGCATGAAACAGAGATGATAAAAATGTCCACATTACAAATTACTACAATATTGTTAACATATTTCATATTGCTAAAATTGAAATATTTGCCCTTTCATGCCATAGACCTACACACAATGCTCCAAAAGGTCAAGCTTGACAATAGCAGCCACAACAACATTTATATAGCGAACATAGTTACTTGTGACATTGTTACTACATTACAGTAGGTCAGAACAGTACTTCTCAATTATTTTCTGTGGCGCCCCCTTTAGGAAGAAAAATAAACATTTCACGTCCCCTACCACCTCGCAAGTGACTATAAATAGTATTATTTGTCTATAAAATTGTTATTAGTACACCTCTGCATAACATTGTATCTTTATTAACATTAGAAACAAACAAATAAAAAAAAAGTATTGAATAAAAAAAAAAAGAAAATGGAGGAAAATCTAGAGAGGTGGAGGTATGCCCTGGAAAGGAGGGGAATGAAGTTGAGCCTCAGTAAAACACAATACATGTGTGTGAATGATGAGGATCCAAGAGGAACGGTGAGGTTACAGGGGGCAGAGATAATGAAGGTGGAGGATTTTAATTACTTAGTCTCAACAGTCCAGAGCAATGGAGAGTGTGGAAAAGAGGTGAAGAAAAGTGTGCAGGCAGATTGGAATGGATGGAGAAAAGTGTCCGGTGTGATGTGTGATAGGAACGTATCGGCAAGAATGAAGGGAAAAGTGTACAAGACAGTGTTGAGGCCAGCGATGTTGTATGGTTTAGAAACAGTGGTGCTGAGGAAAAGACAGGAGACAGAGCTGGACGTTGCAGAGATGAAAATGTTGAGGTTCTTTCTGGGAGTAACGAGGATGGATAGGATTAGGAATGAGCACATCAGAGGGACAGCACATGTAAGATGTTTTGGAGACAAAGTCAGAGAGGCTAGATTGAGATGGTTTGGACATGTACAGAGGAGAGATAGTGAGTATATTGGTAATAGGATGCTGAGGTTGGAAGTACCAGGCAGAAGGCCTAGAGGAAGACCAAAGAGAAGATTTATGGATGTGGTGAAGGAGGACATGAAGGTAGTTGGTGTAAGAGAAGATGATGCAGAGGACAGGGTGAGATGGAGGCAGATGATTCGCTGTGGCGACCCCTGAAGGGAACAGCCGAAAGGAAAAGAAGAAGAAACAAACAAAAAAGAAATATAGTTCAACTTACAATAAAGAAAAATGTCACTAACATTGTTTTTTAATCTGTAACAGAAAAGATTAAAAGTGCAACAAAGTTCCTGAAAAAAAAATCCTTATTTAATTTAGGGATCATTCAACATGTTCAACATTTTCCTAAGCGTACAAAACGTACGCTAGGGGGGAGGGGGTAAGATGTCTGTGTACGCTTTAATATAAAAATGTCGATCAACAATAATACATGCGCTCGTGAATATTTTTTTTGTGTGCGTGTGTGTACGTTTGAAACTCTCAATGCGCGATTCGCCAACCACCTGCGGTGTTGCATATCTGCAAAGTCTGCAATGAATACTACCCAACCCAGTATCAGCTGCTGAAACATCAGTAGTACTTAGGCTCAACAATACAGAGCAATGGAGAGTGTGGAAAAGAGGTGAAGACGTGTAACGGGCACTGCGCATGTGCAAACCCGACCTGACCAATCAACAAACATAATATTAACAGTAAGCAATAATAGCTGAACACTGTCAATCAAACAAAGTGCGAGTGTGAGAATAAAGCACAGTTTGTTAGTCCCGCCTCCGGTTCCTGTACATGTGTTAGAACACAAACATTGACACAGAGAATGAATGGATAAAATAATCATAAGCCATCCAGCCTGGATCTGCAGCCTAATGCGCAGAACTTTATAACATTAATAGTATGTCTTTGTGCTGTAAATATGTATTAATATTTGTTTGTGTCTTGGAATAGATAAATAACTTTAGCTCGATTTGTAAATGTATTGAGCACGTGTACTTGCAGATGTAGTTTGAAATATATTTGAGAATGTTTTTAGTTGAACTATAATATTTGATTCGTCTTCTGAAAGGTAATAGATGAATCGTCTTCTGCTGAAAAACTGTGTGTGTTGTTGGCGTGAGACTCCATGTTGTTTATATCATATGCTGTGACATGCATGCACTATATTTCATGTGGTACTTTGTACCAACCCAGTGACGTCACGGTAACTTTGTTTAGGCGGGCACTTAGCAACGGCGGCTTTCGGGTCGATAACTTATACGACAAGCACATCAAACAAAACCGCTGTGTGTGCAATGGTTTATTTATGATATAAAATCTAAGCCACAATCGCTTCAACAAACTATACTTAAGCAACCACCAACTGATTTAGTCTGCGTTTCATTTCCCCTTTAAGGCTTAGGCTCCGGTCAACCGAGATGTGCAACCCCCCCACGGTCAGACCAGCCCACGCCCTTGCTGATCACAAACTGAAGCGTGGTCGTCCAAAAGCCAATGACCAATAAAAAATGCAGACATTTTGAATTATATTTTAATATAAAATAATATTATTCAAAATAATGTCATTTTTATTATTAAAACCAAATGTCTAAATATTAATATTAAAGCAGGTGTCATTAAAAATAATTCTTTAAAAGTATATATTTTTTATTGATTTCATTATTATTTGACTGGTGTATAAACAAAGTATTGATCAAGGAAATACATTGATTTATTTTATAAAGGAGGTTTGACATTGTTTTGTTTAATGTCTGTCTTCCTTTCGGCTTTTTCCCTTTTACTTGGGAGTCGCCACAGCGAATCATCTGATTCGCACGTTTTGATTTGGCAAAGATTTTTACATCGGATGCCCTTCCTGTCACAACCCTTTTTAGCTGTTTAAAATCTTATTTAAAAATCCTGCCGAGAGATCATCAACATTTATTTCTATGCTTTCGGAGGGGGGGTATAAAAAAAAAAAAAAAAAAAAAAAAAAGAGTACTCTGTACGCTTGGGAAAATGTTGAACCCGCCCCTTATTTAAACTCATTCAACTTATTTATGTCTTAATATCTTGGTCTCTCGCCACCTTTCTCTTCGTTCCTGTTAGAAATTTTTCTGTGTTGTTTCTTGAGGGGTTGTTTACTGCGATTCATATTGTTTGCTCGTGCGAAAAACCGCTACACTATAGCAACAATGAGAGTGCCACTGCCAACTACTGGAGTGAAGGTGCAATTACACTTAATTCTTGTACACTATTACAGAAAAGCATGTTCCCCAGGGTCATATGCGCCCCCCTCGGTATCATACCACGCCCTCCCAAGGGGTGTACACCCCACTATTTGAGAAGCACTGCAGTAGGTATATATTGGCCAAGTTACACATCAGTGGATATACTGTGGCTAACGGGATGTGCATGTTGCAATACCCAGCAAGACATCACCAAATTATATAAGCAAGTTACAAACTTATACAGTAATAAGCGCATGTGGTTGCTATATTGGTACCCTTGAATAACTGTTGGGGTTTTTTTTTTGGATTTTACTATACTGTATTAATCCCACCAAGGGAAATTATTGCCTCTATATGTAATCAATCCAAAGTGAGCACACAAATGTAAACAGTGAACACACATGGAGCAGTGGGCTGCTCCACACATTGGGAGAGCAGTTGGGGATTAGGTGCCTTGCTCAAGGGCACATCAGTCATGAAGGTTAAGGAGGGAAAGGTGCAGCTCTCTCCCACACCATCACACATTTTCCCTGCTGGTTCAGAAATCGAGCCAGCAATCTTTAGGTCCCAAAGCTGCTTCTCTAACCTTTAGGCTATGACTACATTTGCTTACTCTTGTATGTGAGTGTCAATGACCCCTGCATCAGGCATGATGATCTTAGCAACAGTCACCATAATTTATTTTTATTGAAAATGTATTTCAATATCAAATTATCATGTACGTGCAAAATTATTCATGTGGTTATGCAGTAAAGGCTAAGTGGTAAAGGCTCTGGGTTACAGATCAGAACGTCAGTACTTCAAGCCCTAGTACCACCAAGCTGCCACTGTTGGGCCCTTGAGTATGGCAATTAACCCTAAACTGCTCTGGTGTTTAAATGGGCTAAAAAGTTCAAGTCGGTCTTGAGAAGGGCAGCTACCAAATGCAATAAATATACTGTTGTTGTTTTTGTCAACAGACAGAGGACCAAAACAAAATATATAACAGAGGAATAAGACACAGTTAGCCCATAAGCTCAATAAACCGAGAATGGACAATAACATGCATCGGATATTTACGAGTGGCTGGGCACCGTTAATGAAACTGGGTCCATGATAGCTTGGTTTAAAACTTTGGTTTGAATATAATAGTTCAGCCAAAGTGTTTCAATACTTTTGTGAGGATTATTTGTTTCCAGATAAAATTACAATACATGAACCTTTAATAACAACAAATACGCTTGAAAATGATAAAAATAAGACAGTGATATTTAAGGGTTTCTGGAAGGAAATTTAAAGCTTAATATATAGATGTTTGGACTAAAAACAGTCCAAGTGTCAATAGAGATAGCAGGCAATATAACTAGCAGGGGGCAAAATATGACCATTGTGTTTTATTATTATTACAACATTTCACATACAGCAGATAATCATGCTATGTTTATCAAGAATTCAGTATACATGTATTGAATCTTTATTCCATCACTGACATGGGTCCTTGAGTCATTCCATCCATCCCTATATCTCTATATCTCTATAGACTATATATACATGCAAGCTTTTCGTCCATGAGATGAACCAACCAATGGTAACAAGATACATTTTAATTATTCAGTACATTACTCTGCACTCCTTTTCAGGTGTAATCTTTAGCCCAAAGTAAAACAACTGGTGAGTTAAGAAGATTAGAAAGAATATTATAATGAAAGTAAAAAGTACATACCAGTTCAAATATACGCCTAACAGCTTCTCTGGTTGGGCATCACTCATACGGAAGCATGCTATGGTGCCCTAGTGAATGACAAACATGTCCAGCTAAAGCACTAATTCTACATGCCAATGCATTTTCCGAAATGGGAGTCTCTCATGCTCATATGGGAGGAGCGTGGATTATGTCATCATCTAAGACTCACTGACCATCTGGACTAGAATCAGTCAGAAATGAGAATAATGGATACACAGAGTTCGATGGAATGAGATTCCATTTTTAGTATGATGAGCACCTGGCTGGTGAAAATGAAAACATTTCATATTAGAATGAAAAGTACAAATGTTCTCAGCCCCCATTTCTTTGTTTGATTTCTGCTCATCCACTTTTTCAAAAGCTTACATCATATTTTATTCTCCAGGTTAGATTAGATTCAACTGTATTGTAATTACAAATATCTAAATACAGGGTAACCAAATACAGATTAGCATCCAATCAGAAGTGACACAGAGCAGCAAGTAGAATATACAGCATGTGCAGCATTACAGTTAGAAGCAGTTATGTACAGATATGGGCAGTGAAAAGGAATAAATTTGCATGAATTTACATAGGAGCAATAATCAAATTAAGTGATCGAATTATTTTCACCATTTTTTAAAACTGTTCTCCACAATAATATTTTCTTTTCACTCATTTATCACAGTTATATTATTATTATTATTATTATTATTATTATTATTGCTAATTCGTCTCTGTGGAAATTTTTTTTCTTCACTTTCCAAGCATGAATGAAGATGAAGCTAATGGAAGAAAATTTTATCCACACACTATATGGACTCTATGGCTGTATAGATAAGGACACGCATGTGACCCAATCACAATAGACCGACAGAGCCCACAAGGCGGCTGACAAAGCGTGTCTTCATTCTCCCTGCTCCTCACTTTACGAAACTTTACAAGGGTCCTATTGAGCACGAAGGCCTTCCTTCTACTGAACTGTGCCACCCCCTCACCGCCATGCTGAACAGCGTGGGGAAAGACCATGCTTTTGTTCTATTCATCTGGGCTAGTAATTAACACAAAAACATGGCATGAAGAAAGGCTCATACCGTACAAAGCACTTAGGAAAGTCATTTTGGAATGCAGTGCATGAATCCCACTCTCTATTAATAGCATTTCTTTTATATGGAGGGAAGAGTAAAAATGAAGCAACAGTACCATCCAATACAGAAGGAGAGCAATGCAAAGCCATACATTGTAACAGACAACGATAGGGTTTAGCGCCAGTCTAAAATTTTCTCCAATTTAAAACCTCTGCTGGGTAATTTAGTTTTATTATATGCCGTACCAGCTAAACCAATCATTACGTGGCATCAGTTGGACATGAATGGGCATTGCAGAAGAGCGCTGTTACAGTCAGTAATCTCACATCATCTGCTCTCAGGCTTAAAACCCATGCAGGTGCTTCTGTGAGGACTGTCCATGCCCATGTACTGCCTCTCTGTCTTTTTATTAAGAACCATGTTAAACTACAGAGTTTGGCTTTATCAGACCTTTATTGTGCCTGCAGCAGTATTGAATTTTTCATCAGCTGCCCTATAAATAAATTGTTTAATTCTTAAAACAGTCAGGGAGGATGGTGGAGACAATCTGCCTTCTTGGGAGAGGTCCAGAGGCGAATGTTACCCCTAAGAGGAGAATCATAGAGATGCTGTGTGCCATCGAGGACGATTCATGGCTAGGGTTTATCCTAAGCAAAGAGCAGTCCTAACCACACACACACATTATATATATATATATAACAACTATTAATATAAATGTGCCTTACATAAATATTCAGCCTCTTTAAAGCATCGCTATTCCCTATTTAGTGACGTTACAACCTAAAGCCCTCCAGTGCAGCTAACTGGGTTATCAAAGATCAGCCATTTCTCTCACTGTCTGTGGCGAGAGGCTGTAAAGGAACTATTGCTGACTTTCGACAAGAGTAGCTGCATAGCCGTCAGCGTGTTTCTGCCCTGCGATGGCCTGGCAATCTGTTCAGGGTGTACTCTGCCCTTGCCACGTGTCAGCTGAGATGAGCACCAGCCTCCCCTTAATTATAATTTACTGTTCCGTTATTATTCATGTTTTCCACCCCGATGGCAATAAGCACTTACTGTTCCACTCTGCTGTTAATCATTTTAATAAGCGCCCACTCACTCCAATTTTTAAGTGCCCTGAGCGCTTATCACGTCAATTATGGTATATATTTTTGGGGGGCAGTGGTGGCGTAGTGGTAAAGGTGCTGCATCACTGATCCTAAGGTTTGGGGTTCAAGCCCCACGCTCCATGGGTTGTGACTATCCCCTCAGTGCAGCTAACTGGGTTATCAAAGGCTGGCCATGTCTCTCACTGTCTATGGTGTGAAGCATGGAAAAGAACAATTGTTGACTTTCGACAAGAGTAGGCTACAAAGCCCTCAGCATGTTTCCACCCTGCAATGGCCTGGCGAGCTGTCCAGGGTGTACTCTGCCCTCGCCCGGAGTCAGCTAGGATGGACGCCAGCCTCCCTGCTTAACCTTAATTAGGATTAAATGGCTACAGCAGATGAACGATACATTTTTTTGGATAATATTTTATATTGTTATATTTGTACAGCTGGTTTGAGTTATGGTGCATGTCATGAAGTTCAACATAAAAGCTATCTGCTGCATTACTCTATTACAGATGCGGGAATTTTTAATTTAGCACAAATTAGCACCATCAGATAAAAACTTTCACTTATTGACTTTCTTGTCACGACTGAAACAAAAACAGAAGACAGAAATTATGATTAAGCTGTTCCAAAAACTAATGAATAACCTGAAAGTGAAATACACTTGAATTTCAACGTATTATTATTATTACTTTGCATAATATGCCTCATCTTTAAAAGTGCAGTCTTTCTTTTTGAGGCACAGAACAATAAAAACAAATATTTGTTGTTCGTATAAGTATTTATTCCTTTGTGTCAGTGCATAACAGAACTATATTTGTTGACAGTCTTTTGGCATTTCTCACACAGTTTGTTTTGTACAGGCAGATTCATGATTTTTGGAAAAAATAAATAATTTTATTCTTTCTCAGATTGGATGGAAACCATCAATGAAATTCTTGAAAAAAAAAATTCCTCACTTTGATTTTTAGCATGCTTTCAGGTTCTTTGGTTTGGAATTACTCTACTGTGGCTCTGGCAGTATATTTAGATTTTTGTCCTATTGGAAGGTGAACTGCCACCCAAGTCTCGTGTAGAGTTTCTTCACGGCTTCCCCTATATTTAGCTCCATCCATCTTAGCCAATTTCTGTCTGTGCTGTAGAAAGTAATACCCACAACATGATTCTACCTTCACCGTGCTTCAATAATGAGATGGTGTTTACAGGGTGATGAGGATTGTTGGCTTTACAGCGAAGTTTGTGCTTTCCTTACACATGCATTTCCAGCAGGGTCTAATTAGGGATATTTTTCTCAACTATGCTTTTCTGTGACCTCCACGGGGTAACGATTTCTTCTCTTTACTCTCACATCAACCCAGGTTATTTCAATATCTGGGCTATGGTGGTATTTCACCTGATATGTGGACCAGCTCTGTCAGACTTACCCTTGCCTTATTACCTGCTTCCTTCACCAAAGTTCATTGTCGATTCACTGATTTTTGTTCAAAGTCACGATAATAACATGTTATGGATTTAATAGTGCTCTGTAGGATGTGCAAATGTTTGGGTGTCTGGGATTTTACCAACTGACATGACCGGACAGGCATAATCATGATACAGAAGCAGAAATTAGAAAACTGGCAGCAGTTTAATTTAAAAAGTCAAATATGGCTTGTTTACAGTGACTCAAGAGATTTTTAGTAAATGTCATTAAAATGCACCCATCTTAATTACTGCTCCAAATAGACTTGAATTTTATTATGATTAACCATTGCTTTAGTTTTTACCAGAAAGGAGACAGACATAGAGAGAGAGAGAGAGAGAGAGAGAGAGAGAGAGAGAGAGAGAGAGAGAGAGAGCTCATCTGATGACACATGCATTTCTGCTTTGCAAAGTTCAGCAACACTGGACTGGCCTGTAGATGTCCCATAAAATGTACAGATCCTCATTTACATACATTTTTAAAATACACTATGAATTTTTATCAGTAAAATAAGTAATAATAAATTCAGTCGTAAACTAATAAGGAGAGGAACATGCACTACTGTATAGTGTATAAAACAAGGTTGGGTTCGACTGCAGACATGATCAGGATTTATATCTGCAATATTGTGTTAAATATATTAAAAACTGTGAAGAAGTTCTGCAGGTGGGGTGTCCCAGGGTGGTGGCGCTCTTCTCAAACTTCATCTCAGAGTGCATAGGTCAATCAGTTGATGTCACAGACTATATAAGGTCAAATAACACAGTGGTGCGACATCATGACAGAAGGACAGCCAGAGGTCTGGCACTCTGGTAAACACTGTCAAGTAAATTTCCAATTATTACACAGACACCTCACAAAAATTGTGTGAGCGCCCCAGGGAATCATTATATTGATTAATTTCTCATTTCAATACAGGCAATTAATCTAGATTTCACTAAAGGAGTATTTTATTAGTTTTGCTAGACATTTTATAGATTTTATAAATTAAGAAAAATAAGTCCTGTCTAGTAAATATGAATCAGAAAGGTGACACACACAACATGTTGCTTGTTTATATATGTTATAAATAGAATACTATAGTTCGGATATGTCCAATTAGCAATTGGATGATATTTATACTTAAGTGACGTAATGAAAGTATTGAACATCTGTAATATCAGAAATGGGACTATACATTTTAGGCTGCACATTTCAGTGAAATATAGAAGACTCTTCAGCATGCAACTCTTAAATTCATTCGCTGTACCCTGGATCACGGTGGTACTATCAATCATATAGGAGAATGTTGTCATTTTCACTTTATTTTTACTTTTTTTTTTACCAATTCTGTGATGACTGCATTTCACACCACCTTCACCAATGATATGCCGACAACTTATTCAAAGACCATAATATAAAATAATTAAGTTTGAAAATAGAGAGGCGTTCATTTAGGAGGTGGAAATGCAGCTGCTTACAAACCTTTCATAATTAACAGTAAATATGAAACCTCGACTTAAGTGGATACGGTAGCAAGCAGGGAAACATGGCTAGTGAAAGCGAATGTTGGCAGTCATCCACACTCCAGCCTGTCTGACAGTGCGGACTTGCCAAGAGGTGTTGAGAAGAGTATAAAATCAATGCATTAGGGCAACATTAAGGGTACGGGAGCATATGGGTGGCACAGCAGGGGTGACTACTGAACAAGCTTCGAACGTCACCACCGCCATGCCAAAAGAAAAGCCATGTTAGGAAGACACAGATAATAGATTATATATATATATATATATATATATATATATATAAATATATAAAATATCTAAAAAAAAATATATATATATATATATTGGCGGCACGGTGGCGTAGTGGTCAGCACGTCCGCCACACAGCAAGAAGGCCCGGGATCGATTCCCGGCCTGGACGTTTCTGTGTGGAGTTTGCATGTTCTCCCCGTGCTTGTGCGGGTTTCCTCCGGGTGCTCCGGTTTCCCCCGCAATCCAAAGACGTGCACTGTAGGTTAATTGGCCGTTCGAAATTGACTGTAGTTTCTCTCCTGCAGCGGCACTGGAACCCAGTCGTATCGGCACTTGCCTTTCCATTGGATCCTTCCGGTGGCGCCGAGACAGGGGGGGACTTGCTGCTTGGGTAACAGCCTGTCCCTCATTACTCCCTACCCAGGCTCTGTGCACTGGGGAGTATCACCAGTCGGGATACTGGCCAGAGCGCAGCCATAGTCCTTCGGGACTGACGGAGGCCTACGCTATATATATATATAATAGTTTGCAGCAGTATATTTAACAGTATACTATACATTGTGGGTGTCTGGTATTTGAGGAAATTGAAGTCACAGCTATCTGGTAACTTGCACTGAAACTGTAATCTCACTTATAATTTATAAAACGGTCCTTTACGGAGTAGCTGAAGTAATTTTACTTGCAACTTAAACTCATTCAGAGCCCTGAAGCACAATTTCAAAGAACATTCTATACACTTGAACATTTCCACCATGATTTCAACCTGCAAGCAATAATCTGAGCCACCACACCTACTGGGTTCTTGTGCAAGGTTCATTCTTTTGGCTCAGTATAGCCACATGAAACCCATATAGAGATCGGAAGGAATGTTTCATGTTCACGCAACGTTTGGTCAAATTCCACTTTGACATTGTATCCTGATCCTCATTCATTCCTGTTTAGGTTTATTAGGAAACTAAAACCAATCTCAACCGACTTCAGTTGAAAGGCAGGATATAGCCTAAACAGCTCTCCTGTCCACTGCTAGGCTAACAATGACAAACAAAAATTTGGACTTACAGATTTAGGGGCAATCTAAAATAACCAATTATGCGAATATGCATGTCTTTTGACTCCCGGAGGAAACCAGAGAACCCAGAGGAAACCCATACAAGTAAGGATATGACGGGTTTGATTCCCAGCTCGGGCATTTCTGTGTGGAATTGGTATGTTCTCTCTGTGCTCGTGCAGGTTTCCTCCAGGTATGCTGCAATCCTCCCACAGCCTTAAAGCACGTCGAGTAGCTCAATTGGCTAACTGGCTCAAATCACTCACAGGTGTGAGTGTAGGCATGAGTGGTTGTGTGAGTGTTGGCCCAGTGATGGCATAGTGTGCTATACAGGGTGTACACTGCCCTTGCCCAGAGTCAGCTGAGATGGGTGCCAGCCTCCACGAGACCCTAATTAAGATTCAGCAGCTTTGAGAAATATAATAATAATAATAATACTGTACATATACATTTTGGAGGGGCAGTGGTGGTCTAGTGGTATAGGGCGCTGGATCGCTGATCCAAAGGTTGGGGGTTCGAGTCCCACTCTGCACAAGGTTATCACTGTCCCCCTCCCAGTGGAGCTAACTGGATTATCAAAGGCGGGCCATGTCTCTCACTGTCTATGGTGAGAGGCATGTAAAAGAACCATTGCTGACTTTCGACAAGAATAGGCTGCAAAGTCGTCAGCGTGTTTCCGCCCTGCAATGGCCTGGCGAGCTGCCCAGGGTTTACTTTGCCCTCGCCCGAAGTTGGCTGGGATGGGCGCCAGCCTCCCCGCGACCCAAGTTAGGATTAAGCGGGTACACAAAATAATGATGATGATGACATACATTTTGGAAGTTCTATGTACTTGTATAAACACAGCTGGAATTGTCGACAACATCTCTATTGCATTCAGCAGTCTGTTCCATTGGCAATGCAGCAGACTGTGTATTTATGAGTCAGATGAATGCCAATCACCCATTAGCAGAGTAACAAATGTGAGATCTAGATGCGTAGCATTCGGCTTTCACCCAGGCTAAGTGTGATAGTTCATACTGTGTATGAAGTAGAACTGTCAATGATACCATGCCACTTGAAATATGTTTTAAAAGGAGTAATGGTTCTGGAAATGGATTTATTTTGCTTATACCTGGACAAGGGATAGACATTGAGACAAAAAAAAAAAAAAAAAAGATTTTTGAGGGTTGCAGGGAGGCTGAAGCTCAGGGTACACGATAAACAGCTTGCAAGACACACACACAACCAATTCACTCAAACATACATGTATAGCATTTTTCAGACACCCTTACCTAGAGTGACATACATTTTTCTCTCATTATACAACGGAGCAGCTGAAGGTTATGGGCCTCGCTAATTGGCCCAGCACTGGCAGCTGGGGTTGAACCACCAACCTTTCATTAATTCATTTTTTACGCCGCTTAATCATAATTAGCGTCGCAGGGAGGCTGATGCCAATCTCAATCAACTTTGGGCAAAACTGGGGTGCACCCTGAACAGCTTGCCAGGCCCGTGCAGGGCCAGACAGACATTATTATTATTATTATTATTATTATTATTAGTATTATTATTATTATGGTGGATGCTTATATAGCACAATTTCATACATGCGTATGCTCAATGCGCATGAGACCAAATGAGTGACAAGATAATCTGAGGGAAATGGTCAAAAGCCTTCTCTGAATTCACAAAATACATGTGAACAGATTGGGCAAACTCCCCTGCCCCCTCCTAGAGCCTGTAGAGTGTATAGAGCTGGTCGAGAATGCCGTGGCCAGGATGAAACCCACACTGTTCCTCCAGAATCCGAGGTTGAATTATCAGTTGGATCTTCCTCTCCAGTGCCCCTGCATAGACTTTCCTGTGTAGGCTGAGGAGTGCGATTCCACGATAATTGAAATGCACCCTCCAGTCCCCTGTTTAAAAGCTACCACCCTGGTTTGCCAATCCGTAGGTATGGCCCCAGATAGCCATGCGATGTTGCAGAGATATGTCAACCAAGGCAGTCTTACAACATCCAGAGCCCGGAGATATTCAGAGTGAATCTCATCCACTCCTGGAGCCCGCCCACTGAGGAGCTTTTCGATGACCCCAGCAACCTGAGCTCTACCGAAACTCCCAGGGAATTCCTCGTCCACGTAGGGTGGGTCGGTGGGATTCAGGAGGTCCTCAAAGTATTCCTTCCACCTCCCAACAACATCTCCAGTTGAGATGAGCAGTTGCCCACTTCCAGTGTAAACAGTATTTGTGGAGAAGTGTTTTCCCCTCCTGAGGTATCGAATGGTGGTCCAGAGCCTTTTCGAGGCAAACCGATATACTAGTAATTACTGTATTTAAATTAATAAGCCATAGTTCTTGACAAGTTCACTGGTCTAAACCACCCCTCTATTATCAGTTTCCACCTGCAACTAATTAAACATGGTGACATCTTTGGCCTCATACTCTGACTCATTGAAGCAACCTACTGCTACACAAAGAATGAATGGGCTCATAATAATGAATTAACTCTTTTTTTTGGCCAAAGTTTGTGTTTTCTCAAAGCCACAAGCTCTGTGGACACAATTACTAAATTGATTGCCTGTACTAAATCACTTTATTCATTTGGAAGTTGGATGGGCAGGCTTCGCAGATGGCAGTATCGTCTGGACCCATTGCTCAACCGCGCAGCTGGACCATGCAGAAGAACACATCTGAAAACTCACACCATCAGTCTTTCTCAAAAGGATTGCCCCAGCTGGGGTTTTAAGAGCTTTTCCCAAGGGTTACATATCCCTACCACATTAAAGATTGCCCATCTTCACTTGGCCATGAGTGTGAATAGAAACCGCCTGAAGTGCTACATGATGTGTCACTGGTGAGGTGAATCAGAAGGTAGAAGGCTTTAGGGATGAATTGAGACTGAACAGAATGTTCTAGCATGACTCAGCCATATTGATTATATCCACATCATGACCCGTATTGTGCCACATGAAAATGAATGAACAGCCAGCATCTGGATGAGAGTTTGTTGGGCGGATATGGGCACACATTAAATGTTCCATCCCCACGATAATATAACAAAGAACGACATCACAGAAACCCATCTGGCATCAGAATCTGTATTCAAGCGTGCACGTGTGGATAACAGCGATTTTTCTTTTATTGACATTTGTGAGGAGAGAACAATGTACATGACATGGAATGAACTCACACACTTTTTTTTTGTCAGCACAAACAATATGAATCTCTCCCCTCCCTCCCCCCCTCTTCCCCCCTCCTCTCCCCCCTCTTCCCCCCTCCTCTTCCCCCTCTTCCCCCTCCTCTTCCCCCTCTCCCTCCTCTTCTCCCCTCCTCTTTCCCCTCCTCTCCCCTCCTCTTTCCCCCTCTCCCTCCTCCTCTCCCTCCCCACCCCTCCCCATCTTCTTCCCCCTCCCCTCCTCTTTCCCCCTCCCTCCTCCTCTCCCTCCCCACCCTCTCTCTCTCTCTCTCACCCACCCTCTCTCTCTCTCTCTCTCTCTCCACCCCTCCCTCTCTCCCTCCCTCTCTCTCTCCCCCTCCCCCTCTCTCTCCCCTCCCCCTCTCTCCCCTCCCCCTCTCTCCCCTCCCCCCCTCTCCCCCCCTCTCTCCCCTCCCCTCTCTCTCCCCTCCCCTCTCTCTCTCCCCTCCCCTCTCTCCCCTCCCCTCTCTCCCCCTCTCTCCCCTCTCCCCCTCTCTCTCCCCTCCCCTCTCTCCCCTCTCCCCTCTCTCCCCTCTCCCCACTCTCTCTCCCCTCCCCCTCTCTCCCCCTCTCCCCCACTCCCTCTCCCCCTCTCCCCCACTCCCTCTCCAAAAGGCCTCCAGGTTCTTCTAACAGAGTGCAAGTGTGGAATATAAAGTAACCCTCTTTAGAAATTCACAAATAAAATGCACACACATTAGTTTTCCAAGTCCAAACTACATAGCAAGTACCATACTTCAGGGAGTTTATTTTATTCACTTTATGATGCACATTAAGTAGGAAACTTGTGTGATGGCACAGAAGAAATCTATCTCCTGAATTGCATGGTGTCTTTGCTGCCCAAGAAGATAAAGTATATCCCAGGACAGGTTTAGGTGCACTTGTATATATTTTTCATTAGTCCTTAATATGAATGTATGGTGGGCAGCATTATGGATCACATGGATGAGCGCATCAGTATGACCATAAATCAAGCCAGTCCTTAATGAATATTTAGTGGGAGGAAAGAGTAATACTTGATACTTTATAAAAATCAGTACACTGTTGAATTAAACTCAGTGACGTTAATGTTTGTGAAGGACTTTATCAATGTAGATGGCCAGTCCTCCCTGTAAGAATTTATTATTTATTTTTCTCCAAAACACAGCTATGAAACCATTAGGCGTTAATAGAAGTGGTTTCAGAGCTCCTCAGTCACCTTGCTTCAATGAAAAGCGCACTGCGAATCCCACTCTACAGAAGATGAATCAGCACAATGTGCATTATGGAGGAAATCCATATAATACAAATTGGACATGTTTGCAAGGTTATATGTCTGCGTAGAGATTAGTGAATTATAACATACAATTTGTTCTTTGTAAGAGAAAGGCGGTTGTCTCCCCCCCGAACGACCCCCAAACTCCCCCAGCAGTCTTGTCGGCTTTGAGGTACGTGTCCATGGTGCTGAAAATCAGGCTTAACTCGAAACAAACGCTTAATTCTCCGACACGTGCTCGTCTTTAAGAAGTTGAAATTAACGGGCAATCGCTTCTAAATTAGATCACACTTAACCAGTGCTGATCTGATTAATCATTAAAATATTTCAGATTTTATTATACCATAGCAAATAGGAAAAGCAAATCAAGAATAAATAAATCATTGATTGCAACAGGAGGAATGCGAAAATCACACACACACAAACACACACACACACACACAAAGAGAAATGACTTAGCTGGACAATGTTCTGTGCTACCTTCTCTGTCACAAAGCTGGATCGGGTCCAAGCTCAGATTCTTCATTACGTCCTCGCACGGACTCGTTGGGCTGCTCAGACTGCAAGCCATGCGTGGCACCTCCATGTCTTCTCACTGGTGTTATCCCCAACAGCAGATCCTGCACTGAGCGGCTCGTCTGTCTTCCTTGTCTGTCCCCTACCCGGCTTTCTCAATGCATGACGTCAGCAAGTCGTCAGGACGGCTTTGTGATAAGGATGGGCCGTGTGTGTATTGCTACACCAGCTCGTACACTACTCATGAACTGATGTCCAATTCAACTAAAGTCACGCTTTACGCTGTAATGGAAAAATAAGTAACCCATAAAATAAAAAGTAATGTTTGTCAGGCAGATATTGATACTCTACCATTCATTATTTTACTGATTATTCTCGTCGGGTCAGGACAAAAGGAAAGTCAAGGTAGATAGACCTTGAAAGGCTCACCAGTTCATATCAAAGCTATCACAAACAAACATTCCCATTCAAACCGAGGGATTGGCAGATTCACATCTAGTGGTTATCCAGAATAACCAATTAGCCTAATGTGCCTGTCTTTGGACTCTGGGAGAAGCCACCATCCAGCTGAAACCATAGGAAGCATGGGCAGAACATGCAAACTCCACACAGAAACACCTCCACCCAGCCCAGGAGTCAAACCCAGGATCTTCTAGCAGTAAGGCAGTTATGCTCCGTACTTGATCACCATGCTGCTCAACAACAACAACAACAACAATAATAATAACAATCTTCTTTTCCTTTCCATTGTTCCCTTCAGGGGTCGCCACAGCAAATGATCTGCCTCCATCTCACCCTATCCTCTGCATCCTCTACTCTTACTCCAACTACCTTCATCACATCCATAAATAATAATAACAACAATAATAAATATTATTATGATGATGAACAACAATTTATTAGTTCATTTGCCATACCACTTAATCCTAAAACAACTTCTCATTGTCACTCATTCACTGAACTACTTAATTCTACAGTAATAGGGTTGTGTGGCGGCTGGGTCCTATCTCAGCCAACACTGGGCAAAGGCAGTGTACACCCTGAACAAATTGGCAGATTATCGCAGGGCAGCACACACCCAACCAGTTACACTCACATGTAGGGGCAACTTCAATTGGGTTGTGGGAAGAAACCAAAGCAATTAGAAGAAACTAATACAAGCATGCAAACTTCACACAGACTTGAATCCAGGACCATCTTGCAGCAGACCACTGCTTGTTATAATGATCATAATTATTATTATATTGTTGACCCTGTTCATGTCCACATGGAGAGTAACTGCATTTAGAACTACACACTTAAATAATTTTATCTGTATTAGTTGCAGCAATTTAATACCACAAGTATCTTTCATGCTTCCTTTGATTCCTGGGTTTGGGAATTTCTATGTGGCGTTTGCATGTTCTCCCTGTACTTGCATGGGTTTCCTCGTGGTACTCCAGTTTCCTCCCACCGTCCAAAAACATGCACAGTAAGCTGTTCCAAATAAACCTTAGGTGTGAGTGTGATTATGAATAGTTTTGTGTGTGTGTGTGTGTGTGTGTCTGTCTGTGTGTTGGCCCTGTGATGGCCTGATGAGCTGTTAAGGGTGTCCCCCACTTTTGTCTAGAGTTGGTTGAGATGAGTGTCAGCCTCAGTGTGACCCTAACCAGGATAAAGAAGCTTAGAAAATGACTGATTAAATACATACAACAAAATGCTTTAATCCTCACATGACAACTGTGCTACCCCAAAATGCAACGTGACCTTGAAACATCTGCTCTGCAAACACAATCTTGGCTCCAAAAACAGCCCTCAAGGAAGAAATAATGACCTTGTATTAATAATTCATTAGTGTGTTGACCATAACCATTTTGTCACAGTCGGGGTTATATTACATCAGAAGACTATTCCAGGAACACTGAACACGATTCAGGAATACATCCCTGTGTTTTTTTTTATTCATCATGACACTAAATCCTTGCTTTAAGTGTACACTTTAAACATGGTGAGAAGTGTTTGCTCTGTTGCTGGATGGTCAAACATGGTGGAGAGATTAGCTGTGAATGAGAAGTGAATTACATTGACTTCTTATGTAACAAGATTACTGGCCATCTGCCTCTAGCATGAGCTTCAGCTCTAGCACTGTATAATAATTGAATTGAATGAGTAATTGAAAGAGATATACTGTTATAAATAGCAGTGTAGCACATCATGTGTCAATCTGTCTCGGTTTAACACGTGACACCTGAGGGCTCTGAACTCCAATATGGCCTTCAGTACATATTGCCATTTAAAAAAGAAAAAAAAAAAATCTGATAATAGTCTGCCAACATATATACATACAATCGAATAAAATAATATTTATTATAGATCTGAATTAAATCTTGTTGAATTAAATGATCTGGACCTGTAGATACATGAAAAACACGAAAGAGTTGTCCACAATGTCAGAAAAGTAGCTACTGGGCTACGACGGTTTCTTACTGGGGCAGTACTCTTTCAGGTACTCTTTTGTAAGCTTTTTATACTGATTGGGAACATAAATGCACCTTTTTGCTCAAAGGCTGGAAGTTGTCTCTTATTACGAGTATTTAGGTTTAGTGTTCACACCTAGACTAGTATGGACTGAAGCTCAGATCACTCTTGCCACTGAAGCTAGTAAAGCCCTTTTGGCTATTTATAGATATCATACAACAATAGTCTATTTATCATGTGTAGATTTTTAAAAAATATTTGCTGGTATGGTTAAACTTATCCTTTGTTATGGCTCAGAAATTTGGGGTGTTAGCAGACAAGTCAGAAGAGGGTAAGACAGAAAACAAAATGGCGGACATAAACAAAAACAACATCAATGAAGATGCTCCATGTAAAATCTGCAGGAGACTACTAACTGATGAAGACCTACATGTTAGGTGTGAACAATGGACTTGTAAAAAGTGCTTGAAATGGTCTATTAAAAAAAAAAAAAAAAAAAAGATGTCATCACATCCATGAGCCACATCCTCTGGTACTGTATTGAAGATTGTGAAATAAAGATGTCCGAGGCAGCAGCCATGGACATAAATATTGAGGGAAAATGTAAACAGTGCCTACACACATATGAAAATAGACTGACTACAGTGGAAGAAAATATGAAAAAGAAGCTAAAGAAGAAAGAAGTGGAGAAAAATAATAGAAGACAAAACGAAGGACCTCAGCATAGATGAAGTGATAACAGAAATGAGTGAAAGAAAGAACAGAGTCAAACCTTGTGATATGGGATAACAGAAGAAGTAAAAACTAGGGAAGAGAGAGACACAAGAGAGACTTGGAAGAAGTACGAAAACTATTAGCACCTTATGTTGCCGAGGAAGAGGTATTGTGGGCTAATAGAATCGGAAAATATGAGAAGGAAGCTGAAAGGTGTAGAGCAACACATGTGGGACTTGAAAGTGGAATAACAGTATCAAAAGTTTTTAAGAACAAAAGAAGATTACAGAAAAGCCAGAAGCAGAAAACATCTCCATAAATCATGACCTGACAAAAATGGAAAGCGATAAGGAGAAGAAAGTGGCGGAGCAGGTGAAAGAAATGAACAGGAAGGGGGAAGGAAAGTACAAGATTTGCAGACCCCCATGGGGAAGAAAAATCGTGCAAATCACTAATATAGACAATCCTCATCAGTTATTTTTAACTGAGTAAATAAGTTGAGTGGTGGTAAGGATTTTAATAACGTACAGAAACGCAAATGCATGTATACCAATGCCGACCAGCTCAGAAACAAACTCGGCAAACTTGAGGTGAGGTCTAATACAGACATGCCCAACATTATAGGTGTGACTGAAGTCAACCCCAAAAGGTAAAACCTAGAAGTGCACCAGAATGAATACTGCATGAGAAGTAACACAATATAAGATATTCAGTCAGAATCTAGACAGAGACAAAAGATTGATACTGATGTTGGTTGACAAAAGACTCGAGGCTGGGAAGATACAACTACAGACAGAGTTTGAGGAGTGTTTATTTATTGACATTAAGCTAAAAGGTAAAGAAAGATAAACTACTTGCAGCAACAATATATAGATCAACTTCTAACGAGAAAACAACGGGAAATGAAATGAATTGTTGATAAGCATTAAGGACCTTGGATACTCACATCTTCTCGTGATGGGAGACTTCAATTACCCCGGTATAGATTGGGTAAGCTGCAACCCCATTCAAGGACTCAATAGACAATCCTGAGCAAAGATTTCTTGATGCTATCCAAGAGGAAAACCTATTCCTGCATGTGACAGACCCCAGATCACAAGATGGAGAGGAAGAGACAAAGCAAATGTCCTCGACCTCATCCTTACTAATGAAGAAACCATGATAACTGAGATCGACTATTACAGTCCATTTAGGAAGAGTGATCATGTTGTTTTGGTGTTTGAATACAACTGCTACATAGAGTATAAAGACAATGGCATCAGAAAAAAAAGACTTCTATAAAAGAAAGCCGACTACGCTCAGATAAATAAACAGATTACGGAAACAAAATGGTCAGATCTGCTAGAGACTGAGAAAGAAGACAATGACAATAGTATGTGGGATAAATTCACTAATAAGATAAACGAGATTGAGGACAGATTGATTCCGGTTAGAAGAGGAAGCAAAAAGAGTGGAAGGTGGAAATATCCAATCCCAAAAGAACTGCACTTAATGATAAAGAGGAAACATGCGTTATCAAGGATGGCTTCAAAAACAAGAAAGGAAGTGGATAGAAAAGATTACTGTAAAATCAGGAACAGGGTCACAAAGGAGATGGATAAGGTAAAGAAGAACTTTGAATTAAACCTAGCAAGCAATGCAAAAGAGAATCTGAAGGCCATCTGGAAATTCATAAAATCCAAATCTAAAACACAAGAAGGAATTGGAGACCTTAGACTGGACCCACACGACAACGACTCTGAAAAAGCAAGTGACAATGCGATCAAGTCAGAAATACTAGCTACATACTTCACCAGCGTTTTCACAGAAGAACCAGAAGGGGACCTACCTATCTTCAACAAAAGATCATTAAAAGACCAGACAGAGACGCTTCAGATAACAGATACAAAGATCACCAAAGTTCTAAAGACCTAAAGCAGTATAACATCACCAGGATTGGATTTAATTCATCCCTACTTCCTGAAGGAGGTGGCAGAGGCACCAAGTACCCCCCTTGAGATACTTTGATATATCATTGACTACAGGGAAAATACCTACTGCTTGGAAAGAAGTACAGATCAGT
Source organism: Plotosus lineatus (assembly GCA_024760905.1). Lineage (NCBI taxonomy): Eukaryota > Metazoa > Chordata > Actinopteri > Siluriformes > Plotosidae > Plotosus > Plotosus lineatus. Next base: position 36,285,791 of record CM045730.1, on the reverse strand, counting down.
GCGATATACAAGAAGGGTGATAAATCGGATGCGGGTAACTACAGACCAGTGAGTTTAACATGAGTAACCTCAAAAGTTATGGAAAAGCTAGTGAGGGACCACATCGTAGAACACATGAAAGCTAACAACCTGTTTAGTGCAAGACAATATGGATTCATTAGCGGCCGATCAACAACTCCTCAACTACTTGAAGTCATGGAGAGATGGAGCACAGCTAGCGAAGACGGATAGTCAATTGATTGTATCTATATGGACTTTTAAGAAGGCCTTTGACACGGTGCCACACAGAAAACTCCTGAAAAAAAGATTACAGAATATGGAATTCATCCAAAAAACTGTGGCATGGATAGAAGATTTTCTGACAAACCGAAAACAGTGAGTCAGTGTTGGTGAGGCATGCTTATCCCTCACACCAGTAACATCAGGTATCCCCCTCAAGGATCTGTCCTGGGACCAATCCTCTTTGTCCTGTATATCAATGACTTACCAGACACCTTGGACTCTATAGCCCATCTCTTCGCTGATGACATCAAAGTCTACAATGAGATCACAACAGAAAAAGATTGCAACACCCTCCAGAGAGATCTTCTTGAGTTAACAACATGGAGTAATGATTGGTTACGAAGATTCCATCATGAAAAGTGCAAGGTTATGAACATAGGGAGAAACGGAGGAAGTCACTCGGAATATTCTTCCCAACTCATGAATAAAGATCTGCAGACAAGCCAATGGGAAAAGGACATTGGGGTTTTCATTGACACTGACCGATCATTTGAAAAGCATATTGGAGAGAAGATCAAGAAGGCAAACTTCACATTCTCACTGCTAAGAAGAACCTTCAAGTACCTAGATGGAAAGACCTTTATTCGACACCTTAGAGAGAGTACATCTGGAATATGCATGTCCAGTACGGTTTCTATACAAGCAGAAGCACATCGAACTGATTGAGGGAGTCCAACAAAGAGCTACCAAACAGATTCCAGGTATGCAAAACATGTCATATAGTGAAAGACTGAAGACACTCAAGCTACCAACCATGAGCTACAGACATTACAGAGGAGACATGATAGAGTGCTACAAAATTATTCATGGCATATATGACAGGAACGTATGCACCCTCCGCAAGATGTGGGAAGTAAGCGCTACGAGAACAAGAAAAAGAGGTCACCTACTAAAAATATACCTACAAAGAGCTGATACCCAGCTACGCAAAAACTCCTTTTCGGTGAGAGTGGCAGAAATCTGGAATAGCTTACCAACCGAAATCATCACAGGAAAGACTCAACACCTTCAAAAATCATCTGGACAAGCACCGCAAGGACCAACCACTATTGTACGATGACTACAAGACAGGAATCAACGCACAACCCCGGCGGATTCCAACCACCTACAGCAAGTCTGGCAAAGAGGAGGGATCCTGAGCCAGAAAACTACCATAAATACAAGTAAGTACGTATTGTAAAATTATCGAGCAACTCCAATTAAAAACATGGAAACATTTCTTCAACGTTAGCAAAAGTACATGTAACAGTTTGGTTCTTGGAGAATGTGTGCGGTTCCCTCTTCAGCTTACATATCTAGAGCAGTGAAATATTGGTGTAGACTCTTAACTCTTCCCAACTTTAAAATATTTCATCAGATCTATTTAATGTTAAAATTTTTAGATGAATCTGGGCACTTAACATGGGCGTCTCATTAAAAATATTCTCTTTAGATTAGGATTCGGATTTGTTTGGCTCTCTCAAGCTATCAGGGACTTAGATTTTTTTATTGTTGTATTTAAGCAAAGACTACCTGAAAATTTGTTATAAGATTGGTATTCATCGCTTCATAATACTGCCAACTGCTCCAATTATATACTTTTTAATTCCCTACTAAATGTTGAGACTTAGCTTAGATTTAGCCCCATATTTAAGAAATTGTTTGACAAAATTTCAGATTTGGTCATTTCGGATTGAGCATAGAAACGGGCAGATATAGTAATGTGCCTTCGGTATTGAGATTTTGCCGTTTCTGCCAAAAACAAATCTTAATTTAATTGAAGAAGAAATGCATGTACTGCTTTATTGCAAAGCCTACAGTGTTATAAATTATATTTTAGCTAAACATATGAACTCATTATCATAATATAGCTTTGTTAATCTCATGTCTTCAACAAATGAGTGGGTCATTAAAAACATTTAAAAAAATGATATATTTTTATATAATGTTCAAAAAATAAGGAATTCTGATGGCTCTCTTTAATCATGGAAGGACTATTGCAAACTCATGCAATATAGTGTATATTTATTTATGTATGTATTATGGGCCAGTGGCCTTGTTCTAAATAAAATGTCTGTCAAAAACACGATTTTAAGGAAATCAGTTGCTCAAACTTTGCACAAGCATCCAACATAAGTCATGTCTTGGTCACCACAACATGCACATACCAGGGTAAAGTACCTATGAGATGTTCCTCGCCGATGCAAAAATTGCATAAGCATTGTGCCCTTTGTTGATTTAAAGCATCGCTGCTGTGAATGCATTAAGGCATTCAAGTTTTAGTAAAATTTATTAAGTGAATCCATATAATTTACTTGTTTATCTGTTTATTTTTTTACACTACCTTCCACAAAATTTCATAAGATTTCTGGGAAATATTTACGAGTGGTGGTGAATGGTTCAAGAACCAGATTATTAGTTTTCTCTGTTAAAGAGGTTTAACAGGAGAGAGACTGTCCTTCTTTGACGAAGGTTTGCACTCCGAGTGCTTTATGTAAATAAGAAGTGAGTACTTTGCCGGTTGAATCAAACTCTTTGGAATGCTTCAGAGTTAAGGATTTTATCCTGAAATCATGATGGGATTATTCTGAACATCCAAAATCCAATAGAATGAAACTAAATAATGCTCCTAAATTACCATGCATTTAAACATGAAAAAAAAAAAACATTAAATATTCTGTTCTTATTGTTTTCTGCACTGTGTGCAACAGAACCATTTTCTAGTGATTTTAAATATCAGTTCAATTCATTTTCTGCAACCGATTAATCCTAATTAGGGTCGTGGGGAGGCTGACACCCATCCCAGCCGACTTCGAGCGAGGGCAGCATACACCCTGGACAGCTCGTCAGGCCATTACAGTGCGGAAAAACACTGATGGCTATGCAGCTACTCTTGTCGAGGGTCAGCACTGGTTCTTTAACATGAACCTCTCACCATCGATAGTGAGAGACATGGCTTCTTCTTTTACTTTCGGCTGTTCCCTTCAGGGGTCGCCACAGCAAATCATCCGCCTCCATCTCACCCTGTCCTCTGCATCTTCTTTTCTGACTCCAATGACCTTCATGTCTTCCTTCACCACATCCATAAATCTCTTCTTTGGTCTTCCTTGAGGCCTTCTGCCTGGTAGTTCCAACCTCAGCATCCTACTGCCAATATACTCACTATCCCTCCTCTGTACATGTCCAAACCATCTCAATCTAGCCTCTCTGACTTTGTCTCCAAAACATCTTACGTGGGCTGTCCCTCTGATGTGCTCATTTCTGATCCTATCCATCCTCGTTACTCCCAGAGAGAACCTCAACATTTTCATCTCCGCTACCTCCAGCTCTGCCTTTTCCTCAGTGCCACCGTTTCTAAGCCATACAACATCGCTGGCCTCACCACCATCTTGTACACTTTTCCCTTCATTCTTGCTGACACTCTCCTATCGCACCGGACACTTTTCTCCAACCATTCCAGCCTGCCTGCACACGCCTCTTCACTTCTTTTCCACACTCTCCATTGCTCTGGACTGTTAAAATCCTCCACCTTCATTATCTCTGCTCCCTGTAACATCGCCATTCCTCCTGGGTCCTTCTCATTCAGTGAGAGACATGGCTGGCCTTTGCTAACCTAGTTAGCTGCACTGCGGGGGACAGTGACTACCTTGTGGAGAGTGGGACTCGAACCCCCAACCTTAGGCTCAGCGATCCAGCGCCCGATACCACGAGGCCACCGCGGCCCTCCATTTTAAATATGAATGTTGAAAAAATCTTTTCATAGGTGCAACATTGATGTTTTTCATTCTATCATATTAATTCGGATTCTTTGCTTTAACCCCAGGTTTGAGTCAAGATAGCAAATCCTTAATATCATACTTTGCTCCACAATTATTTTAAAACCATCAATACAGCAAGGCAGTGATGTATTGTTTATCACCCACATAAAGCTTTCTGAAAGCTTTCATAACACAATGGATGTGAATGAAATGTTCCTTTGTGCCTTACTCTAGTAACATAAAACATCCAACAATAAGTTTCTCTTGGAATGAAAACACTGCTTACCTTTACTTAAGCTCGGCTGATTTAATGGGTAAAACCACATTCTAAAATATCTATCAAGTAAAAGATCATAAATAATGTCATTGTACTGAAGGTATTTTCCCAGTGAGATTCCTGGCAGTGTTTTCATTACTAAAGCCAGGTGACTATTTAAAATATACAGCCTTGACTTTAGACTTTTGTAGTGTCCATGAATCTATGCTGTAAAGGTTGAATTATTCTTCTTCCCCTTTTGTATGAACCCTTGATAAATTCTGTTCACTTTATAGCTTATCGTTAACCCAATATTCGGCTTCTTTACTTTTAAAAATAACCACATCCCTTTAGAAAACCGGACCTTGTCTATTTGGTGCATATAAGAATTTTTGCCTGAGGTTTCAAGGCTGTTTAATTTTTAAATGTTTCCTATGGAGTCTTCAGTCTGGCATTCCTGCGGTTAAACAGTCCAACTGGGTGAGTGCTGCTCCATTCTTGAGGAAGATGAGCTCAGTTGGCTGAATAGTCACATGCAATTAGGCACGCTGACATAAATCAAACCCGACATGCAAGAAAATCTTCAGAGGTGGTCTTATTTTTGTATGCAGAGCTTAGTGCAGTACTGCTGGGGGAATTGTGTGTGTGTGCTGCTTGCAGGTAGACAGAAGCAGCTGTAATGCAGTGTGTGGATTAATGCCCTAGAGTAGGGTCACTCTACTTCACCAACCCCCATCTCTCATTTTTTCCTTGATCTGGCTCATTCTCCTCCTTTCCTTTTCCAAATAAAATCCCTTACTGAGCCTCACTGATTAAATTACAGGCCTAATATACTCCCATTTGTTTTATTTGGTCCATTAGAGGGTGGTGAACTGAAAAAAGGCTTTCAGGAGATGCTGATACTGTGATGCATGCGCATTCCCGAACGTTATTTATGGATTTTTCAAAAAAGAAAGAAAGGTAGATGTTGATATAAGTATACAACAGTGAAGACAGCTGATTATGAAACAGGGCTTTATATGTTAATCAGCTGCTGCAGGCTGTGGACCTCAGCTCCTCCCCCAGCTCAGGGGAACATGTGCACATCATGACATCACTGATATCGTTTCTCATTAATTTTCTGACCCGCTTAACCCTAATTAGGGTCATGGGGAGGCTGGTGCCCATCTCAGCCGACTCAGGGCGAGGGTGGAGTACACCCTGGACAGTTTGCCAAGCCATCACAGGGGAGAAACACACTGACTGCTATGCAGTCTACTCTTGACAAAAGTCAGCAATGGTTCTTTTACATGAACCTCACACCACAGACAGTGAGCGACATGGCTGGCCTTTGGTAACCCAGTTAGCTGCACTGGGGATCACTGGTATGTTGTCTTTGGTAATGCAGCAGACCAATAATAATAATAATGGCCTGATGTACACCTTTGCACGGTGGGCCAAGATAGGGTAACTGTATGTTACCTGAACTAAATGTACATCACCCAGTTAGGGCTACGCCCCCAAAGCTGGTATTCTAATGGGTTACGGAATGCCAAGAAATTGACCAAACTCCATTTCCGCAGTCCATTGAGCTTCCATCTGGTAATAAAACCAATACTTGGGATGGGACTTACCCCCGGGGGAGGCAAAGAACCAGTCCACAAATATCCTGGACTTAAAGATCTAAAATCCTCACTCCTTCAGTGTGTGAAAGTGACTGGTTGGCCTGAAAATCCATGCGTCAATGGAAAGTCCCTTAAACAACACTGGGACAATGCTACGCCGCCTGCCTAGCCTACCTGACTGAACAGAACTTGCGTGGCCAACTCCGGCGACTTGATAAGATGAAAATTTCCTGCAAGCCGTCAGGCGCCGCTTGAACACATTGCTCGGATAGCAGTGGATCCTAAACTGCAAATGAATGCCCGCTTCCTTTTTTCTCCACTTTCTAAGACCACCTCATCTACAAGTGAAAAAAAAATGTTTCTGGTCTGCCAAACTCAAATTCTGTCCCTAAGGACTCACCTTCTGATGCTTCAAATGATCAAATTTATTTACTCTTTCGCCTTTATGATGAAATTTCTGAATCTGCAATTGATAAACGAAAACCAGTAAAAATCCTGCTTAAAAAAAAATTACACAAAATCAAATTGATAAATGAAATATCAGTAACTCTTAACACAGAATGTTCTTTGCATAAGCTCAATTGTTGTGTGCATGTTGCCGCTGGAACACTTGAACTTCACTCAGTTTCCAAACCTACCACTATTGAACTTAAAAAACAACAAAAGTAAAGGAAATCGGTTTGAACAAAAATGAAAAGAAACAAGGACAGACATCTCATGGCTGGAGCTTTGCCTTCAGCTAAGATCTAAAGGTGAGTCAATGACAAAAAGGCAAAAGAAAATTTGGAGAAAAGTCAAAACTAAACAAGACAGCTAAAATTCTAAACAACTAAAAATGGACTCCTTCAAATTCTTGACTTTAAGGCAAAAGTTAAGATTTGGACCGAAAGAAAAAGAAAATGGGAAAAGAAAAATAAATTTATTAAGCAAAACAAACTTGTCAAAATTAAGGATAGATTTTTACAGGCAATTTAATACAACTTCAAGTAATGACGACAAGAGACCTCCCATGGAATCCAATGAGGGCTTCTGGAAAAAGCTGTAGTCTATACCAAACAACTGCAACCTTGAGAAACCATGGATGGAAGAATACAGCGAAGGCATGTCAGCGGAAAAAAAAACAACAACAACACCTCACCATTGCTGTATTTCATTACTTCAGATTGCCTAAAGAAAACAATTACCATGTCTAAATCAAATATAGCTTCAAGGGCCGATGCAGTCCAAACCGGTTTTGGACACTGTGTCCTTGTGTCCAGCCGCATCTTCCTTTCAATTCTCTAATGGACACGGGGGATGTCCCTTCATGGTTCTGTAAAGATTGTACAATACTCCTCCCAAAGAAAGGAGACTTGACAGATCCGAAAAATTACAGCCCTATCACACGTTTGAATATCATGTACAAAATATTTACAGAGTGTTTGACAAATATCGTGTCATCCTACTTCTCTTCCAATGAAATTATTTACAGGAAGCAGAAAGGGGTGTCGGGGATGAAAGGATCAGTTATTGGTCCAGAAAATGATTCTTGAAGAGGCAAAAACTTATCGAAACCTCTCAATGTGTTGAGTTGATTACAAAAAGGCATAAGACTCTGTCCCTCATGAATGGATTCTGAAGTCTCTGAAATGTATTGGCCTACCTGAACAACTGCTACTTTTGCTCAAGTCTTTAATGGGTTGCTGGTCAGCTCAGCTTGAGATATACTCGCAAGAGAGGAATAGTCCAAGGAGATTCTTTTAGTCCTTTGCTTTTTTGCCCGTCACTGAATCCATTGAGTTTCGTGCTCAACAAGGAGGAGGGTTATCATCCAGAACCTCGTCAGCACAGATCGCCACCTCATTAACCTCCTCTATATGGATGACATCGAACTGACTGTCAAAGGAGATTCCAATTTGAAAGACCAAATTCACACTGTTGAGTCCTTTTCACAGGATATTGGAATGACATTTGGGCTTGACAATGTTCTCCACTTAAGATGTGGCAAGTCAGTCAATAATGGATCTTTTGAGTTAAGAGGGGTATGAGTTATTGAACATCTCACAGAAGGCCAATCTTACACCTATTTAGGGATGCAAGTTCGAGACAAGCTCCAGAAAGCCCACAACAAAGACAAGCTACAAGCAGAGTATAATTCTCATTTCAAAAAGATCCGGAGTTCAGAACTGAATTTAAGAAACAAAGTCAAAGCCATAAATACTTTTGCAGTGCCCGTCCGGTCATATTCATTTGGTATCATAGACTGGACAAAAGATGATCTCATGGGCCTCGATTGCCTTACAAGAAGGATCATGTCAGACAACTGAACTCACCACCCTTGCTCCTCTCTCAATCATTTATAAATGTCAATCACTTCTGCAGGGCGAGGTTTGATCAATGTGGAAGCTCTTCATGATTGTATTTTGCTGTGCACTTTTGCACATGTGTATTTATCTGATGATCCTCTTGTGTATTATGTGAAGACTCACGATGAAAGCAAGGACTTTCACAGCGACTTCAAACGTGCCAGAGTTGTTGCTCAGAATCTCAACTTTACTCTTGATTGTATTGATGGTGAGGTACTGCTGGATGGTACATCATTGTGTGTCAACCAGGTGAAGTCGTTTACAAAAATCAGCTCAGCATCGACATTTCAAGGAGCAACTTTCTGCAAAGCCACTGCATCTTGTTTACGTGCAGCGTGTTGAACAGAACAGTAATCCTGTACTGACTCCTTTGTCTGGATGAAGTTGGCTGGTTTCAAAAGTGAAACTGGGGGCTTTCTTTTTACCGCTCAGGACCAATCACTTCCTACATGCAATTGCCAATGTAATATTTGAAGGTAAACCGTCAATTCCAAATGTAGATTTTCTAATGAATTTATTGAGACTGTTCAACAAATTGTCAGTGGATGTCCTGGTTTGGCACAAAAATCTTACTTTAAAAGACATGATAGCATAGCACACTCATTTTACTACTGTCTTCTTCATGCTTGTGGTTTTGACTCGGATGTCCACCCAAGGTATGACCCTGATCATATCTAGGGCGTCATGGAAAATGATGATTTAAAGTTTCTATGGAATCGGCCCATTTATAGCCTCGGGAAGATTGAAGCCAATAAACCGGATCTTGTTCTGTTTGATAAAGCCAATGAAATTATTATTGAAGTTTCTGTCTGTTTTGACAGCAATGTGATTGGCAAGATTCAGGAAAAACATGCAAAATACACAGACCTCGCCTATGAAATATCTCACTTGTATCCCAATTACACAGTCGTCCAACTCCCCATTATCCTAGGTGCCCTTGGTTTGGTATCTCCTGATCTACTGACACAGATTAAGAGTGTGCCCGAGTTTGCTACCTGAAACAACTCTTCTCACAGTCTGGGCAATGCAGAAGGCTACAGTGTTGGGGAGTCTCCATATTCTCCGGAAAGTTCTTGGTGGGTTCGACTGGGCAGTGCGTCCATTTGCTGTCTGGGCTGCATGTAGAGAGGGGGAGGGCCATGAGCTAATGAGCCTCACAAGCCTGATGTGCCATGATCATCTGATCCCTCTTTGCTGCATATCATTTTTTAACTGTAATAACTAAATAAATATTACAAAAAAGAAAAAGCAATGCAATTTCTCTTTATTTAAGCATTTTCTACAGTATAATGGATAGAATTCTAAATCAAATCTAAGTTGGTGGTTAAGACTAACTGCAAAGATTTTGCATGGTTAAAATTTAAGTTCCTGTTAAGACAGAGAAGAGGAAAACCTGATGTGGCATGGTGCTATAAAAATAATCAATGGCAGGGTGGTAAGAGGTAGCTTTTAAATTGGTACATGCTTAAGTGTTTAATTCCTCTCATCCAACATTAAATCTTCTTATACAGTAATAAAAAGTTTCCTTCCAATTTTGTCACCTGCCAATTTCTATTCAGTATCCAACATTTTATTTGACAGCTCCACCCCGAGGAGGGTGAGGATTAAAATGTGCTTCCACTGAGACAAATGCAATCCTTTTCATACTGCTGCTCAGGCTGGATACCAGAGCAGCTCAACACTCTGTGGAAAATGCTGTCTACCCTCTTCCACATACATGAAGTCACCAATACGCATGACTGCTTAGTATCTCTGTAAACAGCATAAGAGAATGATTCCCCCTCCAACTGTGAGATTGCGGCCAATTTAGCTTCTTTGTCTCCCAGTCAAGCTTTTTTTTTTTTGGTTGTTTTTTTCCCCCCACAGAGGGGCTTTACTAAGAGTCAGTCAGATTTCGGAATTTTCGAGTGCTGTAAAAAGTTCAGAGACTTTTTTTTTTTTATGTAGAATTAAATGAAGTTGTGTTATAATTTCTTAGGTCACAAACTGGATTTGGGGAGTTTTGATTTGGATTAGATTATATATCAGGCTGGATACACTACCATGCCCAAAACTAATATTTGTTGAACCACTTTTGCTTTGACTGAAGGGCACACTTGCCTTGATATAGGGATTCCTTGCTACTTTGCGCTTCAAGTCATGTGGCTTCAGTGCATCGCATTTTTTTTGTAAATATTCGTCAAATTAAAAAAATAAGGAAATTAAAGAATAGTGGAAAAGTTCAGGAAAAAAATTGCAAAAACAAGTCCAATTATGCAAAAAACCCAAAACCAAAACCCTAAACAAACAAAAAAACAAGCCAAAACCTCCCATCACAACTAGTTACATTTTTGTGAGGTGTGCATCTTGGTGCGTATTTAGATTTTATTTACATTTATAGGATTGAATATGTATTTATTGATATTATATACACATATACGTCAGTTGGGGGAGGGAGGGTTGATTCTACTTCGTGGAATTTGGTAGACGCGGGGAATATCGTTCTCAATTAACCGTGAAAAGTGAGGGATCCCTCTCTATCTATCTAACAAATTTATGTAATATCACAACATTTTGCATTACCCGGTGCTGTATTAATTTTTTCTCATCATCACGGAATGATGAGAAAAATGAAACAACTCCATAAAATCATCTCCACTACATCCCAAAGATTTTCAGCAGGGTTAAGTTCAGGACTCTGTGGGCCAGTTCATGTATAAAAATTAGACCTCATTCACCTTAAACCACTCTTTTACTAAGTGTACCATCATGGTATTGTGGGCCAGTGGCCTTATACTGAATAAAATGTCTGTCTATCTGTACATCAGGGAGGGGGGTGGGGATCAATTAATCAGAAAACCTGGTCATCCTCTACCTTTGGGTTTTTATGTATCATTTGATTTTTACTACTTTTAACTGCGGCACCTATTGTTGCATAGCCTCCACCTGACCAACCCCAGATCATAGCATTGCCTCCATAGGCTTGTACAGTGTATCAATCATGCACTTTCCTTCTTAACATGACATGTTAATCACTCTGAAATACAGCAAATCCAAAATAATGAGATCATACAACATTAATTTGCATGAATTTGATGGTTAAACATTATCCTGCCATGATTTAATAAAGCTTTAGATAGTTTCTGAGCAGATTATTGTAACTTCAGCATCCTGTTAGTTGTTTTCTTTACCAAGTACAAGCCAATAATGACCCTGCGGAAATATTGTAGCATTTCCCCCCCCATGGCCCTGGGATATTTCTTCTGACCTAATTTATTAACAAATGACAAGTTACTCACTGCATTGGTTAGTGTTAAAAGAATTTGCCAAGTGAAACATTAATCACTGCAGTAAATTATTCATTCAAGGCAGTATATTTACTTTTATCCTGCAAGTCATTTCTTTTTTATTAGTAAAAACAATAATTTAATAAGTTCATTTGTCAATTGCATTTAAAACATTGCTATGAAGCCGTAATTTATACTACCACAACTATATTTAATGAAAACCCCACATGTCAGCAGAAAAAAAAGAAATAGAAAATCATAGACACTTCACAGAAATGTCTGCAGACTGAATGAATGTGCTGTTAATTGCAAGGAAATGTATAATTATGTCAGATCTCTTCATTAGTTCTTGGAAAAACAGTACTTTATCATTGTCGTACAAGTAGTATTACACCTGTCTCACCTTGTCTGCCACATTATTAATGTACACCAAGGCAACCCAACACACTTTAGCTGATGTTGGAAAACTTCAAATTTAGCAACGAGTGAACCTGAAGGGTGACAACATTATAAACATCATTGAAAAAAAGTGGATGATAAGAACAAACTTTTCAAAATAATCGAAATATCTGTGCCTATATCAATTCAGTTGCATTGCATAATTTAACCTGACTCATTCTATTTAACGGATTCCAATAACCTCTTACAGTATAAACCTTTTGAAATATCTTAATAAATTTCAGAGTTTATACTATAACAGAATAAAGGGATCAAAGCTCGAATCTTCCTGTCCGTCTCACTTATGATGCACAGGAGGTTTTGAGCTGGTTATGTAACCATTAGAGAACAATTTCACACTGTCTGAGCTTCCTGTAGTGCCGCTTTAGCACATCAGATCACCTGCTCCCAAAAGCCTAGTGTATTTAAACTCTTGCTGAGGTTTTTATGGTAAAATTAATATTTTCACACCTTTTCCAGCAGACTTCAAATTAATCAGCAAAGTCTCATGTCAATCATTTTCCAAACTGTTTTACTCTTTATTCTGTTAACCCTTTATTAGGATCATGGAGATGCTGGAGCCCATTTCAGCCAACTCTAGAAAAAGACGAGGCATATTCTGAACAGCCTGCGAGACCATTGCAGAGCCAAAATACTGAACAGCTTGCGAGACCATTGCAGAGCCAAAATACATGCAACCATTCACACTCACATTCACACCTAGGAGCAATTCAGAATACCCAATTAACCTATAATACTGGACATGCCTTTGGACTGTACAGGAAACTAGTGCACCAGGAGGAATCTCATGCAAGCACAAAGAACATACAAACGCCATCCAGAATTGCCATCACTGGGCAATGGGTTTAAATCCAGAGCTTTCTTCCTGTGAAGTGTAAATGCTAAACACTATGCCAGCAGCAAATTCAAATTTGTAATCCAAATTCTGCTTATAAATTGCAGGTTACTTTGTTGCTGAAATGGGAAATAGAGTCGTGTAATATTGGCGTGATAAAGGATTATTCCGCTAACACCTGTACACATGGGGCCGGTGGCGTAGTGGTTAGGGTGCTGTGCTCATCATGGGAAGGTTGTGTGTTCAAATCCCAGTTAGACCCCCCACTATGCGAAGACCCCTAAGCAAGGTCTTAATCACAAGCGTGCCTCTGTTCACCCAGCAGTATAAATGGGAACCAGTAAAATATACTGGGAAGGTAACCTGCGATAGACTAGCGTCCCATCCAGGAGGAGTTGAACTCCTGGTCACTTCACGCTACTGAAATCGGGGATAAGCACCAGCCTGATGAGCCACTAAGCTCGGGTGTAAAAAGCCCAACAGACTTTACTTTTTTTTTTTTTTTTTTTTTTTTTAAACCTGTACACAAGCAGTAAGGCTGAGACAATGTCAGTCTAGGTTAAAAGCTGTTTTGTCAGCCACTCAGGTTTGCTGATGAGGTACAGAGACATTGATATCCCAGGGTGATCTCATGCTTGTGTTACCATATGGCTGTCCTTTTTAAGTGGTGCTGTCATAGCTTGATCTGCAGGAGGTCCTGATTGCACCCTGAACACCGTGAACACAACAGTGTAGTATAATATTCATTTCAATGGATTTTAACAAGGGATTACTGTATTATATTTATTGCTTAGTCACCCAAAGTGGCTTTAAAAAATTGGATTTAGGTATTGTTAAAACAGCCGAATGCATAAGTGTGAAGTGGAAGAACAACAACAAAATATTTGAGATGACATGAAAGAATACCAGTGCAATAAGACCCAACTTTCTTACTTGTAACACCAAATAGTGCAATTTTAACTTAACACTTCTGCTATCGTATGCTATGACGTCAGTAAAACAGTACCATTAATGTGCAAAAAAATTACAAGAAATACAATCATCAGGGTTTAAATCCGTAGTATCCAAGTGAAGTTATTTTGAACTTTCCCTGTGGGATCAATAAACTGTCATTTTATTCAGCTTTCTTAGATATAAGGTTATACATTTTCTCTTCGAATTTTGATTGTATGGCGAGTTATCCAGGGTGTACTCCACCCTCGCCCAAAGTTGGCTGAGATGGGCACCATTCTTCCCATGACCCTATTAGGATTAGGAAAATGGCCCAGTCAAAATTTTTCATTGATTTCATTTTCTGTAACCCCTTAATCCTAATTAGGGTCACGGGGAGGCTGGCACCCACACCAGCCGGCTCCGGGTGAGGGCAGAGTACACCCTGGACAAGCCATCACAGGATAGAAACATGCTGACGGCTTTGCAGCTATTCTTCTCGAAAGTCAGCAATGGTTCTTTTACAGCCTCACAAAGACATGGCCAACCGTTGATAACCCAGTTAGCTGCACTGGGGGACAGTGGCAACCCATGGAGAGTGGGTCTTGAACCCCCAACCTTAGGATCAGTGATCCAGCACCTTTTACCACTAGGCCACCACTGCCCACCCAATCAAAATCCAAATTGAACCAAAAATCTGTCAAGAAAATGAGAAAACAAATGGAAAAACATTTCAGTGATCAGCAATTTTCAAGTCTTGTCAGAGATTCTCGATTGGATTTAGGTGTGGAATTTGATTGGGCCATTTTAAAACAAATATATTTAATTCTAAGTAGCACTGGCTGTATATTTAGTATCGTTGTCATACTGGAAAGCAAACCTCTGCTCCAGCCTCAAATCATTTGCAGATGCTAACAGGTCCCCCCCCCCCAAGATTTGGCGATTCAAATCTCTTCATATATTTTGCTCCATCCATCTTCCAATCATCTCTGAACAGCTTTCCTGTCTCTGCTAAAGAAAACACTCACAGCATGATGCTTCCACCACCATATTTCACAGTGGAGATGGCATGTTCAGGATGATGTGTAGTAATGTATTATTTTCCCCACAAAGAATGGCATCTAGGTCTCATCTGACTAGAGCACCTTCTTCCACAGTTGATTTCCAAAGTTCCAGAGTTTTACAATATAGAATTACCATGGCCAACATTAATCAATGCTTTCCTAGCCCGGCCTGTTAGTTTAGGTGGAAGGCCATGTCTTGATAGGCTTTCAGTTGTGCCATACCCTTAGTATTTTCAGATGATTGCTTGAGCAGTGCTCTGTGAGATGTTCAACGCTTGTGATTATTTTTTTTATGACCTAACACTGCTTTAAACTTCTCCAGAACCTTGTTGTTGACCTGTTTGACTTGTCTGACTTTACAGTTATTCACCACTTTGTGTTGGTCCATCACAAAATATACTTATACAGTATTTCATTTGTGGTTGTAATAGGGCAAAGTGTGGAAAAGTTCAAGGGGTAGGTATGAATATTTTTGCAAACCAATGTATTACCTGTTCAAATCCACAATACAGGAAATTATCATCTGGAGTCCTTTCATGCGGGGTTTACAGGTTTTCTCCTTACCTGCTTTGATTTATTTCAGGAGCTCTGGTTTCCTCTAACAGTCCAAAGACATGTGGATTAGATCACATGGTCATAGGTGGGAATGTTAGTGTGAATGATTGTTCAGCTGTGCATTAGATTGATAAATTGAAGACCTGTCAGGTTCATGTCGCTGCCTTGCATTTCATATCACAAGTGTCATCAAAAAATGAATGAATACACCTCATAAAAAAAAAAAAAAAAAAAAAAAAAAAAAAAACCTTGTCAGAGGATTAGGCAGAGAATCGGAAACAAACCTGGTTACCAACAGAAACCTCTCACACAGACTATGACTAGATATGGACCGGCAACAGCCCCAAAAAAACAAAAACAAAAACAAAACAAACCACACAGGAGTAATACTTCACAAGGCATGCAAAGACTGTGGACTAGCTATTTATGTAATTTGTGAGTGATGACAGGTGTGTTTTGGGTCAAGTGATGTGTGGGTCAAATGTCATGGGGCTAAGGCCGGTGAGGTGCATAGTGGGAATTGTAGTGTGAAAATTGATGTGACCGCAGAGACACTCACACAATCTGAAAGAAGGTTGCAATCTGCAAGATTGCAACTAATGTCTTTTTATTCGAATCTGTTATTCTGCTTCCTGTTTAGTGGAGAAAAGAGCTCAGCATTTAGTTGTTGCGTAAATTCACCCCCCCCCCTGCCGCCGCATAACCTTCTTCTTCTTCTTTTCCTTTCGGCTGGTCCCTTCAGGGGTCGCCACAGCAAATGATCTGCCTCCATCTCTCCCGATCCTCTGCATCTTCTACTCTTACTCCAACGACCTTCATGTCCGCCTTCACCGCATCCATAAATCTTCTCTTTGGTCTTCCTCTGGGCCTTTTGCCTGGTAGTTCCAACCTCAGCATCCTACGACCAATATGCTCACTATCCCTCCTCTGTACATGTCCAAACCATCTCAATCTAGCCTCTCTGACTTTGTCTCCAAAACATCTAACATGTGCTGTCCCTCTGATGTACTCATTTCTGATCCTATCCATCCTCGTTACTCCCAAAGAGAACCTCAACATTTTCATCTCTGCTACCTCCAACTCTGACTCCTGTCTTTTCCCCAGGGCCACTGTCTCTAAACCATACAACATTGCTGGCCTCATCACCGTCTTGTACACTTTTCCCTTCATTCTTGCCGATACTCTCCTATCACACATCACACCGGACACTTTTCTCCATCCATTCCAACCTGCCTGCACGCGCTTCTTCACCTCTTTTCCACACTCTCCATTGCTCTGGATTGTTGAGCCTAAGTACTTAAAATCCTCCACCTTCTTTATCTCTGCCCCCTGTAACCTCAAAGTTCCTCTTGGGTCCTTGTTGTTCACACACATGTATTCTGTTTTACTAAGACTAACCTTCAATCCCCTCCTTTCCAGGGCATACCTCCACCTCTCTAGATTTTCCTCCACTTGGTCTCTGCTCTCACTACAGATCACGATGTCATCTGCAAACATCATAGTCCATGGAGATTCTTGTCTAACCTCATCTGTCAGCCTGTCCATCACCATAGCAAACAAGAAGGGGCTGAGAGCTGACCCTTGATGCAGTCCCACCTCCACCTTGAACTCTTCTGTCACACCAACAGCACACCTCACCACTGTCTTACATCTCTCATACATGTCCTGCACCACTCTAACATACTTCTCTGTCACTCCATACTTCCTCATACAATACCACAGTTCTTCTCTCGGCACCCTGTCATATGCTTTCTCCAGATCAACAAAGGCACAATGCAGCTCCTTCTGACCTTCTCTGTACTTCTCTATTAATATCCTCAAAGCAAACACTGCATCTGTGGTGCTCTTTCTTGGCATGAAACCAAACTGTTGTTCACAAATGCTGACCTCTGCCCTTAGTCTTGCTTCCACTATTCTTTCCCATAGCTTCATTGTATGGCTCATCAACTTTATCCCTCTGTAGTTGCCACAACTCTGTACATCTCCCTTGTTCTTAAAAATGGGCACAAGCACACTTCTCCTCCATTCCTCTGGCATCTGCTCACTTTCTAAGACCTTGTTGAATATTCTTGTCAGAAAATCTACTGCTACCTCCCCTAGACACTTCCATACCTCAACTGGTATGTCATCAGGGCCAACTGCCTTTCCACTCTTCATCCTCTTCAATGCCCTCCTCACTTCTCCCTTACTAGTCTTTGCTACTTCCTGCTCCTCAACGGTCACCCCTTCTACTCTTTTTTCTCTCTCATTTTCTTCATTCATCAACTCTTCAAAGTACTCTTTCCATCTTCCCAGCACACTTCTGTCATCAGTCAATACATTTCCCTCTCTGTCCTTTATCACTCTAACTTGCTGCATGTCTTTCCCATCTCTATTTCTCTGCTGTGCTAACCTGTATAGATCATTTTCTCCCTCCTTACTGTTCAACCTATCATACAAGTCATCATACGCCCTCTGTTTGGCCTTTGACACTGCTACCTTCGCCTTACGCTGTGTCTCCCTGTACTCCTGTTTACTCTCTTCGGTCCTGTCAATGTCCCACTTCTTCTTGGCTAACCTCTTCTTTTGTACACACTCCTGCACTTCCTCATTCCACCACCAAGTTTCCTTATCTACTTTCCTTCCAGAGGACACACCAAGTACTCTCCTACCGGTCTCCCTGATTACATTGGCTGTGGTTGTCCAGTCCCCTGGAAGCACTTCCTGACTACCCAAAGCCTGTTTCAACTCCTCCTTGAAGACAACACGACACTCTTCCTTTTTCAGCTTCCACCACTTTGTCTTCTGCTCTGCCTTTGCCTTTTTCACCTTTCTCACCATCAGTGTCATCCTGCACACCACCATCCTATGCTGTTTGGCAACACTCTCACCAACTACTACTTTGCAGTCACTGACTTCCTTCAAATTACATCGCCTACACAAGATGTAGTCTACCTGTGTGCTCTTACCTCCGCTTTCATAAGTCACCCTATGCTTCTGTTTCTTCTTGAAGAAAGTATTCACCACAGCCATTTCCATCCTTTTTGCAAAATCGATCAACATCTGTCCTTCTGTGTTCCTGTCCTGGATACCAAACCTGCCCATCACTTCCTCGTCCCCTCTGTTGCCTGCACCAACATGTCCATTGAAGTCTGCTCCAATGACCACTCTTTCACCTCTGGGGGTACTCTGCATCACTTCATCTAAATCACTCCAGAATCTCTCCTTCTCTTCTAGCTTACATCCTGCCTGTGGGGCATAAGCACTAACAACATTGACCATCACGCCTTCAATTTCTAACTTGAGACTCATCACTCTGTCTGACACTCTTTTCACGTCTAGAACATTCCTGACAAACCCCTCCTTCAAGATGACTCCTACTCCATTTCTCTTCCCATCCACACCATGATAAAACAGTTTAAACCCTGCTCCTAAGCTTCTAGCCTTTCTTCCTTTCCACCTTGTCTCCTGAACACACAGTATGTCCACCTTCCTCCTCTGCATCATGTCAGCCAGCTCCCTATCTTTTCCTTGCATAGTTCCAACATTCAAAGTCCCTACTCTCAGTCCTAGGCTCACGCATTTCCTCTTCTCTCTCTGCCTACGGACACGCCTCCCTCCTCTCCTTCTTCGACGTCTTCAACCAACAGTAGTCCAATTTCCATCAGCACCCTGTTGGTTGACAGCACTGATGGCGGTCGTTGTTAACCCGGGCCTCGACCGATCCGGTATGAATTCTGTATTGATCATTTGCATTTTTTTTTTAATGTGGCAGAAGTTTTACGCCGGATGCCCTTCCTGTCGCAACCCTCTGCATTTATCCGGGCTTGGGACCGGCATAAGGGGGAGAGACACTGGTTCGTGCCCCCCCCGCCTCATGGCTGCATTGCCGCCGCATAACCAATATCACAAAAAAGATTATGTTCTTTTATCTGAGCTTTAGCATACACAGCAGTAAAAACAGACATTCTACCTTAATCCTCACTCGCTACTTCCTCACACAGTGAATGTCACACTGTCATCCAGTTGTCACCAAAGCAAAGCAGATACCAGCTGTCAAAATATGTCCAATGTTCCTCAGCCAATTCTTTAAATGGGATTTTCTTTTCTTTCTTTTTTCATTTCTAGGGTTAACCAGACATTAAAATGCTCTAGGAGCATTTTTTGGTCATATTCAGCGACATACAGCAAACAGAGTTAAATCCACACAGGAGGTGTTAATTGAACTCTGGGGATTTTGCTGTGAAGACAGTTCATGCTGATACATGGCTGGTCCCTAATGAAGCTGTTCTAGACTGGGTTTAATAATCAATGCGTATCTCTGCAACTCACCTTATCAAACTGCAATCCTGGCTGCTTTATTTATAGTCTAAATAAATAAATTAAGGGAAATACGGCTACAAAGAGATTTCACCATTAGATAGCTTTATTTTAAGATATTTATCGAAAAACTATGAAAATCCCTCACTTTCCATGGTTAATTGGGACCAAGATCCCTCGTGACCACGAATTCCGCAAAGTAGGATCAACTCCCCCCAATCCCCCTTGACTGACGTATATGTACAAACATATGTGTATATAATATCAATAAATACATATTCAACGGTATAAATGCTTATAATAGCAATTAAACATTCAAAAATAATGCATAAGATGTAAATAAAATATAAATACACACACATACAGACACGCACGCGCGCACACACTCAGATGCGCACCTCACTTAATGTAAATAGTTTTGATGGGAGGTTTTGGGTTGTTTTGGTTTTGTGTTTGTTTAGGGTTTTTTAAATTTTTTTTTTGCATAATTGGCCTTGTTTTGCAACATTTCCCTTTTATATTTCCCCATATTTTTCCTTAATTTCCTTATTTTTGAATTTGAGGAATATTAAAAAAAAAAAAACGCGATGCACCGAAGCCACATGAATTGAAGCGGGAAGTAGCGAGGGATCCCTGTAATCCACTTAATGTTTACTTATCTGATACAAAGCTCC
This sequence comes from Plotosus lineatus, assembly GCA_024760905.1. Lineage (NCBI taxonomy): Eukaryota > Metazoa > Chordata > Actinopteri > Siluriformes > Plotosidae > Plotosus > Plotosus lineatus. The sequence goes on along the minus strand of CM045730.1, from coordinate 36,265,485 downwards.
ACACCGAAACACATAAACTATGTTTATATAAAAATACATTAATATTTTGATGGACTACCTTTCGTCTTGATTACAGTTGTCACTATGGCATTGTTTCGACAAACTTTAGCAATATCACAATATTTATTTTCATCCTAAGTTGGGTTTATTTCATTTGAATCGATGACCATTTTGTCAAATATTCAACAGCACATCCCAAAGACTTTCAATAAGGTTAATGTCATGACAGTTGGTGTCAGTTCATGTGTGAAAATGATTCCTCATTCTCCCTGGACCACTCTTTCACTATTTCAGGCAAAAATTTACATCCCTGCCATCGGGGAGGATAAAGTCCATCAATGTGATAACCTGCTTATTCAGTACAATCAATACGCCGCCTAAAACCCCCAGAATGGAATGAATCTTTATAACATTTGTAACAGAGATTTTTTATCAACGAGATGGTCTTTCCCCTACCAGTACAAAGAAGGCCATAAGTGCCTCAGCAGAGTCAAGCTCTAGATGGCTATTGATGAAAAGGAGGAAAGCATGGATCTCAGCCAATCAGAAGCCAGGGGAGTAGCATGCAGCTGCACCTACAATGTACTGCAGCAGCACCCAGCCAATCAAGTCAAGAGAGTAGTGTGCGTTTATACCTACCTCAACAGAGCTTCAAAACATGCCGCCAGAAGCCAGTCTGCAGGTGAAGATAGTTTCTGTTGTTGCTGCTCAGGTGAAGTGTTCAGGTTTAGGGGCGAAACGCTGATGACCCTGAGATACCTGCTGAAGATGCAGAGGCAGACGAAGTAACTACCTGCCCGGAGTTGCAGATGTCACAAAGCCCATCAAGATTTGTATAGCGATGCATCATGGATGTTTTCATCGTGAATTTTTGACTCTGGATCGGTTTGACCAACATGTGCTTGAACTGCTTGAACAGATTGGACAGTAAAGTGCTGCTGCATCACTATGATTGAGTCGAATGGCAGAATTTTAAACTACACACTCAGAATCAGCATCTTGGGTGCTATTCAAGAGTATTAAAAAAATTAGTATGCCAGTGCTTTGCTTTCAGTGATATTACACCCATTCCTCCAAAGTCAATGAGAAGCTTTCCAAGGTTCGTGCTGCAAAGCTAATCAATAATAATATGGCAGAAACTCCTCAAGAGTCATTCTGTCCTGTCAAGGAGCTGATTTTGTGAATAAATTGATGAATATGACAATGAATCATTTAAACACAGTAAAAAGGGTAGCAAACATTTATGGTTTTATCACCCTCTAGTGGAAGCTACATCAAGCACAGGAAGGTTCAGATGTGGAAATCTCTTCATTTATCTGATGGCTAATATTTGTATCGTGTAATCTTTTCATAATGACTGGTTATTTAGTGTCAAATTTATAGCCATATCATTTATTCCCCAAGAGTTTTGTTTTTGTCTCATGTAGGTCTGTGAACAGTAATCGCACATTCATTTCAGAAAAGAAAAGAAGGAGGAACCTGAGTCTCTTCCTGGCCATGAATGCTGAGTAGCTTGCTGAGTGATCACGTGTTATTGGGGCCATGAATCCTGACAGAAGTAGACAAGCTGCAGAAAGACTCGGACACCCAGTCCTTCACTTCGGTCCAGCCTAATTTGATCCAACTATATTTGATTGAGCCATCAACATCATCGCACCTTAACCTTCGCACTGACACAAACCCTGCGTGTTGGATACTTGATGATAGATCAGACTACTGTATCTACCACCTTCTCCTACAAGGAAAAGCAGGATGTGGTCGAAGTGAATACTAAAGAGATACTGTATTTAGAAATTCTCTGGTAAGTCAAATACCTTGAAGAGAAACAGATTTATAAGGCATCACCAGATCCCTGAAAATGGCGGCATGGAAAATCACGTTTTCAGGGTCGTATATCGTTTTTCACATTTTATTAAAAATGCTTCCTAATTGGCACTGGTGACTGGTTTGCTATTTACCGCATCCGTTGAATTTGTTCTGGATGGTTTTTAATATGGTCCAGAGAATTCAGCTTCTCTCTTTCCTTTCTCTCTCCAATACTATGTCCATGAGCCAATGTGCCTGGATTGAAAGGGCAAAGTAAAGGCAAATCCTCACCATAGGAAAATAAAACAAGACAAAAAAAAAGGGGGACTGCTACATTTTTTGATGCTTCTACTGCAGGTTGCAAATCACCCATCCATATTTTGGCAATCTACAGGACAAGGTGATCATATCAGGACACGTTCTTTTTCAGGTTAAATATGGCAGCATAGCTCGACTGTATACTGTTCATAACACTCCCTGTAATTAAAAGTTCTGGCTCATGATTTGTCCAGACAGAGTCACATGAAAAGAACTTGCGCTTTTATGATGTCCATCTTGAGGACTGTACATGCTGTTGAGGTCATGGACAGATCTGTGTCATTATAATGAATCAGCATGGGTGTGGTCACGTTCACGGCTCATTTAAACCCAAGGGTAGTTCTCCAGTTAGCAGAATGCTGTGTTCCTGGTTCCACGTGCCTAGCAACAGCAATTGAATGGATGAGGCTGAGCCGGCAAATAGCCATGCTCAGGGTGACGGAGTTCACAGGAGGATTCCAGAGGGATGGATCACCGAGGAACTGGCAAACTGCACTTTTTTTTTAATGTATTTTCAAAAGATTTTGTTATTAAATGCAACTACCAGGATTTAAGGTTTCGGTAAGCCTCGGCTCAGTTTGCAATATGAATTATTTAGAAGAAAATGAGAGCACACACATCCGAGAGATTTGCGTACATTTTATTCTTTTGTAACAAGGCTTCCAACACGTCAGGAACATTCACTTGTATCACATGTTCATGGCATTAATACAACTTTATATCAGAACAGTATCCAAGAGTATTTTATCCGTGTTAACCTCACAGATTCTAAAAGAGTCATTTGCAAGGCACTGGCCGACGAAATCGTACCGACAAACAAATGTGTATGAAAGGGATTATAAAACATTTGGCAGCGCAATACTGAATAGTGCTTCTGTTTGTTCCCTTATTAACGTCACGATTGCTCCAATACCGCCATCCTGTACACGATTATCACGGAGCATTTGTTCATTTGGTTGTGATTAAAGATTTTCAAAATGAAATGGAAAAAAAAAAAAAAGTGCTGGCCTTGCTCACAAGGCCATGTCAAAATATTAAGACAAAGATTTTTCTGTTCCCTTAATTTTTTCTGTCAGGGACTAAAAGAAAATAAAACTACGAATCAATTACAGTTTGGTCAATCACAATTCATACAAATAAAAAAATAGCATTTGATGCATATAAAGCACTAATTAGGTAAATCAAGGCAGAAATATACTGAACTCAGGCAGCCTGTGATCTGATTGGAACAAGACTGCTGTGCTTTAAGTAGAAAACATTATACATTATATGGCAAAGCGATTTCTTTGCATAGTCGGTTGATTGGATTTTGCAGTTAATACTGACAGGAAGTCTTTTCTTCCACTTGTACATACCATATATGGTACAAAACATAAGTCAAACACGACATACCCAACTACTAATTGATCATTTGCTGCTTTCTGGAAATGACCGTGACAAACTAGTAGGCAAAATATTATATATATATATATAAACGACTACAAACCTGCAATATGCACAATAAGTATTTCATCAGTACCTCTAATCACATGTAAGGTCATACAAAACATAAGGAACACTTAAATGCAAATACAATAATACTATACATGTAAAGGTTAAGCAACGCACTGTGACATTCGTCCATGAGTGGTTTAGGCACATCTGTGTCACAACACTGTACCATGATGGGATTCTACAGATGGTTTTATAAAGCTTTTCAACAGGCACTGGATGGATTCGACTTTGAGAGATTGACCGGCAGCATTCACAGCTTTGCGTGCAAATGTGCTGACAAGTCTATTAAACTCGTACCTTTGCTTCTGCAATGTTACATAAAAAAAAAAAAAAAAAAAACCTACGCTTTGCATTAAAACTTTTTAAGTTGTTTAATGTAAAGAAAGTTGAGAATGGCAGACCAAGAGGTAGTTAAATTAGTTGGACCTTGCAAACTGCGTGTTGCATTAGGAATGCTCAGGATTTAATCAAATATCCATACTATGTGAGAGTACAGCCCTTTGCTAAAGATTTGTGTGAGAACAAGAGGTGGCGGGGTGGTCTAGTGGACTGGGCACAGGATCGCTGATCCTAAGGTTGGGGGTTTGAGTCCCCACAAGGTTGTCACTGGTCCCCCCAGTGCAGCTAACTGGGTTATCAAAGGCGGGCCATGTCTCTCACTGTCTATAGTGAGAGGCATGTAAAAGAACCATTGCTGACTTTTGTAAAGAGTAGGCTGCAAAGCCGTCAGCGTGTTTCTACGACCTGGAGAGGGATGGGTGCCGCCAGGCCAAATCAGCCCAAGTCTCGCCATGAAGGTGCCCCAACGACATCCCCAGATGTTAAGGGATAAGTGAAGTGAAGAGGTGGCGGATAATACTAGTATGTGTGGAAAGAAAACAAAGCCTTGAGAATGTTGATTAGATTTTGAGGGAGAAATCCTGACGCGAGTGATTTGAAATAATAAGCAGCTCTTTCAAAGGGGCAGTGGTGGTCTAGTGGTATAGGGCGCTGGATCGCTGCTCCAAAGGTTGGGGGTTCGAGTCCCACTCTGCACAAGATTGTCACTGTCCCCCCAGTGCAGCTAACTGGGTTATCAAAGGCCGGCCATGTCTCTCACTGTCTATGGTGTGAAGCATGTAAAAAAAAAGAACCATTGCTGATTTTCGACAAGAGTAGGCTGCAAAGCCGTCAGCGTGTTTCCGCCCTTCGATGGCCTGGCGAGCTGTCCAGGGTGTACTCTGCCCTCGCCCGAAGTTGGCTGGGATGGGCACCAGCCTCCCCGCGACCCAAATTAGGATTAAGCGGGTACAGAAAATGAACTGATGAGCAGCTCTTTCATTTTTTTAAACAATCCATGTTACAACAATCAAAAAAAAAAAAGAAAAGAAGATACTGATGATGCATGCAAAACTTAAATTTTCCTAAATTCACAGGTCAAAGTTCAGCTAGATCAAGTCGGTATGAAATACGGTATGCATTTTTTCCCTTTCGGTGAATTCATGTTTTCATCAAAAGGAGTAATCTATGTTTAATCTGACTGCTGCTTTTTCTGAAGAAAAAAGTATGCATGCAGAATTTTCAGGTAAATCAATCATTACCATAGTAATACATGACTTAAAAGATCATAAATGCTACAGCTACACTTGTTCTATTTCCAACAAAAATCAAACACACCTCTTTTCCCTGATCAAGAGCATCTTAAAGCAATAATTCGATGGGGAGGTGAGTATGATTAAAGCCGAATCTTCGGGGAGATAGCTGTCTAAGAACGGGGTCAGTACTGCTGACCAATCATGCCTGTTCTCTCCATGTACGTCTCTTAATATCCACCTGCCATATTTTTTACTTTAAATTTTGTTGGTTACATTTTTCAAATTATCAATATTTGAAATTTTTTGCTGCTTTAAACCAAGTTTTCTGAATAGCTTGTCGTACAGTTAAAACGTGATCTTACTAAATGCATCTCTGTCATTCAAACATTCAATCATAAAAATAATGGTACAGCTACATACATTGTATGTAGTAAAATCTTAAACAGAAGCTTACTGGGTATAAATATTCAGTTTTTTCGTGCAGCCTTATCAGATTCACACACCTCTGTGTACACCTGTGATGACCGGATAGACTGCACTCAGGGATGCAAAGAAGTTATTTTTTGAACTATGACCCAACACATTAAAAAAAAAATGCTGAGTAAACAATCTGAATCCCAATGCATTGTAAAAAAAATAAAATAAATAAAAAAAAAGTGATGGAAAAAAGGACCTTAACCAAAAGGTCTGAATTGAAACCTTGGAAGTGCTGTATACGCTCCATGCACATCTTGTAAGGCAGATTAGAGAGGAATCAGCCCACAGGTAAAGTATTTAGTACTCGTAAAGTGCAAAGAATTAGTATGACACAAGTCTAAAACATGGATATAAATAAAATAAAAAACTGAACTCAGTACACAACAACAGTGCAGGAGTTTTATGAATCCTTAAGTGTTCCCTTCATTTCCACATGAGTACCATACTGCATAAAGTACCATACTGTACATCATAATCAACATTTACACAAATCCTCCAAACTCCTCCTCATTTCTCTTGACATTCTTAATGGATTTTTAGTACTGATTTCCAAGGTTTGGTCCGGTAATATTTATTAAGGCATCAGGAATGGTTTTGTGCAGTTTAAGGCTGTCTGTGTACCAGTAACACAGGAGTGGATGCAGCAGTGCTCACCATCGCCCACTCACACTGGCAATATCGGCATGGTACTGGCGTGGCAGACGTCCACTGGCACCCCCCTCCAAGAATGAGGACCGCATGTTGGGAGTCTCAAAGAGTTTCCTTCTGTTCTTGTTCAGATCTTAAAAACACACCAAAACAGTAAATAATGAAGTACTTTGCATATTTCTCTTTTTTGTATTCACAATTTGATTGCATTTGTACATTATTGGAACAAAATAAAACATTTTAGATTTCATTAATAATATTAGTTTTCGGTTATCACGTTCGCCTCATAGCAAGAAGGCCTGGGTTTGATTCCAAGCCCAGGCGTTTCTGTGTGGAGTTTGCGTGTTCTCCCGGTGCTTGTGTGGGTTTTATCCGGGTACTGCGGTTTCCATCCACAGTCTAAAAAAATGCATCGTAGGCTATTGGCTGTTCCAGGTGACCCCTGAGTATGAATGGTTGTGTGAATGTTAGCGCCAGTTGTTCCTTTGCCTTATAGATTTTATTGTGTTTTACAAACAAATGCTAATTTACATTTTGATTCTTGTGATCTTCTTCTTCTTTTCCTTTTGGCTGTTCACTTCAGGGGTCGCCACAGCAAACCATCCGCCTCCATCTCACCCTGTCCTCTGCATCTTCTTCTCTTACTCCAATGACCCTCATGTCCTCCTTCACCACATCCATAAATCTCTTCTTTGGTCTTCCTCGAGGCCTTCTGCCTGGTAGTTCCAACCTCAGCATCCTACTGCCAATATACTCACTATCCCTACTCTGTACATGTCCAAACCATCTCAATCTAGCCTCTCTGACTTTGTCTCCAACACATTTTACATGGGCTGTCCCTCTGATGTGCTCAATTCTAATCCTATCCATCCTTGTTACTCCCAGAGACAACCTAAACATTTTCATCTCTGCTACCTCCAGCTTTGCCTCCTGCCTTTTCCTCAGCGCCACTGTTTCTAAGCCATACAACATCGCTGGCCTCACCAACGTCTTGTACACTTTTCCTTTCATTCTTGCTGACACTCTCCTATCGCACATCACACCGGACACTTTTCTCCAACCATTCCAGCCTGCCTGCACACGCTTCTTCACATCTTTTCCACACTCTCCATTGCTCTGGATTGTTGAGCCTAAGTACTTAAAATCCTCCACCTTCGTTATCTCTGATCCCTGTAACATCACTGTTCCTCCTGGGTCTTTTTCATTCACACACATGTATTCTGATTTTCTGAGGCTAACCTTCATTCCTCTCCTTTCCAGGGCATACCTCCACCTCTCTAGATTTTCCTGCACTTGTTCTCTGCTCTCACTACAGATCACAATGTCATCTGCAAACATCATAGTCCATGGAGATTCTTGCCTAACCTCGTCTGTCAGCCTGTCCATCACCATCGCAAACAAGAAGGGGCTCAGAGCTGATCCTTGATGCAGTCCCACCTCCACCTTGAATTCGTTGGTCACGCCAGCAGCACACCTCACCACTGTCTTACATCTCTCATACATGTCCTGCACCACTCTGACATACTTCTCTGCCACTCCAGACTTCCTCATGCAATACCACAGTTCTTCTCTTGGCACCCTGTTATATGCTTTTTCCAGATCCACAAAGACACAATGCAGTTCCCTCTGACCTTCTCTGTACTTCTCTATTAACATCCTCAAAGCAAACATTGCATCTGTGGTGCTCTTTCTTGGCATGAAACCAAACTGTTGCTCACAAATGCTGACCTCTGCCCTTAGTCTAGCTTCCACTATTCTTTCCCATAACTTCATCGTATGGCTCATCAACTTTATCCCTCTGTAGTTGCCGCAACTCTGCACGTCTCCCTTGTTCTTAAAAATGGGCACCAGCACACTTCTCCATTCCTCCGGCATCTGCTCACTCTCTAAGACCTTGTTGAATGTTCTTGTCAGAAAATCTACTGCTACCTCTCCTAAACACTTCCATACCTCCACAGGTATATCATCAGGACCAACTGCCTTTCCATTTTTCATCCTCTTTAGTGCCCTCCTCACCTCACCCTTACTAATCTTTGCTACTTCCTGGTCCTCAATGGTCACCTCTTCTAATCTTTTTACTCTCTCATTTTCCTCATTCATCAGATCTTCAAAGTACTCTTTCCATCTTCCCAGCACGCTTCTGTCATCAGTCAATACATTTCCCTCTCTGTCATTTATCAATCTAACTTGCTGCACGTCCTTCCCATCTCTATTTCTCTGCTGTGCCAGCCTGTATAGATCATTTTCTCCCTCTTTACTGTCCAACCTAGCATACAAGTCATCATACGCCCTCTGTTTGGCCTTAGCCACTGCTACTTTCGCCTTACGATGTGTCTCCCTGTACTCCTGTTTACTCTCTTTGGTCCTCTCAATGTCCCACTTCTTCTTAGTTAACCTCTTCCTTTGTACACACTCCTGCACTTCCTCATTCCACCACCAAGTCTCCTTATCTACTTTCCTTCCAGAGGACACACCAAGTACTCTCCTACCTGTGTCCCTGATCACATTTGCTGTGGTTCTCCAGTCATCTGGAAGCACGTCCTGACCACCCAAAGCCTGTTTCAACTCCTCCTTGAAGACAACATGACACTCTTCCTTTTTCAACTTCCACCACTTTGTTTTCTGCTCTGCCTTTGCCTTCTTCACCTTCTGCACCATCAGCGTCATCCTGCATACCACGCTATGCTGTTTGGCAACACTCTCACCCACTACTACTTTGCAGTCACTGACTTCCTTCAAATTACATCACCTATACAAGATGTAGTCTACCTGTGTGCTCCTGCCTCCGCTTCTATAGGTCACCCTATGCTCCTGTTTCTTCTTGAAGAAAGTATTTACCACAGCCATTTCCATCCTTTTTGCAAAACCTATCAACATCTGTCCTTCTGTGTTCCTGTCCTGGATACCAAACCTGCCCATCACTTCCTCGTCCCCTCTGTTGCCTGCACCAACATGTCCATTGAAGTCTGCACCAATGACCACTCTTTCACCTCTGGGGGTATTCTGCATCACTTCGTCTAACTCATTCCAGAATCTCTCCTTCTCTTTTAGCTCACATCCTGTCTGTAGGGCATAAGCACTAACAACATTGAACATCACACCTTCAATTTCTAACTTGAGACTCATCACTCTGTCTGACACTCTTTTCACTTCTAGAACATTCCTGACCAACTCCTCCTCCTTCAAGATGACTCCTACTCCATTTCTCTTCCAATCCACACCATGACAAAACAGTTTAAATCCTGTTCCTAAGCTTTTAGCTTTGCTACCTTTCCACCTGGTCTCCTGAACACACAGTATGTCCACCTTCCTCCTCTGCATCATGTCAGCCAGCTCTCTATCTTTTCCTTGCATAGTTTCAACATTCAAAGTCCCTACTCTCAGTCGTACACTCGTGCTTTTCCTCTTTTCTCTCTGCCTACGGACACGCCTCCCGCCTCTCCTTCTTCAACATCTTTGACCAACAGTAGTCCAATTTCCACCAGCACCCTGTTGGTTAACAGCACTGATGGCGGTCGTTGTTAACCCGGGCCTCGACCGATCCGGTATGAGATTTGTGTTTATGGTTTGCATTTTGTAAATTGGCAAAAGTTTTACGCCGGATGCCCTTCCTGTCCCAACCCTCTGCATTTACATTTCGAGTTGTATCTAAAAGTTCGATATATTTTGAAGCAAATGGTTATCATGTGAAATATTGACTTTGCTTCATTTATTACAGTTTACTGCTATTTATATCACTCTTTCAATGTAAAAACTTTTTAAAATACTGTTTGGAAGACATCCTTGTTTTTTGCACATTTGTACCATTGCTTTTTGTACAGTACTATACTGTTTATGTCTACTATGAAATACCCATTTTAACATTGAATGAAACAAGAAAAATATATTACACTTACTGTATCTGTAAGTCAAGTAAGACTTGTAGATTCATACTTGACTTACAGATACAGTAAGGGTGTCTTGGTAGCATTTGGTGTCTACAATACCAAGTATTTTATCTGTTGCTGGGACAAAATAATTTCCCTCAAAATATAGTCCTCTCTCACTAAAACTCAGCACCTGCACGATTGATCTTTAGAGAATGGAATTTTTTTCTTACACAGGACAAGGAAATTTGAGGGAGGATGCTCTTCTCTCAGCATAAGATTCCGGCAACCCAGACTATACTACATTTTTGATTTGCCCAGGACCTCAGCAAGAAAAATAAACATTGGCCCACAGGCATTTCCTGTCCTTAGCACAAATTGGCCTTGTCCTCTATGTACCTCCAAACTCTGGAATTCACAAGCCTGTCAGCATTGCCCATGTATAATCAGTAACAACACTGAAAAGAGGGAGCATTGACTTGTTCCAGACTATAGAGTCTGTATTTTAAGCTCTTAGGGGACAACCAACAACAGAGGAAACATGTCAAATTGTAGAAAGTTGTTATTGATATTTAACTGCCGGCGCTGTTTGCCACACATATGTTCAGAGTGGATTGTAATAATTTGGAAACCAGCTCAAGTACATTACATTCTACTCGGAAATGGATGTATAGTGATCCCTCGCTACGTCACACTTCAGTTTCTGCGACTTCAGTGCATCACGTGTTTTTCAAAAATATGGGAAATTAAGGAAAAATAAGGAAAAAGTTAAGGAATTAGAGAAAATGCCGCGAGGTCGCTACTGACTTGGGTTTGGTACTTGGGTTGACTCGGCTCTGAAATCTCGCAAGCTGATTGGTCGAGACGAATTTCCTAGCATCTGGGCATCCTAGCATCCCTTCTTGTGGAATACTGCTGGTGTACGGACGTACCGTGTAACTCTCTGTGTTGTTTATTACAGTGATATTTGTTTCTGCGAAATAAATGTTTGTGACACCTTTGAAATTAAATCCTATACGTCCTCCTCCTTCTAAATCTTCCTCTGAACCGAAGAAGAAGTGGAAGATGATGACAGTAGAAGAGAAAGTGAGATTATTAAACATGATTAAGGAAGGCCATAGCTATGCGGCCATAGCACGCCATTATGGTTTGAATGAATCGACAGTGCGATACATAAAGGAGTATGAAGCGAAAAGCCGCAAAAACAGCTTCGATATCTTTTAATATAAATACGAAGTGTGCTGTGACACCACGGAACCAGACAATTGTGTAAATGGAAAACGCCTTTATTTTTGGTTCATGGATTGCAGAGAGAAGAAGGAGAGTTTAAACACAAATAAGATCTGAACCAAAGCCAAAGCCCTGTACAATAGCCTTGCTCCTGAAGGAGAGTCTGATGACGACCGTGTTGAGACGATGAAAACATCAAAGACTGCAAAACATATTGAGTATCTCAAACCACACAAACCGTGTAAATAATAAGACATGGTCTGGTCTGGTACCTTCTGAGTCGTAGGACGACTCTTGGCAGCCTGCCATGAAGGATAACGCCTTGATTATCATCTTCATAGAGGTTTTCTTGGCAAGGATAGCGCAGTGGTTTGCCATTGCCTTCTGCACGATGCGAACCTAGGGGCCTATTAACCTACTGTGCTTGTTTTTTGACCGTGGGAGGAAACTGCAGTACCCAGAGGAAACCCACGTGAGCCCGGGGAGAACATGCAAACTACGCACAGCAACGCCTAGGCCGCGAACCCAGGCCTTCTTGCTGTGAGGTGGACGTGCTAACCACTACACCACCTGAGACATGCTGCACTATAAATGCAATTTCTTCATACCAAATTCTTTGTTTTGTTATTGTGTATGTCAGATAATTTGTGAGATTTGCAGAAGTAATAACAAGGCCAATTATGCAAAAAAAAAAAAACCCGAATAAGTAGTTTTGTTGTAGTGCTGAGTGCTGAGAAAGTGTGCTGTTACTCTTTCAGGAATTGCCTCCAATGTAAAGTTTGATTTCTTATGTAATTCAGAACACAGATGCATAAATTGGATCAGCTCACCATTGTATATTTTTTTTTACATTTGGTAATTGCTTTACTCGTTTTCTTTAAGAAAGTGGTACACTGTGCATGCTTGACAGCCAGGCTTGGAATCTCTAAGCATTCTCCAATTTTATTACATTTTTTATATGAGGTGCGCATCTGAGTGCGCATTTGTGTGTGTGTGCGCGTTTGTGTGTGTGTGTGTGTGTGTGGGTGTGTGTGTGTGTGTGGGTGCAGGCATCGCTGTGTGTTTATTTATATTTTATTTACGTCTTATGCATTATTTGTGAATCTTAAATTGTTATTATGAGCATTTATAGCATTGAATGTGTATTTATTGATATTATATACACATATACATGTACGTATATGACAGTCGGTAGGGGGGGGGGTTGAGCCTACTTCATGGAAATTCAGTGTTCGCAGAGGGTCTCGGTCCCCATTAACCACAAAAAGTGAGGGTTCACTGTAAACAGTCACATGGTGTATGTTGCACGGTTATTTCAAAAAGTTATTGGGCCTCTTCGAGCACACTGCAGGAGAAAGATTGTTCTACTATTATTTTTCAACAGTCTCCTTTAACTTCAGTGCACTTGGTCCAGTGATGTTCAAGCTTCATGATCTTGATATGAAAGAAGGTCACAGCTACAGCCTCAAGATACTCTGAAAATTGCGAATATGTAAGTGGTTTTGAAAACAGATAGAACTTAGACAGGAATAGGTCAGATGAGTAAAGTTCAAAGCCATGTCTGGTTGGCTCTGTCATTGTCACCTGTGTTGAGTGGATGGGTGCATCATCCGAGAGCAACAGAACGCCAGCTCAAAGCATTTCTTCCCCTTTTTTGTTGTTTTATACATCTATGTTTTTGTAGATAGTGATTATAAGACTTCAGAGTATATAGTTATGTCTATTAAAAGGGAGTTACACCCCTGTGAGGCCAAGAACCTCCATCCATGCATACATCTATGCACTCTTACACAGGATTATTAAAACTGAACTACAGCTGGGTCTTCCCAGACTATCTTCTTCTTCTTTTCCTTTCGGCTGTTTCCTTCAGGGGTTGCCACAGTAAATGATCTGCCTCCATCTCACCCTATCCTCTGCATCTTCTACCCTTACTCCAACGACCTTCATGTCCACCTTCACCACATCCATAAATCTTCTCTTTGGTCTTCATCTGGGCCTTTTGCCTGGTAGTTCCAACCTCAGCATCCTACGACCAATATATTCACTATCTGTACATGTCCAAACCATCTCAATCTAGCCTCTCTGACTTTGTCTCCAAAACATCTTACATGTGCTGTCCCTCTGATGTACTCATTTCTGATCCTATCCATCCTCGATACTCCCAAAGAGAACCTCAACATTTTCATCTCTGCTACCTCCAGCTCTGCCTCCTGTCTTTTCCCCAGGGCCACTGTCTCTAAACCATACAACATCGCTGGCCTCAACACCGTCTTGTACACTTTTCCCTTCATTCTTGCCGACACTCTCCTATCACACATCACACCGGACACTTTTCTCCATCCATTCCAACCTGCCTGCACATGCTTCTTCACCTCTTTTCCACACTCTCCATTGCTCTAGATTGTTGAGCCTAAGTACTTAAAATTCTCCACCTTCTTTATCTCTGCCCCCTGTAACCTCACCGTTTCTGTTGGATCCTTGTCGTTCAGGTCCTAGTCGTTCAAGGGTCTTCCAAGACTATGACTGGCTTTATCAGTTTGGATATTGGGAGATTCAAAAGGCGTACCTGAGATGGCCAGCAGCATTTTTCGGCGTGCTCCAAAAGTGGTGATACCCAGTTCCTTCAGATCCTGGTCAGTCAGAGTGAGGAACGTCTGCAGGTCAATCTGCGTGGAAGAAAAAAGCTGCTTTGTTGACGCTGTAAGCGGTGACATATTTCAAATTGCAGTTTTTTCATTCACAATTTAGATATTTAGTATATTCTCTCAGGTTGGAGTTCATTTGGTAAGAAATTTGGTGACATGAATCCAATATCAGAGCTGACATGCATGAACCAGCTGGGGGATCATAAGGATGACTCCTTTTTCCAACGGTTAATGATATTATAATAAACCTGTATTTGATAGTAGTGAGCACCTTCTAGAAATGTTTTGCTCTTTTTGGATCAGTACCTCCTGTTGCTGGAAGACATCAGTGTATTTTCCTAGGCCCAGCTTGCTGAAGAGCTCTGGCAGGTCAGAGCCTTTCAGAGAGGTGCTGAGGCTACAGCCGTTACTCCCAGTCACTGAGGAGATGCAGTCCATGTAGTTGCTGCTCAAATAGTGTTCGACTGTAACAGAGAGAAATTAATGGGAGTGTTTGATTCAAACATGCTAATACAGAACATTTTTCAGCACATTCTTTCAGCAACGAGCTTTCATCAGTTCAGTTCATTTTCTGTACCCGCTTAATCCTAACTTGGGTCGCGGGGAGGCTGACGCCCATCCCAGCCAACTTCGGGCGAGGGCAGAGTACACCCTGGACAGCTCGCCAGGCCATTGCAGGGCGGGAAGACGCTGACGGCTTTGCAGCCTACTCTTGTCGAAAGTCAGCAATGGTTCTTTTACATGCCTCACACCATAGACAGTGAGAGACATGGCCGGCCTTTGATAACCCAGTTAGCTCCACGGGGAAGGGGGGGGGGGGGGGGCAGTGACAACCCTGTGCAGAGTGGGACTCGAACCCCCAACCTTTGGATCAGCGATCCGGCGCCTTATACCACTAGACCACCACTGCCCCTCCTGCAGCAACGAGCTTTCATTTTATTTCATTTTCTAAACAACTTTTGCCCTTCAATACGTATGAGGAAACACCTGAGCCCATCCCAGCCAACTTGAAAGCAAGTTGCACTATAAACAGGTTGACAGACGATCACAGAGCAGCACAGACAACACAAATCACATTCACACCTAGGGAAGATTGAAAATACAGTAGGCCCCCGTTATTTGCGGTGGTTCAGTTCCAGCCCCTCCCGTGAATCAAGATAATCCGCGAGTTCTGTTCCAGGAAGTAAAACTCTATGTGTCATATTACATGCGCGAATGATCAACCGGAAGTAAAATACGATGTATCTATTACATGCGCTAAAATATGCTTCTGAAACACATTCTACACACCGTCTTACTCATTAATACAGTATGAATGTAGCAAAATGAAGTAATGATTAAGAAAAACTTTTTCATTTTTATTGTGATATCTAGTGGTATAGGGTGCTGGATCGCTGATCCTAAGGTTGGGGGTTCGAGTCCCACTCTCCACAAGGTTGTCACTGTCCCCCCCAGTGCAGCTAACTGGGTTATCAAAGGCGGGCCATGTCTCTCACTGTCTATGGTGAGAGGCATGTAAAAGAATTGTTTTACAAATGTTTCTGTCCCTTGCTAAAAAGGATTGTGACAGGATGTGCATCCGATGTAAAAAAAAAAAAAAAAACCTCTGTCAAATCAAACATGCGAATCAGATGATTCGTTGTGGCGACTCCCGAGTAAAAAGGAAAAAGCCGAAAGGAAGACATTGTGATATTTATTCATAATAAAATATAAACATTATGCAGCACATATATATATATATATTACACACACACATTAGTCCTTCTCAAAAAATTCGCATATTGTGATAAAGTTCATTATTTTCTGTAACATATTGATAAAAATTAAATTTTCATATATTTTAGATTCATTGCACACCAACTGAAATATTTCAGGTCTTTTATTGTTTTAATACTGATGATTTTGGCATACAGCTCATGAAAACCCAAAATTCCGATCTCAAAAAAATTAGCATATCATGAGAAGATACTCTAAACGAGCTATGAACCTAATCATCTGAATCAACCAATTAACTCTAAACACCTGCAAAAGATTCCTGAGGCTTTTAAAAACTCCCAGCCTATTTCATTACTCAAAACCGCAATCATGGGTAAGACTGCCGACCTGACTGCTGTCCAGAAGGCCATCATTGACACCCTCAAGCAAGAAAGTAAGACACAGAAAGAAATCTCTGAGCGAATAGGCTGTTCCCAGAGTGCTGTATCAAGCCACCTCAGTGGGACGTCTGTGGGAAGGAAAAGGTGTGGTAGAAAACACTGCACAACCAGAAGAGGTGACCGAACCCTGAGGAAGATTGTGGAGAAGGGCCGATTCCAGACCTTGGGGGACCTGTGGAAGCAGTGGACTGGGCTACAGGTGCCGCATTCCCCAGGTCAAGCCACTTTTGAACCAGAAACAGCGGCAGAAGTGCCTGACCTGGGCTACAGAGAGGCAGCACTGGAGTGTTGCTCAGTGGTCCAAAGTACTTTTTTCGCATGAAAGCAAATTTTGCATGTCATTCGGAAATCAAGGTGCCAGAGTCTGGAGGAAGACTGGGGAGAAGGAAATGCCAAAATGCCTGAAGTCCAGTGTCAAGTACCCACAGTCAGTGATGGTCTGGGGTGCCATGTCAGCTGCTGGTGTTGGTCCACTGTGTTTTATCAAGGGCAGGGTCAATGCAGCGAGCTATCAGGAGATTTTGGAGCACTTCATGCTTCCATCTGCTGAAAAGCTTTATGGGGATGAAGATTTCATTTTTCAGCACGACCTGGCACCTGCTCACAGTGCCAAAACCACTGCTAAATGGTTTACTGACCATGCTATTACTGTGCTCAATTGGCCTGCCAACTCTCCTGACCTGAAGCCCATAGAGAATCTGTGGGATATTGTGAAGAGAAAGTTGAGAGACACCAGACCCAACACTGTGGATGAGCTTAAGGCCGCTATCGAAGCATCCTGGGCCTCCGTAACACCTCAGCAGTACCACAGGCTGATTGCCCCCATGCCACGCCGCACTGAAGCAGTCATTTCTGCAAAAGGATTCCCGACCAAGTATTGAGTGCATAACTGAACATAATTATTTGAAGGTTGACTTTTTTGTATTAAAAACACTTTTTTTTATTGTTCGGATGAAACAATAATTTTTTGATATTGGACTTTTGGGTTTTCATGAGCTGTATGCCAAAATCATCAGTATTAAAACAATAAAAGACCTGAAATATTTCAGTTGGGGTGCAATGAATCTAAAATATATGAAAGTTAAATTTTTATCAGTACATTACAGAAAATAATGAACTTTATCACAATATGCTAATTTTTTGAGAAGGACTAGTGTGTGTGTGTGTATATATATATATATATATATATATATATATATATATACATACACATAGTAAATATAAAGTATTGATATAGAACTTTTATGTATTTACTTTAGAGCAGTTTGTGTTTTTGTTGATTTGAGCCTTCTTTTCTGTTTAGTAACTTGCCTCTTCGAATAACCACACAAACAATTCCTATGTGTGTAAAAGCACAAAAGGCGATTAAAAATCTTGAATCTTGAAGTGTAATAAACTGATTTGAAGTTTGAACTTGGATGTACTGCACGCAGTTGTGAAAAATGCCCACTAGAGGGGGGCATTGCATTATATTTACTGTACATAAAGAACATAAAAGAACTGTCTGTCTGTCTTCCTTTCGGTTTTTTCCCTTTTACTTGGAAGTCGCCACAGCGAATCATCTGATTTGCACGTTTGATTTGGCAGAGGTTTTTATGTCGGATGCCCTTCCTGTCACAACCCTTTTAGCAAGGGGCAGAAACACGCTGACGACTTTGCAGCCTACTCTTTACGAAAGTCAGCAATGGTTCTTTTACATGCCTCTCACCATAGACAGTGAGAGACATGGCCCGCCTTTGATAACCCAGTTAGCTGCACTGGGGGGAAAGAACATAAAAGAACATGAAGTGTAATTATTCAAGTTTATCCTTTTGGTATCATTTGTTAAACATGCTACAGAACATAAAATCTCACACACAAACATTCTAAACATTAACTTAGGTACAGAACTGTACTGAAATAATAACTGAAAAACATTGTAATACTAAGACAGATTCCATTCTGATGATAACCTTGTTTCATACAACATTCACCTTCTTAGCACTTCCACAAAAACTCGAGGCTACACTAACTCTGATTGCCTTCTCATTTTTCTTGGACTGTACTTTCATTCACTTTATAATGGCACCCTACTGCAGCATAACGTTTTCCTTCCTGGATCATATCAAGCAGTTTTTCATGCAGCGGCATTACCTTTTTCTGACACTTCGGTGCCTTACCAGAAGCCTGAGAAGGTGCGCAGCATGTTGGTGGCATCATGGAGCTTAACAGTAATTAAAAACACATAAAAAAAAGCACATGCACAAAGTATGTGCGAATACGAAAAAAGGGGCGTATACATCATCTCAACCGATCAGCAGGAGGGAGAACAGCGATTGGCTGAATATGAATCACATGACAGTTACTCTGCAATCCACGAATATGCTGGGGCGCCAGTGCAAAACCGTGAATAGTCAAGGGCCTACTGTATATAATTATCTTAGTTTGCATGTATTTGGACTGTGGGAAGAAACTGGAGAACCCAGATTACACCCATGCAAGCACACGAAGAATGTACAAAGTTAACACATCAAGACACTTTATGGGAATGGAGCTTAAACCCAGGACCTTTTGTAATTTTGAACCAAAGCAATTTTAAAATATCACTTCTGAAGGTGGAATGCAGACCATCATTTAATCTCGACTCTCATTCTGACCATCTTACCTGACTTGTTCTGCTTCCTCTTGGGACTGATAGGTGTTGGGAAATCACTGTGTGTCGGGAGCCCGCTCCCGTTCCTCTCCCTCCAATTATCAGAGTCACTGCCACTTCCTACTCCTTCTCTGCTGCTGGATCGTGACAACGATAGCGGAGATCCCTAAACGACACATAGCTCCATCACTACTCTTCATTGTCGCCATAGGCTTTCCCAGCTCATTGAAATTTATCTTTACTTCTCTGAACACCTCTAGGATTTTGGTCTTTCAGCCTTACACATCACAAATGAATAAACACTCTAAAACAGGTTCTCAAACATTTTATCCTTGTTTTACTGAAAGAAAAATAAACCATTCTTCATAAAAGCTTTTATACATTATACAAGTCAATGCACATCAAAAACCCCATGAGTGTTATTACAATCTTCTTTGTGAAGAAAAAACCCAAAAGTTATAAATCCGCACATGGGGACACTGTACTGCAAAAAGTTGAACATGACTCCCATAGGAGATGCTGTAAACAAGGACATGTTTTGAATATGCATGCACTGAGGTATTTTCCATACATTCATGTAAATCATAAGACACTTGTCTACTGTATGGAAATGTAATAAAGTATTATGTATAGATGTGCCTATTTTTAATTTATTCAGAAGATAGTGAGTTTATATGCGATTTATTACTTTAATATCTGTACAATATGTATAATCTGAGGTTGGAACTACCAGGCAGAAGTCCGAGAGGAAGACCAAAGAGAAGATTTATGGATGTGGTGAAGGAGGACATGAAGGTAGTTGGAGTAAGTAAGACTAGAAGATACAGAGGATAGGGTGAGATGGAGGCAGATGGTTTGCTGTGGCGACCCCTGAAGGGAAAAGCCGAAAGGAAAAGAAGAAGAAGAAGAAGAAGAATATGTATAATCTTTAACATCTGTAATTTTTGCTGTTATCTCTCCATAAATGAATTGGTATGCCCATGTCCTATTTTTGTGATTTTAAGGGACTCCAAACTACAATGTTTTCCAACAGACTAATGCAAACTACTGAAATTAAAATGATCAAATTGCAACTGTGTTGATTGAAGTAAAAATCAGACATACATATTCTCATTGTAACAGGAGAGTTTAGAAGGCTTTCCTTTCAGTTGAAGAAATTTTGATCTGCATTTATCTACAGTAAACATCACATAAGTCGAAGTTGCATAACTCAGATAATCACATAACTTGGAAGGACTCCCGAGGTCCCAAATTTTTCTAATTATAATTCCATTTAAAATACCATCGCATAACTCAGATTCTGTAAGTCAGATTTTTGCACAAGTCGAATGAAAATTTGAGTCCTCGTTTAATACATTTCCATTAAATCCCTTTGCATAAGTCGGATTATTATAGACTATGCTCACTCGTTCACACACATACACAACATTAGTGTAAATGGACTTACTGGGCTGCGGCTGTATTGTACTTGGCCCTGTATTATAATACACAGCACTGTTTTTGTGTCAGTTAAGTGAACTGCTGATCGCCAAACACAGAAGCCAGTCTCCAATCTCGGGCCCAAGTTATTACACAGTGAGCAATGCACAATATTTAAGTTCAGGGAGCAGTACCTGGGCATGAGGTACTGCTTGCTGTTCCCAAAGCAATGCATGTACTGTTAAAGGACGCTATGAGCATGTACGCAGCCCTGAGTGTGCTTCATGAATACAGTTCCTGACCTTAGGATTTGGCGGCTTTCGATTCTTAACCAATGTCACACAATTTGGATAAGATGAATTTTGTCCAAGTTGGAGCAAATTTGCTGGCCCACTTGAATCGGACTTGTGCAATGTTTACTGTAGTTACAAGTTGTTACAATACATGGCATCAAAGGAACCCAGAATGTCATGTCAATGAAGCAAAATACAAAGAGCACTACAAGAATGAAACCATGTGGCATGTGGTAATGTGGTAACAAACTCATTTTTCAAGTAAAATAATAATAATAATAATAATAATAGTAATAATTTGTTCAAAAATGCTTGAAATTAGTAAAAAATTGTAGTTACCAAAGAACAGGAAATTAGACATAATGCCAGACTAAAATCTTTCCCAGTATACCTTCTCAGTATTTTTACCGGTAGTAAATAGGGCAGTGGTGGTCTAGTGGTATAGGGTGCTGGATCGCTGATCCAAAGGTTGGGGGTTCGAGTCCTACTCTCCACAAGGTTGTCACTGTCCCCACCAGTGCAGCTAACTGGGTTATCAAAGGTGGGCCATGTCTGTCACTGTCTATGGTGTGAGGCATGTAAAAGAACCATTGCTGAGAAAGAGTAGGCTGCAAAGTAGTCAGCGTGTTTCTGTCCCTTGCTAAAAAGGGTTGTGACAGGAAGGGCATCCGACGTAAAAACCTCTGCCAAATCAAACGTGCGAATCAGATGATTCGCTGTGGCGACTCCAGAGTAAAAGGGAAAAACCCGAAAGGAAGACAGACAGACAGTCATTTACTGGTAGTCACTGAATGGACATAGGCACACTTGTGATGAAGACCTTGTCCAGGGGCATAAGTATGGTGAGGGTCTAACAGGGATTCAAACCCATGACCTCTCGATCATGAGCCCAGCACTCTTACAATTACACCACTGACTCCGCATACGATGGACGAGGCGGAGTTGGACTTGGAGAGCTCCTAGCTGATTCGCCCTACAGAAACTGGGAATAAGCGCAGGCCTGATGAGCCAGTAGGCTCGAGTGTACAAAACATAAAAAAACTATTTAACTTAAGAAAATAATGAAAATAGTTTTTATTTTGTAATATAGATATGAATATGGATGGTACACTTCAAGACAATGTGAATAATTGAGATTGATTGTTTTAGTATGTACATGCAATAAGAAAATGAGGAAAATTAAAAAAAAAAGGAATTATTTTCTTTCTTTTCTGTCTTTTCTTTGTGAACTATTTTAATTGAAAATTACAATTCATGCGGTTCCAGTGCATCGTGGTTTTTAAAATAAACAAATACAGTAATTAATATTCATCGAATTAAAAAATAAGGAAATTAAGGAAGAATAGGAGAAAATGTTAAGGAAAATGCCACAAAAACAAGGCCAATTATGAAAAAAAAAAAAAAACCTAAACCAACACAAAACAAAATACAACCCAAAACCTCCCATCAAAACTAGTTACATTGTTGCATCTGTGTGTGCATGCGCATCTGCGAGCATGCAAGCATGCGTGCATGCGTGCGTGTATCTATGTGTGTCATCTTCTCATGCAATGTCATCTGTATATGTGTATTAATATTTTATTTACATCTTATGTTATTTTTTATTTTAATTGTTATTATAAGCATGTATAGCATTGAATATGTATTTATTGATACTATATACACATGCCATTGGGGGGATCCTACTTCGCGGAATTCAGCGGTTATGGGTAGGGGGTACGTATATGTCAGTCAGGGGAGTTGGGGAGTGATCCTACTTTGCGGATTTCGATGGTTTCATGGGGATCTCGGGCCCATATATATATATATATATATATATATATATATATATATATATATATATATATATATACACACACACACACACACACACACTTTTCCAACTATTTTTCCTTAATTTCCTCATTTTTTAATTCGATGAATATTTATTTCTTTATTTATTTTTAAAAACCACGATGCCCTGCCCTGAAGCCACATTAATTGAAGGGCGAAGTAGCAAGGGATACCTGTATATATATATATATATATATATATATATATATATATATACACACACACACACACACACAAACACACAGTGGTACTAACTCTCCTTATTATAGTCCCAGAAAACGAAAAATCCAGTTTAAGAAAAACATTTTCCTAAATTTTTTGTCTCTGTATACGAAACAAGTGCTCCTTATGAAATGTGCCAAACGCACCATTCAAACATTCAAACGCGCCATTCAAACATTAAAATGCGCTATTCAAACATTCAAACAATGGACAAGTTGCTCTCTCATTGACTATCTCCCAACATCCCGCCCCACTAGCCTCCCATTGGCTAGGAGGTATGACGCAGCTCCCTCCCATTGGCTATCTCCCAACATCCCACCCTGCTGGCCTCCCATTGGCTAGGAGGGATGATGCAGCTCCGTTGAGCAGCAGCTTGATTCATGAGTTTTTCGAGTGTGCTCATTGCAACTTTATTTTTTTGCTCAGGCTTTTAACCTTGCATAAACATTTGTAAGATTATTACTCCGCTAAGAAGACATGGTCAACACGAAGTAAGTACCTTAAAATGTATGCTTTTATACTTTTTAAATGATAGTATTGGGGGCCTTGTAACGAATCATGCGGTTTACATGTAAAATGGGGTTCTACTTACGAAAAATCCAGGTTATGAAAAAGGCTCTGGAACGGATTAATTTCGTAAAGTGAGGTTACGACTTACGAGTATCCGTTAGAATGAATTTTCCTTGATACGAGCTTCGATCCCAACAAAAATCTGCCTCATCCACAACGAGCAAATTTTCGACTTACAAACTTTGCTGGGGAAATGGCTTTTCCGGGCCAATTAGTCTTGTATGCTTTCGCGTGTATTCCTCCGCGCTCCGAGAACGCCTTGTGCAGTGTTTCTCAATTATTTTCCGTGATGCTCCCTATAGGAAGAAAAAACACACACACACCCCCCAGCGCTTCATATCGTTTGCTCAATGCTTTTGCCCTACACCATAGGGAACACAGTGAGAGCGTCACTGCCACCTAGTGTAGAGGATGCGAAATCACACTTATAAAGCTGGTACACCAGTATGTTAAAAAGCATGTTCCCCAGGGTCATATGCGCCAATTAGCTTCGTATTCTTCCGTGTGTATTCCTCCGCTCTCCTTTCCGCTTGAAAAAGAGAAAAAGCCGAAAGGAAGATATAATATATATATATATATATATATATATATATATATATATATATATATACACACACACACAGACACATATATTTATATATATGTATATGTGTGTGTGTGTTAAAAGGTGAATAATGTGCTGTAACCTGAGAAAGCAAAGCAATCAAAATGCACCATTCTTATGTGATAAATTCCAAAACTATTTATTATCTTTTAAAAAACAGCATCTCATTTTCTGCAAGGACCTGCACAAGATTCCTCTAACAAACCGAAGGCTCAACCCAGACAGTTGACCCCATTTTCCAAAACACCAAGGTGAAGCTGTAGTAACTGTTCTCACCTCATACGTAGTGGACATAATAGGCTTATAAGACACGTGGTTAGCCCTGCGTAGCTCCTTAATGGTCTCTGCAGGCATGGATTTGGAAAAACCCAGGCCGCTCCACGTGTTTGTTGGTGTTCGCACCTCTGTCACTACCGGCTTCTTCAGCATGGCTGAAAATGTACCAAATCACAGGTCTGTCAGTATTTTAAAACACGTACATTCATATTTTATTAGAACTGTTCTTAATAAATCAGTCAAAACAAGAGCAATGACTAAGCAGCAGAGATGTTGGACACGCTCAATTCATAATAATAGTTTACTATTTGGCATAAATAAAGAGCCTATTAGTACCTTATTTATTGAAATAGGATTATGGGATGTTTATTTCTAAAATGAACAAAGTCTGTAATGACATGCTGAACACACTGCCAGATCTTTTCCTTTTGGAAAATCAGCAATTCTACTGCCATGGCGGGTTAAACATGCCAGGCTGTCTGGTTTTATTACTTTGAAGATGAACATCTCTTTGTTTTCAACATTTGCTCTGATCATAGTTTCACAGACTCAGAGGCCTGTCACCTTGAAATGTGTGCCACTCTTATCTCAGGACCCTATGAACTCACATGTACATTTTTAAAATTGGGGCAGTTTAGAGTCAGCGGTAAGAGTAACTACTGACATGGTTTTTGATAGTGGCAGGAAACTGGAGACAGAAAATTACTGTTGACCAGTAGACTAAAATTTATAGGCAGGGTACCTTCAACAGACATTCCATCTGTCTACCACATACCTTTGGTTGCCAGCAACTTCTTCTGTTCATAATCAAAGGCCTGGAGAGAAAGATAGAGTCAGACCATCCAGTTGTTGATTGATTTACATGGAAGCAAATACACGAGCAAAACACTGGCTCATCCGTAATAATTACTTATCATAGGACAGATTGTTTCCCTTACACACACACACACACACACACACACACACACACACACACACACACACACACACACACACACGGCACATGAAGCACTGGGACCAAAAATACAGCACCGAAACAACCATCAGAAAACATAAAGCTACTCAAGGAAATCTTAGTTCCATTCACTGGAAAAGATTTTGCACATCAGGTTTGGAGTCCTGAACACCATGATTCATGTGGCAGTCACTGTGGGTTTGGAAACAGATGTAGTACATGAAAAGGTACATGCTGGAATACCTGCATGTTGGAGAAAGAAGGCTGCGGCGGGAGACAGATGCGCTCCGAGTTCTGCTGTGCGGCACGTTCAGCCGCTCTCTCACTACCTGGAGCTCGTTTATCTGCAACAGGACTCTCAGATGCACTGGAGTCTGAGTCAGAAAGCAGGCAGTCTGAACTAGGGAGAGCGAGGGACAGAAAAAGGTAGAGTAGGGGGATTTAAGAAGGAGAAAGAGAATAGAAAGTAGTGTTATTTTTAATACAAACCAGATTCCAAAAAAGTTGGCACACTATACAAAATGTGACTAAATACTGAATGCAATGAAGTGGAAGTACCAAATTTCAACATTTTATTCTGAATAAAACATAGATGACAGGTCAAAAGTTTAAACTGAGAAAATGTATCATTTTAAGAAAAAAAATATGTTGATAAATTTCATGGTGTCTCAAAAAAGTTGGCACAAGTACCAATACGGGGCTGAAAAAGTCAATTACACTTATTACTGGAAGACCAATTACCACTAATGAGGTTCATTGGCAACATGACTCAGTCTAAAAAGAGCTTCTCAGAGTGGCAGTGTCTCTCAGAAGTAAGGATGAGTAGAGGATCACCAATTCCCCCAATGTTGTGCAGAAAGATCGTGGAGCAATATCAGAAAGGTGTTTCCCAGCGAAAAATTGCAAAGAATTTGAAGTCAATCATCATCTACAGTGAATAAAATCATCCAAAGATTGAGAGAATCTGTAACAATCTCTGTGCGTAAGGGTCAAGGTCGAAAAACCATACCGGATTCCCATGATCTTCGGGCCCACAGCACTGCACCACAAACAGGAATGGGCTCAGTTACTTATTCGTTCCCCTTCCGTCATTGTTTGCATGCGATCCTCATTAAAATATGAAAACCTATAAATGTTTGGGTGATTTTAGTTAAAGCAGACACTGTTTTTTCATCTGTGTGATTTTGACAAAGATCAGATCACATTTGTTGGTGATTTTATGCAGAAATGTGAGAAATTCCAAAAGGTTCAGATACTTTTTCATACCACTGTATATAGAGCAAACCATAGCACAAACACCAGGAGCAAAACATCTGTCCATTTTTCCCCCTCCAAATTCATCAGAAATGGCAAGGAATCAACAATATCCTGGTAATGTCAACCTGGACACTCTGACAGATGCTTTTGGATTATCAAGCAGAATGTTAAAAATAGTCTTTGTTGTAAAGTAAATGATGATGCATAGAAACTCCAAGTGAGTCAGAGAATTCCTCTGAGGTTACCGTTTGTATGTATATCTATGTACAAATTGTTCAAAAAATATGGTGTCTATTTCCATTTGATGTGTCACTATACTTAGTGAGTAATTATAGTAAATGGAGAGCTATTAAATTTTTTGTCAAACTTGTGGAAGTGAGAAGCATAACAATATAGCTGTCTGTCTTTCTGCCAGTAAAGAGTTTTTAAACTCCTGCTATTGAAACTTATAAAAAAAACAAGTCAGAGTGTGAGATAATCCAGCTGTGCCCCACTTTTTATAATCCCTTATAAAAATGTATAATAAATACAAAGATGGCGGCGTCAGATACATGCCACTTGTACACAGTATACACCGATTAACGTTAAAACCGTGGGCAGGTGAAGTGAAAAACACTGATTATGTTACAGTGCCACCTGCCAAGGAATGCCATGTATTGGGCAGATAGTGAACATTCAGGTTTTAAAGTGTTAGCAGGAAAAATGAGCAAGCATCAGAATCTGAGCAAGTTAACAAGAGTCACATTTTGATTGATAGATGACTGGCTTAGCATTATTAAAACAAAAGGTCCTGTAAGTTGTAACCAGTATGCAGTGATTACAACCGAACAAAAGTGATCCAAGAAAAGACAACCAATGATTACCTACAGGAAACCCACACCAGCATGGAAACAACATAATAACTCCACAGAGAAACGCAATTGGCTGGGTGCTTAGCACTGAGACAGAAGGTGAGGTGGATTATACTAAAAAGTCTCCAAGAACGTTGATATTCATTGAACCTAAAGCAAGTAATTGGCTTAGTACTAGTATATACTACAACGGCAAGATATCAAGACATGGGGCCGGTGGCATTGTGGTTAGGGTGCTGCGCTCAGGATCGGGAGGTTGTGTGTTCGAAACCCATTTAGACCCCCACTGTGCTAAGACCCCTGGGCAAAGTCATAAGCACAAGTGTGCTTATGTTTACCCAGCAGTATAAATGGGTACCAGTAAAAATATACTGGGAAGGTAACCTGCGATGGACTCACGTCCCATCCAGGATGAGTTGTACTACTAGTCGCTTCACGCTAAGGAAACCGGGGATAAGTGTCGGCCCGATGAGCCACTATGGCTCGGGTGTAAAAAGTCAAACGGACTTTACCTTTATACGGCAAGATAAGCAGAAAAAACGAACACAGATTATGAGATTGAAATGAGATGAAATTATAAATTACTCATTTTTTCCATTTTGAATCATGACAGATGCAGGTCAAGTCCATGTACGCACATGAACAGGTGAAAAAAGAACTATAAATATAACGATACAGATCAAGAGCTCTTTATTTCAACTGTTAAATGAACACTGAAAATCAGTATCGGCATCTCCATAAAATGTGAGTGTTTTAATATACACTACACAGAAACACAATGAAATGCGTATTACAATGAGGCTTTATCATTTATTTTTACATAATTTAACCACGACAGAGGAAAATCTGTTGAGATCAGCTCTTCAAGCTGAGTTTTAGTGTGAAGCTCTATAAGACCAACTCATTCAGGGTTGTACACTACATGCATTTTTATTGTTTTTTGGTTTTGTTTCATTTTTAAAGAGTGAAAATGATTATGCTGCCTTCTTTGTGTTAAAACAAGGAGAGTGAAATTATAAGTTATCAGATAAATAAATATTCAAGAAAAGTACATCTGAAATCCCTGTTTAAGTAAATAATGAGGTCTATTAAATGTGGCAGGCATTTGCAGGTGGTCCTATGAATGTTGTGTGTTTTTACAGTGTGTGTGTGTGTGTGTGTGTGTGTGTGTGTGTGTGTGTGTGTGCACACGTGTGTAAGAGAGAACATACTGTAAATGGGAGTTCTTTGTGCCCTGAAGTAACTCCACAGCCTGCCTCTTGCCTGAAGCTGTTTTACAGGAAGCCAGCATTTGCTTTAGTTCACTGCTGTTGCCTGAGTGTGAGGGGCTCCGTGGCATACCCACTTCCACAAAAGTATCAGATCCTAAAACACAAACAACCATCCACCCAACACACACACACACACACACACACACACACACACACACACACATACACACACACATACACACATACACATCAGCCAAATGACAGACATCTTTGGTTAAAAATTATACAGCCTGACTACTCGTGGCATGAAGGAATCTGGAGTCAAGCACCCTGATTACAGCTTCACTGCTCACCAGAGACAGGAATCTCTAGTTTAATTGAATCCTAGTCTGAATCGAGGGTGAAAAACCATACCCTTATCATGGCTTTTGGAAGTTCTGCCAACTTAAACACATCTTAATGTTGTAATGCCAGAATACAGAAATACTTGGCCTTCAGAAAAGCATGGCCTAACCATTTGGAACCAAATACACATTAATACATAAATGAACCGGACAAAGTCATTACAGTCCAATTTCAATCTGAAGCAAGTCAGCAAGTCAATACCAGCCAAGTTGTTCAACATTTTTTTTCTGAATGAGATGAGAACTACCATTAAAAACAACAAGTACTTCCTTTTTTGTACCCCCCCCCCCATTTTCTCCATAATTTAATTGTATCCAATTCCCACCCATAAAGTATTTGTCTTCCCTAACACACAACCACCACCAATCAGATAGGAATGAAACCATGCACACGCCCCATCTGTGACAGGCAGTGCTTGTCACCTGCCTCTTTTTGAACTGCTGAGCATGAATATTTTGGGGGCGGCCTAACTCGTTTTGTATAAATGAACTCACAGACACATGATTGGCTGGCGATCGCCTTGAGTGACAGGGAAGTGAGCATATCCCATATACCATCCCTTGCTCCCTTGTGAGCTTGAATTCCCTGGTCACAAGTGGCTGTGGCATTATCCTGGACTTGAACATGTGATCTCTGGGTTAATTAATAGTCAGGCACCTTGTTGATGCACCACTCTGAAGCAACAGCAAATACTAGTACAAACATCGAAACACAAATCTGTATACTAGCATGTGCATTTTATAATTACTAAATATTCAAGACATTAGGTGGCAAGTAAACCATTTCCTTATTAAATCTTAAAAAATTGAACTAAAAACAGACAGATCAAATGTGTTAAAGACTGGATCCACAATCGCATCAGCATGCTGGCTTTGTTCATATTCAAAAAAAAATTTACTCCAGGCTGGGACTACCTTGATCCTGACTGGACTTGCTGGATAATGGTTCAGATGGACAGTGTGTGCTGGCATCCTGGACAGGATCTCCATGTGCTGCATTCAAAACCTTGTCAGTCAGTGAGGAACTGGACATTCTGCTGTACATGGCGCTGGAGTGCTACATCACAACACAGTTGCAAAGCCATTTAAGGGTGCACATATGTCTCACTGATATGACAGGATGTTTTACATTATTCCTTTTTCCTAGCCTAAGTGGTACTTGGCATATTCTGAAATAGTTAAAGAAATGTCACCTTGCCATTGAGGGTGGACACAACCTTGCTGCAGTCTGTGACTCCATTGACCTGAGAGTCTATAGGGGCCAAGCCGGGTGGAGGAGACGGTGTATTCTGTGTATAACTCTGGAGGAGGATGTTAGTCAGTGTTGCCTGAGTGGCTGGATGGATCATGAGGGGTGATGAAAAACCTGGAAGTTGTTAATACAAAATCTACATTAATACACATAATGGAATCCAAATTCATATGTACTTGAACAGCTCATTCCAGATTTAGTCCAACTTTCCTGATAATAATAGCCTGAACTCTTCTGGGAAGGCTTTCCAATAGACTATAGAGCGTGGCTGTACGAATCTGTGCTCATCCAGCCACAATTAGTGAAATCACACACCGATATCATACCAGAGGGCTTGAGGTCCAGTCAGAATTTCAGTTCATCCCAAAGGTGTTGAAAGGGTTGAGGTTGAGGTCAGGTGCAGGCTACTAAAGATATTCCACACCATCTTTGTCAAACCATGTCTTAATGGTGAATTGCTTTGTACACAGGTACACTGTCATGCTATATCAGGTTTGGGCCATTTATTTACAGGGTATGGAAATTGCAAAGCTACATATGTATGAATTCAACCCTCACTGACTTAACCCTTTAAGCCTCAACCTTTACAAATTTCTCCTTACATTATCGCCACTTTACCCTGTCATGGATGAGTGAACTGTTGACTTCCCCAGGAGTTGGCCAAATGACTCTAATATTATTAAGTGGTTTGGCAAATGGATGGATGGATGGATGGATGGATATCACTACTTTTTAAATCAAGTATGTGATAAATATTATGGAAGTGAACATAAAAAGACAAATTCCTATTACAAAATCCAAAACAAATGTTTGAAAAATAGAAAGAAGAATATGTATTTTTATACCAGGGTATCAGTCCTGAAGAGGGTTATGGATATACTTTCTGAGAGCTCTATTGTACTTATATCCCCATTTCATTGGAGTGCGGAATGCAATGATCATAGCAGAAAGGCACGGAAACGCACTCCACGGAGGAGCTTCGGCATTTTTACATGGAAAACGGGTCAAAACCTATGGAAAATTGTACCTTCGGAACACCTTCAGAACGTTCACGGAATGTGCGGAAAAGATACGGAAAGACCGCGGTACAATGTCGGAATACATGCGTAAAAGCGCTGGGATTGTCTTCGGAACCAGTGCAGATTGCAAAGGAAGATCTTCGGATAATTCACGGAACGTTCACGGAAAGCAAGGAATACTCGAGGAACGACTACGGCACTTCTCTATTTTAGAAGGAAGAGCTACAGAATGATTGCAGAACAGGCAAAATGAAGGCGGAACGTTCACGTTCAACACGGAATGACTAAGGAATGACTGAGGAATGGCTGAGGAATACCCGGCGTAATCACGTTTCAACGCGGAAAAATCGGCAAAGATCAAAGGATTTGCTCCTGATTCTGCCTACAAAAATGCGGATTCGACCAAGGAAGCTCATTCGCTCATTCAAACTATATGTTTATAATTTATAATATGTTTATAATGTACAATAAATTTAAAATTTAACATATGTTTGTAATTTACCATATCTTTCTAATGGGCACTATGTTTATAATTCACAATAAATTTAAAATTTAACATATGTTAATGTTTGATATCAATAATGTCAATACGTTCCTTTTATTTGCACCTCAATAAATCATTCCAGACTAAAAACCATGCCCACAAGTCCAAACCACGGTGATTATAACTTCAAAACTTTATTACATGAACAGGAAACAAAAAAAAAAAAAGTGAATGAACTGGAATAATTTAGCGGAAATGACTTCCTTGAGTGTTCTGCAAGTCTTCTGTGTTATCCGCAACCATTCTGCAAATGTTCCGCATGTATTCCGCAAACCTTCCGTGAGTATTCCATGGGGATTCTGTGTCCACTTTTGACCATCCGGAAGAGGGGGAAGGCCCGTGGAACGGTCAAGGAACACTAGCGGAATAAAAGGAATGATCACGGAACGTTTGAGGAAATGACGGAACGTTTGAGGAACCACTGAGGAACCTAAGGGAACACTGTCGGAAGATTTTTCCATGAATGTACTTTTGAACATGTTCAAAAGCACGTTCGCGGAAGATTTTGGCCTGTCGGAAGTGAAGGAATACATTCGGAATCATACGGACACGGAAGATGATGGAATGACTGAGGAACGTTGGAGGATGATGATGACATTTTTGCTTCCACGAGTCTGCCGCGCTCCAGTGAAATGGGGGTATCAGCCACAACCCCCAAACATAATGATGTGATGATCACACATCCACATACTTTGCTCATTTTGTTTATTTATTCACTTCTTTCAATATAGGTTACAAAATAAAAAAATAATGCTTGAGACATTTTCACCCTTACCACGAACATAGTTGAGTTTGTTCTGGAGGCAAAGGTGTTTACCCTATTTAACCTGTTTCAAAACTACTGTGGTTTACATTACAAACACTGGCCTGCCAAAAAAAAATAAAAAAAATCAAGCATCTTAATATTGTGTTGGATCACATTTAACTGTGATTACAGCATTTTGACCTTGGCGTTGTTTCGACAATCTTCTGCAAAGTCACAACTTTTATTTTAGTTCAGAGTTGTATCATTTTTCAACAAGATCTTGTGTTGAGCATCAGAAAGTCAAACCACTACAAAAAACCTCCTTTAGCACATCCCAAAAACTTCAGGCTCTGTGGTGCTAATTCCTATCTGAGAATCATTCCTCATACTCCCTGAACTACAGTACTCTTTTACTATGTGAGGTTGAATGTTATACCCGTACTATCAGGGGGAAAAGGCTACTGATTGAAGGGCCTGGTCAATTTGTACAGTCAAGTCATTGGATGCATTCACTTTATTGTCACATAATGTTGCTGAGCCTTGAACTGATCAATTAAAGCAATCCCAGATCATAACACTGCCATCAGAAATGCTTGTACAGTGGCCATTATATCCTATCCTTGTTTTAATAATGACTTGGACAATTCATAACCCAATTTTTGAAATGTCACTACTTTCGATAGTTTTCTTATTGCAGGTCTATAATTTCACAAATTTGAAACAAAATTGCATGTTTTCTAAAAGCAGAGGAAAACACACTAGTATTTCCTAGATTGTTTAAAAAAGGAGAGGGTACTCACTGCATAAGTTGAGGAAAGATAACATGTTGCTTAACAATTTACAGCCAACTGTCAATGTTTTTTTTGACTGAGCAGAGCCCCAAAAACATTTAAAGCAAAGGGAACAGGAACTACTGGAAAAATAGCATAATCAATACTAACAACCCAACTGCTAACCAGTGGTGGGCCAGCAAGGCCTTCCCGATTGGCCTGAACACTATCAAAAGCACTGGCCTACACTGACAACTTAAATTCTAGTATTTGTTCCATGAAATTGTCCTACTTTATTCCCAACAGTCTTCTCTATTCATTTCACAATGCGTCTCTTGGCTGCACTGTTTCAGTACATGCATGTGAATGTTAGATTTTTTTTGTTCAATCAGATTTCAGCCTCTATGTTCTGCCATGCCAATCTAATCCATACAGGGCCATCAGAATCTGTCGTGCTGGCCAATGTCACTGTAAACAGTATTCCAATGGGGCTGTTTCTTTTTAACCAATCAGATTTAAGATTTGACCCAAAGAGCCGGTAAGTGGGCTCAGAATAACATCAGTATTTTTATGTCCTCTGATTGGTTGTTCAGAGCAAAACTGTTCATGAGCCAAGTTTGATAAGATGATTGGTCTGTCGTGATCAGCATACAATGCATTTGAGTTATATTGTTTACACCCAATGGCTGACGGAAGAAAAGAAATTGACTTGACATCAAAAATTCTTAAAAATCCATTTCTAAGATTGACTTTTCCAGAAAAGCTAGATATTGCAAGACGAGGTCAAGGACGGAAGGTTTACACTTGTTCTATCTGGCCAAAACACCAGATTTACGGGCAGCTTCCATTGGTGATGGCTGGTGGAAGTTACATAATGCTCAGAGTTACTAGCAGAAATGCACAAAATGCCCATGTCTGTGCAATGCCACACCTTGTTATGTTATGTTATTGTATAATAAATTGGTTTGTATAATTGCACTAATCTGATGAGCCCCACTGAACACCCAGAAACCCCATGGATGGTCCACCACAGCTACCAACACAGTTGCGGCTGCCTAACTCTACTGATTTTGCAATTATATGTTATATATTGGTGTGTGTGTGTGTGTGTGTGTGTGTGTGTGTGTGTGTGTGTGTGTGTGTGTGTGTGTTTAAGTATAAAAATATTAAAATAACACTGCTACACTTGATATAGGTTAAACATTTAAGATACCAATTAAGTGGACTATTGAAAATCAGTTGGTAAAAATGATGTGTTCATATATGAATTTTCCCCCATACCTGGTGTGCTGGCTGGACTGGCCATTGAGTTGGACCAAAGTGTCGGACCAGGAGTTCCAGAGGATGGGACATGCAAAGGACTGATGGAGCTGTTGAGAGCATTAAGAAGAGAGTTGGGGGTGGATGGAGCACTTAGAGAAGCAGCAGTAGGACCAAGCAGACCTGAAATATAAGTGAAAATCAGAACCATGAGCCAGTCTTATATTCCCCTCCTCTACGACAAAAACAAGAAAACTAAAAATGATTTAGACATTACATATTTGTGCATATACAAAAGGAATGTGGTGTTTTTCATCATCATTATCATCATCATCATCATCATCATCATCTTCCGCTTAACGGGGTCAAGTCACATGTGCAGACTTCTCTCTCCACAGACACTTCCTCAACCTCTTCCAGCGAGACACAGAGTTCATACTGCACTACACATCAATAAATACCATTACCGTATCTCATAAACCACCCCTAAATCAATTATT
Source organism: Plotosus lineatus (assembly GCA_024760905.1). Lineage (NCBI taxonomy): Eukaryota > Metazoa > Chordata > Actinopteri > Siluriformes > Plotosidae > Plotosus > Plotosus lineatus. The sequence continues at coordinate 36,230,654 of CM045730.1, read as the reverse complement.
GTAAGCATAACATTGTAAAATAATATCAAATATATCAAATAATATCAACATTAATTTCAAATAGATAAATTTTAATTAAATTCACTCATCAAATATCAAATACAGTATCAAATATTACCGTTCACATTCTCTATGATGCGATCTTTCTGCTTTAAATGGTTCTGATGGTCGACGGATGGTCACTTTACATGAAGCTGATCCGAGTCCTTTAACATGAAGCTTAAAAGATCCAATCAACGCTTACAATATTCGAGGCGGTCGAAAGTAGTTCAATTGCTTGTGTTTAAGACAAAGCGCGGGTTATCCGCACTTCCAGTCTTTCAAGTGAGCAAGGGGTGCTGTTGAATACTTGTTTAGTACTCAGCCTGCACTGACGTGAATCACCAGCAGAGCAGAGAGTTCTCTTTTTTTCTGGATTCAGGTTTTCATTCATTTTACAACTTTCTTTGCTTAACGGAGTATGCATGGTAGAGTGCGCCGATCCGAGCAGATAGTTAATTCAGTCTTGGGAAAACTGGAAATTCCGGCATATGCCGGAAAACTTGCACCCATGCTAGTAGGCTTACACTTCTGACCAACCATATTTACTTGGGGTTACAAAAGTCCGCAAAACAGTGTAAACACAAAGATGACAGAGACGACGTCTTAACACAAGTGTAACACGCACTACTGAACTGGGAAGAAGGAGAGGCACGTCTGTCGTTTGTTAACAATGGACGCAGCGTCATTACGTCATTGTGTCATTACGTCAGCGTACTACGTAAGTACGTTTCGTACTACATAGAGCACGAAAAACTGAAAATTTGACTTTTTTTTTTTTAAATAAAACCCGTAAAATAAATAAAAAAACCCCCATAAAACGAACGAACGTAAGTCGGGGAGCGTCTGTAATTCAAATTTCATTCATTCATTTTCTGAACATCTTAATCCTAATTAGGGTCGTAGTGAGGCCGGCTCCAATCTCAGCTTATTCTGGGCTCGGGCAGAGTACACCCTGGACAGCATGCCAGGCCATCACAGAAAGAAGAAATATTTGCCTGTATAAATAGGTGGCAAAAATACTGCTATGCACTTATTTCCATGGGGTACACATATGTATTGTCATCACTGCATACACACAATTTTAGTAAACAATTGATAAATGATACCCCAAGACCTTCATTCACAGTGAACAGCTAATCAAACATTATAATAATAACTTGTGATTGCTGATTCGTTACCATTTTGGATAAAATAATAACTCTGTTACAATATTTTAGTCTTTCAGAAAAATGTATGAAGCACCGATCTCAGTTGACTTGGGTGGAGGGCAGAGTACACCCTGGACAGCGCGCTAGGCCATCGCTGGGCAGAAACACGCTGACGGCTATGCAGCCTACCTTTGACGAAAGTCAGCAATGGTTCTTGTACATGCCTCTTATCATAGACAGTAAGACACATGGCTGACCTTTGATAACCTAGTTGGCTGCACTAGCAGGGGGGCTGTGACAACCCTTTGAGAGTGGTGCTTGAACCCTCTACCCTGGGATCAGTTGTCCAGCACCTTACCACTGGGCCAGCACTGCCCCTATTTTAATTGATTACTAGATTATTATTCATTCCTTCATTCATTTTCTGAACAGCTTAATCCTAATTGGCATCTATTTTCAGTAATTAGCCTCATGTGGAGACTGGCAACCATCTCATCCAACTCTGGACGAGGACAGTGTAGAACTGGGACAGCTCACCAGGCCATTACAGGGCAGAAACGCACTGACGGCAATGCAGGCTACTGTTTACAAATGACTGCAATAGTTCTTTTACATGCTCTCCACAGACAGCCAGAGACACTTGGGGAACAGCAGTGACAGGGCAGTGGTGGTCTAGTGGATAGGGTGCAGGATCGCTGATCCTAAGGTTGGGGGTTCGAGTCCCCACAAGGTTGTCACTGTCCCCCCAGTGCAGCTAACTGGGTTATCAAAGGCAGGCCATGTCTCTCACTGTCTATGGTGAGAGGCATGTAAAAGAACTATTGCTGACTGTCGTAAAGAGTAGGCTGCAAAGTCATCAGCGTGTTTCTATGATGGGACAAGTAGCAAGCGTTCCTGCGTCCCGGTTAATCTTCTCCGGAAGAGACGGATTGCTACACACCCTACGGGGATAAGATATGGTGATGAATGCACATCAACATCTTCCCCCAGTAGCTCATCATCAACAACAACAACAACAACAGCAGTGACAACCCGGTGACAATAGGGCTGGAATCCCCAACCTTGAGATCAGTAATCCAGCACCCTACCACGGGGCCACCACTGTCCCACTACATTAACATGTTAAATTATATTCCATAAGAATCATTGTTACCCAGACTGGTGAGACCCAAGCCAGCAGACGTGAGGATGTCGATGCCTACAGGGCAGCTAAGGCTCGGGGTCAGTGCGGCTGGAGGGCTGCTGCTGTTGCTGCTACTGCTGGAGGAGGTGGAGACGGACACATATACTCCACTGCTGTCCAGGCCCAGAAGATAGCGTCGGGCTTCATACATGTTCAGGGCATTCCTTTCCACACTCTTCACTATCACAGACTATAGAAAAACAAGTAAACAATATGCAGTCACTGGCATCCTAACATCTACTTAGATTTAGGTTACTTAGAATTAGGTCACTGCTTGCTGTAAGGTGGATGTGCGAACCACTACACGGTGGTGCAATGGTTAGCACATCCACCTTACAGCAAGAATGCTCTGGGTTCAATTTCTGGGATTGGCAAGGACGTTTCTGTGTGGAATTGCATGTTTCCATTTGCTTAGCTGGGATTCCTTTGCGCACTCCAGTTTCCTCCCACAGTCCGAAGACATGCATATTAGGCTAACTGGCTGTTGGCCTGAAAAAGATTGGCGAACTCTTCAAGGTGTACCCGCCTTCGCGTAGAGTCAGCTGAAAAGGCCCAAAATACCCAAAAAGGATTAAATGGTTCAGTAAATGAATGAATAAATACATTTATTTATTTATTTTTCAGTATTCAGGTTTACTCCTGAAATCCACTCAAGCTTTGCTGGCAATTAATAAGAAAACTGCACACAGAACAGCTGAACTGTGCACTTTATCTGACATGAAAAAGTTAAATTAAGAGGCATCCTGTAGATAAATAACATTTTAATGTTATTACTGGCATTATCAGTGTCACTTTATGTCATTGCTCGGAGAATGATGGGAAATTAAGTGGAGCATAGCATTTTTAAATGATCTTTGATGATGAATCTTTGATGCTTATATGACTATCAATCTGTCTCATAGAAGTCTGTCTCAACCAAAACACATCTATTAACATATTTCTCAAACTACATTAAAGCCAATAGTAATATCAGTTAGACGTCCCGATGTGCACTAGAACTCAGTATGACCATCAGTATGACCGTCTATAATCCATACACAATACTTCAACATTTAACATTGTAAAATTACAGTAGCAGACATCTGAGTTTCTCTCTATTTTTATTTTGCACAATCAATGGTTAAAAATATATAGTATATAGCAAGCAAATTTATAAATCAATATCTCATTCAAAGTTATCTGGGATCGGCTGGAGCTTATCGTGTAGCTATGATAGATAAAATGTTCGGATGATGGATGAATGGCTGCAATATATTATGCAGCCGAGCAAGCAAATATGTGATTTATGTACTTTTAAAAAAGGATGTACTCAACATTTCAGTCTTGCAAAATGCAAACTTAAAGACAAAAATGCGATTTGTCTGACTGACTGCATTTAACATGGAAAATTGCATAAATTAACCAATACGTTCTTTAAAAACTGGAATAAAAAACATCCCCCATATCATTCTAGCAAAGTGCAGGCTAGCTTACGTGTGAGTGCTTAATCATCATGAACATCTCAAATACTGCAAGTAGCATTTTTCATAAGTACTGCTTTTAAAATTGAGGAGCCTTGAAGAAATGGAATAAAAAAACAGGCCAATCGGCATATCATTTGGAGGAAGGTAGATTTATGCGTTGAAATGGTGATTTGCACAGTCTGCTTGATTTAGAACGAAGCCATTGGGGAAAACACAAGATCCTGTTTCGTCATCTGACCGTGAGCAAGGACATGAAAATGAATGCTGAGAAAGGCTTCCCAGTTCCCAGATTCCCAAGTTCAAAAACTACATACTACTTCTGCATGTGCCTTCCATATGGTGCATCCATCACTAGTCTGACTGTATATGTAAATACGTATATATATATATATGTGTGTGTGTGTGTGTGTGTCTACCTTGCTAGGCTGTTTGGGTTTGGGCTTGACACTGATAAACACATCCAGCTGTTCCATGAGAGATGTGACACACTGGGGATCAACTGCGACGTCCTCTTTAATATCAAACATCAAGACCAGCGGCAAGCAGCCCTGTGTTATACATATGTCCACACACACACACACACACACACACCACCACCACCACCACCACCAGACAGTGAGAAAGGAAGAATGAAAAGCAAATTTAAACACAGTTTTAAATCATTGCAACTTTTAAGTTCCTCAGGAACTACTTGGCTTAAATCCTAAAGTATCAAAGCTACACTTTCTTGTACTCTGATCCGCCCTCTCGTTCTCATGTTGAAAAGAACAACATCAGCAGGTAGAGGATTAAGGAAACTTTGCCCACTCAACAAACCCAGCAGGCACTGAGGAGCCATTGAGAATTCTCTAGAACCTTCAGCTTCAGGAAGTTGCTTTTAAAAACAAAGATTTATTTTGCACTGAATTATTTTGACATGGCATGGTGGCATAATGGTTGGCAGTTCCAAATCAAAGCAATAAGGCTTGGGTTTGTATCCCAGGCTCACTGAAGGCATTCCTCTGTGAAGTTTGCATGTTCTCCCCATTCGGTTAAGCTTTTCTCAAAGTACTCTGGTTTCCTCTCACAGTTCAAAGATATGCACATGAGGCCAACTGGCAAATTGGTCCAAAGTGTGAGTGTGAATGGTTGCATGTGCAGGCCCTACAGTGAACTGGTGAGGGATTCAGGGTGTACCCCACCTTCAACGAGAATCGGGTGAGATAAGGTCCAACCTCCCTGCAACCCTACTAGTATTTGATCTTGTACATAAGGACATACAGCACAATTTTCTTCTTCTTGCTTTAGTGCAGAAACTCACCAGGCCACTGTAGATATTATTGTAACATATACAATACTTCAGACCTGCTAGTGTAATCATAATGACCCTGATGCTCATAATTAATATCCTTGCAACAACCTTAGAACTTTTCACTTGGCTCTTCTACAACTAAATGATTACAGATGCTCCCCGACTTACGTTCATCCGTTTTACATTTTTTCGATTTTACTTTTTTTTTTTTCCAAAAAAAAGTCAAATTTTGACTTTAGATGTACCTACGTAGTACGTTGACGTAATGACGCTGCATTAATTGTTTACAAACTACAGACTGAGTGTGTATATATATATATATATATATATATATATATATATATATATATATATATATATATATATATATATATATATATGTATACACACACAAACATACATATCTATATATATATATATATATATATATATATCAGTTATATAGCGTGTTACCCTTGTGTTAAGATGTCGTCTCTGTGATCTTTGTGTTTACACTGTTTTGCGGACTTTTGTAACCCTAAGCAAATATGGTTGGTCAGAAGTGTAACCCTACACGAGCATGGGTGCAAGTCTCATACACAGAGATGAATTAACTATCTGCTCAGATCGGCACAATCTTTATATTTATTATCTTTTACCAGAATCCTTAGAGTGTACACTTATTTTTATATTAATAATCATTAGGATTTGTACTTGTTCTTTGTATGCATCTCTTGAATAAAGTTTACTTACTTACACAAAAGAAAGAACTCTCCGCTTTGCTGGGATTCACATGCAGGCTGTGTTCTAAACGAGTTCAACGGCACCCATGTGCACTTGAAAGACCGGAAGTCTGTATAACCCACAGCAAGTACACTACTTTCGCAAGTACACGACTTTCGCAAGTACACTACTTTCAGTATTGAGCGCTTCACATATTGTAAGCGTTGATTGACTGTTTTAAGCTTCATGTAAAGTGCCTCGGTATAAATAAGTGACTTATTTGAAATTAATGTTGATATTATTTGATATATTTGATATTATTTTACAATGTTATGTTTATAATAATTGATTTAGGGGTGTTTTATAAGATACGGTAATGGCATTTATGGATGTATAGTACAGTATGAGCGTCATACATCACACGTCATACGTCACTGTAACAACTTACATTTAGCCATCCGGAACCAATTAAAAACGTAAGTCAGGGAGCGTCTGTATAATTGTTTCTAATCACAATGTGTCGTGTGCCAATATCAGCCAGAAAAGAATATAGTGGTATCTCAGTTCTCGAACGCTTTGGAGGTCAAACAAATTGGAATTTGAACAAAAAATCTGGGCTTTTTTGCCTTGGAAGTCAAACAAAATTTGGAAGTCGAACACGAAAAACGTGCGAGAAAAAACGAGACCAAGAGTGAGGAAAAGTGTGTGACTTCCGGAAATCGGTCTCTTTTGACTCTACTCAACCACTCTGTGTGCGTGTGGATGCTCCTGTTCTACAAAGTACAGTATACCGTGTTTTTTAGTTTACTCGATTAGATTATAGAATAAACATGTCTCCAAAGAAAGCTACTGAGAAAAGGTCGGTTGTGCGGAAAACTGTTGCGTTTAGAAAGAGCTGATAGCTAAGCATGAATCAGGCGTGCGTATTACTGATCTTGCTATGCACGATCCTGAAGAACAAAGAGTGTTAAAGCCAGTGATGTGGCGAAAGGCTTGACGGTTATCAGGAAACAAAGACCGCAAGTGCTGGAGGAGGTGGAAAAATTACAGTACTGCTCATATACATAAACGAGCAGCAGTTAGCAGGAGATAGTGTTAGCGAGGATATGATCTGCCGTAAAGCTCGTGAAATCTACGATGATTTGGTGAAAAAAGACGCTCGCTCGAATCCTGAAAGGGTTCCACTTTAAAGCAAGTCAAGGCTGGTTCGAAAATAAACAAAAAACAAACAAAAAAGACAAAATAAATTAAGCTATTAAGAATTTTGTGTTTGTCCTGTTGTTTCACATTTAATATACTATTTTATATATAAACGGCATTATGAAATAACATTATGTTTAAAAAAGGTAGTTTTCTAGCTTCCTGGAACGGATTAAAACCGTTCACATTATTTGTAATAGGAAAAGCGGATTTGGAATTCGAACAAATCAATTCGAACAGCCTTCTGGAACGGATTAAGTTCAAGAACCAAGGTACCACTGTATGTTCACTTTTGAATTTTGTTTCTTTTCAAGATCTCTGCATATTGCTTCATCAAGTTTTTCTTACCTTTTATCATGTCTGGGTTTCTAAATGTATATCCTGATCTGTCTAAAACTACTCTGGTCTCCTTTTAAGTTTGTATAAATAAATTGGAATTGAACTGCAATTAAACTTTCTCTCATGACTGATCAGAACATAATTGTGATTAAAAGCATGCACACACACACACGCACACACACACACACACACACACACACACACACACACACACACACACGGGGGGGATATTTGGATGGATATTTTCTACCACCAAATATGTCCAGGTGAAACAAGCAGTAGCTGACGATTCCTCTTAATGATAACATATATGGGTGGTGTACGCATATTAATCAGAGCTCTGCTTCAACAGAGATAGTTCACCCACATTATACTTCTTTTAGGTCACAAATTGTAGTATAATTTATAGATTAACTTGGATGTTAGTTTTTCTGGTTTCTGTTACACGTGCGAGGCTGTCCGCTCAATGAACTGTTGAGATATCTATACTAAAAATTGTTCTAATTAGATTTAATTTATCAGCAGCTTCTAATAATGTGTATTAGATTAGATGAAAGCAAAAATGTCAAGGTCATCTAAATTGGTTACTAATATGTATGACCCACTAAGTCACATGGTAGTGTTTTGAGTAAGCACCAATGTTAGTTGAAAATGACTTACCTGGATGAAAATGTGATGCAGCCCCAAAAAAAAATCTTCAACATGACCAAGAAAGGATTTCATTTCCAAGCTGTTGTAAAATACTAGAAAAATCCACTTATGCTGTCGATTTTCAAACCACTTTTGCTATTGCTCGTTGTATTTCCCTATTTTCCACGTTCAATACCAGAATACTCTACCGAGTTGTGTAATCCCACAAGGACTCCCCAAATCATATAATGATAAACCAATGAGGAGCCTCCAAACAGACATGACTCAGTGTATATAGAATTCTTCTGCTGCCAGGAGGATGCTAGTATGCTTATTGGACGAGAGCCAGATTCATTAAGCTTATGGATGTTAGCGAGTTTCAAATGCGGACATTCAGAAACTGGGTCTGTAACTGTAATTGTTATTTTTTTCCCCGAAGCAGCATTTCCTGATTAGCGACATACAGAGTGATATAACTCAGTCAATTTTCATGATATAATAATGCATAATACCTCATTCTGAAGCATATTAAATTATGTTTCCAAATAGAACACTGTATCACAGTATGTCAAATTTCCGACTTAATCCATATTGTGCTGGAACAGGTCAAATTTTTCTTGTAACTATCCTAATAAGGGGCAGTGATGGCCTTGCGGTATAGGGCGCTGGATCGCTGATCCTAAGGTTAGGGGTTTGAGTCCTACTCGCCACAAGGTTGTCACTGCCGCCCCTCCCCCCAGTGCAGCTAAGTGGGTTATAAGAGGCTGGCCATATCTCTCACTGTCGATGGTGTGAGACATGTAAAAGAACCATTGCTGAGTTTTGATAAGCGTAGCCTGCAAAGCCGTCAGCGTGTTTCCGCCCTGCGATGGCCTTGCAAGCTGTCCAGGGTGTACTCTGATTAAGCTCTTTTAGTGCAGTGAGCACATTGACTAGTTATATCACTTGCCATGCAGCAAGTTCATTGATCCATTCACAATCACAATCAAACATTACAGTAAAAATTTCTGATTGCTGATTTGTTACCATTTTCAATAAAATAATAAACCGACTACAATATTTTAATTAGTTACTACATTAAAATCTATTGCTTGGTTCATTCTCAATTGCTTAATCCTAATTCGGGCTGCAGCAAGGCTGGCGCCCATATTAGCCGACTCTGGGCGGGGGAAGAGTACACCTTGTATAGCTCGCCAGGCCATTGCAGGACAAAAACACGCTAACTGCTGTGCAGCTTAATCCTAACAAAAGTCAGTAATATGTTCTTTTACAGCCTCTTAGCACAGACAGTGAGAGACATGGTAGGTCTTTGATAACCCAGTTCACTGCACAGGGCTTGAGCCCCTGACCTTGGTATCAGTAATCCAGCACCCTTCCAGCAGGTCACCATGCAGCAGAATTCTTCTTATTAAAAAAAGTAGAAACATTTTAATAAAGAAAAATGACAGGCTAAACATTTCACCATGTGTGAGTGAGTGCTGAAGTATCATTCAGGATGCAACTCGGTGCTTCTTCTTAATTCTGTTGTAGAAACCAAATGCAAAGGATATTATCTCCTGATAATAATTGTTTGGGTTAACTCAGTGTTTGTGTCATCTGTCAGTCAATGGGATCCTTTGACTTCCATTGGTAGTCGCCGCAATTGTATTGGCTCAAGGAGAGCAGTTTATCTCCATTCTAGCCCACTTTATAACGCCAATGGCTATTTTTCCAGTCATTGCCACAAGTCATAAAATATCATTGTCTTTACATGATCCACATTCACAATATTTATATGAATCACTTACTGGGTCCTGACAATCATTATGCAAACTTTTTTAACCTGTATAATATAAACATGACTGTAATGTAATACTATATAACGCAATTTATTAATCGCGATCAGCTGAGACAATAACCGATAATACAAGCACGTGTGTCCACTGAGAGCTGCAGAGCTAAGAATCCAAGAAGCATCTCAGTACTTAATTACTTAAGTACTTAAGTTCTTACCCCACATTTCCTTGTTTTCCATCATGCTGAAAGGATAACATTCTCTACTTGTTTGTTCTATAACCTAGGCTTATGCTCTATCTTTTTGTGCTGTGTCCTGCCACACCCGCTCTTCTTCTCAATGACCATCATATACTGACTTTTCTTCTCTACTTCCTCTACACATGTCTCGCTGAGCTGGCTGGAGGGCCCAGAAATTTGAAGAAGACCACCACACCAAGTGACAGCTAAAGTCACTGTTCTATTTTTTCCATGAAGAAGGAATGCACACACACACACACACACACACACACACACACACACACACACACACACACACACACACACACAAAATCATATACACAGAAAAAGAGCAGTAAAACAGGGACTGAAAAGGAACGGAAAAACATAAATAGGAAGCAAATCAATGGGACGGGAAAGAAAAGAACAGAAATAAAAGTCTCTTTTACCATGAGGTACTGGCGTGCCAGGCATACAGAGTCGATGGTGCCCTGGATATAGACAGTTGATTTCTTCTGCGGGCAGTTTGGATCAGGGAAGTGTACTTGAGCGCCAGTTCTCTGCATGATGTGCTTGATATTGCTGCCGTTGCGACCCATCATGGCAAGGTGGTGCTGTGGTGCGATGTCCAGTTGTGTGCTCACGGTAATTGCACTTGCCAGGCTCCCAGCTAAGTGCTCCAGCAACATGGATGTTCCTCTCTACAGTACAAGCACAAGCACAAAGAAATGATTGGTCAGATCCTCTAGTGGCTTGCATAAACAAGTGTATTTCTGTAAATCTTAAACTCTCTTTAATGATAAAAAGTAAGAGGGATCTCACTCATTCATTCATTTTCTAAGCTGCTTAATCCTAATTAATGTCTTGGTGAGGTTCGTTCCCATATCAGCCAACTCTGGGTGAATGCGGGATACACCCTGATCAGGCCATTAGAGGGCAAACGTACATACACCCATTCACACTCATGCCTAGGGACATTTTGGAATTGCCAATCAATTCAACTGTACATGTTTTGTAAATGCGGGAGAAAAAAAAACAGTGAACCACAGGGGAACCCACACAAGCACAGGGAGAAATGAGTGATGTCAGACGATTACTTTTTTAAATTATCAATTTATTATTAGGCTTAGGTCCTCCATTACCACTGTAGAATATATCATACAAGTGGTGAACATCTCATGTCAGCGAATGAGCTTTTATTATTAAAAGAAAATATATAAATAAATAAATACTAAATTAATTTAAATGTCTTGTTCTGTCTTGTTCATGTCAAAGTAAGAACTTCTTCTTCTTCTTCTCCTTTCGGCTTTTCCCTTCAGGGGTCGCCATAGCAAACCCTCCGCCTCCATCTCACCCTATCCTCTGTGTCTTCTACTCTTACTCCAACTACCTTCATGTTTTCCTTCACCACATCCATAAATCTTCTCTTTGGTCTTCCTCTCGGCCTTCTGCCTGGTACTTCCAACCTCAGCATCCTACTATCAATATACTCACTATCCCTCCTCTGTCCAAACCATCTCAATCTAGCCTCTCTGACTTTGTCTCCAAAACCTCTAACATGTGCTGTCCCCTGATATACTCATTCCTGATCCTATCCATCCTCGTTACTCCCAAAGAGAACCTCAACATTTTCATCTCTGCTACCTCCAGCTCTGCCTCCTGTCTTTTCCCCAGGGCCACTGATTTCTAAACCATACAACATCGCTGGCCTCAACACCGTCTTGTATACTTTTCCTTTCATTCCTGCCGATACCTTCCTATCGCACATCACACCGGATACTTTTCTCCAACCATTCCAACCTGCCTGCACGCGCTTCTTCACCTCTTTTCCACACTCTCCATTGCTCTGGATTGTTGAGCCTAAGTACTTAAAATCCTCCACCTTCTATATCTCTGCTCCCTGTAACCTCACCGTTCCTCTTTGGTCCTTGTCGTTCACACACATGTATTCTGTTTTACTGGGGCTAACCTTCATTCCTCTCCTTTCCAGGGCATACCTCCACCTCTCTAGATTTTCCTGCACTTGTTCTCTGCTCTCACTACAGATCACAGTGTCTTCTGCAAACATCATAGTCCATGGAGATTCTTGTCGAACCTCGTCTGTCAGCCTCTCCATCACCATAGCAAACAAGAAGGGGCTCAGAGCTGACCCTTGATGCAGTCCCACCTCCAACTTAAACTCTTCTGTCACACCGACAGCACACCTCACCACTGTTTGCATGCGATCCTCATTAAAATATGAAAACCTATAAATATTTGGGTGGTTTTAGTTAAAGCAGACACTGTTTTTTCATCTGTGTGATTTTGACAAAGATCAGATCACATTTGATGGTGATTTTATGCAGAAATGTGAGAAATTCCAAAAGGTTCAGATACTTTTTCATAACACTGTATGCTGTTTGGCAACACTCTCACCCACTACCACTGTGCAGTCACTGACTTCCTTCAAATGACATCGCCTACACAAGATGTAGTCTACCTGTGTGCTCCTACCTCCACTTTTATAAGTCACCCTATGCTCCGTCTCTTCTGGAAGAAAGTATTAACCACAGACATTGCCATCCTTTTTGCAAAATCGATCAACATCTGTCCTTCTGTGTTCCAGTCCTGGATACCAAACCTGCCCATTACTTCCTCGTCCCCTCTGTTGCCTGTACCATGTCCATTGAAGTCTGCACCAATGACCACTCTTTCACCTCTGAGGGTACTCTGCATCACTTCATCTAACTCTCTCCTTCTCTTCTAGATCACATCCTCCATTACTCCATTTCTCTTCCCATCCACACCATGAAAAAACAGCTTAAAGCCCACTCCTAAGCTTCTAGCCTTGCTACCTTTCCACCTGGTCTCCTGAACACACAGTATGTCCAACTTCCTCCTCTGCATCATGTCAGCCAGCTGTCTACCTTTTCCTGCCATAGTTCCAACATTCAAAGTCTTTACTCTCAGTCCTAAACTCATGCTTTTCCTCTTCTCTCTCTGCCTACGGACACGCCTCTTGCCTGTTCTTCTTCAACCTCTCCTTCTTCAACCAACAGTTGTCCACTTTCCACCAGCACCCTGTTGTTTAACAGCATTGATGGCGGTCGTTGTTAACGCAGGCCTCGACTGATCCTGTCTGAAATTTGTCCTTACGGTTTGCATTTTGTGTTCTGGCAAAAGTTTTACGCCGGATGCCCTTCCTGTCGCAACTCTGCATTTATCCGGGCTCGGGACCAGTGTGAGGGCGGGCATTTGTTTGTGCCTCCCCTCACAGCTGCATGTTGTAGTAAGAACAACGATCAGAATTGTGCTGTTGAAGAAAATTTACATCTTTGAGTTCAAGAATTCAATCTGCACCAATACAACTGTCCTTAGATATCTTTAAATAATATGAGATGCACTTCTGGCCCTCTGGAACAATGTAGCTTATTTTAGAGGAGATTAATTCTACTTAAAGAATAAAAGGATGTACTAATTTTTCCTGTTTGCCCTTTTCGTCCCATTTACTGCCTGTAAAGGCTTTTGGTTTTGGCAAAGTTATAACCACCCAACACTCAGTACATACCCCACATTACAAGCTGCCTTCTGGGGCAGAAGTGGGGCCTACTGGAGCCCCAGGAGGTCACCTGGAAATAAGGGAAGGATCATGGGTAGCAGATCAGGATCCAAGCTCACTAGTAGCCTTTGGAACTTTTATCACAATGTATGTGTTTTGTCTGTGACCACACTGACCTGCATAGATAAAAGTGCTAGTTTTTTGACAAAAAAATGTAAAATGAATGTATACAGCTCTGACCTTATTTTTGAAACTATTGCATCTGAAATTGTAGCTCAGTACACATGTGGATTCAAAGAAATTCTAGTCTTCATAGTCTCTAAAAATGTGTGTTATGCATACCTTCACTGCTGCAATGTTGTTTTGGGAGCCCCTCACAACACCAGTAGTACCATAGAGTCTACTACGTTGCTTGAAGGCCACAGAGATGTTATATGTTTGAGAGATGTGTTGGATGGCTGGAGAGCTGGGGTCAGGGTTCAGTTGGACAATGACTGGTAACTCGAACATCAACACCAAGGGCAGTAGCTCCTAAAAAAAGTTTTACTCAAATTAATTTTATGAGATGCTTTATCTGGGATATCCGATACCTGTTTAATAATTTGGGATGTTTGACCTCGGAAAAATCCACACCCATCACTGCTAAGTTTGGCCTGTGGCCATGTAATTTTTTTAAGCGCATAGCAAAATGAAAGTTTTCTGCTAAATTCCTGTGGTCTTATGCACATGTTACAAAGAACTCCATAGAGACAAGTCACAACACAAATGAATAAAGAAACAAAATATTACTCCATGTTACCATCATCTATGATTTTGATCCTTGATGTGCCCTAGAAACATAAAATGGTAAACAAGCGTTACCACTAAGACAAAATTCAGCCTTGATTAGTACCATATGCGACAGTGTCTGAGCGTGCACGCATGTTCTGTACCAGGGGCCAAAAACGAAAGGCCTTACGAACCCATTTCAGATGTGGTAAAGCAAGGAACTTCCCCTAAAATGGAAAGGCCTCCATCTATCAGGCTCAACAGAAACAGCAGTCAAGGACAAAGTGCTTAGGTTTAAACATTCCTATGGTACATGTAAGCTAACTATTTTCTCGTTCCCATGGAGCTTAAAACCAATACATAGGTTCTGATTTTATTCATAAAATCATCAAAGATGGATTCTATTCACAAAGGATCCTTTTAAAATGAAGACTCACAAACGTATGTAATGCATTTGGTTTTCTGCTTATTTGTTAAAAAGAGCCTGTCTAAATCTTCCTGGCTCACAATAAAAGAACAAAGTCTGCCCCAATAAAGAATGCAAGGCTAATTTTTAAATCAACTGATCTCACTGAAGCATTAAAACAGCAGATTAACTCTGAAAACCAGTAAGACAAATGGTTTCTGTTCAATCTTACTGGTAATACCTACAAAGACAACTACAGTGCTTCTTACGATAATAACAGTGTCTTCCTGACTGCTTGTGAATATTAATATCGAACTCTGTTCTGGTCCTGGCAGAACCAGAAAAAGGAAAACTTAAAATTTCAGTCTCCTACTTAAGTGGGTCAGTCAAACGCACTCAATCTCTCTTCATGCTGTCCACTAGCTGTCAAGACAAATGAGAAAAATGAAGGCAGGCACTCCTTCAAAGACTGAGAGGAAAAGGGAAAAGTGGAGATGATTGGAGTGGTCAGGAGTGGAATTTCCAGCAGCATAAGTCACGCGAGAAAGAGAAGAGTGAGAAAGAGAGAGAGGGAAAGCTAGCAGCATGTTGGTCTTTCCTTCCCAAGTATATGTTTCACCCACATCACTTTGTTTATATTTTATGACCCAAAACCCACACTTGGACTTCCTGGCTAGGTGCTCATTTCATACAAATTGCTTTCGAAATGGTAAAAACGTTGCTCCGTTTTATCGTTTTTGGTGTAAAAACCCACAATTAATTGACGCTCAGTTTCTGAACAAAATCCTAACCACAATATATCTGTTGCTTCTGCTTGCTAGTTTTTTTTTTGTTTTTTTTTTCTTAAGAAGAACCTTGGCGGGCTTGTAACTTGAGAAAAGAGCCTGGGTGCCTCAGAATCATACCAGAGCAGCAAAATCCCTCAGCCAAAAAGGTCAGGATACCAGAAGCTTACAATTTTAACAGCAAAGCTCTGGTTTTCTGCTTTATTTTCACTTCAGAGGTACGCAGATCTAGGGCATCAAATCTTATGCTCTATGTTCACCATATTTCAGTTATATTCAATAAAAATAATCGATTTCTACTTGAATCCTAGAGCTTTCTGTTCATCCAATCCAACTAATCACGCAAGTGACAGCATAGAATAGAAAGGCTCCGAGGTATGGTTGTATCCTCGGTGAGATCCTGGGTATGTTAAAACTGTGAACAAGGTTACCCTAGGACAAACTCCAGAAACTGTTGTACTGAAAGAGACCTACGATGATGGAAAATATTAAGAGACCACTTCTAATGGGGATTCCATGCATGTGTATGGTTTTATAAATGTATTACCAGCAGGGGGCAGCACTTCAAACCTTCAGACAAGTAAATTTTGTTTTCTCACAGAGGAATGCAGGTAAAAAAAAACACATTTTATCTTTTAAAATATATATGTCAACACCATCCACCCCCAATAACCATTCATTTCCACTCACAAATATGAGTTTACTGATGAGTACAGCATGTCACAAAGTGGGAAGTAAGAGTTAAAGGGACTGACCATGTAGTCTCATGCAGAGCTTATAATAAACAGCTATAAAGTATTTATGAGTCACTGTCCAGTGTTTTTTACTTACCCTGATTCTGGCCCGGGCTGCCTCCACTCCCCCCGGCTGGCCTGCAATAGACACCTTCAGAGAAAGAGAACAAAAATTAATTTCAACAAACACATGCTTGATTTATGCGAGTGCCTTTTAAGTCTTTTAGCAAACCTAACAGGATGTTTGTTGATAAATTTGCCCATCAGCTCTGAGTGAACCAAAGTGCTTGCCTAATGTAAAGAGTAAAGCATAATTGGGGTCAAATAATAAAGAGCATCAGACTTTTGTTTTTTTTTTTGTTTTTTTTTTTTTTTATGAAACTGAAGACACAGCTGAGGATGTTTAACATTCCTACAGTCTTACTTAAAGTGAAACGTGTTGTCATAATGAAATACTGCATTTCACGAAAGTAGATAAACAAGAGCCTCGAGATCAGTTGTGATTGGTGCATAACCATGAGCCTGGATCTTTCTTACAGGCATAATCAGTAGTGTAAGGGGGTCAAACACATTTCCACATCACAGCTTTAGAAGAATAAAAAACCTGGAAGGATTTCCAAATTCTGAACCTAGATAATATCTCATAGGGTCATGGAGCTGAGATCTGGCGAGACTAGTACATCACCATGGCATCCCCCTGAGGACACAACACAACGTATTTATGAAATGCTCTACTGCATCCCAGCTTGTTCTGAGATGAGAATTTATCTTATGTACAACTAATGGACCTCTATCCCACGATGATTCAATAAGAGTGTGGCAAAGGTTGCACAAACAATAGCAGATGAGGGACCAAAAATCAAAAAGTCATGAAACTAACTACATAACATAAAGCATCTTTATATTTACATTTACATTAAAGTGTACAGTACATCATTATACATTTAACTTGAACACCATCAACACCACGTGATCTCTATAAAAGAATGCAATCTGTAATCAAAACTAAAGGTACTCTGAAACAATATTAGAGTGCTTTAGTTTTTTGGCAGGACAAACAAACAACAAGCTAATGACACAGTGTGCGTCACATTGATTTTATCGAGTGTTAGGCCTTTCTATGGACAAACCATTCTTGACAAAAAAAAAAAAAAGTTATTATGAATCAGTGTTTAATAAGTAATTTAATTTAATATTAATCATATTTGTTAAAAAAAATTCTGCTGATTAGTTACGAGGTAACAGTTGATTGTTGAGCAACATAATGGAGAAAGATTAGAACATAATAATGAATTAAATGTAATGATTTTCTTTCATTTAAAGGACACATACTTAATGCATAGGCAGTGGTGGCCTGGTGGTAAGGTGCTGGATCACTGATCCCAAGCTTGAGGGTTCAAGCCCCACTCTCAACGGGTTATCAAAGGCCGGCCATATCTCTCACTGTCTATGATGAAAGGCATGAAAAAGAACCATTGCTAACTTTCGTCAAGAGGAGGCTGCATAGACGTCAGCATATTTCTGCCCTGTGATGGCCTGGCGAGGTGTATTCTGCCCTCGACCAGAGATGACTGAGATCGGCGCCAGCCTCCCTGAGACCATAATTAGGATTAAGCGGTTCAGAAAATGAATGAATGACACTTGATGCATGTTTCAAATATGATTCATCTAATAATGTTTTAAAACAACAACTCCTGTTGTGATCACTGGAGAAAGATTACCTGTACTGTACTAAATATTTGTAGTATGGACAATGTGGTTTTCGTTCTGACCACAGCACTCTAGACCAGCTCTGTACATGCTACAGCAAGGGGTGTCAAACTCATTTTAGTTCAGGGGTCGCATGCAGCCTAATTTGATGCCAAGTGGGCCAGATCATTAGATAGCACGGTTCTTCTTCTTCTTCTTTTTCTTTTCCTTTCGGCTTTTCCCTTCAGGGGTCGCCACAGCAAATTGTCTGCCTCCATCTCACCCTATCCTCTGCATCTTCTACTCTTACTCCAACTACCTTCATGTCCTCCTTCACCACGTCCATAAATCTTCTCTTTGGTCTTCCTCTAGGCCTTCTGCCTGGTAGTTCCAACCTCAGCGTCCTACTACCAATATACTCACTATCCCTCCTCTGTACATGTCCAAACCATCTCAATCTAGGTTCATCATAGCTAAAACTAACAATAAATGCACGTTTCCCTCTTTGTTTTAGTGGAAAAAGTACCATTGCATTAGGATATTTTTTTTAATTTAATAAACTATCCTTTTACAAAACATGTTATGAACAATTTCAGATTTCTCCAGAAAAACATGCAATTTGCTTCAGTTGATCATTTACACGTGTGCATTACAGCTGACTACAGTGTTTGTACAAAGACACAAAACTTTAAGTCACAGGTATTAAAACTGAAAAATATGGCAGCCTATTGTACTTTAAGATTAAATCAACTTATCAAGATATAGAAATTATTTTTACTCCATTTTCGACATGTGTAATAATTTTCGAAACTTAAATTGACTCCCCACATCTTACAAACCAAAGTGGTGGCCATTTTAAATGTATGAGGAAAGAAAATAATCACTCGGCCTGTAAATTTAAGATTTATACGTGAAACGTAGATAAAAAATACATACATAAAATTTATGACCAAACTCCTTTGTAGTGAAGCTGGTGACTAACAAATTGCACAATTTTAGCTATTATTACAGCAAGGATTAATTTTCACAGAACTTTTTTTGAGTGCAAATGTTTCTGATGCAGCATTTTACAAGAATTCGTCTAGTTTAGACTACTTTGTTTTTGCTCTTTTAGCCTGAACAAGTGCATCAGGGTCAGGCGTCAGGTCCTGAGCAGCAGCCAGTTTCATGACATCATTTAAGTGTTGCTGTGTGAGCTTTAAGCGCAGTTTTGTTTTATTGATGTTCATTACAGAGAAAACCTGTTCACAAAGGTATGGAGTCTCAAACGTGCACAACATTTTTGCAGCTAGGGCTGTTAATTTGGGGTATCCTGGCTGGAGATACTTATAAAATTGTGTCCAAGTCCACTGAGGAAAATGTGTTCTTCAAATTTGTATCACATTGCAAATCAATTACAGTGATACCTCAGCTCACGAACATAATTGGTTCCCAGAAAGTGTGTGTAAGGCGAAAAGTTCGTCTTCCGAACATTTATTTCCCATAAGAAACCATTAAAATGAGAATAATCCGTTCCCAGGTCCCCATAAAACATAATTTTCTACTAAATAAGCCTTAAAACTACACAAAAATATACCTTATTTTATGTATAATAAATGTGCTCTTGTATTGTAATTAAAGAAATAAACTGTACTGTATAATAAAGTCGTTTTATTTACCTTTGTGATGGTAGTTGATGGCTTGATGGAATGGAGTGGGAGGAGGAGGGAGGGAGGGACTTACTGTTTGGAAGGAGAGTTTGGAAACGCCTACTGTTTGGAAACACCCTGAGCCACACACGCACCCTTAATAGCTTCCTTGTTCTTAAGGATGGTAGCAATGGTAGACTTAGCGTACTGGTACTGTGACGCTAAGTCACACAAACGCACACCTCGTTCGTGTTTTTCAATGACCTCCGCCTGTGGTGGGGTCTTTTTCGGTCCCATAATAGCAAAAGTACACTCAATATGGTCCAAAATGTCTATCAAACACAAACCACTTCCGCACTCAAAGAAAGGGGGTGACGAACTGGGACGCCGTGAGCGTGCGTCAGCTTCTCGTGGCCGCCACCGTGGCGCTGTTCGACCGCGTGGTTTGGTTCGTCCGCCAAAAACTAGTTCGTCAGCAGAGACTATATGCTCGCAAATTTAATGTTCTTGAGGCGAAAAGTTCGTGAGCTTAAGCGTTCGTCAGCGGAGGTTTTACTGTATTTCTAATTGGATGTTGACGGGCACATCAGAAGCTCTGACTGTGAAGGGTGAGCGAAAAACTGCAAATTCTGTCTCGAGTTCAGTGAGCAGGGTCATCACATGCCAGCTGTGTATCCCACAAAGTCAGCTTCAACTTGAACGCAAATATGCTGTCATAATACTGTGTGACAACTTTTTTATGGCCTTGCAATATTTTGTTCAAATTATTGAGGTGCTCTGTAATATCCACCATAAATGCAAGGTCGTGCAGCCATTCCAGAGATTGTAATTCCATCACTGGCTTTCCTTTTGTCCAATAAACTGTCCAATTTCCTCTAGTAGCTCAAAAAAAACAAAACATTTTTTTAAATTAAAAAAAAAAAACGCTTCAGTACATTGCCTCGACTTAACCATCTCACTTCAGTGTGGTATAGCAGGCCATGGGTAATTTTATTGTCACTGAGAAGGCAGTCAAACTGCCTATGATTCAGACCTTTCGCTTGAATAAAATTAATAGTTTGGATAACCACCTCCAGGATGTGATCCATTTTTAATGGATTGCAACACAATGCCTCCTGGTGCAAAATACAGTGAAATGTCCAAAAAGCATTCTCTCTGTTTGCGGCTTGTACGTTCTCTCTGAATTTTGTCACAATACCTGCCTTTTTCTGATCCTTGATGATGCGCCATCTGTAGCCAAGCAGACAGCATGCGACCAGTCTACTCTGACTCTGTCCAGCGCACAAACGAGAACTGAAAATGTCCTCTGCTTTTATGGTGTCTATTATAGGCACCAACTCAAGGAACTCCTCTGTGACGGCCAATTTCTCATCCGCTCCACGAATAAATATAGCCAGAGGAGCAACGTCTGAATTGTCAGTGCTCTCATTAATTGCAACAAAAATGCAAGAAATGACTTGACTTTGTGTTTCAGTTGGCTATTCAAATCTGTGAACAATTCTGAAATCCTCTCTGCTATAGTATTCCTCGTCAGGCTGATGGTGGAAAGAGCTTGTTGCATCTCGGAACATCTGAATTCTGCAACCTTCAGCATGCATGTTTTGATGAATCCCCTTCGTAATACAGCTTTGGTGCTAATGCTATTTCATTAGCAATTATGTAGATGGCTTTTACTGCTGTATCAACTGACTTCTCGGCTCCAAGTGGAAACAGACTGCTGTTTCTTCAGACCCACCAGCAACTCATTTATCTTTTTTTTGTCTTAGTTGTCCTTGCAGGCTGTCGTATTTTTCACCATGCTGAGTCGCACCGACTATTATATTCCTTAAATACCAACGCGTGTTGCATACACCCCAACCACACAGGTTTCCCATTCACCTCTGTGAATAAATAGTAAGCTGTCCATTTTTCTTGGAAAACTCTACACTCAGTATCCACTTTTCTCCTTTATGACAAAGACATTTTGGCTAATGAGGGTGTAAAAGCAAGTACAAAAATAAGTAGATGTATTGTAATAATCACTGAACATTAGCTGTGTCTATCTATTTTTCTTCTTCTTCTTTCAGCTGCTCCATGTCTAAAGCAGTGTGCCCCTAACGGACAACTTAGGAATGGCAGATTCTTTTAAAAATTCTAGTTCATATCTCATTACATTTTTTTCACTTTCAGATTTATCCTGTGAGCCGCATTGAAACCCTTGGCGGACCGGCTCAGGCCCATGGGCCGTACATTTGACACCCCTGCTCTACAGGATCCTGAGAGTCATGAAATATTTTTATACAAATTACAACACTATGGCATACAAGGTATGTTACATGATTGGTTTTGTTCATATGTTACAGAGAGATCTCAAATAATTAAAATCGGAAGTTACATTTCTAGGAAAGCGGCAGTTGTATGTGGGGTGCCTCAAGGGTCCGTCCTTGGCCCATTAAATGTTCCTTATTTATGTTAATGATATTGTCGCTTCCTCGAGAAAGCTTGAATTTTTCCTATTTGCTGATGACACTAACCTTCTTTATGCAGACAAAGATAATAAGTCACTAGAATCTACTTTAAATAAAGAGATGGACAATGTATGTCAATGACCTATTGCCAAAAAATTAACACTGAATATAAAAAAAACAAATTATGTGATATTCAGACCTCATCAAAAGTATCAGCAATATAACTTAAACCTTAAGGGATTTAATAATGCTTCACAAAAACTGGAACCGTTTGAACAAAAAGAATATGTTAAGTATCTTGGTGTATTTATCAATTCAAATCTCCCCTGGAAGTTTCACACTGATTATGCAACACTCAAAATAAGTAGAACAATTGTAATTATCTAGCGCCTAAGACACTTTGTTCTCCAGTCAATCCTAATAGACATATATCGATCTCTCATACAGCCATATCTTTCTTATGGTCTGACGGTAAGGGGACAAACATCTCGAAAGAATTTGGACAAAATTTTGATATTACAAACGCGTGCCCTTCACTTAATATACTTTGCCACTAATAGAGAGCACGCTATTCCATTCTTTTTAGACGCTCACATTCTCCCCGTACAAATGCTTAATTTATAACTATAGCCTTACTACTGCATGACATTAATGCTCGTGTTGCTCCACCTAACCTTTTACATATATTTACTTTATCAAATTCTGTTCATCACAACATCAGATCTGTATCTTCTGGAAACTTTTATTTAAATCCCTCTAGACTATCACAACAAGCCAATGCCTTTTCACGTCTTGGTGTTAAGCTATGGAACAAAATCCCTAAATCATTTTTGAGAGAAAGGAAGAAACATTCAAAAACAACATCAATCGCATACTTTTTAGGGTGATGGAGACTGAGGAGAGATATATTGATGTTTCTAATCAGATAAATTTATTTTCTTATTTTTGTGAATTGTACAATTGATATTCGTATTCTATTTCCTTTTTTCTTTTTTTTTCTCTTTGTTCAATAGTATGTTGTACAGTAAAATTACATTTGTTTTCTTTTCCATTTACTATCTTTTTCTGGTCAACCATTCCCCTTTATCTGAAAAGGAAACTGCTTGAAAATAAATACAAATAACTATTTAAGTTAAAAACAACAAAACAAATATGGAAAATAGACTGTAAAGGATAATATATCTTTTGAAACCCATCCTGCCTTGATTAGTTTTCCTATTTGCTGGATGGGTTTAGCTGTTTACCTGTAGCCATTTGATTTACAACAAATTGAATTGAATTGAATTGAATTGGGAGGGAGCAAGGGACTTTGCCCAACCTGTCTACATATGTTTTCTGAATTTAGAGAAGGCTTTCGACCGTGTCCCTCGGACTGTCTTGCGGGATGTGCTCCAGGAATACAGTGTACCAGAGATGTTGCTACCTCTTTATCACCAGAGTCAGAGCTTGGGCCACATTGGTAACAAGTTTGAATTCGTTTCCAGTGGGGGTTGGACTCTGCCAAGGCTACCCTTTATCAACGGTCATGATATTTTTTGACAGTGATATTATTTGTCATGACTATCATTTTCATTATCATTATTTTTATTATGATTATTTTGTCATGATATTATTTGTCAATGTTCAGGACATTCATGGAGAATTTTGAGGAACAGCCAAGGATTTCTGGTTTGGTGGCCATAACATCTCATCTCTGCTTTTTTATTTTGGACGATGTTGTCCTTTTTCCTTCATCAAGTCAGGATCTTTGGCTCTCATGAAGTGAATCTATCAAATCACCTTTAAGTCCAAGGCCATGGTTCTCAGTCGGAAAAGGGTGAAAAGCACCCACCGAGTTTGGAATGAGGTCCTGCCCCAAGTGGAAGAGTATCTCAGGGATCTTGTTCATGAGTGAGTGAAAGATGGAGCGGGAGATTGATAGGCGGAAAAGCGAACCTTATATTGGTCCGCTTTGATAAAGAGGGAGCTGAGATAGAAGGCTAAGCTCTAAATTTATCAGTTGATTTACATTTCTACCCTCACCTGTGGTCAAGAGCTTTGGGTAGTGACGCAAAGAACAAGCTCACCAATACAAGCGACTGAAATAATCTTCCTTCACAGGGAGGCGGGGCTCTTCCTTAGGGATAGGCTGAGAAGTCTTGTCCTCCGGGAGGAGCTTAAAGTAGCGCTTATGCTCCTCTGCGGTGAGAGGAGCCAGTTGAGGTGGCTTGGGAGTCTGATTATAATGCCCCATGAATGCCTTCCTGGTGTGGTGTTTCGGCATGAACAATCAGGAAGAGATCCCGGGGTTGACCCCTCAGGGTCCCCCAAAAGAGCTGCAGGAAATGGCTGGGGAGAGGAACATTTGGACCTCACTTCTTAGGCTGCTGGCGCTGCGACCCGTCCCCGTAATAAGATATGAAGATGAAGATTAAGATGAAGACAGTCTTCTTTCTTCTTCGTCTTCTTCTTTATCTTTCGGCTTTTCCCTTCAAGGGTCGCCACAGCAAATCATCCGCCTCCATCTCACCCTAACCTCTGTATCTTCAACTCTTACTCCAACTACCTTCATGTCCTCCTTCACCACATCAATAAATCTTCTCTTTGGTCTTTCTCTCGGCCTTCTGCCTGGTAGTTCCAACCTCAGCATCCTACTGCATCCTCAGCATCCACCATGAATATCTCAGGGCTTTGGATATTGTAGAACTATCTTGGTAGACACGTCTGCAACATCTCGTGGTCATTGGGGGGTCAGACCTCTGGATTTGAAAATCAGGGTGGTAGTCTCTCTTTTTAAAAGGGGGACTGGAGGATGTGTTCCAATTATCGTGGAATCACACGCCTCAGCCTACCTTGGAAAGTCTATGCAGGGAGACTGGATAGGAGCATCGGGCCGATAGCTGAACCTTGTCTTCAGGAGGAACAATGTGGTTTTCATCCTGGTCATGGCACTATTGACCAGCTCTATATGCTCTACAGGATCCTGGAGGAGGGGTATTGGACTCTGCCCTATCTGTCCATATGTGTTTTGTGGATTTCGAGAAGGCTTTCAACCGTGTCCCTTGGGCTATCTTGTGGGGTGGACTCCGGGAGTATGGTGTTCCAGACCCTTTGCTACATTTGGTTTTTCTATCACCGGAGCCAGAGCTTGGTCCACATTAGTAATAACAGGTCAAATTCGTTTCCGGTGAAGGTTGGAGTTCGCCAAGGCTGACCTTTCTCACTGATTCTGTTCATAATTTTTACAGAATTTCTAGGCAAAGCCGAGGCATTGAGGGGATCTTGTTTGGGGCCTTAAGATCTTGTCTCTGCTTTTTTAAGATGATGTTGTCCTTTAGGCTTCATCAATCCAGGACCTCCAGCTCTCATTGGAGATATTTGCAGTCAAGTGCGAAGCGGCCAGGATGAGAATCAGCACCTCCAAGTCCGAGTCCATGGTTCTCAGTTGGAAAAGGGTGGAATGCACCCTCTGAGTTGGGAATGGAGTCCTGGCCCAAATGGAGGAGTTTTAAGTATCTTGGGCTCTTGTTCACAAGTGAGGGACAGATCGACAGGTGGATCACTGCAGCCTCTGCTGTAAAGCGGAGCCTGTACCAGTCCATTGTGGTGAAGAGGGAACTGAGCCGCAAGGCCAACCTCTCAATTTACTACTACTACTACTACTACTACTTGGTCGCCCTAGAGCGGGCAACCACCAGGGATTTTCAAATCTTTGTTATATTGGATAATTCCATAGTGGTTGTCTAACAAAGCTAATGTAATTCACATGAGATGCCACACCACACCTTCCTTTGTCCCCCTTTTATGACACAAGCAGCATCAGTAGCTTCTTCCTCTAACAAGAGAATAGGTTAGAAAGCACTGCCTAGAGGGTATTCACCACGTTTGTCATACATATACACCGTGACCCTGGCAAGGTGGGCTAAGGGTGTACTGTCACTTTCCCAAGGTGAGCACCCAGACTAGTGCAGGGAAGGAGGCGTCTTACCGCTCCATTCTAGACTGGCTTCCAGCTGGGTCTAGCCACTGCGCACAAATTTACCAATTGATCTACATTTAAACCCTCAACTATGGTCACGAGCTTTGGGTAGTGACCCCAAAGAACAAGATCACGGATAGATGCAGCTGAAATGAGCTTCCTTCACCAGGTGGCGGGTCTCTAACGTAGAGATAAAGTAAGAAGCTCAGCCATCCAGGGAGAGCTTGGAATAGAACCGCTGCTCTTCCGTATTGACAGGAACCAGTTGAGGTGGCTTCCAAACACCTCCCTGGTGTGGTGTTTCGAGCAGGTCCAGTTGGAAAGAGACCTCGGGGTTAACCTAGAACACACTGGAGGGATTATGTCTCTTGGCTGGTCTGGAATGCCTCGGTGTTCTCCTGGAAGAGAGTGGAGGGGTTTGCATGTCCTAATGATCCTAGGCGCTATGTTGTCAGGGGCATTATGCCCCTGGTAGGGTCACCCAAGGCAAACAAGTTATAGGTGAAGGTCCAGATGAAACACGGTTCAAAAGACCTTTATGGAGAAATAAAAAAATAAGGACACAGTTTCCCTTGCCTGAACACAGGTCACCGGGGTCTCCCCCACTGGAACGAGACCTGGGGGTGGGGTTCAAAGGCGAGCGCTTGGTGGTCGGCTTGAAAAGAAGATGTGGGTTTTCACTCCCATGGACCCCCCACCTGTGGGAGGAGCTATATGAGTCGGGTGCAGTGTGAGTAGTTTGGCAGCCGAAGGCATGGGTTCTGTCGGACCAATCCTTGGCTACTGACTCTGACTCTTGGGACATGAAATGTCACCTCGCTCGCAAGAAAGGAGCCTGAGCTGGTGCTTGAGGTGGCGAGATACCAAGTAGATATAATCGGGCTCACCTCAACGCATAGCTTGGGCTCTGGAACCACCCATCATGAGATTAATATAGTACAGTGGTACATTGACTTACGAGTGTCTTTTACAACGAATTTTCCATGATATGAACTTCTATCACACCAAAAATCTGCCCCATCCCACGAGCAAAATTTTGATTTATGAGCTTTGCTGGGGAAATGGCTTTTCTGGGCAGATTAGCCTTGTATTCTGCCGTGTGTATTCCTCCATACTCCGAGAATGCCTTGTGCAGTGCTTCTCAATTATTTTCTGTGATGCCCCTTATAAGGAAGAAAAAAAAAACATTTCACGCCTCCCGCCCGACTATAAATAGTGTTTAGTGCACTTCATATTGTTTGCTCGGTGCTTTTTCCCTACACCATAGTGAACACAGTGAGAGTGCCACTGCCACCTAGTGTAATTGTGCATCCTCTACAATAGATGGCAGTGGCGCTCTCACTGTGTTCCCTACACCATAGGGAACACAGTGAGCACCCACTGCCCCCTACTGCAGAGGATGCGCAATTACACTTAATTCTAGTAAAGTTTGTCAAAAAAGCATGTTCCCCAGGGTCATATATGGCCCCCTGACATGACATCACGCCCTCCAAGGGGGGAAAACCCCACTATTTGAGAAGCACTGGCCTTGTGAGACTCTCACCACAAGCCTTTCCTCGCTGGTATTCGTAGCGTGACATGCACAAAATTCTCCTCCACCTCTGTTACACACCACCTTATGCCTGCCAACGTGACATCTTCGTGCCCACGTGACATCTTTGCCGCAGTCGATGATCAGGAGGGTTAGTTGACTTATTGTTTATTCTTGTTTTATTATTATTTATTATTAATTATTATTAATGTTAATGTGCATGTATTATATATATATATATATATATATATATATATATATATATATATATATATATATAAAATACATGCACATTAACATTAATAATAATTAATAATAAATAATAATATTTAATAATATATACATACATACACAGTGTATATATTGTTTTTACATGTTTATCTTTAATATATTAGGTAAAATATATGTTTTTGTGTCAGGTAAAACAAGTTTGGGAGGGGGTTGGAACAGATTACTTGGTTTTCTAT
Source organism: Plotosus lineatus (assembly GCA_024760905.1). Taxonomy (NCBI): domain Eukaryota; kingdom Metazoa; phylum Chordata; class Actinopteri; order Siluriformes; family Plotosidae; genus Plotosus; species Plotosus lineatus. Next base: position 36,202,713 of record CM045730.1, on the reverse strand, counting down.
TATTTCCTATGTAAATTATTGTTTTAGCTAACAAACATTTTGACTTATGATCTTGCCCTCAGAACTGATTAATTTCCTAAGTCAAAGTATCACTGTATATCAAAAAAAAGGGAATTTGGATATCATAAGTTAGTATGAAAATACGTGGGATGCAGTGGTATCTCTCTACTAAAGGTGGTCCAAGGAAGAACAACCAGTGAACTGGGCAGGTGTCATGGGTGCCATAGGCTCAGTGATGCAGGTGGGAAGCGAAAGCTAATACGTAGTACAGAGGGCAGTGGTGACGTAGTGCTTAAGGCAGTGCTTCTCAAATAGTGGGGCGCGCCCCCCTGGGGGGGCGCGATGGGATGCTGAGGGGGGCGCGTGTGACCCAGGAGAACATGCTTTTTTTCCGCCGTACTACAAGAAAGTGTAATTGCACATCCACTCCAGTAGTTGGCAGTGGTGCCCTCATTGCCCATTGTGCACTGTTGCTGCACTGAAGACCAAGTACAGGTCCCAGCTAAACATTGAGCAGGAGCTGAGAGTTGCAGTGTCATGCTTCAAACCTCGCTTTGAGAAGCTGTGCGCTGCAAAACATGCTCATTGTAGCCATTAATCTTGGCTTCCTCATTTTGAGAAAAAAAAATCAGCACAAATTGTTCTATTTGTTCTTGTTTTGTAGGTTAAAGTGTTTATATATTGTGCTCCTGAGTTAATGTTTCTGAAGTCAATTTGAATTAATTATTTATTGATTTTATTTTCAGCAGCAAATGGTGTGGTAAGTTTGTCAAAAATGTAACAAGGATATTATTATTTTTAAATTTAAGGCAAATTGATGCACTTTCTTTTACAGACTAATAAAAATGTTAAAAAAGTTATTCTTGTAAGTTGAACTATATCTCTTTCTTTTGTTTTATTTATGTTAACAAGGATACGATATAATGAAGAGATATACCTGTAACTATATTATAGAAAAAAGTTATAATTTATAGTTGCGGCAGAACGTGGGTGGTGGGGGGGCGCGAATTGTTTTCTTCTTGCTTGGGGGGGCGTAACAGAAAATAATTGAGACGCACTGGCTTAAGGTAATGGGTTTATGATCCGAAGCTTGGTAGTTGAATCTCCAGAATCATCACTGTTGGGCCATTGAGCAAGACCCAAGTTGTATAAAAATGATAATTCTCGGTCCCTCTGGATTGGATAGTCTGTCAAATGTTGTAAATGTCTCTCTCCAGGCCATCGCTGGGCAGAAACACGCTGACGACTATAAACCCCTGACCTTCAGATCAGTAAGCCAGCACCCTACCACCAGGCCACCATGGCCTCTTGAGGGACCGTAGAACAGACTGCAATAAATGAAATGGTTTTGGAATAGAAAGGAGTCAGAACACACAGTGCATTGCAGTTTCCTATGTATGCGACTGTCTTAGACCACTCAGGTGGTGATCAGAGTATGTGCTGATGCTGTATGTCTCATAAACTCATATGCCTTTAACATTAACTTATACTGAACCTTATAAATATAAAGCAGTGAAAATGTGTGTATGTGCATGTGTTTACATATGAGTGTAATTGAATTCTGACCTGGTTGCTCTTTTCCGCCTGGTTGTTGCGATTAGAGTCAGGAAAATGGATGTGGCAGCCTGTATCCTCCATCACCTTCTTTATGTTGTTGCCTCCTTTGCCAATGACGTGCGAGTGCTCAGTGTGTGAAACATCCATTTTCAGGGTCACACGATTGCTCTGCATCAATATGCAAATAAATACCTCATCAGCACACTGCTTTCATGCACCTTGCTTTTACTAAAACAGATGTTATTGAAGCCCTGATACCTTAGCGCAGCACCAAACCTGTCAGTAAAGTGCTGATATAGATCTATGAGCTCCAGGAGTGAGTCATAGTTTCCAATTATGATTCAGACTTGCCATTCTGTTCTGTCTGTACTCATGCTAACATAAGCAAACAAAACTAGCATTCTGTATAGGCTAGCATCAGAAAAAAAAATTGACTAAAAGACAAGAGTATTACAGTCAAATAAACATGTAAAGAAATATTAAAGAAAACTAACAATATCCTACATTATTGGTATAAATACAGTACATTTATTCCAGTTGCTACTTCCTATGTTTCCCAGATATGGATAAAGATACAGAATTCTCCATATGTAAATTATCAAAATATTCTGAATGCCTGAATATGTTGCTTTGTGCTGTGTCCGTCACAAGGCAATGGTGGTTTAGTGGTAATGCAATGCATTGCCACTCTGAAGGTCAGCAGTTCAATCCCCACTGTTGCCGTTGTTTGGGTCCTTGAACAAGGCCCTTTACCCTCAAATGCTCAAGTTGTATTAAAAAAAAGATATTAAGTTGCTTTGGTTCAGAGCTTCTGCCAAATAATGTAAATGTTTATGGATGTGCCTGAATCAGTCCTTCAAAATTAAATAAACTTGTTTACCTGCCATTATACAGTGTCAAATTAAGAAATTATTATTTAGAATTATATATATATATATATATATATATATATATATATATATATATATATATATATATAAATAAAATCATATATAGGTGGACAGTGGTGTGTGGTGTAGTGGTTAGCACGTTGACCTCACACCAAGAAGGTCCTGGGTTTGATTCCTAGTTTGGTCTGTGTGGAGTTTACATGTTCTCCCCGTCCCTCGTGCACTCCGGTTTCCTCCCACAGTCCAAAAACATGTACAGTAGGTTAATTGGCTGTTACAAATCACCCCTAGGTGTGAGTATGAATGGTTGTATGAGAGTTGGCCCTGCGCTGGACTGGAAAGCTGTCCAGGGTGTACTCCGCCCTCGCTCGGAGTTGACGGAGATGGGCGCCAGCCTCCCCCCGACCCTGATTAGGATGAAGCAGTTCAAAGAATGAATGAATTATTATACATAAATATAATAATTTTGTTCTCCCATTTTTTTCATTAACATCATATAAATGATACAAAAACATCACAAGTTCACAAGTTTCATATAAATTATATCAAAAGTGGTAAAAAGTGCTGGATCATTGATTCTAGGGTTGGGGATTCAAGTTGGTTGTGTCAGGAAGGGCATCCGACGTAAAAACCTATGCCAAATCAAACATGCGATGATTCGCTGTGGCGACCCCTGAGGAAAAGGTACAGCCGAAAGAAAAAAAAATAAATCAAAAGTTAAACATGTAAAAATATAACAGTTCTTTTCAACAATTAAGGATTAAATCCGTGTTAGAAATAAGCAGAGAAAATCTGGTTGTCCGCCAGTCAAATTCTTGAGAGTAAATAGTTTGTTTGAATTTCAAATTGGTCCTTCATAAATGCATATCATTATTACCATTAATATTAACATATACTTGTATCATTGTAGGTGTTTAATTCCTCATGCCGTTTGTTTTCTGATTCAAATCTACTCTGAAGTTTTTGTTATTATGCAAATTTATGCATGTTGTACATATGGTAAATTTCAAAGAATTTATTTTCTGCTTTCCCCTGAAGGTAGTTGGAAGCACTCCATTTTCATGCGTGAGTCTGAGCAGTTGTCTGTAAGAATTTATTTACAGTTTCATTCCTATTAAGCCTCAGTCCTGTTTTAATTTTTGTTTGTGTGAGATCTGTTTCCAAAGACACGAAAGAAGTGAGAAAGATAGAGAAAGTGAGGGAGGGAGAGAGAGAGACGGAAAGTAAGAGAGTAACTGCTATTTCACAATTTGCTTTTATTTTAAATTTACCTGTGATCATAAATATGGCCAGATTGAACAGACTCTCCACATACAGTATACACTTGCAATCAAGCTAAGCATGCTTGTATCTTACCAAAGTATATTAACAAATAGACCGTATTCGACGAAATAAGCGGCATGCTCCAATAAGTGCCCCCACCCCCAGTGCTGTTTTTTGTTTTTTTGTTTTTCTATTGTCTAATAACCGCCTATGTGTACTGGGAGCAAAATCAAACTTACCAATTTTATTCGGATCAGTCTCTGTAATGGTAAAATGAGGCGTTCACCGCCTGTAAAAGTGAGTTTACACGGTATTTCAAGACCCCCTTCCACTGGGGAATGTCTATAATGTTCATCAGTAACAACACATTTGATTGTTCTGCCGTGCTTTAAAAACAGGAAAATATTTTTGCTGTGTTCTCTTAGTAACTGTCCAAGAACCGATGAACCATTAGAAACTGCTACAGCAAAACTATGGGATGCTCTGAATGAATGGAGCGATGTGCTAGATATGGACCTATCACACAGTGATTACCAGTATTTTTCACCCGATTCTCCTGCTCATTAACTTCAAAAATTTAAAGATGTTCCTGGCCGTGTACTTTTGTTTATGTTCGTGTGATTGGTTCAACGTGCCATGTGCTAAATTTGACATTCGTGTTGATTGGCTCAATTTTACATCTGGGGTAAAACATTTAAAGGAACAATACCAGGAGGGAAAATTAAAGGGTCTTTTTTTAATTATGCCATTTTCTGTTTATTTTCAGCTTTCATGTAAGTAATTAGGTTGATGCCACAAAATGAATAACACAAATAACAGTAAAACTCTTTTACTGTTCCGTTATTATTCATGTTTTCCACCTTGATGGCAATAAGCACTTACTGTTCCACTCTGCTGTTAATCATTTTAATAAGCGCCCACCCACTCCAATTTTTAAGTGCCCTGAGAGCTTATCACGTCAATTATGGTATATATTTTTGGGGGGCAGTGGTGGCGGAGTGGTAAAGGTGCTGCATCACTGATCCTAAGGTTTGGGGTTCAAGCCCCACGCTCCATGGGTTGTGACTGTCCCCTCAGTGCAGCTAACTGGGTTATCAAAGGCTGGCCATGTCGCTCACTGTCTATGGTGTGAGGCATGGAAAAGAACAATTGTTGACTTTCAACAAGAGTAGGCTACAAAGCCCTCAGCATGTTTCCACCCTGCAATGGTCTGGCGAGTCATCCAGGGTGTACTCTGCCCTCGCCCAGAGTCAGCTAGGATGGGCACCAGCCTCCCTGCTTAACCCTAATTAGGATTAAACGGCTACAGCAGATGAACGATACATATTTTTTGGATAATATTTTATATTGTTATATTTGTACAGCTGGTTTGAGTTATGGTGCATGTCATGAAGTTCAACATAAAAGCTATCTGCTGCATTACTCTATTACAGATGCGGGAATTTGTAATTTAGCACAAATTAGCACCATGAGATAAAAACTTTCACTTATTGACTTTCTTGTCATGACTGAAACAAAAACATCAGACAGAAATTATGATTGACAACTGACTTTCAACATGACAACATTTTTATACATTTTAAAACTTAATAAGCTGATCATTCGAAGAATTGCTTTATGAATATCTGGTTGACCAGCGTGGATTTGGGTTGTTTCAAAAAAGCATTTCAAATACTAATTACAGTAGGCCCTTGACTATTCGCGGTTTTGCACCCACAGTTTGAGTACAGTCATCCCTTGCCACTTCGCGATTTGAGCATCGCAGTCTTGGTACATCTCGGTATTTTAATCAATTTTTTTTTTTTTTTTTTAAATAAATAAACAAAAAAATATTCATAAAAAATTCTAAATTCGCGCTGAAACTCACATGTAAGCAAGCGGAAGGCAGGGACCCAAGGCAGGCTGCATCTATTGTTTCCAAACGACAGATTGAAGTGCCCCTCCTCCCCAGTTCCGGCAGGGACCGACCACTCAACTCAATCTCGCAAGCTGATTGGCTTAGACGCGTGACGCTATTGCCTCCCGCCCACTCAACTCAATCTCGCAAGCTGATTGGCTTAGACGCGTGATGCTGTTGCCTCCCGCCCACTCAACTCAATCTCGCAAGCTGATTGGCTTAGACGCGTGACGCTGTTGCCTCGCACATTCCCGCGGGATTTTTGTGATTTTGTGATCTTACTGTATAGTGTTTGTGAACATCCTGCACCGCGGAGAAGAGCTATTGTCAGAGGTGAGTACAGTACTTAAAGTATTTATATATAAATTCTATTTAAATATGAATACATTACAGTATTTACATATGTATATAACTGTGTAACGTTTAATATACACTTCTTGATATTGTGTCCACGCGAAAACATATAGAAATGAGACAACATGGTAGAAATGGGGGCGGAGCGTTCCTACTTCGCGGTTTTCCGAATATCGCGGCCAGATCTGGTCTACATTATCCGCGATATTCAAGGGATGACTGTATTCGCTGACTGCCGAGCAACCGGCATGTGATTGAAATTCAGCCAATGGCTGCCCTCCTTTCTCCTGATTGGTTGAGTTGATGTCCCATCCCTTTTTCCTCATTCGCGCACAAGTTGTCAATGAGCCTCTTTTTTGTGTGTGTTTTAATTACCAGTTAAGCTCTATAATACCACTTAAACGCTGTGCATCTTCTCTGGCTGGCTAAGCGATAGAAAACGCTGGATGTCTCTTCTGAAGAAATAAGACTTTCTCCTGAGAAACGATGGTTTTCTCTGAACTGTTGTATTAAAATCTTTTTAAATTATTATTCCAGTACAGTACCTAAGTTCATGTTTATATGTGAGATTTTATGTTCTGTATCATGTTTAACAAATGATACCAAAAGGATAAACTTTATTACAGTACTCTTCATGTCCTTTTACATTGAAGTTGGAGTGACGTCTCCAAGATGACGCTGCCCAGAGGGCGACGTCGCAGAGTTGTCAGAGTCAAATTCTTTGTTCGTTTTATTTGTTGTTTTCTTTGTTCATGTTTTGCACTCTGCTCGTCTACGACCGGTCGGCTGTACTACAGTGATAAGATCGGAGTAACTTCGGGCGTGTATAACTAAGCAGAGCTGGCATGCTATTAGCGGAGCTAACATGCTATTAGCAGAGCTAGCATGCTATTGTTAATTTTAATTTGTTTTATTTGTTGTTTTGTTTGTTCATCTTATCGGGTGTACTCTCCTCGAGCCATGTTTCACAGAAACACAGTCCTGTAGATCCCTCTGCGCTGCAATCTGAGCATGAAGCTCGTCCATCTTGTTTCATAGGGACTGAACATTTTAAAGCAGTATGGCCAGAAGTGCTAACCAAGCACCGGAGAATCTAAGAACTCCGCCTGGGCTTAATGATAGCATAGCATAGCAGCGCAGAGGGATCTACAGGACTGTGTTTCTGTGAAACATTGCTCGAGGAGAGTACACAGTCCTTAGATCCCTCTGCGCTGCAATCTGAGCATGAAGCTCGTCCATCTTGTTTCGCAGGGACTGAACATTTTAAAGCAGTATGGCCGGAAGTGCTAACCAAGTGCCGTAGAATCTGAGAACTCCGCCTGGGCTTAATGATAGCATAGCATAGCATAGCATAGCAGCTCACAATAGGAGTTGTTGCGTGCTTAGTTGCCCGAAGCTGAAGCTGCTCATAGCTGTAGTAGGGTCGACTGATCATAGACGAGCATAGTGCAAAACATGAACAAACAAATAAAACAAATTAAAACGAACAAAGAAACAATTTGACTGTGAGAACTCCGCGACGTTGCCCTCTAGGCAGCGCCATCTTGGAGACGTCACTCCAAGACGTCAGTCCAAGTTCAATGTAAAAGGACATGAGTAATAAAGTTTATCCTTTTGGTATCATTTGTTAAACATGCTACAGAAAATAAAATCTCATGCACAAACATTCTCAGAATTAACTTAGGTACTGTAGTGGAATGATGATTGAAAAAGACTTTAAAACAAGTGCTTTACAACAGTATATGCTGTATAATGTTTATATATTTTATTACTAAATATCACAGTACAAAACTGAAAACTTTTTCTTAATCATGACTATATTTTACTACATTAATACTGTATTAGTGAGTAAGACTGTCTGTAGAATGTGTTTAAGAAGCATATTTTAGCGCATGGAATAGATTCATAGTATTTTACTGCCGGCTGCTCATTTGCGCATGTGACATCATACATGGGGTTTTACTTCCGCGTACAGAACTCGCGGATTATCTCGATTCGCGGGAAGGCCCGGAACCGTACCCCCGTGAATGTCAAGGGCCTTATACCGATGTCCATCAAATAAGAGCAATGCCATGCTCTTCTTGGCTCTAGGACACTACTACTAGAATATCAGATTTTATCATTCATTCAAAATATGTATGGAAAGCCACCAGCCAATTCTTCTATGAGACAACTTACAACTTAACACTGACATTATTCAATCCAGCTGATTAATTACTGCATGTCTGGAGCTAGCACATATTCCTTCTCACAGATATCATTTAAGATAGTGCATCTATGCCTCCAACTTTGTGATTTAGTCTGTTTAATGCAATTTAAAGTGAAGCACTCAGGTCCTGCATTTTCAGAACTTCATTTTATTTTCTTACTATTTATGCTCTTGTGCGCCATATCTCAGAGTGAAGAGAAACGAGCAAGATGGTGGTACATAGTTCCCCCACCATCAGCACAGTCTAATTTGATATTTATGTTCCTGCTCCTTAAGGAGAAAGTAAAGTCCATTTGGCTTTTTACACCCAAGCCATAGCGGCTCATCAGGCCGGTGCTTATCCCTGGTTTCCATAGCGTGAAGCAACTAGAAGTTCAACTCCTCCTGGATGGGACGCTAGTCCATTGCAAGTTACCTTTCCAGTACATTTTTACTTGTATCCATTTATACTGCTGGGTGAACAGAGGCACACTTGTGGTTGAGACCTTGCCCAGGGGTCTTAGTACAATGGGGGGGGGGTGTCTAACTGGGATTTGAACACACAACCTCCTGATCATGAGCGCAGCACCCTAACCACTACACCACCGGCCCCATTCCTTCAGGAGAAAACTGGCACATAAATGGCTGCCTTCTCTCAAGACTAGCAGCCTTCTCCTCACAACAAGCGGATAAAGTCCTTTAAATAAAAATACTTCCTTACATCAAATATGTTATTGAGTGATTTATTATTGTTTTTGTTCTGTGTGTGATTCTGGATTTGAATCAACATGAATCAGGGAAGGACTGACAAGCTGTTCAACGTGTACTCCGCCATCACCCAGACTCAGCTGGGAGAAAAGCCCAAAGTCAGCTTTTTCCGTGACCCTAGCAGGATTAAGTAGTTCGACAGCTGGAGGGATAAAGGGATACAGTTCATATTAATGCTGATAATGTATTACAGATTTGTTACCTGGTGTTTATTCTGTGGAATCATCTATTAGAATTTTCAATGACAGGTTGCTTGAATCAATAGTCTGAGCAAAATGAAGTCATAACCAACCTCACTTCATCAGACAATTCCTTATATTTTTCCTACAATCACTGGTGTGCTGTTCGGCTTTACTCTAATGCCTCCACCAAGATATTCCACAGTAATTCACAGGGAAAAAGCAAATAGTTGGATGAGGATGCAAAAGGGGTACACCCTGAACAGCTTGGCAGTCTATTGCAGGGTTACACACACAATTATTTACACTCACACTAGGGGCCATTTGGAACTGCCAGTTCGCATAATTTGCATGTCTTTAAACTGTGGGAGGAAACAAGAATACCCAGAGGAAACCTACACAAACAGAGCGAACATGAATCCCACCTGGAAGACAAATTATATGATAAATACCATATTACGTGAATGATTAAATGTATTGGAGTGCAATAATATTATAAATCCTAATAAATATAGACAGACTAGTATTAAACTGTGGAGTACAGTACACTAATATTAATGTACAGTAAACATTTATATGCCTCCCCTGGTGTTGTTGTAATTTAAATATACTGTAATGTAAATGATCCAAGAAAAAATATCTGACCTTACTATATCTTACTAGCACAACTACATTTTTGTTATTATTTGTGCTATTACATAAAAGACAGATGAGTCTGCATTACTCTATTTTATATATACACATATATATATATATATATATATATATATATATATATATATATGTATATATATATATATATATATATGTGTGTGTGTGTGTGTGTGTGTGTGTGTGTGTGTGTGTGTGTGTGTATAGGTATAGATAGATAGCTAGATAGCTAGATAGATAGATAGATAGATAGATAGATAGATAGATAGATAGATCATGATATATGTAACAGTTTAGCTGTCCTGCTCTTCCTGTCTACAGTGACCCTCCCGCGGTGAAGGAATGCTCTGCAGATGCTATTATCACAGAGGAGCTCAGACCTCCCTCTGTAAGTTATTATCTAACCAGTGAATGACATCTATCTCCATTTCGTTTGCCAGTGGAATCTAACCGTGACTGCTGAGTACAAGGTCAATGGCTACGAGAGACCACTAAACCAGAGCAGCAGGGGTCTTTGAACAACAAAGTCACAGTTCATGTAATAACATTTCATCACATCAGTTTAATATGATATAATATAACACTGAGATAGTAAACACAATGTTACAAATCTGAGTAATGCACATCTGACTCTCCAATTCATTCAGATTGTTCCAAATGCAACAGTTGCAATTAAAGTGATAATAGTTTGATAGAAAATAGGAGTAAAGAAATAAGGTAAACAACCTGGTATTCAACTCAAACCTTTAGTATTTTGATTAGCCCTGCCAAAAAAATTATATTATTTAAAAATTGTTGGACAGCCTTTAGCTTTGATTACAACAGGCATCCGTTGCTTGATTCAGGACAATATCCGTTTGAAATGGAGCAATGTTTTCCATGACCACAGGATTCATCTTTTTACATGGTGGTTTGAGAACGGAGACGGTACTCACTGCATCAATTGCATCAGTTAACTTACATGTAGTCAGATGTAACATATTAATCATTACTGTAAGTAGTCAAACAAAAAAAAAATCTGGCTATTTGCTTATTCAACTCCCAGCTTTGATTTTTTTTTCCTTTATTTTTTCAGGGCAGTTTATGTCAGTGTAATATCAACAACAGAACCAGTGTTCAATTTAACTTTCCAAAAGACGACACGGCCTACAAACAAGGCTGACAGGGACCATAATACCACCCGTTCCTCTCATGTTTACACGAACAAGAAATCCATTTTACACTGTAGCCATGTATCCTGCCACAGTTCACTGATGTTAGATATCTACGTTATTCTAAATTGCAGATGGTTTTGATGGTTTTTACCTCCACCCAGAGCAGAGTGTTGGTGGAGGTATTGTTATTACTGTTGCTTGTGAGTAGGTGTGTCAGTTTGTGAACAAAAATTCTAACTACACCGATACATGGATTTTCACCAAAGCTAGTGATTACATGACCCTACTTGTCCCACAGTTTACTGGTTTTGGAATGTCTGGGTCAAAGGAAGAGGTCACAACAAGGTCACACATTTCATAGCTGCAATGAGGAACAAGTAGTAAACCTAATATATGCTTTCAAATAATAAAGAAATAACACGGAGTTGCCTTGTAAGTTCAGTACTATTATGGTTACAGGACTTTGACCACGAATCACTTTAAAATGAGAAAGAGTAGCCATAATATTAGTATGAACAACTGTTTGAAAAGCATATGTGTATGTATATGTCTAAATTTTGAAGTTAAATCAAACAAGATCTATGTCATGCCATTAGATCGTCAAAACCATTCCTCAGAATGATACACAGTTTTTATGGCCTAACTTGTATACATTACAATTGACAGGCTTTAGTCTGCTCAAATATTTTTGTGAGTTTCATGGTGTCTAACTGCACAATGCTTTTTTGGAAAGCACATGATTTTGGGACACATAAATGTGGAACAGATTGAAATGTGTTCAGTCTGCTAGAAGTGTTGTGTAGCATGTATAGAATCCTAAATCCCATGTCCAAAGTGATAGATTTAGTGGGTGTTTTTGTATGGACACCGCCAATCACAAACACTAGTGTTCCATTAGCTGTATAGCTCATGTATAGACTTTTAACTGGGACAGTTTTCTTTGATCATGAGTGACCCTGAAATGTCAAAATCAAGGTCTTAAGATTTGAAATACTCATAATTAAAAAACAAGTGGCAAAAGATATAGTGTCATTAAGAAATGATCATCAGTTCATTTTCTGTGACTGCTTAATCCTAATTAGGGTCACGAGGAGGCTGGCACTCATCCCAACCGACTCCGGGCAAAGGGCAGAGTACACCCTGGACAGCTTGCCAGGCCATCGCAGGGTAGAAATACACTGACGGCTTTCCAGCTACTCTTGTTGAAAGTCAGCAATGGTTCTTTTACATGAATCTCTCACCATAGACAGTGAGAGACATGGCCAGCCTTTGATAACCCAATAGCTGCACTGGGGAAGGCGGAGGAGGGGGGGGGGGGGGTGTTGTGACAACCTTGTGGTGGAGACTGGGACTCGAACCCCCAACCTTAGGATCAGCGATCCAGCACCCTATACCACTAGGCCACCACTGCCCTCATTAAGAAATACTAATCGAAAACCAGAAAGAGTATTACATGTATCAAAATAAAAACATGGGTAAAACCAGTACCCCTATGGAACCTATTTGCTACGTTATCCATGCTGCATGGTACCGTGTGATCTAGGACTACCTTTCTAGTTCGCACTCACCCATGGTCAGTTGGGATTGGCTCCATTAAAGAAATAAGTTTAACAATCTAGTGTTCAACTCAAATATCATCAGCTTTCCTTGTAACCCTGACAAAAAGTAATATAAATAATGCATGTTTGACTGTTACTTTGCCTAATATTTATGTCATGATTAAACCTATAAATTTATTCAATTTCTAGTTAATTTAACGTTTTAAATACCCCATTCATATTGCCCATTTTTCAAATGCTTTTTTAATTAAAACATGAAAAACCTTCAACTTAATAATTAAATCATTTATATGCCAAACAGAAGCAAAATTATTAGCATCATTTAAAAGATGTTAATTATTTTACCAATTAAATATTATATACAGTGATATCATTTGCAATTATGCCATTTATTGGGAATGCCAAAAACCAGATCACTATCACTATACAATTGTGTAGCCCAGATTTAGATATGCTCACCTTTGTATCAAGGACAGACATGATCTTCTCCTTAGCTTCTTTCACATCATCCCTTTTCCCACTTACTTTGATATGTGGATCTGCAAAGAAGAGGGTGAACAGATGATGTCAACAATTTGAACACTGTTAATCTAATATTACTGGGCCATTCTCTATTGTTTTACAATGTAATTATTTAATAACATTAAGAATATTTTACTGCAAAAAAACGTAGTAATTGCATCCTTATGTGATTCTGCTTTTCATCCAACAGGTCTGAAAGTTGTTTGGTAAAGAGTTATATGAACAATGTAGAGCTGCAATTTTAGCTAAAGACAGAACTCTATTTGTGTCATTAAAACTAGCCGTTCCTAGCCTATGAGACCAAACAGAATCTCATTGTTAGCTAAGTTTCCATTACTCATTCATTATGCAGATTTTCACACTTGCATTTAATACTTGGTGCAGAACTTTTTTGCCATGGTCTGCAGCTTGTCTCGCTAATTACCTATCAGTGTCTATTGTGTTTTGCTTTATTCCCCATCTGTTAGTCTCACATGCCAGTCTCCTAGTTCTTACTTCATCTAATATTAAACTTTAGGAATAATTTTGTACCATTAGTCAATAAAGATGGATTAATTTGTCATATGAAAGAACATGCCAATTTGAATGAAATTATTAAGCACTATACATGTTAACAAATGCATGCAAAGCTTATGAAGTTTACTCTTCAAAAAAATTAAATAAAAAAAAAAATTAACACTGGCCAGGATCTTCCCAGCTATGTACAGGAGAGACATCCCTCGATGATTGTTGCAGGACTATCAGTTGCCTTTCCTTTTGTAGATGTGGACCTTGGTGGCATCTTTCAGCTGTTGTGAAACCTTCCCTTCATTCCACATGGACTAGAAGATCTCTGTTAATTTCTGCATCAAGACTGGTCCTCCTGCTTTGTATACCTCCGCAGGCATTGCTTCTGATTCTGGTGCTTTGCCACAAGAAATGTGCTTAACAGCCTTTCTGACTTCTTATTCTGATTGTCGAGGTCCCTGTTGGTCTCCATTTGTAGTAAGCGGGTGATGGCCTCATCATTGATCGTGGCAGGGCAGTTCAGGACCTGGTTGAATTGTTCAACCTACCTTTCCAGAATCTGCTTCTTCTCAGTCAGCTGCTGCGTCCCATCTGCAATGAGGAGAGGGGAGGAGCCAGTGGACTGAGAACCGTGCACACTCTTCAAGGCATCATAGAAATGTTTGGTGTCGTGACTGTCCACATAGCCCTGTATTTCTTCGGCCTTCTTGCTGTACCACGAGTCCTGCATATGACGGAGTTTCTTTTGTACCATTCTTTTTGCACAGACAAAGGCATCTTTCTTCACTCGTGACAAGGAGTCATTATGGTGTGCTCTGAACAGGTGGTGTTTCTCTAACAGGAGTGCCTGTATCTCCTCATTGTTATCATTGAACCAATCCTGGTGCTTGCGAGTTGCTGGTCTGAGGTGTTCAAAGGCTGTGGAGTACATCACATCTCTGAATGCTGCCCACAGTTTCTCTGTGCTGTTCGGATCATTCTGGGGTGTGTCTTGCAGCCTGTTGTCAAGGTTCTTGGAGAATTCTTGTGCAATGTTGCTGTGCATCAGCTTGGAGACATTCAGCCTCTTTGCAGTTTTCTGGCCTTGGGGTCATCTCATGGACAGGATGCGAAGTTTGCACTTGGACACTATGAGTCGATGATCACTCCAGCAGTTGGCACCACACATGGCCATTGTCACTCTCACGTCCTGTATGTCCCTCTTCCTGGTGATAACATAGTCAATATGATTACAATTCCTGGAGCGTGGATGCATCCAAGATGTCTTGTTATGGGTGAGGAGGTGGAACATTGTGTTGGTGAGAACGAGGTCATGGGTGGCACACAACTTGAGGAGTAGGAGGCTGTTGCTGTTGCACTTGCTAGTGCCGCGTCTTCCAATAATCCCTTCCCAGGTTTGGTGATCTCTTCCCACTCTGGCATTGAGGTCCCCGAGAATGAAAAGCTTCTCGGACTGTGGTACTGCTGCAATGAGGGCGTCTAGCTCTTCATAGAATTTGTCCTTGATGTCCTCTGAGGTGGTTATCGTTTGAGCATATGCACTGATCAGCATCACACTTTTCTTGTTTCCAAGTGGAAGCTGAAGTGACATCAGATGATCATTGATACCCTCTGGATGTTTCATTAGTTTCCGGGTGAGGTGGGATCTGATGGCAAATCCAAAGCCTGCTTCTCGCCGTTCAGTGCTACTGCGTCTGCTCCAAAAAAGGTATACCCACCACGATGTTCTGTGAGCTGGCCCTTGTCTGGAAGGCATGTTTCACTGAGGGCTAACAATAAGTCCAGGTGGGAAGGGGACGAGCGACAACTCCGGTGCTTGGGATCGCAGGGGATGAAGGCCGTGTAGCCGGCTGGTGCAATCACCTCGTCAGGTGTACTCTCCTTGAGCCACGTTTCACAGAAACACAGCATGGAGCAGTCCTGTTGATCCCTCTGCGCTGCAAACCGAGCATGAAGCTCGTCCATCTTGTTTCGCAGGGACTGAACATTTTCAAGCAGTATGACCGAAAGTGCTAACTTTCCACTTCTAACCAAGCGCCGGAGACTCTGAGAACTCCGCCTGGGCATATTGTTATCTGGGGTGTGGCTAGCATTGAGCTACCATAGCATATTAGCTCAGAATAGAAGTTGAGCATGTTCAGTTCTACACACCCGAAGACTCTGATCTCATAGCTGTAGTAGGGTTGACCGGTCATAGACAAGCATAGTGCAAAACATCAACAAACAAAACAACAAATAAAGCATTAATTTGTTCATATCCGGGGAGAGATTGGCGTAGATCCACTGCTCCTCCGCATTGAGAGTGGCCAGTTGAGGTGGCTTGGGCATCTGATTAGAATGCGTCCCGAATGCCCCTCCCTGGTGTGGTGTTTTGGGCATGTCCAACCGGTAAGTGACCCTGGGGTTGATCTAGGACACCCTGGAGGGACTATGTCTCTCAGCTTGTCTGGGAACGCCTCAGTTTTCCCCCCGAAAAAGCTGGAGGAAGTGGCTGGGGAGAGAGATGTCTGGGCCTCTTTGCTTAGATCCGGAATAAGCGGAAGACAATGAATGAATGAATGAATGAATGAATGAATATATATATATATATATATATATATATATATATACACAGACACTCCCCGACTTATGTTTTGGTTTGGTTCCGAACAGCCGAACGTAAGTAGAAAATGAACGTAAGTTGTTACTGTATGTTCCAGTGATGTATGACGTTGATACTGTACTATACATCCATAAATACCATTACCGTATCTCATAAAACACCCCTAAATCAATTATTATAAATATAACATTGTAAAATAATATCAAATAAGATCAACATTAATTTCAAATAAATTAAATTCAAGCAAAATAATTTCAAATAGATACACTGAAATCAAATTCACTCATCAAGTATCAAATACAGTATCAACTATAACCTTTAACATTCTCTATGATGCGATTTTTCTGCTTGTAACCGGATGGCAGAGCTTCTTACCTTATCTCTAAGGGAGAGCCCTGCCACTCGGCGAAGGAAGCTCATTTCAGCCACTTGTATCCGCGACCTTGTTATTTCGGTCACTACCCAAAGCTCGTGACCATAGGTAAAGTTCAGAGTGTAGATCGACTGGTAAATTGAGAGCTTTGCCTTGTGGCTCAGCTCCTTCACGATGGACCGGTACAGGATCCGTTTGACAGCAGAGGCTGCAGTGATCCATCTGTCAATCTCCCGCTTCATCCTGCACTCACTCGTGAACAAGACCCCAAGATACTTAAACTCATCCACTTGAGGCAGGATTTCATTCCTGACCCGGAGGGTGCATTCCACCCTGGTCCAACTGAGAACCATGGCCTCGGATTTGGAGGTGCTGATTTTCATCCCGACCACTTTGCATTCGACTGCGAATCACTCCAATGAGACCTGGAGGTCTCGGCTTGATGAAGCCAAAAGGACAACATCATCCGCAAAAAGAAGAGACGAGATCCGATGGCCAGCAATCCAGAACCATTCAATGCCTCGGCTGCGCCTAGAACTTCTGTCCATAAAACTTATGAACAGAATTGGTGACAAAGGACAACCTTGGTGGACTCAAACCCTCACCAGAAACGAATTTGACCTGTTGTTACCAATACGGACCAAACTCTGGCTCCGGTGATACAGCGATCAAATGGCCCATAGCAACGGGACAGGAACACCATACTCCAAGAGCATGCACCATGAGATAGCCAGAGAAACATGGTCAAAAGCCTTCTTCAAATCCACAAAACACATGTGGACCGATTGGACAAACTCCCATGCCCCCTCCAAGATCCTGTGGAGCATATAGAATTGGTCAAGAGTGCTACAGCCAGGACGAAAACCACATTGTTCCTCTTGAATCCGAGGTTCGACTATCGTCGGATCCTCCTCTCTAGTACTCCTACATAAACCCTCCCGGGTAGGCTAAGGAGTGTGATTCCCCAATAATTGGAACACACCCTCCGGTCCCCCTTTTTAAAAATGGTGACTACTGGTTTGCCAATCCAGAGGTACAGCCCCGATGACCACGTGATGTTGCAGAGATGTGTCCACCAAGACAGTCCTACAGCATTCAGAACCCTGAGATATTCACGGCGGATCTCATCCAACCCCGGAGCCCGACCACCAAGGAGCTTTTTGACTACCTCAGTGACCTCCACTCCAGTGATAGACAGACCCCTGCCCAAACCCCCGGGGTCTTCCTCCTCCGTGGAGGGCATGTTAGTGGAATTGAGGAGGTCCTCAAAGTATTCTCTCCACCTCCCAATGACATCCCCAGTCGAGGTGAGCAGCTTCCCCCTCCAGTGTTTGTGAAGAACTGCTTCCCCCTCCTAATGTGTTGGATGATGGTCCAGAACCTTTTTGAGACCAACTGATAATCACTCTCCAGGGCCTCATCGAACTCCTCCCACGCCCGAGATTTTGCATCCGCGACAGCTCCAGCAGCAGCATGTTTGGCCTGCCGATACCTGTCTGCTGTCTCGGGAGTCCTACAGGCTTGTAAGACCCGATAGGCCTCCTTCTTCAGCTGGACAGCCTCCATCACCACAGGTGTCCACCACTGGGTTCGGGGGCCACGACAAGAACCGATGACCTTCCGGCCACAGCTATGGGCTGCCGCCTCAACAATGGAGGCACGAAGCATGGCCCATTCGGATTCCATGTTCACCCGCCTCCTCTGGGACGTGGTTGTAGCTCTGCCGAAGCTGGGAGTTAAAGGCCTCTCGGACAGGAGACTCCACCAAACATTCCCAGCAGACCCTGATTACACGCTTGGGCCTGCCAGGTCTGGAAGGCTGCCTCCCCCACCTTCGAAGCCAGCTCACCGCCAGATGGTGATCAGTAGACAGCTCAGCTCCCCTCTTCACCCGAGTGTCCAGAACATGCGGTTGCAAATCTGGTGACACGGCTACAAAGTCGATCATCGAACTGCAACCTAGGATGTTCTGGTGCCAAGTGCACTTATGGGCACCCTTTTGTTCGAACACGATGTTTGTAATAGACAAACTGTGATGAGCACAGAAGTCCAACAACAAAATGTCATTCAGACTGGAGAGGCCGTACTTACCATTCACACCCTTCCAGGTCACACTATCATTGCCTACATGGGCAGTGAAGTCTCCCAAGACAACGAGTGAGTCTCCCGAGGGAGCGTTCTCCAACACACCCCGCAAAGACTCCAAGAATGGGGCGTACTCTAAACTGTTATTTGGTGCATAAGCACAAATAGCAGTCACGACCCGTCTCCCCACCCAAAGGCGGAGGGAAGCTATCGTTTTATCGACCTCAACATTTGGGGCACCGAGACGGGGGGCAACAAGGATGCCCACAGCAGCTCGCTGCCTCTCCCCATGAGCAACTCCAGAATGGAATCTCGAGATGGGTGGTTCCAGAGCCCAAGCTATGCATTGAGGTGAGCCCGACTATATCTAGTCAGTATCTCTCCACCTCACGCACCAGCTCACGTTCCTTCCCTGCCAGAGAGGTGACATTCCATGTCCCAAGAGTCAGATTCAGTAACTGAAGATCGGTCCAACAGAACCCATGCCTTCGGCTGCCACCCAACTCACATTGTATGTATAGAGGATTTTCTGAGTAGATCCTTCCGTAGGAGAGTGCTCAATACTTTTTGGTAGAGCAAATAACAATAAAAATAAAAATCCATTCGTGATAAATGGAGTTTCCTTTTATTTTTATTATATATATATATATATATATATATATATATATATATATATATATATATATATACACACAATAAAAATAAAAGGAAACTCCATTTATATTTTGTGTGTACACACACACACACATCGGGATCCCTCACTTTCCGGGGTTTATTGGGACCAAGATCCCCCCACAACCGCCGAATACCGTGAAGTTGGATCAACCCCCCTTACTAACGTATATGTACATGTATATGTGGTATGTGGCTATAATATCAATAAATACATATTCATTACATATTCATCGAGAATATATATATATATATATATATATATATATATATATATATATATATATATATATATATATATATATATATATATATATATATATATTTATATTTCCTTCTTCTTTTCCTTTCGGCTGTTCTCTTCAGGGGTCACCACAGCAAATCATTTGCCTCCATCTCCTCTGCATCTTCTACTCTTACTCCAACTACCTTTATGTCCTCTTTCACCACATCCATAAATCTTCTCTTTAGTCTTCCTCTAGTCCGTCTGCCTGGTAATTCCAACCTCAGCATCCATATACAGTATACTATATATATATATATATATATATATATATATATATATATATATATATATATATATATATATATATACATATATATATATACTGTATGTAGTTTCACAGAACTTTAGAGAGCCAATCAAATTCCTGCATTAATATTCTGAAACTTGTAGTCATAAAAGTATAAAATAATAATCATTCTGATTATGCTGAGTGGTCTTTTAATGGCTCATCTAAGGCACAGACTATCTATCAGCAGATGTTTTCTTGTACTTTCAACATAGAAATATTTATGAAGTCACAATGGCAACCGCTAAATCAAAATGAAGAGATAAGAATGAAGGCAAGGCATTATTTTATGCTAAAATGACCTCCATTGTGCATACTGTGGCTACTGAATTTAAACATTCATTTCATAATGATGGCTTTTAATGCCAAAGGCAATACTGAAATAAAAACACGTTGAATTGCTGTGCGACACAGAGGCGGATACCTCCACCACAAAATCCTGCCAAACAACAGTTCGCTGAGATTAGGTGGATGCTGAAAAAAAGTATTTGCCTGAATGTGGCTCCGGCTGCATGTTGTGCATTGGTCAAATAACAGACTATTAGTTTGCCACAACTGACCTTGGTTTAACTGCATGTAATGCAACCTTTTTTGTGGTCGAACTCAAGTGCTCACTAGAGGTTTCTCTGTTTGCACTGTGGTGCTGGAAGAACTTGGGGAAAAAAAAGCAAAAATACAAAAAAAAAAGTATTAAATAGGCAGTTTCACATTGAGGGACTAATTCTTAGTGGTGTAAGTAGTAGGATTACACGAATGAAAGATCTCTCACTTTACATTTTTAGCCATAATTCTTCACAGCTCTCTCCGTCCTTGACTGGTATGATCTTGAACTGAGAATAATAGAGTACTGGAAAGTGGCTGGTGGTTTTGTACAATTACAAAAATAAAGCATGTCTTGATAGCATCACTAGGCACCAGCTAGGCGGTCTGCTTACTCATACAACAACCAGCTCAAGAATCATGTCACTATTCATGTAGATGTGAGCATTTTGGGAGGATTCCCATATTTATTGTATGAATGTCATACAATAATTCTGAAAATAAAGAAATAAATATATAAGTAAACACGGGTATTTTCATTTGACAAACTAAATGTTAAACATTTTATTTCACATGCCCAATATTCATGAAACTAACTTGAAGTATGAATAAATAAACAAATGAGACTTTATTGGCACTAACATCAACCACATGTTTTCAGTAGCTGTTGATCAGGTGGAATGTGTTTAAGAGGTATTATTTCATTCCTCTGGTAAACACTGTTTCAGTTTACTGTGTGGGTTTTTTTTTTTTTGGATACCCTGTTAGGTCTGCTTTAGATCACATCAATGTTCACACCATTCCATTGCGATTGCAATCAGGACACTGACTCAGCTATTTTAATAATGTTCTGTTGTTGATTTTCTTCAAGCTTTTGGATCTGTGTCATGCTGCACTGTGCAGTCTTAGATCACAGACAAATTGCCAGAATTCTGCTACAGAGTTTAGAATTCATTGATCCCGCAGTGATCTAACCATAAGCCAGTGATGTATTTCTACACTCCCTACATTATTCTTCATTCTGAATATAAGTTTATGGTTCTATGGTATTGTATGCATTTTTATTAAAATACAGGATTTTGCCAATCATTTACTTTTTGTGCTCTGGAAAGTATACCTGGATGTTCGTAAACTGGACTAAAATTACCGCGTGTTACAAACATAATGCTACTATGCACAAAACATGTCCATAAAGACAACACTTGTCGAGGTTATGGAAAAACTTCAGTGTCCCTCACGGAGTCCTGTCCAGACGCCACAGAACATCTTTAAAATGAATTATAACATCAACTGCTCCAGGCCCCAGACCCAACATCAGTATCCTTTGCAGATGATTATCATATTTAAATCAGAGACTGATTCTGGAATTTGGGCTACATTATTTACCAGTTCATGAGAAAAACCAACACATGTACTGTAGAGCTGTTCAGAAAACAGAGCAATTCATAAGAAAAAAGTATTCTGCAATTGGTGCATACTGAAATTAATGCTTGTCGGGTCAGAATTAAAGCCACACCACATTTAGTCTTGCCAACGTGCAGTAGCTGGAGAATAAAATGGAGGGGATTAGACTTCCTCTAACAATGTGAAATGACCTGAATTACAGTTGGCGATTGATTGCCACAGAAAGTCTTACAGATGTCTTACAATACAAAATAATATCCTGGGGTCTAAATCTTGTATACCATATTTTCTGAACTCCAGAGTATAAGTCATATTGGCCAAAAAAAAAAAAAAGGCATAAAAAAAAAAAAAATGCATAAGTCGCACTTGACTATAAGTCGCAAATTCATGGTAACTGTCTACCTTGGCTTGGAAATCTGCTAGCAGTTTATGTGATGTTGTGGTCCTCGCTCTGATAGAGTGGAGGTTGCGATGTATGAAGCGGTAACACCAAGAAAGTCTTCACGCAAAGTCATTTACATCCATCTCCTTGACAACTACCTGGACATGGAGATGCAACTGCACCGTTGATAAGCCTCTCCCTGCAGCACGTTGTTCAAGCATCCATGTGCGAGATTTTTCCTCTAGCTGTGGCCATCTAGCTTTTAGTGCGCGATTAGCTTTTAGCTTTTAGCCCACGATTAGCTTTTTGTTTTCTATAATGCATTAATAATAATACCCACTTTTCTGCAATCTTCTTGCCTTCTTGCAGTTGTGAGTGTAAAATAAACATGTGAAATTATGTTCGTTATTATTATGATATTTCACTACCTGGCTGTGGAGAGACAACATAACTGTTGACAAGCCACTCCCTGCAGCAAGTTGCTCAAGCACCCATGTGCGAGCTCGTTCCTCTAGCTGTGGCCATCTAGCTTTTAGCCCGCGATTAGCTTTTTTATTTTCTTCATTGCAGTAATAGTGATCTCTGCGTTTCTCCAGTCCCTCACAAGTTTCTTGTTCACTCCAAACTTTCTTTCTGCTGGCCGCTTACCATTTATGCTGCATATTTCACTACTTGCAGCTTGTAAGCCACAGAATAGAATTTTCTTTTTGGGGACATTTCTTCAGTGGTGGATGAGCAGGTACTGGTACCCAAGCCTAGAGTGCCCTCTTATTGTTGTGAGTGTAAAAATAACAAACATGTCAAATTATGTCTGTTATTATGATGAACAGAATTGAATTGTATGTAATAATTTCACATATAAGTCGCTCCTTCACCCATATAGAAGCACCTTCAGCCAAAGTATGAAAAAAGTGTGACTTATTGTCTGGAAAATACGGTAATCTTTTGCTTGTTCCCTCCTACTTGACTATTTTTTTTTTAAATAAATGCATACAAAGGAAGAGACGTGACATAAAAACAGCTTTCTTTGATTGCTTCAAATTGGAGTATGTTTGAGGATGCTGCTTCAGTGAGATTAAGTAAGCATTACAAAGTGTACAGTGCTAGTCAGAGCAAATGTGAGAATTACAATAGCGCTAAGTCATTGGAAAAACAGAATATTAATTTATGTATAAAAACAAACAAACAAACAAACAAAAAAGAATGTTCAATCCTGTTCAGGATTATGGTGGATTTTGAGCCTATACCAGGAACTGTAGGGACACAATCAGTATGACAAATCAGTGTATCTCAGGACTTCTCACTCATTTAGACTGTCATTCATTTACTCATTTTCAGTAATCCCAAACGCACCGGCACACCCTGAATGAGACGCCAGTCAGTTTTGTGCACTACGCATACACACACACACACACACACACACACACACACACACACAGACACACACAGACACACAGACACACACACACACACACACACACGCACACACACACACACACACACACACTCTCCCTCTCTCTCTCTCTCTCTCTCTCTCTCTCTCTCTCACCCACCACACACACACACACACGAACAAACAAACACATATACACTCACAAATACAGACAATTTAGAAAACCAAAACCAACAAACCACATGCTGTTGAGTGGACGAAACAAAATGGAGAACCTGGACAACCCCATGCAGTGAAAAACTGAACCCTGATTTCTGAACCTGTGATGCAGGAAAACTGGATATTACACCACTACTCCACCCTCGAAGTTTAAATAAAGGCATGACTTTATTATACAAAAAGATGAAAAAAAAAGAAACAGAAGCTTAAAAATGGTACAAAATAACAAGGGAGAGAAACAAAATCCCATCTAAGAAATAACATCAGGCAAGGGATTTGGTGAAGCTAAGGTATTCAATGTAGACTGAAGGGTATGACACAGGTTAAGGGGCTGAAAATGTAGCAAACAATATAATTCATAACAGACTCTAAAGCAAAAACAAACGTCTCAAATCAGGGGAAGTCTCTGCCAAAAAAAAAAAAAAAAAAACATTTTCTGCATATTTTTAACAGAGAACTAGAAATTAAAGCTATCCCCAAGAGAAACTAGCACTTAAACTAGCCACAGCTGAAAATGAGCATGCGCCAAAATGCAGGTCCTAACAACATCCCTAACCAAGTTCTACAAATGTGTTCAAGCTACATAGCATAAGTATACTGAGATTGTAAAAAAATGACCCACACACTTCTGCTGGCATTAGTGTCATCTGCATGAAAATGGCACACTTCAAAAATTACACACTTCAAAATTGACCTATTAAGGGTTCTTAAGAGGTCATATGGAAATGCAAACCTTTTTGAGTTTCCTCAGAGGATTGAAGAACCTTTAGGTATTCTTGACCTTCACTCATTCATTCATTTTCTGTAACTGCTTAATCCTAATTAGGGTTGCAGGGAGGCTGATAACCAAGTTAGCTGCACTGGGGTAATCGTGACAACCCATTGAAAGTGGGGCTTGAACCCCGAACCTTAAGCTCAGTGATCCAGCACCTTTTAACCACAAGGCCACCACTCCCCAATTGGATTCTTGACCTCTTCTTAAATATTGTAAACAATATGCTGTAAATATAACTCAAAGAACATGATGATGATGATTTCCTTTCGGCTTTTTCCCTTTCTCAGGGGTCACCACAGCGAATGATTCGCACATTTGATTTGGCAGAGGTTTTTACGTTTGATGCCCTTCCTAAACACAACCCTTTAGCAAGGGACAGAAACACGCTGACGGCTTTGCAGCTACTCTTTACGAAAGTCAGCACTGGTTCTTTTACATGAACCTCTCACCATAGACAGTGAGAGACATGGCCCGCCTTTGATAACCCAGTTAGCTGCACTGGCTGGACAGTGACAACCCTGTGGAGAGTGGGACTCGAACCCCCAACTTTAGGATCAGCGATCCAGCACCCTATACCACTAGACCACCACTGCCCCTTAACTCAAAGAACATAAATGTGCTAAATCCAACAGATTAGATGCTCTGAAGATACATGCCCCCCCCCACCACCACCACCACCACCACCTTACCATACCAACTGTTTCACTGTATAGATGTTAGGATAAAAAAACGACATATATTTTAAATGTTTGCACTCTGTCACTTTATAGTGCATTACTGTTGATGCCTTCTGGCACTGGACCAGCACAGTTCAAAACCCTCTTGGATGGCAGTGACATCACCCTGACACTGTGACAGTGTTCGCTCTTCATTGGCACTGACCACCACAGAACTTGAGATTTTTTAAATGGTTGAGATTTTGAAAATGGCCTAGCTACCTTGCAGCTGCTTTGTTTTCACATTTTGAAGATTTTCTGAAGTGTCTTAAGTATTACCGCATTACAGTCCATTCATACAGTGTTTTCACCTACTGCTCACAATTGTTTTGCCGCACTGCCGAAATTTTAAACTGCACAGAACTACCTTAAATCCACCCCTGGGTGAGGCTGTTTTTCCCCATTGGCATCATATTTTGGCAATTGAGTATGGTGCCAAAATCAGAACTGCCCCCTGTGTGAGGCATAAGATTGGATATGGCCTCTGGAACCTTTGAACTCTGTCTGCCAAAGCACTGTGTGTACACTAACATAGTGTTAAAGACATGTCATTTTCTGATGGTATAGAATATGCTTTCAGCATTTAACAAATTCCAGGTGAGCACACACATAAACAGTGAGCATGCACACTTAAAGCAGTAGGCTGCCACATACATTGGCATGCCCGTAGAGAAGATGGGGGCTAGGTAACTTGCTCATAGGTACTTCAGCTATTAAGTTGGAGGATAAAAAAGTGCAGCTCACTCCCCCACTGCCACACATTTTTCCTGCTGGGTCGGGAATCTAACCATTTGACTGCCGCATGGCTGATATTTGAACCCTGAGCTGTGAAGAGAAAGTACTAATCATTTAACCATAAATGTTGCTCAGTGCACATTGAAATTGTAGAGTCCTGATTTGAAGCACTGAAATCAAAGACTGCATTACACTGCTTTGGCTTAAATTACATCCATTCTCCTTGTGGATGCACAGCAAGTAAAATCAATTCACCAACAAATATTTTAGCTTGGGTGGCTTATTTAGTTAACATAATAATTTGACAATAGTCTAGTAGACTGCAAAGCCGTCAGCGTGTTTCTGTCCCTTGCTAAAGGGTTGTGACAGGAAGGGCATCCGACGTGAAAACCTTGGCCAAATCAAATATGTGAATCAGATGATTCGCTGTGGCGACCCCTGAGAAAGGGAAAAAGCCGAAAGAAAAGAGAGAGAGAATAATTTGACAATAGTCTCATTCCATCAGAAATGTTATTTTGCAATGTTGATCTGTTATTAAGCATAGTTCATAAAGCACCAGTAGTGGGGAAGTAGTGATATAATGGTTAAATGATTAGCACTGTCGCCTCACAGCAATAACCCCTTGCCATGGCCTTCACCAGTTTGTCTTTTGAGATCCACTGAAACCTATTTTCATTGTGTCATGTTGCAAGCTTGTTGTACAAAGCTTCACACATTAAAGCCATTAAAGCGAACTGCCTCTGAAAACTTCACTATCCTAGAGGTCCTTTTTTTAAGACTTGCTTTGAGTGTTTTAACAGTTATCCCATATTCCAATATAAGGGCCATTTGGAATACGATTCATGTCCACAGATTAGATTGAACTATATATCATACACCGCAGGTAGTTTCAGCTAGGAATGCACTAAATGTTATTTAACATATAGTGTATATCAGGTGGGAGATGCCCTGACACACTCCCAGTCTCGTCACTTCACTAGCAGCTTTAAAAATAGGTACGTCTGGATTTGCTATTACACCCACAAAACATACTAGTGCACATCAACACCTTACTGCTCCCCCATGCACAGCTGGTTCTGATAAGCATTAATGGTCGCGTGAGGCACAGCTGTCCAAATAAAATCCACAGACGGTTTACTTTAAGCTAATTTCAGGTGCATTTTTGGAATGTGAAAGGAGTACAAAATGACAGACTGACATGTCTCCAAGATGAAGTAAGGCATACGGTACAATTTCCTAACACTGGAGAATTGTCCTAGAAGTTGGGCTTCTGCTACAAAACAGAACTGGGGTAAGTTGAACAAGCGCAATTAAAATGAAATTCTGGGCATAAATCAAACTGGGGAAAAAAATCTAATCAGTAAATTCAGAGTTTAAAACTAGCAGAGTGCAGAATTTCAGTTGAACCAAAAATAGTCACGTGACAAAGAAAGTGTGCTCTCTTTCAGTTGTATGGGTTTATCTATCAAGACATAATTAAAAATCATGAAGTTTTCACCAGCTCAAAGAGTTTTATAAATCTAAACCCAAGTGTAAAACAACACACAACAAATTGCATGTTATCATTTATTTACCAAACATTATACCAAAATGAAGAATCCATGTACAAAAGATCAATATAATTATTCAGCAAAGGGATATAGAGGAAGAATTCCATCTTACCAAGAGTTATACCTCACTTACAAGAAAGAATATGTTGTTCATCCAGTCTAGAAAATTAGTGGAACACTTCTCCTAACAAATTGGTTCACAAGAATTCCAGTCACAACATGAAACGATATGCCCTGAAGAGTTTCCTCATGTAATACCACCTGAAAATCATATTTGAAAGTCCCTCTAGGGGAGGGAAATTCAACAATGGAAAATGCTAAAGTACAGATGACATCTATGCTGAACATCTGAACACCTGCAATCAATACAGTACTTATTACTAGTGTGTTTACTGGGGGTGCTATGGACATGTCCCAAGGTCTCTTGCACACGATTACTATCTGCAATAACCTGCTTGCAGAAAAAAACGATCCAAATATCTTCCTGAAAATTACCATGACTTAACAATAATTGCAGTAATGTCCAACATTGTCTCAAGTTACAAACTCATTCTAACGGGAATACAGTTTAGTTTCAGTAAAAATCGATCAATGTATGATGCCATCTATATCAGAAGACATCTTCAATAGAAAAAGGCGCACTTAAAATCCTTTAATTTTCAAAAAGTTGACTGTGCGCCTTCTGCGTGGATGAAGCCACTTGATTCCATCTCATTGATACCATCAAAACCCGACTGAAGCAAACTAATTCAGAGTTTACCATCATTCCAGGTGGATTAACCAAAGAACTCCAACTACTAGCTATTGGTGTCAACAGATCGTAAATTAGAGGGATTTGGGCTTAATGTCCAAATACTGCATTACGGCTATCCTAGTCAGGTGACTCGCTGAAGAATATGTGAGTGGCTGAGGGACGTTTACCTTACGAATCCAGAAGACTTTTTCCACATAATCTCCATCTCTACCGACCATCTGTCTTGTTACAAGGATGCTCCTGCATCTCAGATGCTCAGCTGGTTTAATGAGAGTCACATGTTCATCACTGGCACAAAGCACTGCTACTGGACTCCTCCTGAGACCTCGGATTAACCTTCTTGAATTTACATTTACACGGACACAGCTCCTGAAGAGTAATGACCTCCGTTCTGTAATGGCCACAATACTCATGCTGTGAATGAGCGCGGCCATGTTTGTTACTGTGATGAGGCCATCGCTTTTAGGGGGTGTGGCTGAGAGAAGTTTAGTTCACAACCTGGAAGACTTTTCCCACCTAATCTCCATCTCTATTGATTTGACTCCATGCGCTTGAGGGAATAATAGATAATAAAATACAGGGATCCCTTGCTACTTCACACTTCAATTCATGCGGCTTCAGTGCATCGTGTGTTTTTTTTTTTATAAATAAATAAATATTCATCGAATTAAAAAATAAGTAAATTAAGGAAGAATAGGGGAAAAAGTTAAGGAAAATGCCACAAAAACAAGGCCAATTATGCAAAAAAAAAACCCAGAAACAAAAAAAAACAAAACAAAAAGCAACCCAAAATCTCCCAACAAAACTACATACATTGTTGCATCTGTGTGTGCATGCTCATCTACATGCATGCGTGTCAGCGCGTGCATATGTATGTGTGTCGTCTTCTTCTCATGCAATACCATCTGTACAGTATGTGTGTAAATTTATATTTTATTTACATCTTATGCATTATTTTCTAACGTTTAATGGTTATTATAGGCATTTATAGCATTGAATATGTATTTATTGATATTATATACACATATATATGTGAGGCAGTGATGGTCTAGTGGATAGGGTGCAGGATCGCTGATCCTAACGTTGGGGGTTCGAGTCCCTATAGGGTAGTCACTGTCCCCCCCAGTGCAGCTAACTGGGTTATCAAAGGCGGGCCATGTCTCTCACTGTCTATGATGAGAGGCATATAAAAGAACCATTGCTGACTTTCGTAAAGAGTAGGCTGCAAAGACATCAACGTGTTTCTGTCCCTTGCTAAAAGGTTGTGACAGGAAGGGCATCCGACGTAAAAAAAACCCATGCCAAATCAAATGTGCGAATCAGATGATTCGCTGTGGAATATATACACATATAGATGTATGCATACATCAGTCGTGGGGGGGGGTGTTAATCCTACTTTGCGGATTTCGATGGTAGTGTGGGGATCTCAGTTTCAATTAACCATGAAAAGTGAGGGATCCCTGTCTTATAATATAATATAATAATAAAAATATAATAAAGGGATCTAGGCTTTATGTCAATCTCTTGCAACTGTTAAACTCAGACGCTGAAGATGGAGAATTTGATGGATTTGTGGAAGAGGAATAAACTGAAAAAGTAAGTTTATTGTTTTATATTGTTACAACTGAACGATGTTGAGAGTTATTGTGAATGAGTTGAATCAAGTTTGATTTATCTGACTTTTGTTTTGCTTAATGCTCCTTATAATCCGGTATGCTTTATGCATCGACAGAGACTGTGCAATCATCGTTCATTGATATTGTGCTCTTTAATTATTTAAGATATTATAAATATATTAATTTAATGCAGTCGTGGGGGGAGTGGGGCACAAACCAGTGTCTCTCCCTCACGCCGGTCCCAAGCCCGGATAAATGCAGAGGGTTGCGTCAGGAAGGGCATCCGGCGTAAAACAAATGCCAAATAAACTGTGAATCACAAGAAATAATGACATACCGGATCGGTCGAGGCCCGGGTTAACAACGACAGCCAGCAATGCTGTCAACTAACAAGGTGCTGATGGAAATTGGACTACTGTTCGTCGAAGACGTCGAAGAAGGAGAGGCGGGAGGCGTGTCCGTTGCCAGAGAGAGAAGAGGAAAGGCATGAGTTTAGGACTGAAAGTAGGGACTTTGAATGTTGGAACTATGGCAGGAAAAGGTAAAGATCTGGCTGACATGATGCAGAGGAGGAAGGTGGACATACTGTGTGTTCAGGAGACCAGGTGGAAAGGTAGCAAAGCTAAAAGCTTAGGAGCAGGGTTTAAGCTGTTTTATCATGGTGTGGATGGGAAGAGAAATGGAGTCGGAGTCATCTTGAAGGAGGAGTTTGTCAGGAATGTTCTAGAAGTGAAAAGAGTGTCAGACAGAGTGATGAGTCTCAAGTTAGAAATTGAAGGCGTGATGGTCAATGTTGTTAGTGCTTATGCCCCACAGACAGGATGTGAGCGAGAAGAGAAGGAGAGATTCTGGAGGGAGTTAGATGAAGTGATGCAGAGTACCCCCAGAGGTGAAAGAGTGGTCATTGGTGCAGACTTCAATGGACATGTTGGTGCAGAAAACAGAGGGGACAAGGAAGTGATGGGTCGGTTTGGTATCCAGGACAGGAACGCAGAAGGACAGATGTTGGTAGATTTTGCAAAAAGGATGGAAATGGCTGTGGTGAATACTTTCTTCCAGAAGAGAGAGGAGCATAGAGTGACTTATAAAAGTGGAGGAAGGAGCACACAGGTAGACTACATCTTGTGCAGGCGATGTAATTTAAAGGAAGTCAGTGACTGCAAAGTAGTAGCGGGTGAGAGTGTTGCCAAACAGCATAGGATGGTGGTGTGCAGGATGATGCTGATTGTGAGGAGGGTGAAGAAGACAAAGGCAGAGCAGAAGGCAAAGTGGTGGAAGCTGAAAAAGGAAGAGTGTCGGGTTGTCTTCAAGGAGGAGTTGAAACAGGCTTGGGTGGTCAGGAAGTGCTTCCAGATGACTGGACAACTACAGCTAATATGATCAGGGAGACCGGTAGGAGAATACTTGGTGTGTCATCTGGAAGGAAAGTAGATAAGGAGACTTGGTGGGGGAATGAGGAAGTGCAGGAGTGTGTACAAAGGAAGAGGTTAGCTAAGAAGAAGTGGGACATTGAGAAAACTGAAGAGAGTAAACAGGAGTACAGGGACACAGCGTAAGGCAATGTTAGCAGTGTCAAAGGCCTAACAGAGGGCGTATGATGACTTGTATGCTCGGTTGGAAAGTAAAGATGGAGAAAATGATTTATACAGGTTGGCACAGCAGAGAAATAGAGATGGGAAGGACGTGCAGCAAGTTAGATTGATAAAGGACAGAGAGGGAAATGTATTGACTGATGACAGAAGTGTGCTGGGAAGATGGAAAGAGTACTTTGAAGAGCTGATGAATGAGGAAAATGAGAGAGAAAAAAGAGTAGAAGAGGTGACTGTTGAGGACCAGGAAGTAGCAAAGATTAGTAAGGGTGAAGTGAGGGGGGCATTGAAGAGGATGAAGAATGGAAAGGCAGTTGGTCCTGATGGCATACCGGTGGAGGTATGGAAGTGTCTCGGAGAGGTAGCAGTAGATTTTCTGACAAGAACATTTAACAAGGTCTTCGAGAGTGAGAGGATGCCAGAGGAATGGAGGAGAAGTGTGCTGGTGCCCATTTTTAAGAAAAAGGGAGACGTGCAGAGTTGTGGCACCTGCAGAGGGATAAACTTGATGAGCCATACGATGAAGTTATGGGAAAGAATAGTGGAAGCTAGACTAAGGGCAGAGGTCAGCATTTGTGAACAACAGTGTGGTTTCATGCCAAGAAAGAGCACCACGGATGCAGTGTTTGCCTTGAGGATGTTAATGGAGAAGTACAGAGAAGGTCAGAGGGAGCTGCATTGTGCCTTTGTGGATCTGGAGAAAGCATATGACAGGGTGCCGAGAGAAGAACTGTGGTATTGCATGAGGAAGTCTGGAGTGGCAGAGAAGTATGTTAGAGTGGTGCAGGACATGTATGAGAGATGTAAGACAGTGGTGAGGTGTGCTGTCGGTGTGACAGAAGAGTTCAAGGTGGAGGTGGGTCTGCATGACCACGCGATGTTGCAGAGACGTGTCAACCAAGACACTCCTACAACATCCAGAGCCCTGAGATATTCTGGGTGGATCTCGTCCAACCCCGGAGCGCGACCACTGAGGAGCTTTTTGACAACCTCAGTGACCTCCACTCCAGTGATGGGCGGACCCTCACCCGAACCCCCAGGGTCTTCCTCTTCCACGGAGGGCGTGTTGGTGGAATTGAGGAGGTCCTCAAAGTATTCCCTCCACCTCTCGACAACATCCCCAGTCAAGGTAAGCAGTTTCACACCTCCACTGTAAAAAGTGTTTGTGAAGAACTGCTTCCCCCTCCTGAGGTGTCGGATGGTGGCCCAGAACCTTTTTGAGGCCAATCGATAATCACTCTCTAGGCTCTCACCGAACTCCTCCCACGCCCGAGATTTTGCATCTGCGACAGCCTCGGCTGCAGCACGTTTGGCCTGCCGGTACCCGTTTGCTGCCTCAGGAGTCCCACAGGCTAATAAAACCCGATAGGCCTCCTTCTTCAGCTGGACGGCCCCCTTCACCGTAGGTATCCACCACCGGGTTCGGGGATTACCGCCACGACAAGCACCGACGACCTTACGGCCACAGCTATGGACTGCCGCCTCAGCAATGGAGGCACGAAACATGGCCCATTCGGATTCCATGTCCCCCGCCTCCTCCGGAACGTGGTTGTAGCTCCGCCAGAGGTGGGAGTTAAAGGCCTCTCGGACAGGGGACTCCGGCAAACGTTCCCAGCAGACCCTGATTACACGCTTGGGCCTGCCAGGTCTGGAAGGCAACCTCCCACACCACCGAAGGCAACTCACCACCAGGTAGTGATTGGTAGACAGCTCAGCTCCTCTCTTCACCCGAGTGTCCAGAACATATGGTCGCAAGTACGATGACACGACTACAAAGTCAATCATCGAACTGCGACCTAGGGTGTCCTGGTGCCAAGTGCACTTCTGGACACCCTTATGTTCGAACATGGTGTTCGTGATAGACAAACTATGATGAGCACAGAAGTCCAACAACGAAACACCATTCGGATTCAGACTGGAGAGGTCGTACCTACCAATCACACCCTTCCAGGTCACACTATCGTTGCCCACATGGGCACTGAAGTCTCCCAAGGCAACGAGTGAGTCTCCCAAGGGAGCGTTCTCCAACACCCCCCCCCCCCCCCCCACCAAAGACTCCAAAAAGGGTGGGTACTCTGAACTGTCATTTGGTGCATAAGCACAAATAACAGTCAGGACCCGCCCCCACCCGAAGACGGAGGGAAGCTACCCTTTTCGTCAACCGGGAGAACCCCAACATTTGGGCACCGAGACGGGGGCAACAAGAATACCCACACCGGCTTGCCGCCTCTCCCCATGAGCAACTCCAGAATAGAAGAAGGTCCAGCCTCTTTCGAGATGGATGGTTCCAGAGCCCAAGCTATGCGTTGAGGTAAGCCCGACTATATCTAGTCGGTATCTCTCCACCTCACGCACCAAATCAGGCTCCTTTCCCGCCAGAGAGGTGACATTCCATGTCCCGAGGGTCAGAGTAAGTAGCCGAGGATCGGTCCGACAGAACCCATGCCTTTGGCTGCCACCCAACTCACATTGCACCCGACCCCTAAAACTCCTCCCACGGGTGGTGGGTCCATGGGAGACACACACACACACACACACACACACACACACACACACACAGACACACACACACACCAGTTCAACAGCAATGGCTGTGTATAAATGTTTAGATGAGTAAATAAGCTCCTGGTACTGGATTCAGAAAAAAAATAAAAAATAAAATAAAGGTATTTCTGTGCTAGTGTTTTAGAATTCTGATCTATTGCCTTAATTATCCTTTCCTGAATCCAGCACATTGAACAACAGAGTAAAAAAAATAGATTTTTACACACTGCACGTGACTGAACAGATGTTTCTTAGGTTTGCAAAAACAAATTGCACTCATGCATACTGGCAGAATTCATAGCATCCCAGGCATATTTTCATATTTTCTTCCTCCAGAGAGTAGTAAAATTAAAAACATACTTCATTAAGAATTGTAATAGTTGTATCTGGACAAAATGCTATCTCTACCTTTGAATCACAACTAATACAATCTGCCAAAAGCCAGGAAATGGTCCTGTTTTTGTTTTTTTTAAAAACATATTTAGCATTGCTGCATTGCCATTAATACAGATGCTGGCCACAAAGCACAGCATTTTAAATATGTTCTGTTTTGGAGTCTTAAACTCACATCAGTCCTGCATCTGAACCTAGGAAATATTTCTAAAATGCCACAAAGGAGAAAAGTGATGTTTTCAGCGAGCCAGCCACAAAACTCTTTTCAAATGTAAATGCTGTATAATATGATTTCTGCCTTTGGACCCTGCAGCTGGAAAAGGAATAATTTGTCCTTCAGCAAAAGCACTCGAGCAATGAACTGGGTGATTCATCATCATCATTTAGTATACATGTGAATAAAGCTGTTTGTAGGCCATAATATAGACTTTTTGAGGTGTCCACTGTGATAATAATAACATACTAGCAGGTATACCAAGAAAAATAGTATTGCTATCACAAAAACATATTGCACACAATGGTGGGTGAGACTAGATTTTCCCATGGTGTCTCCAATTAAGAAAAAAGCACTGTTTAGCCACTAATAATAAAGCACTTTTCTCTTATATAAACACACACACACACACACACACACACACAAACACACACACACACACACACACACACACACACACACACACACACACACACACATATATATATATATATATATATATATATATATATATATATATATATATATATATATATATATATATCACACATATACTGTATATATTACCATCATCAATAGAATGTCTACCTCACAACAAGTCCAAGCTTGGAGAAGGTGTTTGGGTGTGGAGCTCTCTCCGGTTTCCTCCTGCAGTTCAATGACATTAACATTACGCTAATTCCAGCCCTTCCAGACTGTTCCTACGTTTAAATGTGAGTGTAACTTTTCAGGGTGTACTTTGCTTGGAGTTGGCTTAGACTAGCCTCCTTGTGACCCTAGAAGAAGTAAGCTCTTTGGCAAATTAATGAAATAGCTTATGGGAACACTTGCTTTCTATTAAATTAAATGAGACCCATGAATTCACATTTCACCAAATAGAGGCACTGTGAAGCAAAAGCGACATGAGGAAATTTGTTTCTTTCACTTCCTGAGTCTATTCCTCTTGAATAAAACTTTTATTACATCCAGACCCACTGAATATTAAGCATGTGGTATGATTGACTCATCTGCTACTAGGATATGAGCTCATATACTGTGGGTACTAAAAAGGAAAATGGCAATTTACTGAGCCCAGAGAAGAGGAAATACATTCCCTACATGATGACTTAAACAAACAACCTAACAAATTAATAAATATATAAGAACATCAACAAATCGAAATTAAAATATTTGATGGTAAAAACATATTTTACTGAAGAATTGTTGCTCATCTGTTGCAGTCAGTTTGCCAGTTTATTTGAGTTTTACTCGATTCTTCATATTATCTTGTATCATTTTTAACACGTGAATAAAATAGTAAAAATACTATATTTTCCACAAACAGGTGAATACGGTTCTAAAGAGTAAAATTGACTGTCAGTTTTAAGAGTGCACGGACGTGTAAAGACGCTATAAGGACAATATAGTGATCTCACTGGTCTTACAATGCTTTGCGACACTCATCCTCAGTGCCATTATAAGCTATTGGTTTGCTGCTGCACTCATGATCGAAAGGTTGTGTGTTCAAATCCCAGTTTTACCTCTGGGCAAACCCAGCAAACCCAGCAGTATAAATGGATACCAGTAAAAATATACTGGGAAGGTAACCTGCGATTTGCTTGCATCCCATCCAGGAGGAGTTCTGTCCTAGTAGCTTCACACTATGGAAACCTGGGATTAGCACCAGCCTGATAGCCACTATGGCTCAGGTGTAAAAAGCCCAACGGACTTTACCTAGATGTGTAAAGACACTATAAGGACAATCTAGTGATCTCACTGATCTTAAAATGCTTTTAGAGACTAATCTTCAGGGATATTATAAGCTATTGGTTTGCTGGATTTTGTGTGACTGTAAAAAATAAATGTATCACTATCAAGACCAAAAGCTGATCAGAAAAGAGTTGTTCTTTTAAATGACTAAAGCTGACTGTAGTTGTCTTTTTTTCCCTCAACACTTAGGTGATTGCTGTAAGTTACCTGCAATGTTTTTTATTTTTTTATTTTTCTCTGTCCCCCTGCTTTCCCTTGTGCTGCTGTTTCTCTATTGGTCCAAGTCACTGCCAGTCATCCTTATCCCAAGTTCTGCCTCCACCAGCCAGAGGGATCCTTTGCCTGCAAATTCACCCAATCACCTTTCCGCCCTTCATTTTGAACAACAAATCAGCTTTCACTGCCACAATTTAAAATCTGGATCTCGTGACTGGAGAGGTGTTTTTGGTGACTATCATTCTGCATTGTGTGTGTGTTTTTTTTTCTTTCTTTGAGCTTTGCCGTCAGTTCTTTTGAGTTGCTGTCTATGTCTTATCTTGGTGTATGGAGATTTGTGTTGACCACATTGAGGCCGGGGAAGTGTAAGACAGATGCTTCTGTACACTTGTACTTCAGAAGAACTCTTGTTAAACTCAATAGTTTAGGAGTGCTTGCCAACTGCTGTAGTTTTGTTTGGGTAGTTAGCTTTTTTTTTATGTATATAAAAAGGTAGCTTTTATTTCTTTTCCTGTTTTGTTCATTTATTTCCCCAGAGCTTGGATGTGTGTCTTGTTTTTCTATGTTCATCTTGTGTGCTGTAAATACAGGTCCTTATCAAAAAATTAGCATATTGTGATAACGTTCATTATTATCTGTAATGTACTAATAAAAATTAAACTTTCATATATTTTAGATTCATTGCACACCAACTGAAATATTTCAGGTCTTTTATTGTTTTAATACTGATGATTTTGGCATACAGCTCATGAAAACCCAAAATTTCTATCTAAAAAATTTAGCATATCATGAAAAGCTACTCTAAACGAGTTATTAGCCTAATCATCGAAATCAACCAATTAACTCTAAACACCTGCAAAAGATTCCTGAGGCTTTTAAAAACTCCCAGCCTGGTTCATTACTCAAAACCGCAATCATGGGTAAGACTGCCGACCCGACTGCTGTCCAGAAGGCCATCATTGACACCCTCAAGCAAGAGGGTAAGACACAGAAAGAAATCTCTGAGCGAATAGGCTGTTACCAGAGTGCTGTATCAAGGCACCTCAGTGGGACGTCTGTGGGAAGGAAAAATTGTGGCAGAAAACGCTGCACAACCAGAAGAGGTGACCGGACCCTGAGGAAGATTGTGGAGAAGGGCCGATTCCAGACCTTGGGGGACCTGTGGAAGCAGTGGACTGGGCTACAGGTGCCGAATTCCCCAGGTCAAGCCACTTTTGAACCAGAAACAGCGGCAGAAGCGCCTGACCTGGGCTACAGAGAAGCAGCACTGGACTGTTGCTCAGTGGTCCAAAGTACTTTTTTCGGATGAAAGCAAATTTTGCATGCCATTCAGAAATCAAGGTGCCAGAGTCTGGAGGAAGTCTGGGGAGAAGGAAATGCCAAAATGCCTGAAGTCCAGTGTCAAGTAGCCACAGTCAGTGATGGTCTGGGATGCCATGTCAGCTGCTGGTGTTGGTCCACTGTGTTTTATCAAGGGCAGGGTCAATGCAGCGAGCTATCAGGAGATTTTGGAGCACTTCCTGCTTCCATCTGCTGAAAAGCTTTATGGAGATGAAGATTTTCATTTTTCAGCACGACCTGGCACCTGCTCACAGTGCCAAACCCACTGCTAAATGGTTTACTGACCATGGTATTACTGTGCTCAATTGGCCTGCCAACTCTCCTGACCTGAACCCCATAAAGAATCTGTGGGATATTGTGAAGAGAAAGTTGAGAGACACCAGACCCGACACTGTGGATGAGCTTAAGGCCGCTATCGAAGCATCCTGGGCCTCCGTAACACCTCAGCAGTGCCACAGGCTGATTGCCTCCATGCCACGCCACATTGAAGCAGTCATTTCTGCAAAAGGATTCCCGACCAAGTATTGAGTGCATAACTGAACATAATTATTTGAAGGTTGACCTTTTTTGTATTAAAACACTTTTTCATTGGTCGGATGAAATATGCTAATTTTTTGAGATGGGGATTTTTGGTTTGTCTTTACTTTTTTGCCAAAATTATCAATATTAAAACAATAAAAGGCTTGAACTACTTCATTTGTGTGTAATGAATCTTAAATATATGAAAGTCTAATGTTTATCAGTAGATTACAGAAACTAATGAACTTTATCACAATATGCTAATTTTTTGAGAAGGACCTATATTGTACATAGATACTTTTCTGCATCAGTAAACACTATTACACTTTTTTTCTATTTCCGTCTGAGCTCAGTTCAAGTGTAGAGACAATCATGAAAGTGCGAGCAATTACTGACTTGCACATCAAGTGAAGTTTATTTACATCACTGCTCAGACATTTCATTCACAAAGATACCCCCCAACTCTCTCTCTCTCACACACACACACACACACACACACACACACACACACACACCCACACACACACACACACACACACACTCTCACTCCCCCAACATACACACAGCTTCTCCAGCATAATCATGGGTGGCTGACTCTGAGCTCTCATATTTGGCTACACTTCATCATTGCCCCACAGTACTGTGAGTCTCAGAGGGAATTACCATTGCACTTTGTTCATTCCCGACTCCGGATAAGGCCAAAGTGAGACCCAAGTTTCCCTAAGTATATGGGTTCATAACACTATAGTATTTGCCATTCAGGACCTCCTCTAATGGTTTGCACTATTCAAAATTAGCCTGAGCATTGGTCATTAAACTGGTATAGAGCTATCTTACATTTTATTCTTTCAAAAATACAGCAGGGTTAAACAGACTTTTGTGTTCTACAGAACCAGGAAGTAGTGCATTATAATAATGCATTCTTTTTGGCTTCCTGTGTACAAAAGTAAGCATCTGTATGACAGTGCTTAATCCTGACCTAATTTATATATTTACATAGAACAATGATTCGTCGTCATTCATTTTCTGAACCGCTCAATCCTAATCAGGGTTGTGGGGAGGCTGGCGCCCATGTCATCCGACTCTGGGGGAGGGCAGAGTACACCCTGGACAGTTCGCCAGTTTATCGCAGGGCAGAAACACGCTGATGGCTATGCAGTCTACTCTTGTTGAAAGTCAGCAATGGTTCTTTTACACGAACCTCTCACCATAGACAGTGAGAGACCAGTTAGCTGCACGAGGTGGTGGGGTGGGGGGGGGGGGGCAGTGACAACCTTGTGGAGAGTGGGATTCGAACCCCCAACGTTAGGATCAGCAATCCAGTGCCCTTTACCACCAGGCCATCACTGCCTCTGAGGCATAATTTGTATATATAAAGTCATATCTCATCGAGTAAAGGACCAACACTTGCAAGCACTCAATTATAGTTAAACCCTAAAGTCGACGCTTTTTGTAACATTTTCATCATGTTTCACGTTTTGAATCTGAATGATACTGTGGGGAATTGCGTATTCATCTCCAACAATAAGAACTAGGCTTTACAGAACAAGAGCAGCTCCTTTAACACAACCATAAATTACAGTGTCTTCCCCATCTGGTTTCACAGCAAAGTTTCTTTGTGTGCCCTTTCGTACCCAGCCTTCACAGTGAGCAATTTATTTAATCAGGCTGAAGAAAAAGCAAGGTAATCACAGTCTAAAAAATATCTGCTGAAACAAAGCCCAAAAGGTCTTTAATAAAGGCAGAAGACCTTAAATTTTCCCTGGGCTAACTGGACCATCTCGTTGGTGGCATACCAGATCTCAGAGCTGCAGCAGCCTAGCACAATTTGCCATGGAAATAACAACGTGTCTGATGGCCATGCCGTGTGGGCCAAGCAAGGAAAGCTGTGAAATGGAACATTTCAGATTTGTTTTTCCAGCTGTTGCACCCCTCCACTAAAATGTGTTCTGTGGCTATTGTAAATCATTTCACACAAGCAAATACTGATTTATCAGTGGCTTTAGATTGGACTGGCCTTACCAAGACTGGAGAAAAGAAAGATCAAGAAAATTATCAGGACTTCTAAGTGAGTGAAGGTGCTTGAATGCATTCAAAACGATAATAATCTGAACGGATTCAACTGTGTTCTTTGATTCACTGATAACAAAAGTTTTCAAAAAAATTTTGCAGCAGGATTTAAATTCTGAAAACTGGGCTACAGTGATTTTCGGTGCATTTTTTCAGAAATTTTGGACATATGAGAAAACGTTGTTTTGAATACACCTCATTAGTCCCAAAATAAAAAGATATGCACATATACATAAAAATAAATAGGGATTTTCATGCTCGTTTAACAAAAAACATGTTTAAAAAAATAACATTTTTACTTTACTCCGCCTTTGATAATTATTTTAAATTGGTCAAATTTTACAAAATATTTTACTATTATATCTGTGGTTCAATGCCCTTAATGTTTTATTTTAAGTGCTGGCCAATAGCAAATGAACACAGCACTTAT
This sequence comes from Plotosus lineatus, assembly GCA_024760905.1. NCBI lineage: Eukaryota > Metazoa > Chordata > Actinopteri > Siluriformes > Plotosidae > Plotosus > Plotosus lineatus. The sequence goes on along the minus strand of CM045730.1, from coordinate 36,161,771 downwards.
ACACAGTGAGAGTAAATTATGCTTTAACACAATGAGAAAAGAAATTAAAACAAACTCAAAATTTACCAGCATTTTTCTTCGGTAAACATTAAGATTTATGACCACGCTTTAAGCACAAATGGGTCATAAAGGAGGGCAGAGTACATCCAAAGAATAATGTTTCCAAGTTTGTCAAGATTCCCAATGATGACACATCAAGGTCTATTATGGTCTGTTAATCTCTACTTCAATTCTATATTCTATCACAAATGGCGTCAGGTTGTAATAATCTTGGAAAATTTTATGACAGTCAAAATTTTGTCATGATCATCAGAATCATCATAATCCCATCATCATCCCTCAAGATCATTATAATTCAGTCCCCCAACCTCATTTGAATCACCATCATGATTCTCCCAAACTGTCGAGCTCATCAACATTGTGGCTCTGGTGTAAACCCAGGTTAAGATTTAGACACAACATTATAACACAATACAACACACTACAAATCATTTTAGAATTGTTAATGGTGCATATAACTGTTTCTGCCACCATGAAGTTATTACAGGATCTCTGTCCAGTTTATACCGCACATGTCTGCCTTGGCTTCACCATGGTGTCCTCAGTTTAAACCTGAGTTTTAGTAACTGTCTATGCAGGTACTACATTATAGTACAGGATATTATTCCCAAATCTCCGATAAATTATACAAGGATCCCTCACTTTCCGAGGTTAATTGGGACCGAGATCCCCCTGCGACCACCAAATTTTGCGAAGTAGGATCAACCCATCTAATCCCACGACTGACGTATACGTACATGTATATGTGTATATAATATCAATAAATACATATTCAATGCTATTTAAAATTTGTGAATGATGACGTTATCTGGGCAGTGGTGTCCCATTGATAAGGTGCTGACTAATTCCAAGATCGGGGGCCAAGCCCCACTGTCAACAGATTTAGTTGAGATGGGCGCCAGCCTCCCCGCAACCCTAATTAGGATTAAGCGGTTCAGAATATGAATGAATGATGCCACCTGATTCAAGTGAACATGACAAACTGTATCTGCAGTTCTGATTTTTTTGACCCACTCACAATAATAATTTTTATTCCTGAGAAAGACGAATCATTGGACCAATCAGTTTGGGTTGTTCCAATGTATACCGATCAATGTTACTTATTTTATCTAGCAGTGATCATAATGTTTTTAATGTTATGCTTGACTGATGTAAATGCATAATGCTTATCATCTCATACACTGCTGGGAAGCCGAAAAAGATCTATGCTGTAACTTGGCATAAATACATCTTCAGGAAGAAATTCCAACCAGAAATTTGAGTCCGTTTGGAAATTTGCTGTCTCCTCCATTTCAATATTTCAAAATTAATATATTAGGATTGAAGAATTTCTTCTTCCTGACAGTGAAATCTGATCATCATCATTTATACGTGACGTGAATTATATGTGTTCTTATATTGTAAATGTTCTATGAAATTAATGCATTTCAGAGTGGACATTTTCTTTCAGGACCACTTTATCCACTGTGACTCTTGCGAAGCCTGCCAGAGGATTAGAATAATATAAAATGAATAGAGAAGTACATTATGGTTTGCTTGTGGTGAGGAATCTCTGCTGAAACTCTTATTTTTTCCTACAGCTGCTACACAATACGGTCTGTTGAGAATCAGTTGGAGCTTTACAGTGTCAAATGAGTTAAACAGACGAGTGGTTCCAGAGTTACCCAGCATCACCTCGGAGTGTGTGGAATGGAATGCGTCCTCCTGAGACGCATAAGTGTGCAGCTGGCAGGAACTCTACTGGAACTGGTATGCAAATATTTTCAGGCAGCAGATTGTCCTTGTTTGTGCCTTTCAACTGATTGGACAAATGTTCAAATCTGATCTGATGACTTTTTGGCTGATCCAAATAGCTGAAACAAATATTAAAAAGTCACCGTTCTAGCTGAAAGTAAGACTATGGGGCTCTGAAGAAGCTCTTAAACATCTGCTATATATTAGCAATAACAATAATGATGACAGTGAGTTTTGAACAGCTTTCCTTTTTCTGAGATACTGTATTAATCCCATAAGGGAAATTATTTCCTCTGCATTTAACCCATCCAAAGTGAGCTCACACACACACACACATACACACACACACACATATGCACACACACACACACACACACACACACTCGGAGCAGTGGGCTGTCACACACAGAGGGCGCCTGGAGAGCAGTTGGGGTTAGGTGCCTTGCTCAAGGGCACTTCAGCCATTAATGTGGAGTAAGGGAAGGTGCTGCTGGTTTTCCTGCTGGTTCGGGAATCAAACTAGTGACCTTTCTATCCCAAAGCTGCAAATCAAATCTTTAAGCTATGCTTACCTCAATTTTAGTCACTCGAGAATGCTCAGATTATTGAATAATGTTCGAAGAAGCCTTAGGCAAGGATGTTTAACCATAATCCTCTTAATTAATTGATTTGATTGGGTCCTGACTCACCTGGTACGATCCTTTAGATAAAGTGTCCACCATATAAATACATGGTAAATGTTGACAGTGCACTCTCTATCCTTCTGATTTACAATTAAAGTTACCTGCACTGTCTAATACACATCATAAGTTCAGTTTCTTCTTGTAAAATACAAACAAAAAGTTAATAATGTATGTTTCAAACAATAAAAAATGCACAGTTATGTTTTTGTGACCATCCAAGCATCTTACACCACTTCTCACAAACACCAAGAATAAATAAATCCAGGAGTGTTTTGCTCGGAAGACACTACCCTGAATGTTTGGCCACAATAAGCTGCAGACAGGCGCGCAGAGAACCTCTTACAACACAGCAAAGCCCCCAGAGGACAGGATAGTGCGACGCAGCGCCTGGTGCGGACCACATGTCTGAGGCACTGCATATGTTTTCCATCCTTAATTAGCTGGGCTGTTTGCCACGTTCAGTCACCAGATAATGGCAAAAGATTATGTAAGGTTTGTTCATCAGAGCAGCAAATACCGAAGGCTGGCGGCCAACACAAGAAAAGGTGCAGTGGAATTTGAATGGCCTCTGACCTGGCCACGACCTCCTGCCTGTAGAATGAGTGTAAACTCGGGTCAGATTTAAGAAATGGATACAAGCCATGTTTTGGGAAAGCATGGCCTATCTTTGCTGGCAGGTCATTGATTTCTGGGTTGTTGTATAACAGAAGAGTACGGAGCAATTTAAGGTTAGTATTATAAGGTTCTGAGATAATATTGAGCAAATCTTAATCATAGGGTATGTAAAATTCTGACTGCTGCTCAAATGAACCAAAAGAAAGTATTACCAAAAAAGGTGGGAAAAAAACCTCTACAGTAAAAAGAGTTGAAAAAACTCTAGAGTAAAGCTCACTGAATCAATCAGTGTGGAATGTATGTGCAAGATATTCCTCCTTCATGACAGCAATTGCAAAACATTTTCAGTATAATGACAGCCGAAACTGAGATAACACGCAAAGCATCATAGCAAGTTGCCAAGATGATGCTGGTGCTGTTTAATAAAGACATTTTTCACATGTTATAGACTGATAACATGAAGTGTTCTTAAAATAAGTGGAATTCATTTGAATGTGTTCATGCAGACCCATTTGCATTGTATTTTCATTTGCAATTTGAAACTAGTACTACATGATTGACAGTCTGGGAAAGCCATCCATCACCATAGCTCAGTTGTGGTAGACCAAAAATCAAGATTTAGCCAAAATTGTATATTCCTGCCTATCATCTTTTGACATGTGTAGTCGGAACAGAATCATTAAATGCAATTTTTTCTGCAATTTACTCAATGGTAAGGCAAAGTTACATTAAAAAAAGAAGTTCTGCAATATGTGCAGATTACAGAGCTATATATGCATATATTAATATATTTCAGGTGTTAACGGTCCTTTTAACCTCAATTGATGCAGTGAGTAGCCTCTATTTTCTTAAAGAAACATGCCAGAAGTTGTGTCTCATGGTTGTGGAAAACATGTTAATGTGTTTCAGAAGGGTCAAATTACTGGCCGGTATCAAGCAAAGAAAACAACTCAGGAGATCATTGAAATGACTGGAATTCGGTTAAGAACGATCCAACATGTTATTAAAACATGGAAGGATGGTGCTAATTTTGTGGAAGGATTGTGGTCGGAAAGACATCCTGAGTGACCGTGATCAGAGATCACTTAAGCACTTGATGAGCTACAACCATGAAAAAAAAAAACCTTTCAAACTGTAAAAGCAGAAAAGTAGAAGCATTTTCTCACACACACAATACAACAAGAAATGACAGAACTGGATCTGAACAGCTGTGTGTTCATAATAAACAACTTGTTAGTGAAAATAGTCAAAAAAAGAGTTTGATGGACAGCATAAAGACCTTGGAGCAACGGAAAATATGTCATGAGTCCAGATTTATTCTCTACCAGAGCGATAAGTATGTCACACTAAAAAGAAAAGAGCATGAAACCATATACCTACCATACCTAATGACCATTTGTTGGAACCTTTGTATGCAGTGTTACGATCTGAGGTCGTTTCAGCTAGATCAGTTTAAAGCTCAGGGATGTTGTATATAGTATAAAAGGTACAAATGGAGGTTATATAGACAACATTTTACCACGTGAAAGGTTTCCCAGGCTGTCAACACACACACACACACACACACACACACACACACACACACACACACACACACATATATATACACTGTGTATATGTATATATATATATAGATATATAGATATATATATATAGAGATATATATAGATATATATATATATAGATATATATAGAGAGATATATATAGATATATATATATACACAGTGTATAGATAGATAGATAGATAGACAGAAACTAGATATAAAGTAGTACATCAGCAGTTTTCACATTTGTCTATCATAACATTCAAACAAAGTTCATATGTGTATTACATTCTGTTTAGCATTTTACTGTACTCATTACTCACTGACTGGATTCCTTCTGTATCTGTTTATATAGATATAAGTAACTTCTAATGTTAGATTTTCATATATGACGTGACTATCATGTAAATATATTTATATCTATATATAAATATACATTATGCTGAGATTATAGCTAAATCTTTATCCTGATCTTTACTTGGAATGGTAACTGTGTGCACACAGTTTCCTCAAGGGTCAACATATTATTCTGATTCTGATATACAATCACAGAACAATAAACAGGATCTTACCCTTTTTTGACTTAGCACCTATTTTCAGCTTTGAAGGCCATGCAATCTGTGTTTTGGTCTCCTCCATAACCTGTAAAAAAGGAGCTGTATTATTATACAGTACTTCAAAACTAAACTGATAATAATAATACACACAGTGATAACAGCAAAGAATATTTACATTAAAACTAATTATGGAGTTTTCATGTCATTAAATCATATGATTCTAAATCAAATTAAAACAGAAAGATACACCATGATTCTGTATTAAACAGCTGTCATGCTTGAAGTGGATATCAGTTTGAATAGGAAATAAACATGCCTAACCCATTACACAGATCCTTCCACATTTGTATTATAATTTATTTAGTATAAATCCTGCAAAATACTCATAGATAATAATAATTAGGTTATTGTCTTACTGGAATCATATATGTCCTCAACACATAACCAGGTTTTAGAAGTGTATGTTGTAAGTGCTTATACATATATATAGGAAATATCCATCTCAGAGACATTAACTACAGCTTAAGCAGAATATTTATTTTCAAGAAACCAAAGGTAAGAACAATTGTTAAAAATCACAGTTCCTCCGTTGTTGGAACAAAGTTATGGAATTATTAAACACAGGAATTGAAATTGACTTCTACATTTATCAGAGAGAGATGATTGGCAAAGATATTTTAGGAACTAGTGATAAGGGCTGTTGATTAACGAAATGATGTGAGCATTTAGAGTGATTTTGTTTTTTGTGCTGAGCCGCTATTAAGCAGGTATTGACATGATTGTTTAAAGAAAATAGCTCTAATAGCGTCAATGGCGTTATCAAACATGTATTATCATCTACATAGATGGAAATCTGGTTCACAAAGGATAAACATGAATTAGATTTGTAAAACAAATTTGCTAAGAGCTGACAATAGGATTTTAATCTTTGAAAACTGTTCGGCAAAACAAATTTTTAAAAATTCCATGTTGCAATCCATTTCCATGCTTTTCATGTCAGGTTGGAAAACTATAAACTCCAGACTTGCAAGCTGATTCTATTTAACAAATACAGACTGGCAGTTTAAATGTTAATTGCATGTTAACATGACTTTGGGGCAACTGAATTTGAACTTCATGAATTCTGAGTAAAAGGATAAGCTTAAAATAAGCTTTTGTTTCAGTCTACAGTATTTCTGTCTGTTAATTTGTCTTGACTATGTATTCATTGACTAATGCTTTGTTCGCTTTTTCTTCTTTTTTTTGCTTTATATTCTTTGTGTTTTGTCTCTTCTTTCAGAGACAAATTGAATTGAAATAACCTTTTAAATTAAAAATTAAGGGCACAAATCTATTCTGCCTTTCTTCATGCATTTGCTCATAGTTGCAATCGTGAAAGATCGCCTGTGCTTGGCATATGGCTTCACATTCTAACTATGTGACTCTTGCTGTTGGAATTAAAAAGTCAATAGAATGGACACGTTAAAAGGTGATTAATAACAAGCTGCCAACATCCCATCAGGAGCTGAGAAAAAGAAAATCTGCATTCCACTAGAGTTTCTGACTCACATATGAACCTATTAAAATATATAGGAATGGACATTTCTCTAAATTCTAAGAAATATCATAAACATCCCTCATCATAGCGCCTATTGTTTCCCTCTACAAGTTTAATTATCTTTCATTCCAGAAAGAGGTAGGTAGTCATTTAAACAGATGCATGCTAATAAATTCTTGGGGTATTTTGCAGACATGTCTAGTGCTGGTTCTGGTGGTTTTTTTGAAAAAAGTCAGAGAAAAAAACATGGCTTTCTTTGTCACGCCACTGTGTGCTGAAGGCTGCCAGGCCTGCAGTGCTGTGGCTCGACATCACCCAATAACACATGTCCAGCTGAAAGAGGGAAACGTCCTCCAGTTAAAACAATCTGAGCTGAAACGTTTACAGTAAAAAAAAAAAAAAAGGCAAACTGCTTAGTTCCTTTCTGGAAACTGGGGCTTTATTTGAGGGCGGGAGAAAAGAAAAAATGCCTCAGAATTTTTCAGCATTACGAATAGTATAAAGTCGCCCAGCAATCAGAAAAGGAAGGACACAAAAGCAATGATATTTATGATGTGCATTTTCAGTCACATGCTCAATAAAAGTGACGTGATGACCCGATCAGTGAAAGAGGTTATTTTTACATAACACTTATTTTCCTTTTCCAGACTCGTAATGTCTTCACGATGAGCCACAAAATTCAGCAGATAACTTTAAAGGGATTTAAAATAACTCAGTCTGAGCCCAAGTAATCAATGTCAGAAGAAGTCACATTTGTGTGATAAATGAAGGTCATGCTTCTGCACATCTTTCATGCTTCATTAGCAATTTAGTGGAAAAGCCAGTGTTGCCTCAGTGGCAAATTTGAACAGATGATGACTCAGGCTCTATTAAACTCTATTGTGAGTGGTATTCCGCTCTGATGTCATAGCTGATTTTGGCACTTGCTATCTCCATGTACTTTTAATCAGACCACACACACACACAGTTAAAGTTGAGTTTGGATCTCTGATCTGTCAAGCAGGGAATGCGCATTGAATTCCCCGTCTTAAAATGCTCAGGCATCCTGCATGTGGGCGGAGCCCGCATTCATCACGCCATGTGTATTGTGTATGTGTGTTCTGTGTGTGTGTGTGTGTGTGTGTGTGTGTGTGTGTGTGTGTGTGTGTTAATAAAAATGTTTAACAATGGTTTAATTAATAAATATGTTAATAAAATGTTTAAATTGTTTGATAAATAGTTTTCTTTTACTTTTAACACATATTTCATGCATATTTCATACAAAATTGGTGTACTTTTATCATTTTTAAAGGGTTTATGGGGTAGTCTTGGGAGCCTTGGAACGAATCAGGCATTTTACATGTAAAATGCACCTCTACTTACGAAACCTCCGCATTACGAAAAAGGCGCTGGACCTGATTAATTTCGTAAGTAGGGGGCTGACTATACCATTAAAGGGTCCCTATGTGTACATATACAAACAACTCAGAAGCATGAGCCAGGAACGCAAGGGCTTAACATATTCATATTATGTGACCCTTGACAGCCTTTGCATTGGTGCTTCGTGTGCCATGGCAAGCAAAAGGATCTATTCAAAACCACAGCATATTTCCCCATCACATTAAATAAAAACTCATAACACGATGTATATAAACTATTAATTCATCACTAAAAATAAAATGTACTTTTTACAATTATATAAGTATATTTTCTCATTACAGCTTAAACTTCTTGACAGCAGAATTTGTGAATTAATAATTAATAATTGTGAAGATATTTCCTTGATTAACAGATTAATGGTTAACAAAGCCAAAGTTGTTCATTACCTTGCCCATCACTACTGAATATACAGCACAGAATAAGTAAACAAAAAAGCAATAAATATACAGCAATGTATTAAAAAATCAAAAACTCAGATGTTTTCACGTGCCGAGGAATCACTGAGAGATAGCATACATTTGTGCCTCAGCACAGGGTAATAATCAAATTTTGGAAAGGACTCTACAATTTCCCACACTGTGATATTAAATGCTCCAGCTGATCTAACTGTGAGAACTGACTGGCATGCTAGCTCTGCTCTGGCACCTGCTTTCTGCTGTAGTCCCTCTGTCAACATCTGTTCCTCTGCCACCCTTAGTTCCAGAATGAGACTCGGTCAGGAGCTTAATTCACATAAACACCACTTGGGTGTTGTTATGTAACCCATCCATGCAAAAAAAAAAAAAAAAAAAAAAAAAAAAAAAAAAAAAAAGTTCAGATATTGATTCAGCTGGGTTTTTGGGTGGGATAATGCTTATTATTTTTATTTGATTCAAAGTACACAGGGTGAAGGAATGGAGACAAATGCACAACAGTTCATGTATCCCAACGGATGAGGTGTTGATCGATCCACCCAATTTCATAGACTGGAAACAGAAATGCCATGGAGGTCCTAAAGGCCTTTTAAAATAAGTGAAATAGGAGGAAAAGTTTTTGGGCACAGGAAACTGGAGCCACATACATCTCTCAATAAAACTAAGGTGTATGTCGACATATGGAGTGTGTTCTTGTTCTGTAGCAACTGAAACATATGCCAGAAATACTGTTCCAAAAAATAGGCCTTTTTTTATAAAGACTTTTAATATCATTATAACAGGATGATGAACTAGGGCAGGACCATGTCATAGAAGATGTTTTTTGTTTCTTGTCTCATGGCCTTGTTTGACCCTGGTCTGTGTGAAGTTTCTCATGCTTTTAGGTTCTAAAAGTGAAAAAAAAAATGATTCACCTAAACACATAAAGCTTTTATTCTAAACATTTTCTCACGGTCATACACGCCTAACGGCAAGAAGGACTTGGGTTCGAGTCCCAGTCTCACAGAGTCTGTTTTTGTGTCGTTTGCATTTTCTCCCCTCATCTAGGTATTCCGATTTCCTCGCACAGTTCAAAGACTTTTTCATTAGGTTAGCTGACTGTTTGAAATTGCTCCTAGGTGTGAGCTTAAATGGATGCGTGTGTGTTGGTTCAGCAGTGGACTGGCGAGTTATTCTAAGTGTCCTCGATATTTGCCTAGTGTTCACTGAGAGACTCAAGCCTGCCCATGACCCTAGTAGGATTAAGCCGTTTCAGCAAATAAGTAAGTGTGAGAGATTTACACTTTTATCTGAGTAATCATAATTACAAGCTCTGTCTACTTAACGGTTGTGGGTCATGTGACCAATAAGTCTAGGATTTGATGAAAAATATTTACTAATTAAGAACCCCGAATATGTAAAACTGCCTTGTTTGAAACAAATGTTATTGTACACAATGACCTGATCATTACTGCATTACATCACTGGATGACTCCTTTCCTGGAAAGCCACCCCCCCACCACCCACCCCCCAACCCCACCCCCAACCCCACCTCCACCCCAGGATCCTCATTTATCAGCACATTCCTTCCTATTTATAGCTTCACGTTCTGACCTTTTCTTTTTCTTTCTTTCTTTTTTTTTTTAATCCATATGGTTTTCTGTCTTGGCTGTCATTTTATTCCTAAATGAGCATTAACCTAGAGCTCATGTGTTTCTTCTGTTCAAAAAAAGCACACTGTACATGATTCTACTTCCAGATTACAGCAAAGTCATTAACCCTAAACATGCCTGTTGTATTTTACACTGCCACTGTTTCTCGTAGAGCCCAATCGTGAGCAATGAAGCACATGATTAAGGCATCAAAGACAGTTTGGCCTGGCAGCAGGAGGAAAGAAAATAAGCTTCTTACAATCAAAGTTTGCTTGGGCTTACAAGTTAAATTATGGCCACACACATCCAGTTAGACATATATACTCCCCAGTTTAAAGCTTGGGGTGGGGGGTGGGGGTGACATGACCCTTGCATCTGTTGTTTCATGATAAGCATTTGTCAGGGTAAAAAAAAAAAGACAAAAAGAAATCCAGGCCAAGCAGAACATAGGATCACAGAGCTCAGCGGAAAGAAGGCAGACAGTGAGCAAAGCCGTGAGGAGTCATCTGTTTGTAGGCGTGGGGAGTGGCCAGGCCCGCATCGCAAGCCAGCACAACCACTGTTTCCATAGTATTCCTGTCCCAGGGAGAAGTGTGTTTTTTAACTGGCGGGAACTCTGAGCACATGCAGTGAGCCGGGAGTCTCAATCGTCATTTAGGAACTTACCTCACAGTCTGTGTAGTCAGTCCAGTGCATGAAATATTGTGTGATGGGATAGTCCTGATCACAATATCCCAGTTTCCATACACACAAGTTTTATGTTGGTTGATCGTGCTTAAATTTCCTCTTGTAATTGGCACTCAGGCTAAGTTATATTTAATACTGCTTGATATCACTTTTTATGAATGATCATTTGATTATCATTACTTTCAGCATGCACACTAAGCTGGGATCATTAGAAAAAACAGGTTTAACAAAAGAAAATTAAGAAAGAAAACAACAATTCTCAGTCGTCATATAAGAAAACATAATGATAAATCAGTCGTAATAGGAGACTAAAAGTTAGTAAGGAACTATGTACAGATGTAACCAAGAGACCAAGTGAAACACTGAATGAGCTTGAAAGATAGCTCTGAGGTGAGAAGGTGTTCACAGGGCAACTGAAGTTCAGACACTCCATAAAGTTGGATTTATGAAACAGTGGTGAGAAAGAAATCCACCTGAAATCCAATTTGGAGTCGGAGCAAACATTTGGAAAAGGTACCTTACTCGAGTGTAATCAAAATCAAACCTTGCCGCCTTGGCACAAAGTGTGATTTTTTTTTGGGGAGGATTCAAGACAGCTCATCACCTGGATAGCACTGTCCCCACAATGAATAAGCATGGAAGAGTTATCATTATGTTGTGCAAAGGATTTTCATCAGCAGGACTCGGACACTTATGAAGACTGAGGCCGAGATGAATCGAAACAAATACAGGGAACAAATTCAATAAACTCTCTTCCAGTCTGCAAGAGAAATGAGACAAGGCTAGAAGTTCCCCTTCCAAGAAGACTCTGATTCATAGCATACTACAAAACTTACTGGTGAATAGTCGCAAATTAAGAATCTGTATGTGTTCCCGGGCTAATTTGTTTGAGAATCTATCTCAAGACTTGAAAATTGCTGTTTCACCTATCGTCTTAATCCAGTTGGTGCCTTAAAAATTTGTCAACAACAACCAATATGCTCCCGAGTGGCACATCAACAAGATGCACTTCTATCATCCTGGCGATCATGATTTTGGTTCACAAATGGCATTTGTGCATTGCATCTGCCTGTCACTTAAGGAGATCAGCCCAATCGTTTCTTCTGTTTCACCTCAGAATACTTTAAGCTTCCCTGAATAAGCACTTTAATACGTACGCACAGCATTACAAAAAGATGTGGCCTGCGGGCAGCATGTATTTCAGAGCATGCACAGCCTTGCTCTTTTACTAGCCTTGGTTTATTTTCATACCGTCAAAAAAATTTTATTCATCCATTCTTTATATCATTTAACGTTTGGAGACAGCTGAAACCAATTCCAGCTGACTTTAGATGAGAAATGAGGTACACCCTGAACAGCCTGCCAGTCTATCGGAAGACTAACAGAGGTAGAATGTCATTGGGTACTACAAGGGTTGCTGTCACGAGCATTTGTACAAGTGCAAGACAAAAAAAAAAAAAAAGTTGAACATCCACATACATGTACTGAAAGCAGTGCAGCCAAGAGACATGCTACGAGATGAAGCCAATCGACTGTTGGGAATAAATGAATACAATTTTATGGAACAAACACTAGAATTAGGTACCCCAAGGGTTGCTGTCACGGTCGTGTACAAGTACTGACCAGTTTTGATAAAAGCTTTTTTATAAAGTTATTGTAAACACAGTAATCGTAGTATGAAATACATTCCAGTGTAAAAGCAAAAGATAAAGGTTTAGCATACCATAGGTCCATGTTTTGTGTATATAACTGGCATGAGATTTATTAGTGATTAAAAACAGGCTGTGCCCGCCTTCTGACAGCACGATGGGCCAATTGCTGAATGAAGACTCGGATCCTGACGGCTTGCGCAGTTTCACATTGATCAGAATCACTCTCAAACACTGTCAGATGGCTAGAACGTTTCTTCAGTAACATTTTCATGTAAAAATTATTCCCATCACTCCACCAGAAGTGGGAAAACTACCCGTTTAAATTTTTCATTCGGGTTATAAAATGGCTAATTAAATGTGAAATCACGTCATTTTAATAATAAGAAAGGCTATACTGTCTATTTTTAGAAAAATAATAGTATGAGATAAAATAATTTGATGTGAAATTGCACCGAGCGGATATTTAGACCCAAAGTTTACTCTCTCACCTGCGGATGTTTAGTCCAAGTCTCTCCCACTGAGGACGACTCAGGGGAAGTAACAGCTCGGAGCCACTGAGCACAGAAGTGACACAAACACCGAAAGAAGTTCATGATCAAATATACTCATAATTGTGTATGTATCTGTTACGAACAGTTGTTTCCCTTTTATGGATCTTATAGCTTAATGTTAGCTTAATGTTACATGAATATGAATATTATTAAGGGATATGTTATTATAGGAAGTGGGGTCGTTGGCATAGTGGTTAGGGTGCTGGGCTCATGATCAGGAGGTTGTGTGTTCAAATCCCAGGTAGACCCCCGCTGTGCTATGACCCCTGGGTAAGGTCTTAACCACAAGTGTGCCTCTGTTCACCCAGCAGTATAAATGGGTACCAGTAAAATGTACTGGGAAGGTAACCTGCAATGGACTAGCATCCCATCCAAGAGGAGTTGAACTCCGAGTAGCTTCATGCTACGGAAACTGGGAATAAGCACCAGCATGATGAGCCCATTAGGCTCGGGTGTAAAAAGCCCAACAGATTTACCTTGCCTATTATGGGATATATTATTATGGGATCATTACCAGAGACTTATCAGTTTTGACAGCACTGATTGTCCAGGCTGTGAAAGAAGGAAAATAAACACTTTTGATCAAAGCTAACCGGATCCTCGTTTGAACATGTATGACTGACTATGTGAATTTCCCCTTAATGGTCGTTTCATGTTTTAAAATGCTGATAAAAAACATGCAGTTAAATTTAAACTTAAATATTTTATAGAAATGGTAGACTTAAATGTAATAAGCTTTATTTATCCATTTGGTTTTCAAAATGTTTCTTTTTGATAAGTAGAAGTCAGAAAATAAATTTATTGTTAATTTCTTAAATTTAATTGATAAAAAGTAAATGCACCCCGCATTTTAGGAGTTAAAATTTATCATGCAGAAAATAACTTCCAAAATATAGAGACAAACTCTGTATATATAGTCGAATAAGAAAATGTCGAGTAATAAGCATTTTAACATTTTTTTCATTTTTATTATTTGAACTGATGTATGAAAAAGTAATTTTACAATTTTGCCCATTTTAGTGTAAAAGGACCATAAAACGGTATCATCATGAAGATGTTTAAAATACTGTAACTTTGCACCAATAATGATATCTTAAAACATGAAGTATAATTTTCTTTGTTTTTTTTTCCCCCCATTCTTTCTGATAAAATGTTATCTGAGAGATTATTATATCAAACAAAAAATGCCTTGGGGTACCCAGTGTCATTCATATACACCTGTTTGCAGTTTAGGATGGTGGGCACAATCCACTTGATCCCTGGGTTGTGGAAGAAACTGAAGCCAAGCATGGAGAGAGCAAGAAAACCAAAAGGCACCGATTGGCCAGCTGTTTCAAACCAGCAGCACTCAGATCCAATTATTGTGTGATTTACTTTTTCATTTGAATTCCATGTTGTAAAAAGTTGAAAAGTTCAAGGAGGTGAATATTAAAGCAAGGCACTATATTTGATTATTTCCATGGTTTCAGAATTTTAGTGCACGGTGGATTGTTTTGGAGACAGAAGGAAGCAATCGGTAAAATTTAACATTTACTTTAACCACAATCTTTGAGTCCCTGCTCAAGGGTGTTTCTGTATGTATGGACTTTTCATGTTCTCCCTTTGCTTGTGTGGGTTTCCTCCAAATACAGTATTCTGGATACCTCCAACAGCTCAGAGACATGCCCATTAGGCTAATTGGCTCTTCCAGATTGCCATGAAGTACGAGTGCAAATGATTGTGTATGCTGGCCCTGCGATAGTCTGGTGTTCATAGTGTACCATGCCCTCAGCCCGTGTCGGTTAAGATAGGCTCCAGCCTCCCCACAAACCTAGTAGGATTAAGTGGTTCAGCAAATAAGATGAGTTTAACCACAGCCTACTCAGAGACTCAGAGAATATCTACCAGTTATATTGAGACTGTTCCTCAAGGTTATGCTATCCACGTCTAATTGAGAATGCATGTTCCATAGTGGTTCACATGTACTGTGGTGTTTATGACTACGCTTTCACACTGAGCCATAGGAAAAGTGCTAATAGAGCGATTCCAGTATGCACACAACTGCTTTTTGTTACCTCTAACTCTTCAAACAGTCCCACTACAAATAACTCCTGTTTATAATCTGTCTTCAGTTAATAAACAATTATAGATTTTGGAGGGAGTAAGGAAGCAAGAATGCTGAAACACAGCTGCCACACAAGTTAATTCTCAGGATTAAGAATGCCTTAACCAGCCAATACTTGTGATCAGAAAAGTGAACTGGTTTCTTGGCAGGAAGAGCAGATGTACTGAAAGTCCATGTGATAAGAGTATCAGGCTAAGTGATATTGCAAGTCTGGTTTAAGTTTTAGTTCTGGACAGGATGCAAGAAGAGAAAGTAACTTGTATTTAAGACTTGATGGTCCAATTCCGTAAAAGCTGTTGCGTTGGCGAAACTGTTTTTCTGCAATTGCCTGAGGAATGAGAAGTACTCAAGAAATCACTTATAGAAACAATCAGGCATAATAATTTCTCACTGTTTTTGGTGTATAAAAAAGGCTCTCTCACTTAAAAAAAGCATTCAGTACACAGAACGGTGGTGTTGTATTTAGTACTGTTCCCTAATAGCAAGATTCTAGATTCAAATCTTGCAGTCGACTGGGACTTTTCTGTAGGGAGTTTGTATATTCTTTCCCTGCTTGCATTGGTTTCCTCTTGGTGCCCCAATTCGGTTTATTTCGACAGTTCAAATACATACACATTTTATCCGCTGGCTGCTCTGAATTTCTTATAGAAGTAAATGGTTGTTCGTTTCTGTATTAGCCTAACAGTAACCTCTCACCCAAAAGTCTTATGGAACTGGCTTCTGTTTATGAAACCATACGAATACAATACCAATGGTCTTTGCTGGAAACACTCAGATAGTAACGAGCATTGGTATGCCGCCATGCATACGAAACAATGGTGAGGGTTCCTGAGGTTTAGTCTCTGTAAGAGAGTTGACCTCAGCTCTCAGAGGAGGTGTAAACATTGAATCTTACCACTGTTTCAGTCTCAAAGCTCAGAATGTGATTGACAGGAATTCACTGCTGTGACTGAAAACATCGCTGAGAAATGTATCATTCTGATGGAAAGATCTCTCAGACAGAACGAATGGACGAATGACAATCACAGCAGGTACAGTTCATCTCTAGGAGTTGTGAATCAAAAGATAGATGGCAGTCTGTATTATTGATTGGAAATTGTATTTTATTTAACAAAACATAAAATTTATATATATTTATCTATACACAGTAGGCCCTCAATATTTGCGGGGGGTTGGTTCCGGCCCCTCCCACGAATGAAGATAATCCACAAGTTCTGTACCCAGAAGTAAAACCCATGTATCATTATTCAATGTGCAAATGATCAACTGGAAGTAAAATACTATGTATCTATTACATGCGCTAAAATATGCCTCTTAAACACATTCTATAGACAGTCTTACTCAATAATACAGAATTAACACACGGAGCTTGATCTTGTACACTTAAAAGATCATAAGTCCGGATAAGCCGTGCATCGTCCAAATTGGCACGAGGTGTGAGTGTGGACAGGTTGTGTATCTGTGTTGGCCCTGTGATAGTCTGACAAGCTGTTCAGTATGTACCCAGCCATATATATATATATATATATATATATATATATATAGACAGTCCACAGTCAGCCCCCTACTTACGAAACCCCCTGGGTATGAAAATTCCAGGTTACGAAAAACATTTTCCTAAGTTTTCATCCCCGGGATACAAAAACAACCTCCTCTTACGAAAAGCGTCAAATGCGCCATTCAAAATTGAAACGTGCCAATCAAAATTTCACAATGCGCGAGTTGCTCTCTCATTACCTGTCTCCTAACATCCCGCCCCACTGGCCTCCCATTGGCTAGGAGGCAGCTGTTACCCATAATTCCTGTTTGTCACACGCATGAAGGAGAGTTGACTGTTGGCTTGTTTTGAGATTGATCATGCAGCGTTATAGTTCATTATCGCCAAAACCCCTCTACAATCGGGATGATATTGAACCAGATGGAGACCTGAAAGCGGAAATCCAGGGACGGAGGCGATTATTTTGGCACGATATTAAAACAGAGTGCTCCGTGGTAGAAGACCTCCGATCTCGCAAAGAAGCAAGTTAATATTGAACGAGGACCTCTGATCTTTCAAACAGGTACTGTAATTCTGCATTAAATACAACATCCCGTCCATTTAAACATTTAAATAGAATTGTTCCGTCAGCTGCGCGTTGAATATGGGCGGCCCGAGTTTTGTGTGTGTGTTGTGTGTGTGTGTGTGTAAGAGAGAGAGAGAGAGAGAGAGAGAGAGAGAGAGAGAGAGAGAGAGAGAGAGAGAGAGAGAGAGTGTGTGTGTGTGTGTGTGTGTGTGTGTGTGTGTGTGTGTGCATGCGCGCTCGTGTGTGTGTGTCTGTGTGTATGTGTGAGAGAGATAGAGAGAGACTGTCCACAGAGTCAATCAGAGATGAAAGGAGGCTTAACTCTTTAGTTTAGTTTAGTTTTTTTAAGTTGTTTAATTCAGTAAATGTTTAATAAATGTCGTGCATGTGAGCAAAACGCGGCTCATCTGGACCTCCAATCCCTCAAGGAATCGAGTTAAAGTTGAGTTTGGATCTCCGGTCTGTCAAGCAGGGAATGCGCTTTTAATTCCACTTCTTAAAATGCTCTGGCGTACTGCTTGTGGGCGGAGCCCGCAGCGCCACAATAAACATTTAATGTGTATACAATACACATTTAATGCGTACTGTATTGTGTGTGTGTGTGTGTGACAGAGAGAGAGAGAGATAGAGCGAGAGAGAGACAAGTGTGTGTGTGTGTGTGTGTGTGTGTGTGTGTGTGTGTGTGTGTGTGTGTGTTAATAAAAAATGTTTAACAATGGTTTAATGAATAAATATGTTAATAAATGGTTTAATATGTTAATAACATGTTTAAATAATTTAATAAATAATTTTCTTTTACTTTTAACACATATTTCATACAAAATTGGTGTACTTTTATAATTTTTAAAGGGTTTATGGGGTGGTCTTGGGAGCCTTGAAACGAATCAGGCGTTTTGCATGTAAAATGCGCCCCTACTTACAAAACTCCCGCGTTATGAAAAAGGCTCTGGAACGGATAATTTCGTAAGTAGGAGGCCGACTGTATATATATATATATATATATAAAATATAGTATATAATATATATATATAAATATATATATATATATATATATATATATATATATATATATATATATATATATATATATAAAATATAGTATATATTATACTTTCGACAAGAGTAGGCTGCAAAGCCGTCGGCGTGTTTCCGCCCTGCGATGGCCTGGCGAGCTGTCCAGGATGTACTCTGCCCTCGCCCAGAGTCGGCTGGGATGGGCACCAGCCTCCCCGCGACCCGAATGAGGATGAAGCGGTTCCAGAAAATGATATAAAAGAGGTGAAGAAGCGTGAGCAGGCAGGTTGGAATGGTTGGTTGGAGAAAAGTGTCCGGCGTGAAGTGTGATCGGAGGGTGTCGGCAAGAATGAAAGCAAAAGTGTACAAGGCGGTGTTGAGGCCAGTGATGCTGTCTGGTTTAGAACAGTATCACTGAGGAAAAGACAGGAGGTAGAGCTGGAGGTAGCAGAGATGAAAATGTTGAGGGTCTCTTTGGGAGTAATGAGGATGGATAGGATCAGGAATGAGTACATCAGAGGGACAGCACATGTAAGAAGTTTTGGACAGAAAGTCAGAGAGGCTAGATTGAGATTGTTTGGGCATGTACAGAGGATGGATAGTGAGTATATAGGCAGGAGGATGCAGGAGATTTATGGATGTGGTGAAGGAAGACATGAAGGTAGTTGGTGTAAGAGAAGAAGATGCAGAGGATAGGGTGAGATGGAGACAGATGATTTGCTGTGGCGACCCCTGAAGAGAACAGCCGAAAGGAAAAGCAGAACATATATACATAGGTCTGATGACAAAACTGGTACATTTTCTAACTACCCAACTTTAAACTTGAATAAATATTTCCATGCTCATGTTTATTTCTGAATCAATGCTTCAAAACCTTCAGGTCATGCCTGGGAAATAATATCATATCAAACTATGCACATATGGTGAACACAGTTTCTGCAATAATTCAAATACCTAGTTCACACCTTTTTCATGCTCAATTTTGAGAAAAGAGAAAGAAATCATTATTTTCATGGCCCTCTGAGCGTCTGCTAAGTTTGCAACAAGTTCAATAACCACATGAATCGAAGCATAGATGCATGCATAATGAACCATGAAATTTACTTATGCATGGCAAAATTGGTAAATAAGCTTTAAACTGGATCAATTATTTTCGTAACTTTTCATGTACATGTTGTTGAAGTGTACGTTCTGCTCTCCCTGATCATTGATGGATTGGCATTTACTGACTATAGATAATAAAGAAAAGTTGAATGTCAAGTACTATCAATTGGCACGATGTAATTAATTACACAATTATTATCTAAAGCAATTATTGGTGAATATAAGCTCATTTATTCTGTCCATGTTACATACGGACTTTTTGAGTCCTACTGAAAGTTTGATGGATGCTGCTTCTCCAAGGAATATATCGTCCTGTATCTAACAGACTTTAAAGCATATTTACCTAGTACATTAAAAAATGTGGGAAATTATTATTTCTGATAGTAGCTTGCTGTAGCTCCCATGATTATATTTTATGACTTTTGATGACTTCTTTTAGCATTCTGCGGTCGGCTCTGGGGGTGACACAGTGAGGGGTGACTTGAAAAGGCCTGTGCATGCAAGAAACCCCTCAAAGATCTCACAGCTGAAATAATTCTGCATTGAGGACTCGGGCAAACTTTCGTCACATCAATGTCAGACAATGGTAGATGGCTACAAGAAGCGTCTCACAGAGGTTATTTCATCATTAGGATGTCCTAATTTTTTTCCATTGAAATACACATATTGATATATTTTGTTAGAGCAAAAAAGTTTTATTTATGTTCTTTTAATTACAATTAAATCACTTTATTTATGGAAAATAAATAAAGAGTTGCATAATAAAGAGTTGACGCTTTAATGAGGTGTCCTTATTTGTTCACATGATTCTATATACAAACTGGATTCCAAAAAAGTTGGGACGTTACACAAATTGAGAATAAAAACTGAATGCAATGATGTGGAAGTACCAAATTTTAATAGTTTATTCTGAATAGAACATGGATGACAGGTCAAAGGTTTAAACTGAGAAAATGTATCATTTTATGCTAAAAATATGTTGATTTTAAATTTCATGGTGTCAACAAATCGCAAAAGAGTTAGGACAAGGCCATTTTCACCACTGTGATGCATCCCCTGTTCTTCTTACAACAGTCGGCAAATGTCTGGGGACTGAGGAGATAAGTTTATCAAGTTTAGAAATAGGAATGCTGTCCCATTCTTGACTAATACAGGCCTCTAACTGTTCAACTGTCTTGGGCCTTCTTTGTTGCACCTTCCTCTTTATGATTCACCAAATGTTCTATATCCATCTATAGGTGAAAGATCTGGACTGCAGGCTGGCCATTTCAATACCCGGATCCTTTTCCTACGCAGTCATGATGTTGTAATTAATGCTACATATGGTCTGGGATTATCATGTTGAAAAAAGTCTTCTCTGAAAGAGACGATGTCTGGATGGGAGCATATGTTGTTCTAGAACCTGAATATACCTTTCTACATTGACGGTGCCTTTCCAGCTGCTCATGCCACACGCACTCATGCAACCCCATACCATCACAGATGCAGGTTTCTCAACTGAGCACTGATAACAACTTGGGTTGTCTTTGTCCTCTTTATGACGTGGCGTCCAGTTTTCCATAAAGAAGTTTGAATCGTGATTTCTGACCACAGAACAGTTTTCCACTTTGCTACACTCCATTTCAAATGACCCCTGGCCCAGAGAAAATGCTTGCGCCTCTGGGTCCTGTTTAGAAATGCCTTCTTTATACTGTAAAAATTCAGCTGGCAATGGCGGATGGCACGGTGGATTGTGTTCACCGACAATGGTTTCTGGAAGTATTGCTTAGCTCATTCTGTGATTTCCCTTACAGTAGCATTCCTGTTTGTGGTGCAGTGCCATTTAAGGGCCCGAAGATCACAGGCATCCAGTATGGTTTTTTGGCCTTGACCCTTACGCACATAATTGTAGCAGCTTCTCTCAATCTTTGGATGATGTTATGCACTGTAGATGATGTTAACTTCAAACTCTTTGCCATTGTTCGCTGGGAAACACCTTTCTGATATTGCTCCACGATCTTTTTGCACAACATTGGAGGAATTGGTGATCCTCTACCCATCTTTGTTTCTGAGAGACACTGCTGCTCTGAGAGGCTCTTTTTATACTCAGTCATAATGCCAATGGACCTCATTAGTGGTAGTTGGTTGTCGAGCTGCTTGTTGTAAGTGCAATTGACTTTTCCAGCCTCTAATCGCTACCTGTCCCAATTTTTTTGAGATTTGTTGACACCATGAAATTTAATATCAACATTTTTTCCCTTAAAATTATACATTTTCTCAGTTTAAATTTTTTGACCTGTCATCTATGTTCTATTTGGAATAAAATACTTTAATTTCGCACTTCCGCATCATTGCATTCAATTTTTTTATTCACAATTTGTATAGTGTGCCAACTTTTTTCGAATCCGGTTTGTATACATTCATGCATACATGGAAAGTAAGTTACTTATTTTAATTGTGATTAGTTAATATTTAGTAATAAATTAATCTGTATTCTATCATTTATATTATATATAAATAAGTTTAGAAATGATATCATTATACTCCGAATTGCTGAATTCCAAACTTGTTACTGTCTTAAAAGTAGTCAATGATACCTGTTGACTTTTTCCTGTCAAACATATTTGTAGTGGCCCACTAACTAAATCTGTAATTTCTGAAAACACAGGCTCTTTCCCCTCCATCACATCCTTTATGTCCATCTAAGCTGTGAACTTGGTATTTGATTATTTGAAAAGCCATCACTGGCATTCCTGAAGGACTGGCTGCTCATATATATAGCAGTTTGAGGTCGAGGCCACAACATACTCCATTCTCTAGTCTCCCTTAGGCAAGAGGATTTATTTTTTCCCACCTTTCAGGTTTATACAAACCTTTTAGCTTTCGGTGAGAGCGGGATTCTTCATTGAATCAGAGCGATGGCAACTTGGGGAGTGTATTTATTTTCAAGGCGTTACTCTATTCCTCCTGTAAAGTAGCCAAGACTTCTACAGGAGTGGGCCACCTGCCGTGGTCTCACTCACGTCCTGGCTTGCATTTCCCACCCTTGGGCCATCTGGCTAGTCACGCACATTCGCCTTTCAGTGTTTATCCACCCTGGTTCTGCTAATGTTCTGCTTAAAAGCCTGCAACCATTTCCCCTATAAAGGCATCAACACAGGTCAAATGAGCTTGTTTTGGCTTTGGAACAAAAGGATTCAAGTCCACATCGGCAAAAACGGTTGAGTTCCCATTCAGCAACTGGACTGAGTATGTAAAAGTGCTGCATTAATCTGTGGTAATCAGAGAAATTTGACCATTTTGCAGCTTTTGTGCCACCAGGGCGACAGGATGTAGTTAAGCTTGTCTATGTGTCATTGGCATTTCGCATAACTGTGTCGGGCTATGTGATTTTGACCTATTTTGTACTGCTATATGCGCCTGCCAAAGTAATGTGGTTTCCCTTACCTTCTGAAAGAAATCCTCGCCTCCATTCACCCTCCCCTCAGCGGCAGCTGTGGAGAAGAAAGGGACATTTTAGAAAGAATAAAACATCAGGGTTCACTTATGGATGTGCATGAACAAAAATCAGCAAGGATTCCTAACGCATTTTACCACATGGCCTGTGGAAAAAAATCATTGTTATTTGCATTCGGGCAGGTAGCATACCCACGCAGATTTCCTGCTGACTGGCAAAACGATGTGTTTTTGGGGACTGTGTGGGTTTGCATTAGGACAAGGCTCATGCAGGATTTGTCTCTGGTGCCTAGGCGTAGGTCCAGACAGGCTTATATTGAGGAAATTACATGCTGCCTGCCACAGGCATGGAGATTAATCATCACCCATAAAAAGATGTAGAAATATATAAACCTCTTCAATGAATAAAGGGTTAAAGTTTGGTGGATATGCTTTAAAATAAACCCTTCCTGTACAAGGAGCTTGAAGTGGAACAGGCCAAAAGTGGCTTAAAGGCAATGTAAGACCATGAATCAACACATCCGATGCAGAACACCAAAAGCAAAATTGGATCCTCTAGCGCAGGGGTTCCCAACCTTTTGCCACTTGCGACCCCTTACCTAAAAGTTTGAAAGCCATGCGACCCCTTACTTAGGGCTTATTATCAGCAGCTTAATTTTCCTTTTATTTTCTGTGAAGGAGAGGGGAAAGAAACATCTAAAAAATATTTAAGACTCCTGTAATTATTTATTAGCAAATTAAATCACATTGGGCCAACCTGAATTAACAAAAAGAATATAGATTCTTTAAAATAACACTCACATAGGTTTGAACAACTATTCAACCCAGCTAGTGGGACACCTGATGTTGCTTTTCAGCAGCAAGCTTTGAAATTCGTGGCCGGGCGTTTGTTAGAGCCAGTCTCATGTCATCTCCAACATCCAATCTGTTCCTATTCTTTGTTTTTTTATTAACAAGAGTGGAAAATCCTGCCTCACACAAGTAGGTAGAAGCAAATAGAACAAGAACACGTAAAGCTGTCATGCTGACTTTGGAGTATGACTGATACATAGCGAACCAGAACTGAGTCACGGATTTCTCCTTGCAGAGATCACGAGCTGAAGTCACTCCTTAGATCCAGAAATTCATCTTGGATATTATCTGGGATGCTGGATACATCAAGTTCTGTACAAAATGGGTTCCTTACCAGAGCCTCCTGTTCCTGTGATAGCTCAGGGAAGTAACACTCGAGTTCCTTTTCTAGAGACTGAAGCTGTTCGATAATCTCATACTTGACGAACTGATCCAGTTGGTTCCGAGACTCATCCATCACTCCACAAAGTTTTTCAAACATAGCGATATTTCCAAGATCGGTTTTCCGATGCCAGTTCTGCAGTTTGGAAACAAAGGCCCGAAGACTTGAAAAAGAACATGTTTCCCTTCCTTGAAGCTTCATACTGAGCTTATTCATCTGGTCAAAAATATCCACCAGGTACACAACCCTTTTATTCCAGGCTTCATCTTTCGAAGTGAACGAGAAGATCATGCCTTTCTTGAATCTCCAGGAAAAGCTTTATTTCATCTTTCATTTCAAAGGCACGATTAACAATGTTATCTTTCGACAACCAACGTACTGTGCGTAGGAGAGAAGGACTTCGTGGTCAGCATTCATGTCTTTGCATAGTTCTTTAAATAGACGAGTGTTGAGTGCTTGAGTTTTCACATAATTTACAATTTTGATTACAGATTCAAGCACTTCCAGCAGAGAGGTAGGAAGAGTCTTACTGGCGAGAGCATATCGATGAATCATGCAGTGGATGCCCTTTGCTTGAGGTGCTAGCTTCTTCACTCTCGAGTGGAATCCTGATTTCGATCCCAGCATAGCCGATGCCCCATCCGTACAAACCCCACACATGTTTTCCCATTGAAGATCTTCTTGGAAAAAAGTTGAAACTTTTTCCATAACATCATCAGCTTTTGTTGTGGTTTCAAGTGCACTGCTGAATAAGAATTCGTCTTTAATGTCACTTGAATTGCACAAGCATACGTACATGCGCGTGCACTCACATACTCACTACTCACTAGTACACATATTCATACAGTTGCAGACACACATACACATTTACACATATGCATTCACTCACAGGCACGCAAACATACACCTATAATATCACCGAATGAAATTGAACTAACGTAGCATACATTTTGCTTTGCACCAAACTGAGAGATGTAAGTGCATGAGAAATGTAACTGATTAAACAAATATATTGTTATCCTAAATACTTCTAACAAGGCTATGCGACTCTCCAGCCAAGGCTTTGCAACCCCCCTGCCAAGGCTTCGCGACCCCCCAGGGGGTTGCGACCTACCGGTTGGGAACCCCTGCTCTAGCTTCTACATACCTGAACTTGATTCAAGGGGGAAAAAATGCAAGTTGAAAACACAAAAGGAAATGAATCACTAAGGGATACTGACAAACCATCATGACCTACAGTTCATTTGGTGACTCGGACAAAATCCTGTCGCCACAAGCTTAGCTAAGCCAGACTAACCCTCACTCTCTATTTATATCCATGGAATTACAGGAGTATTTTTAGAAACAGATTCACATGAACTGCACAAAAAAGCACAGCACCATACAAATCAACTCTGCCTTACAACCAAGCCATTAAAACACATTGTAACATATGTTAAATGATTTTTATGACAAGTGTGTACCATAAATACTGTACATACAAACAAGGTAACAAAGCTAATCACTTCTCAGACAGTATGTGTTCAGTTTAAATCCTTTCTCTTGGCAGTAAGATATGTTATTATAATTAGATACAAATATATATCTAATGAATGAATAAATATATATACATCCAAACTCTATGCTAAACTCTTTCATTACTCAGAGATATAGATATAAATTAGATATAGATCTAGATATAGATATTATCTTCCTCTACAAACACGCATATTTATTTTCAGGGCTAATGGCTCGTAAAATGTGTAACAACATGACCATCACTATATAGAAGTCCACACGTCTTTATAACACTTTCCAGAGTTTAAGACGTATGTGTGTACAGCAGTACTGGCATGCCAAGAAACTAGAAAGTGAAGAATTCACTAGATATTATACTAGTCATTTGGTTGTAAAGTGTCACTACAGTACACTCAAATCAAACTTCTTTTAACTGTTCCCCTTAAAGCTGATTTTACACGGTCACTTGCACCAGAAAAACTTGCACCTAGAAGAATGTTGCCCCAGTGTAACTGCCCATGTAATAACAGTTTGTTCCAGAGCAGCTTGATACTGGTGGGAGCAATTTGCTTCCTTTTTGAGATGGTGCATGTGCCTGTTGTTTCAGGATATCTTTTTCTGGGTGCAACTTGCGACCTTAACATAAACAGTGTCACATATCAAGGGTTGCGCACGTGCAGTAGCGTCCATGTGGGTTACAAATCCGCTCACGGGCTTTTGCAGCAAATGAGCAGTTCCTCTCCAGCAGTTTGCTTTATTGCCATCAACACAAAGTAAAACGTGATTATGTCCCTTCCTTGGTATTCTTTAAACATTCTGAAATGAAGCTGTACCTTTGTGTTTACAGACCCTCCCCGACTTGCATTCATTCACTTTATGTTTTTTTCGATTTTATGGGTTTTTTAAAAAAAATAAAATTGTCAAATTTTGACTTTAGACGTACCTACCTGGCACACTGACGTAATGACGCAATGATGTAATAACACTGCGTCCATTGTTTACAAATGACAGACTGAACGTGCCCCTCCTTCTTCCCAGTTCAGTTATATATATATATATATATATATATATATATATATATATATATATATATATATATATATATATATATATATATATATATATATATATATCAGTTATATTGTGTGTTACTGTATTTGATATTTGATGAGTAAATTTGATTAAAATGTGTCAATTTGAAATTATTTTGCTTGAATTTAATTTATTTGATATATTTGATATTATTTTACAATGTTATGTTTATAATAATTGATTTAGGGTTGTTTTGTGAGATACAGTAATGGTATTTATGGATGTATAGTACAGTATGAACGTCATGCGTCACTGGAACATACAGTAACAACTTATGTTCACTTTCAACTTACGTTCGGCCGTCCGGAACCAAACAAAAACGTAAGTCGGGGAGCGTCTGTATATTTATGATTATTTGTCACTGCTTTTTCCTTACAGGAGCCCTATAAAGTTTCAAAAATACAAAAACATACCTTACATCATTGCCCGAGACTTTTGATTTCTGGTCACTGATTTGTGATTATGACTTGCGTGTTGCCCCTCTAGTTTCTGGTTTGCCATCAATCTGAGATTGCCATGTAAACATGTAGGAGAGTGGATGCAACTTGCACTGGGCATAAGTTGTTCTGGACACAACTTGTTCCTGTTGCCTGGTTAAAAGCAGCTTTATACGAAGAAGAAACATTTCTGTCCTACGCAAAGTCTAATGGCCAAATCCACAGGGCAGACAGGATCACTGAGCGGTTTAAAGTGGATAAAGATGATGTAAATCATATGCTGTAGCTTTCACAGTCACTAAAACTCAACCCCAATGAACACCTACTCAGGAATTTGGATGGATACTTAAGATTACCACTTAAAAATGCCAATTTTTGGATTACCTTTGGTAGAATGATGTCCGTCCCATCGGTACTCTTCCAGAGACTTGCAAAATCTGTTCCAAGATACACTGAAGTTTTTCTAGTGGCTCAATGATTTATTAACTATCTGTATACTGTTTTTCTTTAATTTGTCACACTTCTAAAAAATAATAATAATCATTTCATTTTACAAATTTATTAGAAGACCGTCCGAACCAGGTACATTCTGAACAGCTGATAATCGCAGGACCAACACACGTGCACACACACACACACACACACACACACACACACACACACACACACACACACACACACACAAACACACACAACCACACAAAACCGTTATCACTTACATTCACAGCGGAGGCAATAAAACATTTCCAATTAGCCTAATATCCATGTCTTTGGACTGTGGGAGGAAACCGGAGCATCTAAAGGAAATCCTCGTAAGTACAGTTAGAACATGCAAACGCCACAAAGAACTTTACTCATTTGGATTGGGGTTCAAACCAAGGGCCTCCTTGCTGTGAATTGGAAGTGCTCATCACTACAACTCTGTGCCACCTGTCTGAAAACATCCCTATTTTTATTTATATAGTGGGCGGCACAGTGGCATAGTGGTTAGCAGTTCCACACAGTAACAAGGTCCTGGGTTACAACAATGATTAATATGACCTGCACTGTTAGTGCCAACAACCTTTTGTCGGAAAACAGATACACAGTGAAAACAAAAATATTGCTTGTGTCAGAATATGAAGAAATGTGTTGGAATTTGGTCGGCCAAATATTTTCTCACAGTCAGAAGTACAATTACTAAAAACATGCTGGGTCATTTGTATATTTATGATATTCATTAGCAAATACCCACAGCTGATTATGTAAGAATATGGCGTTTACAGCGGTGGAGACATGGGTTTCTCCTGAAAATATTTTCCAGTTCTGTAAACCAGCACTGGTCCAAGAAGTGCCAATTTACAACCTACACAAGCATTCTGTAAAACCATGTATGTGGCTTATGCAATAAAGTGACTTTTTTAAGTTTAAGCAGGATTCTGGATTGAGGATTTTTAAGAGCCATTTGTGTTTTTTACACACATAGGAATTCTTGTGTGGTTGTTCAAGGAGTCAAGTTACAAATAGAAAAGAAGGCTCAAATCAACAACACACAAACTGCTATAAAATAAACACATCAAAATTCTATAACTAAAAGGACCTCACACAGACCCAGCAAACAATACAATAATAACAACAAAAGTAATAAAAATAAAATGATAATAATAATTAAAAAATTAAAAATAATAATAATAATACATTAAATAAATTAGTAGATAACCACAATCAACGAAATTGCACTAAATTATAAAGACGCTCCCTGACTTACGTTTTTAATTGGTTCCGGGCGGCTGAACGTAAGTTGAAAGTGAACATAAGTTGTTACAGTGACATATGACACCGAGCTGAGTCACAATACATGAAGCTGAGCTGACTCACTTTACATGAAGCTTTAAACAGCCAATCAACGCTTACAATATGTGAGGCGCTCAACACCGAACGTAGTTTACTTGCTTGTGCTTGAGAAAAAGCATGGGTTATACGGACTTCTGGTCTTTCCAGTCAGCAAGGGCGCCGTTTAATACTCATTTAGTATAGCCTGCACTGATGTGAATCACCATCAGAGCAGAGAGTTCTCTTTATTTTCTGGATTCGGGTTTTCATTCATGTTAGAACTCTCTTTGTTTAACTGAGAATGCATGGTAGATTGCGCCGATCCAAGCAGATAGTTAATTTATCTCTGTGTATGAGAATTGCACCCATGTTAGTAGGCTTACGCTTCTGAGCAACCATATTTACTTAGGATCACAGAGACGATGTCTTCAACACAAAACACAAGGGTAGCGCGCTATATATATATATATATATATATAATTTATAAAATATAAAAATATATAAAGTATATATAAAATGATATATATATAAAACTGAACTGGGAAGAAGGAGGGGCACGTTCAGTCTGTTGTTTGTAAACAATGAACGCAATGTCATTACATCATTGCGTCATTACCTCAGCATACTAGGTAGGTACGTCTAAACTCAAAATTTGACAATTTAAAAAAAAAAAAATGTAAAATCGAAAAAACGTAAAATGGATGAACGTAAGTTGGGGAGCGTCTGTATTATATTATATTATATTTATATTTATATTGCACTATGCCCATTGTTTTGATGGGGAAAAAAATGAACAGTCTCTGGGTAAACAAAATGGCCGCAACTTCAAAGTTAGATGTTCTCCATTCTCAGCGCAAGGTTTAGAGATAATATAGTCAGTCAGTACACCAGGTTTATTTCACGAGAATCCGCCATTCTTCCGCCGCGGTTCTTAATGTTAGCCACTGCGCTCCGGTCCTCTCTGAAGGCCGTGCAGCTGGCTGGTGTAGTCGCCTCGTCGGGTGTACTCTCCTCGAGCCATGTTTCACACAGCCTGGAGCAGTCCTGTAGATACCTCTGCGCTGCTATCCGAGAATGAAGCTGGTCCATCTTGTTTCGCAGAGACTGAACATTTTCAATCAGTATGACCGAGAGTGCAAACCTTACACAGCTAACCAAGCGCCGGAGTTGTCGTTCAGCCCCTCCTTACCTGCCACGTCTCCACCTGGGTTTATTGTTATCCGGGGTGCGGATAGCATAGAGCTGGGGTAGCATTTTAGCTCAGGATAGGAGATGAATATGATCAGTTTTAAATGTCCAAAAGGACTGTGCTCTCAGAGCTATAGTAGGGTCGCCCAGTCATAGACGAGCATAGTAGAGGTGTCATTGAAAACCTATTATTGGTATCGATATATTGATAAAAAAAAATTTCCGATGCATCGATACATTGGAATATTGCTGTACTGTTCCAGAAATGCATTAAATAGAACAGACTAAGATATATTACAGTAGTTTGTATAATACATTGAATACAGTGAGTCGTCGACTTACGACCTATGCAAGTTTCGTCTGATCGAATTGACGACCGCAAAAGTGGTGAAGCATGATTCATGGCATTGCGGTGCGAGTGTTGTGTACGACGGTTGTTTGTGCTGCCAGCAGTGCCAGCATGTTAAAAGGCCAAGCAGGAGATGGTGCAGCTTCACTTTCTAACTGCTCAGAGCAAATTTATTCATCTACTTTCAATGCCATGTCACTGTGGCGTGAAGCTGAGAGCCAATCCTTTCTGAGTGGGCGGGTCCGATACCTTGAAGCTCTAATTTTATTGGACTCACACGCTGCAGTGTTTCTGTGACAGGAAGCACGTCCTAAGTTTTGGCAATCAGCTGGTCTACGGGTTGAAGTTTTTCCATGTCCGTCCATTTGTGTTTGCTTGCCAGCTGTGCTTGGCTTCGTGGAAATGAGCCAATCAAAACGAGGGAAATGTATCTCTTTACTCAAACAACACGCGCAGTCTGTGGCTGTTGTTATAATCCAATAAAATTGGAGTTTGAAGCTATCGGACCCGCCCACACAGTGGAGTACAGAAAAGATTGGTTCTCCGCTGCGTGTCACAGTGACATGGTATCGAAAATAGATGTATAGACTCATAAGATGCACATATCTGCATTATCCGGTGACAAGTGTCTCTTCTTGTTCAAAATGTTCCGTGCTGTTGAGAACACGCGCTCTGACGGCACACTAGAAGCAGGGACGTCCCATTTACCATACAGAGAGACGGGACGTACCAATGCAGCCATGAGGTGGGGGGGCACTAACCAGATCCGGCCCAAGCCCGGATAAATGCAGAGGGTTGAGACAGGAAGGGCATCCGGCTAAAACTTCTGTCACATTAAAAATGCAAATGGTCAAAACAAAATTCATACCGAATCTGTCGAGGCCCGGGTTAACAACGACCGCCATCAGTGCTGTCAACCAACAGGGTGCTGATGGAAATTTGACGACTGTTGGTCGAAGACGTCGAAGAAGGAGAGGCGTGTCCGTAGGCAGAGAGAGAAGAGGAAATGCGTGAGCCTAGGACTGAGAATAGGGACTTTGAACGTTGGAACTATGCAAGAAAAAGGCAGAGAGCTGGCTGACATGATGCAGAGGAGCAAGGTGGACATACTGTGCGTTCAGGAGACCAGGTGGAAAGGTAGCAAAGCTAAAAGCTTAGGAGCAGGGTTTAAGCTGTTTTATCATGGTGTGGATGGGAAGAGAAATGGAGTAGAAGTCATCTTGAAGGAGGGGTTTGTCAGGAATGTTCTAGAAGTGAAAAGAGTATCAGACAGAGTGATGAGTCTCAAGTTAGTAGTTGAAGGCGTGATGGTCAATGTTGTTAGTGCTTATACGCCACAGGCAGGATGTGAGCTAGAAGAGAAGGAGAGATTCTGGAGTGAGTTAGATGAAGTGATGCAGAGTACCCCCAGAGGTGAAAGAGTGGTCATGCAGACTTCAATGGACATGTTGGTGCAGGCAACAGAGGGGACGAGGAAGTGATGGGCAGGTTTGGTATCCAGGACAGGAACACAGAAGGACAGATGTTGATCAATTTTGCAAAAAGGATGGAAATGGCTGCGGTGAATACTTTCTTCAAGAAGAAACAGGAGCATAGGGTGACTTATGAAAGCGGAGGTAAGAACACACAGGTAGACTACATCTTGTGTAGGCGATGTAATTTGAAGGAAGTCAGTGACTGCAAAGTAGTAGTGGGTGAGAGTGTTGCCAAACAGCATAGGATGGTGGTGTGCAGGATGACGCTGATGGTAAGAAAGATGAAAAAGGCAAATGCAGAGCAGAAGACAAAGTGGTGGAAGCTGAAAAAGGAAGAGTGTCGTGTTGTCTTCAAGGAGGAGTTGAAACAGGCTTTGGGTGGTCAGGAAGTGCTTCCAGATGACTGGACAACCACAGCCAATGGGATCAGGGAGACAGGTAGGAGAGTACTTGGTGTGTCCTTTGGAAGGAAAGTAGATAAGGAAACTTGGTGGTGGAATGAGGAAGTGCAGGAGTGTGTATAAAAGAAGAGGTTAGCTAAGAAGAAGTGGCACATTGAGAGGACCGAACAGAGTAAACAGGAGTACAGGGAGACACAGCGTAAGGCAAAGGTAGCGGTGTCAAAGGCCAAACAGGGGTCGTATGATGACTTGTATGATAGGTTGGACAGTAAGGAGGGAGAAAATGATTTATACAGGTTAGCACAGCAGAGAAATAGAGATGGGAAAGATGTGCAGCAAGTTAGAGTGATAAAGGACAGAGAGGGAAATGTATTGACTGATGACAGAAGTGTGCTGGGAAGATGGAAAGAGTACTTTGAAGAGCTGATGAATGAGGAAAATGAGAGAGAAAAAAGAGTAGAAGGGGTGACCGTTGAGGACCAGGAAGTAGCAAAGATTAGTAAGGGAGAAGTGAGGAGGGCATTGAAGAGGATGAAGAGTGGAAAGGCAGTTGACCCTGATGACATACCAGTTAAGGTATGGAAGTGTCTAGGGGAGGTAGCAGTAGATTTTCTGACAAGAATATTCAATAAGGTCTTAGAAAGTGAGCAGATGCCGGAGGAATGGAGGAGAAGTTTGCTTGTGCCCATTTTTAAGAACAAGGGAGACGTACAGAGTTGTGGCAACTACAGAGGGATAAAGTTGATGAGCCATACAATGAAGTTATGGGAAAGAATAGTGGAAGCTAGACTAAGGGCAGAGGTCAGCATTTGTGAACAACAGTTTGGTTTCATGCCAAGAAAGAGCACCACAGATGCAGTGTTTGCTTTTAGGATGTTAATAGAGAAGTACAGAGAAGGTCAGAAGCAGCTGCATTGTGCCTTTGTGGATCTGGAGAAAGCATATGACAGGGTGCCGAGAGAAGAACTGTGGTATTGTATGAGGAAGTCTGGAGTGGCAGAGAAGTATGTTAGAGTGGTGCAGGACATGTATGATAGATGTAAGACAGTGGTGAGGTGTGCTGTCGGTGTGACAGAAGAGTTCAAGGTGGAGGTGGGACTGCATCAAGGGTCAGCTCTCAGCCCCTTCTTGTTTGCTATGGTGATGGACAGGCTGACAGATGAGGTTAGACAAGAATCTCCATGGACTATGATGTTTGCAGATGACATCGTGATCTGTAGTGAGAGCAGAGAACAAGTGGAGGAAAATCTAGAGAGGTGGAGATATGCCCTGGAAAGGAGGGGAATGAAGGTTAGTCTCAGTAAGACAGAATACATGTGTGTGAACGAAAAGGACCCAAGAGGAACGGTGAGGTTACAGGGGGCAGAGAGAAAGAAGGTGGAGGTTTTTAAGTACTTAGGCTCGACAATCCAGAGCAATGGAGAGTGTGGAAAAGAGGTGAAGAAGTGCGTGCAGGCAAGTTGGAATGGATGGAGAAAAGTGTCCGGTGTGATGTGTGATAGGAGAGTATCGGCAAGAATGAAGGGAAAAGTGTACAAGACGGTGATGAGGCCAGCGATGTTGTATGGTTTAGAGACAGTGGCCCTGGGGAAAAGACAGGAATCAGAGTTGGAGGTAGCAGAGATGAAAATGTTGAGGTTCTCTCTGGGAGTAACGAGGATGGATAGGATCAGAAATGAGTACATCAGAGGGACAGCACATGTTAGATGTTTTGGAGACAAAGTCAGAGAGGCTAGATTGAGATGGTTTGGACATGTACAGAGGAGGGATAGTGAGTATATTGGTCGTAGGATGCTGAGGTTGGAACTACCAGGCAGAAGGCCCAGAGGAAGACCAAAGAGAAGATTTATGGATGTGGTGAAGGCGGACATGAAGGTCGTTGGAGTAAGAGTAGAAGATGCAGAGGATAGGGAGAGATGGAGGCAGATCATTTGCTGTGGCAACCCCTGAAGGGAACAGCCGAAAGAAAAAGAAGAAGAAGAGACGGGACGTACCATTTACCATACAGAGAGGCGGGATGTACCATTTACCATACAGAGAGACGGGACGTACCATTTACCATACAGAGAGACGGGACGTACCATTTACCATACAGAGAGGCAGGACGTACCATTTACTAGGGGTGTCATTGAAATGGCATTTACTACAGACGCTGTCATGAACACAGGAAGCTATTACGTTAGAAGTATCGATATCCCTTTTATAGGTATCAATGATCGATCGACGTAATTATATCGGCGATATTCCGATTGTCAATGATATCCCTAGAGCATTGTACAAAAAACAAACAAACAAACAAAAACAACATTTAAAACAAACAAAGAGACTCTGCGACTCTGCGACATCGCCCTCTAGGAAGCGCCATCTTGGCCATTCACTGTTAAATGGCCATCGTCCGTGCTGTTGACGTAGATTCGTTCACCGAAAATGTTCCACCCATGATCCTGGAAACTTCAACAATTACGCTGCTAAATTTTCAGTTTTCAATCAAAACAAGTTATATGAGGGAAAGAGTTGGGCTGCACTGGGGGGACAGCAGTGACAATCCTCCAATAGTGGGGCTTGAACCCCTGGCCGATGCAGATGAAACTTTTGTGTTTTGTACTAGGAGATATTTATTAATTTGTTTTCTTTACACTTTCCCGGGAAGACTTCAGTAGCAGCAAACTGATAGTTCAAACCAAAACTCCTCTGTCCTCATCCACAGGTTCTAGATTTTTCATAAATTTTGTTGAAAATTTTCTATGTTCCCAAGTCAGCTGTAATGTATAATTTTGTCCAACAAGTACTGAATCTACCTTGGGCTCTCTATCCGTATGCCTATATGAGCTATAGAAGAGGTCAACCAGAGGGCATCTATCTATCAGGTCCCCAATCCACCTCACAGGAACCTATGGTTCTATGATGACCTTTGACAAAGTTGTTGAGCACCTAACTAAGAGAAGTTGTAAGCTGAACCACCCAACAGAGGAACCTCATTTCAGCACACTGTATTTACAACCTTATTATAACTATAGCTCATGGTTATAGATAAGTTCACGAACAGAAGTAGATCCATAAAATATTGGCTGTGTCCAATAATGTCCCGTTTCACCAACAGATTGATACAGTCCCTTCAATACTGCTGTCAAAACATGGTCCATATCATAAACTCATGCCCATTCCATTCTGAAGCTATCCATTACATTTTATTAACACATACATACTAATTATGTCCTTACAACCTCAAAACACTCAGCCAAAGAAACACAATGCCAAATAAGTCATCACTCTGTTGAAGTCATTACTCATTTTCTCATGTTCTTATTTTGAGCCAGCTTCTGTATTGAGAAGCCAAACCCACAAAACCCTCTGAAGTTCACAGAGAGTTAAGCACGGGACTTAGAAAGGTAAGGCAATGAGGCTTGACATGGACAAGTATTCCATTTCCAGCTGAGAACACTGTGATAAATCAACTGAATGATCTGGTTGGCAAGTAATTGTCAAGACTTTTTAAGCCAGTCACCATATTTTTACAGTGAATATTAAAAAGCTATGCCCTTAAATGAAGCAAGTCAATAAATTGTCATTAACCAACATGATGCATGAAATGACTTACTGAGATAAAAATGGTCCCTCCGTGTCCCTTTGCTTTTATTGTATATACCATATTATATATAAATTGATAAAGCCAATGTCTTTACTGTTTTCATTGTGGCAGCCATGGCCTTCTTTTTACAAAACTGGGATTGGGACCAAAAGTTTTCTGGTTTGATTCCTGAACCAGCAGGAAAAATGTGTGGTGGCGGTGTGTGTGTGTGTGTGTGTGTGTGTGTGAGTGTGTGTGTGTGTGTGTGAGTCGCGTCTTTCCTTCCTCTTCCTTCATGGCTGAAGTGACCTTGAACAAGGCACCTAACCTCCACTGCTCTACAGGCACTGCACTGTGTGGCAGCCCATCCAAGTCTGTCTGTCTTCCTTTCGGCTTTTTCCCTTTTACTCAGGAGTCGCCACAGCAATCTGATTCGCACGTTTGATTTGGCAGAGGTTTTTACGTCGGATGCCTTTCCTGACACAACCCTTTTTAGCAAGGGACAGAAACACACTGACAGCTTTTCAGCCTACTCTTTACGAAAGTCAGCAATGGTTCTTTTACATGCCTCTCACCATAGACAGTCAGCGACATGGCCTGCCTTTGATAACCCAGTTAGCTGCACTGGGGGGGACAGTGACAACCTTGTGGAGGGTGGGACTCGAACCCCCAACCTTTGGATCAGTGATCCAGCGCCCTATACCACTAGACCAGGAGTCACCAACCTTTTTGAAAGTGAGAGCTACTTCTTGGGAACCAATTAATGCGAAGGGCTACCAGGACAATACACACTTCGGAAATAACTAATTTGCTCAATTTACCTCTAATTTTATGTTGTTATTATCAATAACTAATGATATTCATCTATGTGAAGACAGTGATTTGATTTATTTAAAAAAAAAAAAAAAAAAAAAAATTAGATGCAGCTCAATGGAGAGTGGCATTATGGAGCCACGGGCCTGTTCTAAAAATAGCAGTGAACAGGCCCGTGGGCACCTCATGTTGATCTTCCGGGCGACCTGGTGCCCATGGGAACCAGGTTGATGACCCCTGCACTAGACCATCCAAGTGTTTGTGCAAATTTTGGAAGGGTTAAAGGCAGAATCTAAATTTCCTTTGTGGGATTAAAACTCTATATCAAAGTTAAGAAAGAAAGAAAGAAAGAAAGAGAGAGCGAGAGAGAGAGAGAGAGAGAGAGAGAGAGAGAGAGAGAGAGAGAGAGAAAGAAAGAAAGAAAGAAAGAAAGAAAGAACGAAAGAAAAAGAAAGAAAGAAAATGGTGATAAGATGCTGGATTACCAATCCTAAAGTTGGGGGTTCAAGCCCTACTGTCAGTAGTTGTCACTGCTGTCCCCCCACTGCTGCTAACTGGGTTATCAAAACCGTGTCTCTCACTGTCTATGGTGAGAGGCATGTAAAAGAACTATTGCTCACTTTCATCAAGAATAGGCTTCATAGCTATCAGCATGTTTCTGCCCTACAGTGGCCTGTCGAGCTGTCCAGAATGTACTCTGCCTTCGCCCAAAGTCAGCACAGATGGACGTCAACCTGCTCCTTGACCCTAATTAGGAGTAAGTGGTTCAGAAAATGAATGAATGAACGAATAAGTCACCTCTTTCGGGTTACCACTTCACTACCCCATTTCACTGGAGCGTGGAATGGAAGGATCATGGCGGAAAGGCACGGAACGCACTCTACGGAGGAGCTTCGGCATTTTTAGACGGAAAATGTGTCAAAAACCTACGGGAAATTGCACCTTCGGAACACCCTCGGAACTATCACGGAGTGCACGGAAAGGACATGGCACGATGTCGGAATACATGCGTAAAATCGCTCGGATCACCCTCGGAACCAGTGTGGAGAGCAACGGAAGACCTTGGGATAATTCACGAAACGTTCACGGAAAGGACGGAACGTTTGCAGAACGGCACTACTCCTTTTTAGAAGGAAGACCCAAGGAATGATCGCAGAACATTCACGTTTAACACGGAATGACTGAGGAATGACTGAGGAATACCCGGCGTAACCACGTTTCAACGAGGAAAAATCAGCAAAGGTCAAAGGATTTGCTCCTGATTCCACCTATAAATACGCGGAATGACCAAGGAAGCTCATTCTCTCGTTCATACTATATGTCTATAATGTATAATATGTTTATAATGTACAATAAATTTAAAATGTAACATATGTTAATATGTTTAATATCAATGATGTCAATACGTTTCTTTTATTTGGACCTCAATCATTCCAGACTAAAAACCATGCACACAAGCCCAAACCACAGTGATTATAACTTTAAAACTTTATTACATGAAAAGGAAAGCAGGAAAAATAAAGTGAATGAACTGGAATAATTTATAGTGGAAGTAACTTCCTTGAGTGTTCCGCAATTCTTCCGTGTTATCCGCAATCATTCCGCAAACTTTCCGCATGTATTCCGCAATGCTTCCGTGAGTATTCCGTGGGGATTCTGTGGCCGCTTTTGACCACCCAGAGGAGGAATGTTCATGGAACGTTCATGGAAGACTTGCAAAATAAAAGGAACCATCATGGAACGTTTGCGGAAAGGATGGAAGGTTTGCTGAAGGACTGCGGAGCGTGAGGGAACACTGTCGGAAAATTTTTCAATGAACGTGCTTTTGAACATGTTCAAAAGCACGTTCGTGGAAGATTTTGGCCTGACGGAAGAGGAGGAATACCTTCAGAATCGTACGGATGGACACGGAAGATGGTGGAATGACTGAGGATCGACTGAGGAACGTTGGAGGATGACTGCGGTTTTGTTTCCAAGAGTCTGCCGCGCTCCAGTGAAATGGGGGTATAACTAATTTCTAGCAAAAGAAACCTGTCAACAGGGTATTTATGGCAAAACAATTGCCAAGATGAAATTTGCATGAAATGAATTATATCCAGGTAGCACAGAGGCAATAGTGGTAGCATGTCCGCCTTACAACAAGAAGGTAGCAGGCTTGAGTCCAGGGCTCGGCGAAAG
Organism: Plotosus lineatus; assembly: GCA_024760905.1. Taxonomy (NCBI): domain Eukaryota; kingdom Metazoa; phylum Chordata; class Actinopteri; order Siluriformes; family Plotosidae; genus Plotosus; species Plotosus lineatus. Next base: position 36,122,923 of record CM045730.1, on the reverse strand, counting down.
TGATTCTGTGCGAAGTTTGCATGTTCTCTCGAAACTCACTTGGGTTACCTCTGTATGCTCCGATCTCTTCTCATAGTCCATCAACACATTAAGCCTAATGGGTGTTCCGAATTTGCCCTAGGTGTGAATGTGAATAGTTGTGTGTGTTGCCCCATGATGGATTGGTAAAATGTTAAGGCAGAGATAGACTCCAGCTTCCCTGTGACCCTAAGAGGATTAAACCAAAAAATTGCTGTCCTTCATCAATTTATACTTCTCTAAGACAATATAATATATATGTTAAGTAATTCCCCATTCTCATTAAAGTACTTCATTTACATTGGCCACACATTTATTTTAGTGATGGGCCACGTTCTGAATATCTCACTGTATTGTGTAATCGGTCTGAGGAAATGATCATCAGCTGTTGAAACAAGATGAAATAAATTCTAGAAGGCAAAAAGGATTGCATAGTTTGTGATGATTTTCTTCAACAGGTCATCGACTACACACTGGGCCATCAGCTGCACCTTCATCATCAGGTAACACCAGCATAGTGTGCACTTAAGAGTGTATGGACATACAGTTAAATGGACCTTGTTAAATATATCACAGATTAATGGTGTTCTTAAACGGCTTTCTTGAAGAGAGCAAACAGGAATACAGGTCCATGTCACGCCACAGCAGGCTACATAAACTATTATAAAGATGTAAAATCACAAACACACATTCAATGTCCATGCATCAAACAACAAGTTTTTAATAAATAAAACTTTGTTACTCAGCTGTCACTCAAAATATTCAGCAAACCCCAGGCAAGTTTAAAGAGAATGAGCAAATATTACAGTTTAAAACAAATAGTACATATAATGATTTATGTTTTCCACTCAAGTAATTGGAAATATTAATCTAATAAAAACCATTCTCATAACAAAAGAAAATAACAGATTACAAATGCAAATAATTATACATCTAAATATTTATGTTATGCTGCTCTAGTGGTATAGGGCGCAGGATTGCTGATCCTAAGGTTGGGGGTTTGAGTCCCTACAAGGTTGTCACTGTCCCCCCCAGTGCGGCTAACTGGGTTATCAAAGGCGGGCCATGTCTGTCACTGTCTATAGTGAGAGGCATGTAAAAGAACCATTGCTGACTTTCGTAAAGAGTAGGCTGCAAAGCTGTCAGTGTGTTTCTGTCCCTTGCTAAAAGGGTTGTGACAGGAAGGGCATCCGACGTAAAAACCCATGCCAAATCAAATGTGCGAATCAGATGATTCGCTGTAGTGACTCTCGAGAACGGGAAAAAGCCAAAAGAAAAGAAGATGTATTGACATACAACAGTGATCCTGAAAAGCTATATGATGGGAACTAGCTAAAAACCTATGTGATAACAGATGAGAATAGCTGAGGGAAAAGCAGAAACCTCTGAATAGCCCTGCCCCAGATATGAAAGTAGCCCCAGCTCCAAAAAACCCATAATGCATTGCTGAATGTGGCATCCCCACCACACCAAAAGAAGCAGCTGTCTAAAATATCCCTATCCAAACTATTAAAAAAGGTCAAATATAACAACTTTTTTTCCCCCAGAGGGAAACCAGCAAAATAAAGCATGTGAACTTCACCAAAAATAATATCATAAAAATGTCTTTACTCCACACACCTTTTGACAAAATAAGTCCCGCAGACAGAGAGAGAGAGAGAGAGAGAGAGAGAGAGAGAGAGAGAGAGAGAGAGAGAGAGAACCCCAAAACCAGTGTAAAATATGGTGGTGGATCAGTGATGCTCTTGGGTTGTTCTTATGAAGATTGATGACAGCATGAATTCTAGAATATTTTAACCCACAACCTGGTTACGACTGCCAAGAGTCCAGAGTTTGTTCTAGATGGTCATAGATCTTTCAGAAAGATAATGACCACAAATCTTCATCCAACCTAGGCAGAAATACCTGCTGCCTACATAAACCTAAAAGTATGAAGGAGATTATAATGCTTTGCATGAATGACCGGTCCAGAAGTCTTCCCACATGTCTACAATACTAGTAGACATCAGAAGAACATTAGCACTGCCAATACATTATACAAATTTGGCCTCAGCAACCAGTGTCAATGTTTTGTGTCAACAAATGCCAACTATAACAGAGGTGAATTCGTAAATATCAGTTTGAAATGGATTTGTGCATTTCTTTATACAAAAGCAATGGATATACTAAAAGGTAGAATTGCAATAATAAAATTTATGGCTCAATAATTCTACCCTTAACGCTCTCATTTTACTGTACTTTGAAATAGTAGTGAAGAACACTAAAACGATATTAAAAAAGAAGCATGGAGAAGCATGTCTGCCTAGTGTAAGACTTCATTTAACACTTGAGTCAGTTCTTAAAAATGTGAGCTGAACTGATTATCTGTGGATGCTGT